>PVKZ01000281.1:313334-1023021 GCA_004027375.1 Macroglossus sobrinus
AGAGAGAGAGAGAGAGAGAGAGAGAGAGAGAGAGAGAGAGAGAGTGAGAGAGAGAGAGTGCAAACCGAAGTCATCTCCCAAAGTCAACAGTACTGCTAGGAAATTATTTCAGACACAACTGGCTGGTAGGAGGACTAGGAGAGGTTAGAGCTAGCTGGGAGAGGGGGGAGCGCAAGAATGGGAAACCACTCCTTCATATAAATTTCAACAACATTAAACTACTAACCTTAAAATAATCAAGAGAATAGGAAAATAAAACCCTTTCAGTGCAAAAATTGAACAACACAAATGCTGTAAAAATAAAGCTTTAAACCAAAGAATGCAACTATTAAACGGTGCTTTCAAAGGAGACCACCCTTTAAGCCTAAGAATATTCCCTTAAGAACAGAATACGCTGACCCATGCCAGGTTGCCCCTGAATCTGAATTATATTATAGTAGTTGGCTATGAAATGAACTTGTTCTCCTTTTCAAACTATTAAAGAGTACTGAGTTTGAAAATGAACCTATGAAAACTATTTTTTTTTATTTTGCCAGCATACTTGGCGCATTGCAGAAAGATTCTCTTATCCTCCCATAAGATCTTTGCCTTCCAATGGCTACCCATATCTCTCTGAATCAGTAGAGAAACAACCAAAAAAAAATAAAGTTTCTCTAAATGTCCACAGGAATTTCACATCGAACCAAAATCATAAATATTGAGTGAGAAAGAGAGAAAGAGGGAGACAGAGAAAGAGAGCAGAGAGAGAAAAGCAGTGTCCAGGCCCACAAGGTCAGAGCAGGAACCAGATACAAGCCGGCAGAGCATTAACCACAACATAGGCCCAAAAGCTGCTCCAGGACTGTTTTCTTTAGACTGCCTAAAAGTCTTGCCAAGAAACAGACGGATGCTGCTGAAAGAATATCTTCCACAGCTGGGCATCTGGGTTCTATGACAGACAGCCCTGCTCCTGTGTGTGTGGCCAGTAGAACACATCGAAAGCTTGGGAGGAAATACTTGGCAGAACAGGAGAAAACCTAAAGATGTTCTTTTGTAGGGAGAGGGGAATATAATTCCAACATCATACATAACTGATTGAAATTCTGCCTTTGTAGGTAACACTCCAAACTTAAATTTTGTTTCTCACTTTTGTTAATTTTTCTGATGTTTATTTACTGATTGGGCAGAGAAATCTCTCTGCTCACTTTCATTTCCAATAATACTTTTATCTCATTTTTGCACCAGTCAACACTAAGGCATTTTTGTTTCTAACAATCCAGGGAAATGTTTAAATGAAAAACAAAATGAAAATCTTGAAATTTCTTTAAAACTACCTAGTCATATAGGAGAACTATGTTGCCAAACAGGTTTTGGTTGAATTTTCTTAAATTAAAAAACATTCTACTTACCCTTATTTATCAGACTTACATTCTTAAAACTCTAGCAGTACCAAGGTTTTTTTTCAATACTATACTGGCTAAAAATAACAAAACAAGAATAGAATTCTATTAAATAAAGTACACTAGTCTCTACCGTGTGCTCGTCAAAGTGAAAAGTCAGGACTCACAGAGAAAAGGAAGGTAAGCCTGGAAAATTAAGTGTCAACAGAGAATACCTATGCCTGGGGTGAGGGATATAGGTACGGCTTGAGTTTTGCAAAGGGGGCGGGGAGCTGTGCACAAAATACAGACGCAGCATTTTAGCAATTTAAAAATAGAACAATTCTCTGATTTATGTTCATAAACATTACCCAAACACTAGCATTCTATATGCAAGCCATACATACTCCTACATTCGAGAATTTCTTTGGTCTGGAACTGCTTTTTGATGTAACAGATATGGTGAAGTCAATGAGTGAGACTCACTCTATCAGCTTTAAAAGTAGAGGCACTTTTGCTAAAAAGAATGGGAAGCCATGTGGTAATCGCCGACCACTACTCCCAACCCCTGAGTGTCCCTGTTTATTAATATAGATCTTGGGTTAGGTTTCTATTATCTTTGGCTTTAACTGGCAAAACTGAATAGCTATACTATTTTAATTCTCACAATACCACTGTTATGTAAATTTTTGTTAAATATCAGATTTGGAGACTTGAATTCACGAAGCCTAAAAACTTCCATAGGACAGGGTGGTGAAAAGAGTGAGTTAAAACGGATCCATTTACTTTCTATGGCAACTTTTTGCCTTCCCAAAAGCCACAGTACCTGTCAGAGTCTTGTGCTAACAAATATAAGAACTACAGAGTTTGGAGCTTGTATTCAAAGTGGTGTATTACAACATGGAACAAGAACCATTTTAATTAAAAAAAAAAAAAAACAGGAGTAAAAGGAAGTGAGATATTAAAATGCCCTTCCTGGGTGCTATAGAAGATACAGTCTCTAAACCGCAAGGGAAACTCACAGTGACCAAAAGAAGTATTCTGGGTAAAAAAGGACAATCTGATCAAAAGACAAGTATGGACTTAGAAGGCCAGAATGCTTTTTCTGAGCATCAGGGTCTATAATGAGCCCATCCAAGAAATCTGTGGTACTCTTGTCTGTATCATTCATGTGACATTTACCACATATTTCTTTGTAATCTTCTCTGACAGGTATTTCTAAACTTGCCATCTCTACATAAAAATCTCTGAAGGCAAAGAACATCTTTATACTTCATTATGTCTCTCAAACTACACAAAAAGCTGATTTATCCAAAATCTGGACTTTTTTCTATCAAACTGAGATCTGGGCAAGGCTCAAATGCATCTGAGCAAAAGAAGGAAAAAAGTAATGAAAATTAATCATGTCATTTGGCCATATCCTTTTCTTGGATCACTTTATATGGTCTCTATAGTCAAAGACAAATACTTCCTACTTCAACAATATGTATAAACAAAGAGCTGTGAAGTTTCTCATCATCCTAAACAGTAACAATACTTTTGTTGATTAGCACCTATGGCTTGCCTAAGTATTTAATACATGAAAACACAACAATCAAAATCACATAAAGTGCTACATTTAGATTGGCAGAAAAAAATAATATCTACTTTTTCCAGTGGCAATGGTGGTATGCAGTAGCTTAAATGTGTTTTTCATTGTAAAGGGGTCTGATTTCTTTCATACGGATATTGTTAGGAGGCTGAGGCTTGGTGATAGAGTTAAGATGACAGAAAATGAAGCCATGGCAGGAAAGACTGCACAAATACTTCATGCTCCTCTAGTTAGAGATGAAAGGTGAGTTGAGTGAGCACTGAGCTTTCCTAACTCATGTCATTGGAGAGAGATGCTCAAAAATGGAGTATAAAGAGTAAAAGTTGAAAGTATTCAGACCTTGGAAATCTTGCTTACTCTTTAGACTATAGTGGTTTTGAGGTTTTTGAATAAAGGGGAAAAATAAGGAAATTGCAGGGCATCCTGACTGACTTCAAAAGTTGATTTTATCTATACATTTCAGAACTGAATAAAAAGAAGTACTGTAGCCATATTCCTCCAAATTTTCTTTACAATGTTTGAATGCTGATTTAATTTCAATCCAAACTCTTCCTATGGATAGAGAGTGAGGTCTTACCTTTAATAATAATTCCAACAAACATATATAAAAATATATCCAGACCAAACCAATGGACCCACAGACTTTCCATACACTTATCTGATATTAATTTGCATTAGAAGTTTATGATATGAAGATAAAACACAAATGTCATTATAAAAGTACAGTTTAAATGCAAAAATCAACCAATCTTTCCATTTGTTTTTCTCTTTAATATTCTTTAAAAACTATCCAATCGTTTACCCAGTAAACATTCACTGGACATGTACTATGTGTAAGGCACTTTGCTAGAAACAGTAGAGCACATAACATCCCATAATATATGATCTATATTGGCAAGGATCTTACACGCTGACAGATGAGGTAATATCTATACATAAATAACTAACATGAAGCAATATGTTTTAAGAATTGTAAAGTTTTACAGCCAGAGTTTAGACTGGCAGACATCCTTCCTGAAGGAAAGCTTAATGAAGTATGTACCATTTGAGCTAGAGAGATGGGTGAGATTTCCAAAGGTAGAAATGGAAGAAGCATATTCAAAGCAAAATTTAGAGCATGAAAAGGGATATGTGATTAGGGAAGGGCAAGGCACATTCAGGGAACAGTGAAACCAGTTTGGCTACAGCAATGGTTCTCGACACAGATAGCACCAACCACTGGGAGAGTTTCAGAAATTTGTGGAGGTACTTTACTGTAAATTTGGTGGATGGATACTAAGAATGCTAGTTGTCCTGTGATGCAAGGGACAGTCCTATACAATGAAGTTTTCCACATCCCTCATGACTTTTGGAAAACCCATCAGGAATTCAAGTAGATGAAAAAATCTGGTTATAATTACCTGAGCCAACAACCTAAACTCTACTTAAATATAAACATAAAGTATTTTTTTTTACAATTTTAACACATTGGATTTTCTAGGAATAAAATTACCTAGAAATCAAGAGAAGAACATACTTTGTTTTGTTAGGAATATTACCAAGAGTTGTTCACCATTTCAGAAAATCTCCACCTACAGTAATGTCACTTTTGGTAACTCGGCTACGAATACACACCTGTATCAATCTCAGTTTGTAGCTGTCACATTCAAGATGATTCTACACATGTCCAAGCAGCTGGCTAGTTCATAATGTTTTCTAGCATATTCTTCTCCAAGTATTTAGATACTAAAATACATCAATATAATTTAGTTTTCAAGTTATTTTATTTTTCCTTTATGCTATAATTATAGTATTATATTCATCTTTTGGAAATTATATGGATAGACATAGAAAACCTATGATTTCACACCAGAGTAGTAAAGGGACATTATTATTTATTATAAAAAGGTGTGTTGGCTCCAATACATTTGAGAACTACTAGACTAGAATGTGTGTAGAAACATGATTGAAAATGTAAAGATTGGGCTAAGTGATTGTGGGCTAAGAGAAGTCATCTGAAAAGGTTGTAACTAATTGGGTAGCATCTCGGTACCACTGAGCGTTCCACAAGGAGAAGCTCTCACGTTAACATGATCAAAGCTGAGCCTTAGGAATACTGAACTGCAGTGTTGTGTAAAGAGAACTCTAAGGGGAAAGAGACTGGTGGCTAGAAGAAGATGTAACAATCTTGGCTTGTCACTACAGTTCCCTATATTAAGGTAAGGAAGGAATAGTTTTTACAGAGATACATTATTTAAAGACCAAAGTTCAAAAGGATTTTGTGGCACTAGTTTTAGGGCTAAATGAGATAGGAAATTGAAAATTATGAGGATATAAGATTAATATTCAGGAGCTGTTTATAAAATCGGGATAATTGCTCACGTGATGGTGCCTTAGAAGTGCAAGCAAAGAAAAAGAAAGAGAGGAAAGTCAAGTTCAGAACTTTTGGTGATGTAGGAGGTAAGTGGGAGTTTAAAAGATGAAGCAAAAGAGAGAGGAGCAGTCAGACAGGCAGGAAGAAATCAGAATATGATAGAGCAAAGCCAAAGACAGACAGAGGAGATAATCAACAGGCTTACATGCTGCAAAGAAGTCAAGGCTGATGACTGAGAGGAAGGCTGCCCAGGGGGGTTTGGGCCATTGCTAGCAACCTTCAAGGCAGTGGTATCAGCCAACCTGGGGAGCGGAAGCCAGACTGCAAGAGGCTAGGAGTGAGTGGGTGTGAAGAAGTGTAGGTAACAAGGCTAAGTGACTCAAGAAATTCAGTGGTTAGAATGAAAAGAAATAAAATGTTTGCTTATTAAACAGGAGTAGTAAAGAAAAGAGACTTTTCGGATGGCAAATCTGACTAAATAAAACAACAAAACATTGCAGGGACTGTTTGTCAATTTCCTCATCTGTCAAATAAACAGTTCTAGTGCCCTTTGTTACAACTCTTAAGATTTCATGATGAACTGCTCGGACGTGCAAATCATATTGGTTAAGAAATAAATCATCCTAACAAAAATCTATTTCATAGAAACAGATTTATCTCTCCACGAGATTTAAAGAGAGAAAAAGACAAACTGCCCAATCTTACTAGGCTCTTACTATAAACTACAAATCATTATAACACTTGAAGGTTCATCAAGCCCACCCATGAAGAGGTGCCGGAAGCCAGACTGGCCGCCCTGCTTGGGAACCTGAAAATCACTGTATAACCACCTGCGAGGCTCTTTTGCAGACTGGCAGGAGCTCAGGCTCTGACACAGATTCTAATCCTGGATTCCAATCCTGGCTTTGCAACCAACTGAGTCTGAGGACTTGGGTATAATACTTGACTTCTCAAAGGCGTTTTTTCCTTCACATTTAAGTTGAGGTCATACCAGCACCTATTTCATAGGGTTGTCATGAATATTATATATGTAAGGTATTATTATTGGTATTCTTATTATTTCAAGATTAGAAGTACTGTTGCAGTTTAATAGAAATGGACTTGCGGCATGGAAAGATAAAGTGACTTTCCTAAGTGGCAACAGACAAACAATGGAAGGAAAACTTCCAAGCTAACAACACAGTGACCATATCAACTAGACCAAGATGCTTCTTTATTAACTAAATAACTGTCAGCTCTGATCAATTAAGTATTGACATTCATTATACAAGGTAACTGTGATACTAAAATTAGAGCCCTTTAAGAAAGATTCTTATGACCAATAATATCTATCTGTTGCTGAATAGATTACACAAAACCCCAAAATATCATACGATTAACAATGAAACACTAATATTTCAGGAAAAAGCTGTCATGTTTCCATTCCACTGCCCTCTTCTGGTATCAGAAGCCTTCCTCACCTCACCCACCAGGTAAATGCAGGGTGTGGGCAGAAAAGGGCAGCAGAGATCTGGTGCCAGGGAGAAGTCCATTGGCTGGCACTGGGATCACTTGAAGGTGTTACAGACATTTGGGCCAGTATTCTTCTCAGGGCTGAGAAACATTACTGAGCAATGTTTCTGAAAGATCTCCTGGAATCACAATAGGAACTTGGAGTTTTCAGAGTATCTGTGGAATAATCACAACGAATGGCTTGGCCAAGGCTTATGAATATGTCATAGCACAGGTCTCCTTATTTCTGAAACATGCTACTCTCCCCAGAGCCACTGAGTGAATTATAAGGAACAACAGTAGAGATAAAAGACAGTCACACATAAATTCTAAAACATTTCCTGCAGTTTATAAACATGTATCTTATATGGCACAAAAGATGGCAAATCTTGTATACTCAGTTACTTCCCTTAGAGCTCTCTTGTGTTTGGTGGCAGGGTTGCAGCCATGTTACAGATAAATGTTCCAGGTAGTTAAGAAGCTCCCATAATTCCATTATGCAATCAGATATTATAACTCACACCCAGCAGGGGCCTTGTCTAGACAACTTAAAAACACTGTGAATCTAACTAAAGCACAGGTGCTTATAGCTATCAAAAAGACAACTTCCACTTAACTAATGATATGAAGATATTCATTAAAGTGAAATGAGAAAAGTGAATAAACAGACTACATATTGGCTCACTTATATACAAATTCTGAAGGAGAAAATTCCTTCGTTTCCTGTAAGAAAGTAAGTACTGGATAATGCAGTGACACCGGTCTCAGCTGGTTTTAACAGCTCTGTAGAGAACAAAGTAAAGGACGGTAATAATCTGGTTTGAGGCAGCTCATGCCACCCAAGGACCACTGTGGATACAGCTTTAGAATGCTGACACTTCTCAAAATAAAATAAAGGATATGTGTTTCATTTTACATTATTCTCATGTCATCTTCCTAGTCTATGAAAGGGAAAAGAAACATGTTTACATTTAGGGCACTTCTTGGGTTTAGCAATCACTTAACAGTTCATTTACTCACTCTAAGACTTTACTGTTTACTGCCTGACAGGTACTGTGCTGAGCATTTGCACATTAGGGTGAAAAGACATAGTCCCCGATAGAGAACAACTAATATCTATTTAGAAGTCCAACTATCTATGTTTTTGAGAACATTTTTCTACTTTTGACACAATCCATGAATCTAACTCATTGTCTAGTTGTTCTTATCCCACAAATTAATAAAGATAACAACATTCCCATAAATTGGTTTATATCCAGGATAAAGTGAAGATCTAGATGCAAATATTTTACTGCATCATCTAAAAGCAATGTGATCCAACTAAAAAGAATAACATATAAATTGAGTTACCCTAATCTTGTCAGAGAAAACCAAATTAAAAGTAAAAAGTAACAAAAATAAGAGGATGAAGAATCAACGTTTTTTTTAAAAAAAAATTTAAGTAAATGTGAACATCACTGTGTAAACCTCTTTAGTTTATTACTACGACACTTATCCTAAGAGAATTCATCACTTTTTACTCTACTGGCAAGACAATAGGAAAAAAAGAAACAACATATACCAAATGAAATAAACATTAATATGGAAAAAAATTTTTTCTCCCCAACTAGAAAGGAAATATCTCCACATTCTGGAATAGAAAGAGATTAAAATGCTTTAATGTCAGCCTATTTAGCATACAGACCACCTTACAACATTTTTACTATTTTATGTCTTAGTCAATTCACATACTTTTTAATATGCCTAAGGATGACATAAATGCTTTCTCGTACAGTCTTTTCCTCTTGCTTCTATATAGAAAATTTATTTATATTGGAGAGCAATGATACACATTTTATTTCCATTATAAAGTATCAGTATGTATTTTATTTCCTGTGCTCATGAGACCAGAAATAAAGACAAAGGTGTGACCCAAGTCTAAAATATTTGATTCTGTCCCTTTAAAAGTCACTGGTCGATATTTTGTGGAAAGGGAAATTAGCTGTGGCACGCTCATGTTTCAGTTCAGATACACAAGTGGCCGATGCTCTGTGAAGCTGCCTGTGATGATGCATGTATCATTCATGCAGGTGCAGATGGAGATGACTTCAGCCTCGGGTTCTGCACAGCCAGTACAAGTCTGGGCTTAAACAAGTAACTTGTTTCTTTTCTTACATAAGCACAGAAAGACAATATTACACTATTGCTTGTAAAAGTATGCTATTTGGTGATGCTTTCCAGACATCTATGTCAAAATTAACTTGTCTATGATGCCTACTTGCTTACATTTCATTCAAGTTCAAATTATTGGCTCAGAAAGAGAAATGTTTACTTTTGTACACATTTTGGTTTCAACCTCCAAAACCATTGTTAGAAATTAATCTTAACCACTGAACATCTGCTTTAAAACCCAAACCCAAGTCCATCATTTTAATGACATCAATTACAAATATACCATTTTAAAAATTCTATTGTGAGTAGTGGCATATCATCACCATATAAACCATTAAAACCAGAGCCCTAGTCCTGATTACTAAAACTATAGTTCACAAATTAGTAAGCACTCATTACCTCATGCTTAAAGTTAGTTTTTAGCCAATTCAAGATCTCATTTATTCACGTATTCATCTATCCTCACCTAAATCTCCAGCTGCACTGTTATGTGATCCTCTTATTCAAATATATCATAAGACCTACGAGAACGCCAATATCAAGAGACTGCCACACCCAATTAGCTTACTGCTGAGTAAATGATGGTAGACCAGAGCTGCCCTCCTCCTATTCTCTTGGTAAAGATCAAACCAGCACTTACCAAAGGATTACAAGTAGAAAATGGGTTACTTCACTGATATAAATAATTTTGCATTACACTTCATGATAATAAATCCTTTAACACATTTAAACCAATTTCCTTAAGACTATCAGAAATGGAACCTCTTTTCCCTTTATTTTTAATCAATGTTTTGCCATATTATCTTAATTAATATATACTATCTTGATGATTTATGAGTGTCACATGAATGGCTGGAGGTAAGGGGACTTGAAGTTGATAGTATTCATTTGTAGTCTGACAAGCCAAATCTGATCATGTATTCTAACCACAGCTGTCCTGAGAACATTTTCAAGGTTAGTAATACATCTTAACAAATCATATTTCTTTAAAAATTGCTGCAAGAGATTAATATTGCTAATTCATTTAATAAATATTACAAATTCATTTAGCAAACTATGTGATAGGCACAAAAGAATATACAAAATCCCGTAAGATATAATCTCTCGCAAAACAGAAAAAGAAACATAAGCCTAGTTTTGTCACCGTTTGGCTACTTCCCACACATTTCCTGCAATTAAAGGTGTTGCAGTCCACACTTACAGCATAGCTGGTAAGAGTCCCCAGTGAAGTGACAAGAATAGCAATGGCACAAAGTAGATACTCAATAAATAATTAGTAACTGATTGAACTAGGACTCATTTCATGAATGTTTCCTCTCTTGAGACACTCCTTCCTTTTGCACTTTCCTTCTTCAGGATGTTAACACTGACTTTAATGGCACATAAACTCCCCAACAAGAAGGTTCAACCTCGATTCTCACCACACCTGAGTTGTGGAAGTGCCTTCCAGCTAGCTTCCTTGCCTCTGTTATGTTACTTACCTCCTGTTTCTTCCTTATCTCTGGTTTCTCCTGCTTCCTCCACCAACCTAAAATATTACAACACTGGAGGTCTTCTGTGGACAGAGGCAGAATTTGCTCTAATCCCTACAATTTCACATTATGTAAAAATCCAAAGCCTTCCACTTTTAACCATCCTGCTGGAGAACCCACAGGGTCATGCTATTGCCTGCCCCACTAACTCAGACTCTCCTGAATAACCTGTACAGCCCTGTACCATTAGCCCAATTCTACCTACCCAAATTGATTTTCCTTTTCTCTCCAACATTCATCCTCTGTTCCTCTTTACTTTCTCTTCACATTCCATGGTCTTTCCTTTCTTTGTGCCTTTAACGAATGTCCAGCTCACCCAATCATTCATACCCAATTTCTTCAGGACTCAGATTCCTCCGAGAGATGTCTTTCTTTTAGAATTTCTATTACATACTAAAGATAATGACTTCTACATTTATGTTGCAGTTTACAAATGACAAACTCTTATTATACACTGCCTCCTATAACAGTGGTCCCCAACTTTTTTGGCACCAGGGACCGGTGCTCCTATTAGGATCTAATTAATGCCTGATGATCTGAGGTAGGGCTGCGGCAGTGATGCTAGCACTGGGGAGTGGCTGCGAATACAGATGAAGCTGTATTTGCCACTCACCTCCTGTTGTGGAGTTTGGTTCCTAACAGGCCACAAACCAGTATCAGTATGTGGTCAAAGGGTTGGGGATTCCTGCCCTATAATCACCATTACAGGTAGGTTTTATTATCCTCATTTTTCTGTTGATGATGCCAAGACCCCAAAAGGCTAAGGTTTGTCAAGGACACTCATTCCTAAAAAGTCAGCACTGGGGCTCCAGTTTTATAACTCAAAGTTTAAACGGTCTTTCCATTATGCTATATCCCCTTCCAGTTACTGACTCATTTCTCTAATCCCCTTACAGAGAGCACTCTGAACATTTGTTCACTTTCTAAATTCCTTTTCCCCATCTTCTATCCTCCATTTCCTCTTAAATTTTCACCAAATTACCTTTGAATCTATCCTTCCACTGACATTTCATTTGCCAAGATCACCAATGGCTTCCACAAGGGCAGTTCTTGGCAGAAAAATTTGATTCAGTTGGTGACATTATTCTTAAATACTGAATCCCTTGCTTCCTGGATACCACATTCTTTTGGGCTCCTCCTACTCACTAAAATCTGCTCAGTTTCCCTCACTGGTTCCTCCTCTTAATTCCGATTTTCAAACCCCCCAGGGCTTGATCCTTGGCACTCTTCTCTTTTCTATCTAAAAATGATTTCTTCTAGTCCTATGGTTTTAAATACCACTCCAGACTGGAACTGTAGCCTGAACTCCAGACTCACATTCTAAAACCTACATGACTTGGGCCTTCCAACACCATTTTCTGCCTTCTCTGTGGCCTCATCATCTACCACTTTCCAACTCACTCATTCTGCTACAGCCATGCTGGCCACAACTTGCTACTCCTTAAATATGCCAGAGTGTAGCTTCAGTGCCTTTGTTGACATTCCACTGCCTGGATCCTTCCCCAGACAGGTATAAGTGGCTCACTCCCTAACTTAATTCAGGTCTCTGCTCAAAATCACCCCGTCAGCAAGGCCTGCCTGACCTACATAAAAGAATGTTCACCTCTCCTCAATGACCTGTATTCCCTTACCCTGCTTCATTTTTCTTTCAAGCACTTTTCACTATCTACATATTTGTATATTATGCATATTTGTTTCCTTATTCTCTGCCCCTCCCATTAGGATGCAAGCTCCATGAGGGAAGAAAATTTGTATGTTTTAATGACAGCTATATCCCTAACACCTAGAAGAATGTCTAGCATATAGTAGGACTCAATAAATACTTGTTAAAAAAGTGATTGTGTGATAGCATCACACAATTGAATAAGTACCATCTAATTGTTTAGTAATATAGTGTTATCTCCTGAACCATATTTTAATTCCTTAAAGGCAGAATTTTGTGCCTTATATTCCAAATTTGTATGTAGTTGGCATAGTTGTGGGCACACAGTAGGTGCTCAATAAAAACTGTAGCTGCTTAATTGAGTTGAGCAGTACAGAGAAAAGCAGGATCAGAAATTGAAGGACATTCAACAACTAGTATTTTTAGGTTATTCTATGTGTGCAGATTTTTACAAAGAAGATTAACTTATATAGTCTCTGCCCAATGGGGATATAGTTTTATGATACTGAAAATGGAAAATTATGTTATGTAAAAAGATATATGAATAAATAAATACATATCAAGATCTTATGGCAAGAGCTCAAGCTGAAATAAATTCAACTAAAAGATAGATAAGTAAAAGTTGAGAGTTAAAAGAGAATATGAAATTTTAACTCAAGAAATGAAGATTGAAATAAGAACTGAATAATATTCCGTACAAAAAGCAAAAGGTGAATCAATCAGGAGAGGAGAAAGAAGAAGATAAGTGATTCAAGACTACAGGTTACTTAGAGACAAAGAATATAGCAACACATTTCTGTTGACAAATTGTTTTGAGATGATGGAATATGGACCTTAAGGTTTTACATCAGTAGTACCCACATCTCAAATCAAAAACATTAACAAAATAGGAGATAAAAAATGATGTAGATAATAGAGGCTCTGTTCATCCCTCTGATGAACAAAGCAAAGTTGTGACAAAAACAAGGAGCAAACAGCAAGGAAAATCACCTGAGATCTAGATAAACAAGCCCTATGACTAAGGAGAGAAATAAGAAAGCACCCTGCAACAGGAGGAGGTAGGCCAGGGCGAGGATGTGAGGCTGCCCTGTCCCCCGTAGCTGAGTGGGGCAGAGGCTATAGCCCTGCAGCAACCGGCAACTGCAGATGTCTCTTAAAGGGCTCATGTCCATGAGCAGACTTTCGCGGTGATGGACCTCACTCTGAGCACCAGTGCCAATTCAGCTGTATGCAGGGGGCACCAGAGACTTGCAGGGGGACACTGAGTTGTCGGAGCGAGGGCCAGAGGTGAGACTCGCTCTATATAAAAGTGCTGGCGGTGTCCATTGTTCCTCCGTTGAGCCCTCTCCCCTCCCAGTGTGTGGGCAGATACGTCATCAAACTGAATAACAGAGGTCGCTCCCCCAGAAGTTTCCCTGAAACTCCACCTCCCCAACCTGTGGCCCCACCCAAGCCACATCCAGTTGTGTCCTTGGTGAGTGAGCTGCCCCTTGCTGAGCAGCACCTAGACTCACACTGGTGGCAGCTGACCATGGTTTTTGGCATGGCCTCCTGAGGCAACTATAAGCACAGCATCTGTGGATTGCTTGCTGAATCTTAACAGGTAGCTCTGGAGGAACACAGGCTGGGGCTAAATTTGGCCTGCAGCTGAACCCATCTTAGGACTGTGCCATTGGTCACCTACTTCACAAAGCCGCACTAAAAAGGCTGAGATACTTAAGAGCTTTGCTTACTACATAGAAACAGACACTTAAAGAGAGCCAAAATGGTAACTTAAAGAAGCAGAAACCATATGAGAGAACAGAACAGAGATCCAGGAATAATGGAGTCAGGCAATCTAACAGATGCAGAATTCAAAACATTAGCTACAAAGATGCTCAATGAACTTAGGGGAAGTGTAGATGAATTCAGTGAGAACTTTAACAAAGTTCTCATAAAACATAAAAATGGGAATGGAAATTATAAAAGGGAAACAGTCAGAAATGAAGAACACATTATCTGAGATGAAAAGTATATTAAATGGAATAAACAGAGTGAATAAAGAACAGGATCAAATAACCTTTATAGAGGATGAGGAAGCCAAGAACACTCAACCAGAATGGCAAAAAAAAAAAAAAAGCCAAGACTATAATAATAACTTAAGGAGCCTATGAGACACTATTAAATGTGAAAATATCCCTGCAATAGGCGTACCGGAAAAAAAAAAGACATTGAAGAGCTATTTGAAGAGATAATGATGGAAAACTTCCCTAATCTGGTGAAGGAAATAGACATAAAACCCCAGGAAGCTCAGAGAGTCCCATAAACCAGAAACTTAAAGAGTCCCACACCAAGACACATCATAATTAAAATGCCAAGGTTAAATGCAAAGAGAGAAATCTTAAAAGCAGCAAGAGAAAAGCAAATAGTTACCTACAAGGCAGCACCCATAAGACTGGCAGTGTATTTCTCAAAAGAAACTATGCAGTACAGAAGGGCTTAGCACAAAATATTCAATGTGATGAAACCCCAAGATCTACAACCAAGAATACTTTATCCAGCAAAGCTATCATTTAGAGTTGAAGGACAGAGAAAGAGCTTCAGAGACAAAAATAAGCAAAGGGAATTTGTTGACATCAAGCCAATATTACAGGAAATGCTGGAGGGACTTCTTTAAGAAGAAGAAACATATATCAAAAATAGGAATAAAGAATGGTAATAACTACATTCCTATCAAATGGAAAAGAATAGACATAGAGATGCAGAGTGCAGCATGAGGAAAATGGTTAATAATGTTTTAATAAATATGTAAGGGGGAATAAGGGTACTAGAATTAGTGGGGTGATCACTTGTGAGTTGTGTGGATCTCTAATCACTGTGCTATACAACTGAAATTGGTATATTAATGTATGTAACTGTAAGTGGGAAAAAAACTCATCGAAGTGTACAATGTAAATGCAAGCAACTAATTGTCTATTATATTTCAATAAGCCAGAAAAAAAGAAAGGAAAAAAATTAACAAAATAGCAGTAGCTCTGGAACTGGGTGTTGGGAGGTTCCATGATATTTCCAAATCATTCTTAAAATCAATCTATCTGTCTTGCCTTGTGAAAACGTGACAAGTTCATTAAGCTAACTGGAAGTTTCTCTTAACAATCTGTTATCTACATATTTTAATGGAATTTTTGTATTAGAGAGACAAAATTATCAAGAAATTAGTTTTTGATGACTTAATTTATTCACAGAGCAAGAAGGATTAGAAACTGAAGAAGGTTATACTAAATTTACCAGTTAACACGTTTTGGCACTGAATAAATGTGTAATTTATTTAAGTTATCACAGTTGGTTCCTTAGTAACCTAGTATTTCTTTCTGATTTTTCAGTGTTACAAACGTGAAATATGAATTCATTTCATTAAGACTATAAGTTACTTAACAAATACTCTGCATTTCCTATAAGTTATTGTTTTTAATTTCCTACCCCAGAACACATTATCACATTTGTTTAGCTCCCATACAATGAGAGTATCTCCATTTGTCCTAGTCTATGCCTGTAAGCCTCCTTATCTCATTAATGGGGGAAAATGCACTTTGGAATCACCTCTGCAAACATTTTACAGAGGTTTGGATCACAGTGGTTGATTGAGCCTCTAATTTTATCTCTTAGTCACAGACCCTCCTCAGCCAAGTCACAACTGCCTTGGCTATTTCTTCTGCCTTGTTCTGTGGGGCACTCTCTCCCAAAATTGGCTGCTTCTTTGTTTCTGCTTCACTGAGTCTCTCCAACCCTGTGACATTAGAATTCAGATGCCAGAAAGGTTGGTTTTGTTTTCAAAAGGTCTGAATAAAAGTAATAATAATGCAAGTTACATCTTCAGGTCGACCAAGTTGCTTAAAACAAATTATCTGCTGAATAGAATGCTTTTTATTTTCCAGATATCCTTATGAACTGAGGATATTTTAGATTTCAGAATTTTCTAAGATTTGTGAATCTATATTCTATCATCTTTCATGTTTATAGAACTCTAGAAATAGGCAGAGCCATTGTCTGACTTTGGATCTTCCTACTTCCCCTTCTCCAGACATCCTACAGAGATGGGGCAGGAGAGAACTACTGCTCTACCCACCAATTCAGCTATCCCCCTTCACAGCCTTTTTTCTGTTGGGAGAGGTGAAAAACTGTCTTTCCCTTCCATTCCCAGTAATGAGTGAGCAGCTATATTGAAAGAGACAATCTCATCCCACATATTTTCTCCACAGTAATTAATTTAAATTGTTTCTTCTTCAGTTGTAGTTGATACCTACCAACTTTTGAAAAACAAAAACAAAAACAAAAACAAAACAAAAACAAACAAACAAAAAACCCAGCATATAAAAATTAGTGAACTCTTCTAGTTAGAGTAACCTGAAATTATTTTGGCTGTAGGACTATTTTCCTCACTTTTCCTTAAACTCTCAGCTGGACACTTTTCTTGAATCTGGTTTGAGTCATACTAAACCATTTTTAAATATGAAATGTTCAAAAGAGATGCATGACCTTGGCAAGTCCCATAATTTCTCAAGAAGCATCTTCACTTGCAAAATGACATCTTCTCTGCCTACTTCACAGGGTGATTATGAGGTCAAAAGAGTTAACATAAATGTTATAAACTACATAAAAATAGAATATAATATTTTCTCAAAGGTAGGTCAGAGAATCTCTAGCTAAGGCCCACAGGACCACTCCCAAAGGAGGACATACAGAGGTGGGGCCTTGAGGAGGTTTACAGAAGATACCCATGACACCCTCAAGGCATGATCATGACACCCAGCATAGCATATACTTGGTCAGTTAGCATGCCAAACATCATATGAACACCTACAAAACAGAATAAAGATTAAAGGAAAAGAAACAAGAAGAAAAGCAAGGAGAAGAATGTATAATTTATCTGTTATATTCTGATGCTGGCAAGTATATCAAGATATAAATAATCCTGTAGGCTATAATATTTTAAAGAAACTAAAATAGGACATTTTATACCATTTTTCAAACTTATTTTCAAAATGTTTATCATTATCAAACTGAAGATTTACCATTTTGAGATTTAGAATCAGGGTGTAGCCTAATTCCTTCTAATAATTAAAAAATAAAATCAGCTTAGCAGATATGAGCACAACTTTATAAAATAGAAGTATGTATGAATTTACATGCATACACAAAATAACTTAGGAAAAATATTAAAAGGAAATAATCAAAATGTTAACTGGGGTTATGTTTGCTATTGAATTTCTATTGACTTTTATTTTCTTTATGCTCTCTGAATTTTGTGAAATTACAAGTGTTTTTAATATGTAGTAATTAAATTGAAACTAATATTATTGTGAGTGAATAAACAGACTGTGTTATATCCAGACAATGGAACATTATTCAGTGCTAAAAAGAAATGCACTATCAAGCCATGAAGAGAAATGCAGGAACCTTAAATGCATATTACTAAGTGAAAGAAGCCAATCTGAAAAGGCTACATAATATCTGATTCCAACTACATGACAGTCTGGAAAAGGCAGAACTATGGAGACAGTAAAAGGGTCAGGGGTTTCCAGGAGTTGGGAGTAGGGATGAATAGGCAGAGCACAGAGGATTTTAGGGCAATGAAACTGATACTACAAAGATAGATACATGTCATTATACATTTGTCCCAACCCACAGAATGTACAACACCAACAGTAAACCCTAATGTAAAATAAAGACTTTGAGTGATTAAGATATGTTAATCAATGCAGGTTCATCAACTACAACTAGTGTGCCACTTTGTTGGGGGATGCTGATGAGGAGGAGTCTGTGCATGGGGCAGGGGCAAGGTGTACATAAGGAAACTCTGTACCTTCTCAATCTTGCTATAAACCTAAAATTGCTCTAAAAAGTTAAATCTGAAAAATAAATGTTATTGAAAATGTGAGAATGATAGGGCAGCATTAAACATCATGTATGTATATTCTTATTACTAGTCCCACAAATATGGTATTTTCACCAAACCAGTATATTTTCCACATCATCTAAACTAGTAAAACTAAAAGTATTACTAGTTCTCTACAATGGCAGAGCATTTATCCACAGATACATTACAAACTAACAAGAAAAATCAAATTCTGTATAGTAAGTGAAAATATTCACTTCTTATAACTAACAATAATTCTGATTTCTCTAAGAAGAAAAAACAGCTTAGTGAAGATAAACAAGGCCCAGAAGAGTCCAAAGTTGTATTGCTGATTGTCACATGAAACCCTTTTTACCCTGGTCCCACACCTTGTACCCTAGTCCTTCACACTCTACACTGTACTAAGAACAAATAAAAGGATTGCAAATAATATTTGAGATTCTAAGTTAGTTTAGATTTGCCTAAACTTCTGATATAAAGTTCTACAAAGTTTTCCCTTAAAATTACTCTCAGATATTCAAAATCTTTGTTAGCAAGCAGCAGAAAAAGCACAGTACGGACCCAAAATCAGAAAATAGCTGACTATCCTACCGTGAAGGACTTGGGTCGGCTAATGCAACGTCTTGAAGCCTCTGTTTCCTCATTTGTTAAAGAGAAGTTAATGGATAAAAGCATCTAGCACAGAGCCTCAGGAACTAATGAACATTAGTTGTTATCCTGTAACCTCCCAGTCTTACCCCCAAACCCTCAACTACTGGTAACATACATTTCGAATTGGTTGAGTTTTGTTACACTTTAATCAGCTTTGGAAACCTCTCTGCAAATCAAAATGCAGTTGGAAGCCCATTTTGTAGGTCAGAGAAATGCTTACCTTGTACAGACCAAGGGAGTGGTGTAGAGAGAAAGACAGCTCAAAGGCGTTGGTAAGAAAAGTAGGTCTAGTGACTGACAAAGAAGCAAGGAGAATGGAGTGACAAGATAAATTGAGATAAACTGGGAGACTGCGAGATGGAATTCTCAATGAGGGTAGAGAGCAGGTGCTGTGGGGACAGTAGACTGAAGCTGTATGAAGATATGGTTGTGGTCAGAAAGTAGACAACTGACAATAAAGTACAATCTATTAGTCATAAACTCTTGTAAGTTATAAAAATTAAAGCTGGCACCCTGCTAACTTTACCTACAGATTAAGCCCTCTATGTTCTGATACATTCCAAATAAGAATTGGGTTCTACCCTTGGCTTTATTCCCTATTTTGCTGTAGCTTCCTCAAGTTAGGTTCTGAAAGTTATTTCATAAGCACCTGGCATTCAGAGGCTCTGACGCAGAGCAGGCTTGCTATTAATGTTTGCCAATTAATGTAGAAAAAAATATGTATTTATTTTATTAAAGCTGATTTTTCTTAAGGTAAATCATTTTAATCACCAAAGTCCACAAGAACAAAAGACTAAGCAGTAACGTCAGAGTTTCACTGAATGGCTACAGGTACTTTGTGTAGAGATCTTGAGATTTAAGATCCTAATGTACAATAAAAAATTTTTTTATCCAATATCCCAGCTAAATGTGGAAGAGAAAAGTGTGAAATTTTCCTGATGTAAAAACTATTAAATTCATTCCGAGAACTAGCCAAATAGTACCAGAGACAGAACTAGGAATAGAATTAGGTTTGGCATCAAGAGCTCTTTGTAATAGTTTAATTTAAAAAAAAAAAGGGGGGGGGATGGTTTTCTTCCAATAGACTTTTTGATGCAATTTATTCCAATTTTGAAAAGAATGAAAGGAAACATTTATAAATTAGCCAGAAATGCCACCTACTCCTTCAAACATAAGGACCTCTCCTTTCCCCATAAAAGTTTTTATTTACAGCTATATTTGACTCATCCTGTTGAGTTCTTAGCATAGAGGCACACAGCAAAGGTGGTAAAAAACAGAGGCATCTATCTAGATCATCAGATTTCCTTCCTCTGGTCAGTTTGTGCCACAAATCTTAGGCTGCAAAAGCTACATTTCACCCTTCATTGTCAGATTTTTCTTAATTCAGTTGAAAGTTTTATTTACTTATATTTCAGTTCTAACAAAAGAGAGCAAAGAGGTGGTGACTCTACACCACATGAGGGCTTCTCACAGCTGTCACTAATGATGAAAGGTTGACCCTCCATAAAAATGAATGTTTGGTGCTGTTATATCTTATAAAGTCCCTTTCTATTAAATAACTTCTATTCATACACCACCACTGTGACAAATTAACTACAATCAAACCACACCTTCAGCACAGCTCCTAGACAGACTGGATGACAGTGAAGGGAAAGGCACCTCTCCTTTTCTTGGATTATTCCAATTCAACCGAGGAACTGCTACATCACATCTCATAATATATAGAACCAATATGTTTATTTAAAAGGGGCAAAAGTATGCTCTGTAAATGACACAATGAGCATATATCCTACATTTTAGTCCATCTATGCTTTCCTAATTATAAAATCCAAAAAGTCCTGCATCCCTAGCTCTGGCAAATTTCCTTGCTATGTCTGATCTGTGCCACCAATGTAGAATTCTAAAAATACCCAAGGGAGAGTCCATGTGGGAATCCCGAGAGGTGATCAAAGCATGGGACCTTCCACAGACATGCTATCCAAATCATCAACTTTTGCTCCCTTTAAATCTTAGGACCTTCATGAAAACCTCTGTCCTTCTTGATTATACTTTAGACATTATTATGGCCATGTATCCAACCTTCTATAAGCCCTAACCACAGAAAACTGTGTCACAGTTTCTCTAAAGGAAAGGGAAGTTGGTTCTTTAGTCTTAAGTAAAGTCCTCAAGGAAGAAAGGCACTCAGGGAAGAACGGACAACCAAATAGTTTTTGTGGGTACACCAACTGGTCTTCTGTTGCTTTGGATAAACCAGTACTGTCAGTTTCACAGCTTATTTCTCAGGGAAATACAGCCAGCCTCAGTTCACAGTATTTCAAAAGTATTACAGAAAATAAAGAATAAATGCTCTTTCATATGTAAGTGTCCATATGTATAATGAAGAGACTTTTCCTATAACTGAAAGGGCTCCTTTTTATAATAGCAGTAAACCACACCACTGTTCAGTTGTTTTTATTCCCAGTATCAATCTTTTGGACTTAAGAGCAAGAAAAAAAAGACAATGAATACCCTTTAAGTTACCTTTTACTATGGAAAAGACAGCTGTAGTTTTTAAGACTGCTTAAAAACTGTTCTGAAAATAAATTATCTGAGGATGAGAGGTAGGTGGAGATCCAAATGTAGAAATCATGAAAAGAACTAAAAAAGCCCTAAAATTCCAAGGCCACCAAGAAAATGTCATAGACAAGGAATAAAGCAAGCCAGTAAAAGTGAGTGGGTTGTGACTTCTGATCCACTCGTGGCTGTGGGTGATTCTCCAATGGTGATGATGCTGTGGAAAAGCAAAGTGTAGTGGCTCAAGGGTCTAAATGTGCTTAATGAACCAAGGAGCTCAAGTTATTTTGGGAGGAAAGAAAAATATGTTTCCTGAGTATTTTTCCTTTCCTCTAGCTTAGCACCACACCCACGCTGCCTTCTTCCCAGTCGTGTCACCTGTTTCAAAGTCTTTTTCTTTAGTCTCTTTGATTACTTTTTTCCTTTAGAAAAAATTATGTCCACTTATTTCAAAACAAAGAACTCATCTGAGAATGTATATATGTATGTGCACTTTATTTTTCAGAGTTTCATCAGCGACTATAAGTGCTTAAAACAAGCCATCTGCAGGTGTGCTAATTGATTGCTCAGACAGATATTTAATAAGCAAAAGAAAAGATTAAAGAATAAATTTAAAAATAAAAACTCTGATACTTGGCTCACTGAGAAAGGTTAACCCAGGAAGCTGGGTTCTTTGCTTCCCTACAGCTCAGGGTCCAGAGTCAAAAGGAATGGCATATTCAGAAAGCCTTTCTCAAATTTGATGTGCTCAACTTCTTCGCTGTTCTGCCAGCTTTTAAATGCATGAAGGTTTGTTTTCATAAATAAACCCTGCCTATTTCCTCTCCCTTTCCTTCTCTGAGCCGATAAATTCCTTGAGGGTGATTTTTGGAATGCATCTCTCAAGTTCCAGGTTATATGAACTTTGGTGTCACCTGGAAATGCTTTTAATTTCTTCCAGTATAGAAGAAACAGAGTAAAATAAACTAACTTCATAAAAACCCTACCTTTTGTATCTGGCATATACAAGTCAAATAAACTTGAGTTTTTTCTCACAATAAAACAGTCTCACCCTCCCTCAGCCTCAAATTCTTAATGAATCTTTCTGATTATCAATAACAATTTTTTGATCATGTGGCAGATCTGTTCCTCTTTTTGGTCATATTTTTCTCAATTAAAGATTCTAATGGCCATTGAAGCAAGACAAATTACCCTCATCATTTATGTCTACAAACCTCTGTGACTCTGAGCTTCAGATTATAATGGGAAACAGAAATCATGCCTTTGATTTTAAAAGCAGAAAGGTGGAGCTTTGCTGCACTTCATAAACACACACAGAATCACTAGGATGGAAGAGATTTGAATGAAAAGCCCTCCAGTTAAATTCTCAGCCTTCAGTAACACATTTTATCAACAATTCTTATAGTCAAGAAGTTCTTCTTTAGATCTAGCCTAAATCTATCATGCTTCAGTTAAAACCTATTCTTTCTCCAACTGCCAGAAACAAAACAGCTGGTTACCATACACAGCTTAATAACTCCTCATAATTTTGAAGTCTGTTATTAAGTCATTTTTCAGTCTCCTCTTCATGAAGCCAAATAATCGCAAGTCTTTCAACTTATCCCTTATAGGTTCAATTTTACAATCCTTTAATCATCATCAATGCTCTTTGCTAAACATTCTTAAGTTTTCCATGTTGCTCTTATGTTTTAAAACCCAGCTCACCTTTGGAATTACTTCTTGTCCATAAGAACCCAAGTCTTTAGTGTATTACAGTCCAGAGAATCTATTCAAATAAGTAACCTACTGCTTCATTTGGGTTGTTTTTAATACAAACCTACTCCTAAGGCTTCTGTAAGAAAAACATGTTTTTCAGGACCCAGCATTCTTACTGAGTCACAGAGGAGCCATTTCCCCTCCACCTACTCCCACTCAGTCTTCCTCACCAGAACTTTTCAAGGTCTTTCTCAACCCACTTTCCCTAAATGATCCTGTTATGAGTAGCTAGCTAATCTGATCTGATCCACTTATTTAAACCAAGTTGTTAACCAAAAATGTCTTTAAAACTTTTATCCTTTGCAGATAACATCTATGATGGTCTGTCCTCATAGCCTTAACTCACAGAAAAATCTCAGACACCCTAGTTAAAATCAAACTAGAGAGGTTCGAGGCCAGTGGGAATGAACATGGAGACTCCTTCTGTGCTCCTTAAATTATACCTCAACAGCCTTGGATAGAGTTATGAAATGGGCAACTTTTGGGAGTGTGATTCTGGTCAACTCTTTTTGCTACCTTCTCCTAACCATTTAGGCATTTCTATCCAAATTAGATATTGATTCTGATACTGATCATATTCACGGCTTTGCACACAATGTGTGCCCTTTGCCGTGAAGCCTCTTCCCCACTCTTCCTAGAGCTGGCCTTTTCTCTGCTCTAATGTTATCTCATCAAAGAGGCCTTCCCTGCACACTCTAGAATAGGTTCCCATTTGTCGCCTAATGCCCCTTTATTCTTTATTAATACATCAATGCTCTTTATAGCACTTATTAGAATTCACAATTAGATGCAATTATAAATAAATGTTCATTTACTCATTTCTTATCTGTGTTCCCCACAGAATGTAGGCTCCTCAAAGGCGGGGATCATGTCTGCTCTGCTTTGTATGCCTGGCATCTGCCTAACAATACACACTCAAAAATTATTAAATGTCCCCACTTCCAGAAATATTTATAAAGTATATCCCTAATTGTCATTTAAACGACTCTGTCGGCTAATATAAAGGGGAGTGGTGTTTTCAGTGGTAGACAGGGTGGTGGGAAGAAGGAGTCCTTCTCAGATCCATCTAATCTTAGTCATTCAGGCAAGGCTATCACTCCCTATCATAGAGACAGTTGCTGCCTCTTCTACAACACTAACTGGAAACTATTGCCAGTCCCATTGTCTTTCTCCTGCTCCTTAAAGTAGTTAATCTCCTTTCCAGTTATTCTCTCTCTTTCCAGCTTCAACGTAGTCATGTCACTTGTAGCATTCTTTCCCTGATGCTATTTCATCACTGCTGCTTCTTTCACAAAAATATTAGCATTATCATAGAAAAATATTGAGGAGACTACATATCAAAATATTAGCAGTGGTAATCTTTGTAGACATGCTTATGGATACTTTTTACTTTCTTCTTTTGATTAATATTTATTTTCTAATTTTTCTAGCAAATGAACTTGTTACATTTTCTACTTGTGTCATTTTATTTTAAGTTAATTTTTTTGTTCAAGTACTAACTTTATCTCACTGGTAGTCAAAGTGACATTCTATTGAGGGTTAACTTACACACTTATTTTCCTCTCACAAAATTCAGTATTTTCAGCTCTGTTAAACCTTCATATTAATGAATTCAAGATTCATTCAACAAACATACACACATACATACTACATATATGCCTCTGTGTGTGAAACCTTATAACTTGAGACTTATTTACAATATAGCAATGCTACTACATCACAGGCTTCCTTTTTAGTTCATACTACTTCCAAATATCAACCCAGAACCAAAAATAAATACCCTGGGCCCAAAACCAGGAGCTTCCACAACTTTAATGACAAAGCATCAGGGAGTTTCAGTAGTAAACACCTAAACAGGAAGAGACCTGGGCTCCTTGTCCACCTTCATAAATCATCTGCTGACTTGCAGAGTGACATAGAACAAATTACTTTTCAAATACCCATGCCTCAGTTTACCCACCTGTAAAATCCATAATGCACCCCTCAAAGGGATGTAAAGACAATCAGTGAGGTAATGTCTAAGCATTTGGAACTCCTTGGCAGAAAGGCGCTACATAATTACTATTTGGTATTTAAGTTGCCCTTCATGTGTGCCAAGTACTTTATGATCATTCCTTAGGAGTTACTCCCAGCTACTCTGAAGTTGTCTTCATGTCTATTTCCATTTAAAGGATGAAGAAATTATACTGGAGAGAAATTCAGTGATTTGCTGAATATCACTAAGATAGCACTGAGGTCTCTAAAGAGGAATTTCCAAGTCCTTCAATTCCCTTACCCATAACTAAACCCACATCTTAAGTACAAACTACCCATATGGATGAATTCCCTGTCAAATTACTCTGAAACAGCCCTCATGGTACAAAACACATTGTAATTCATTTTTGTAGCATAGAGTGAATAATGAAGAGGTAAAACTGAAACAAAAGCTCTAGAATTAGTAACCAGACTTCATTATCACCCTTCTTTACAAATCTGTATTTCTCTTCACTTCCAGTACAACAGCCTGTGTTCTGATAACTTCATAATCTCCTTGAAGGGCCCATTTTTTCAACGAATAATTTCCAGAGCCAACCCTGAGAAGGCACAGAGCCTAGGTTAAATCATCTTGAGTATTGCCCTATCAAAATTCATGTTGACATTTTCACCCAAGTTGTAGCTCATGAAAATTAGTGCTAAAGAATGAGAAGATGCACATTACAGAGGGTACATGTGCAGTCCAAGAGTTAAAGGAAAGGCAGAAAGTACCAGCTCACTTTAATGTCAGCTCACCTCTTCCCTACTAGCCCCTTCCCACACAACTCCAATGAGAAGCTCACAGGGCCAACAATGGAGTCACTTCATCCACTATGTCTAGAGACAGTTCTAACCCAGATCATAATCTCCCAGTTCTCTTAAACTATGCTCCTTTAGCTCACACAACTGTTTCCTTCTCTCTGCTTCATTCAATGATTCATTTCCATATAAAAGAAGCATCTTTTGCTCCTGATTCCTGAACTCTCACTAAAATTACAGAAAATGTGTGGAAACAACATCTAAGAAATGCTACTTTGGTTGTTTAAGGAGTAACAGCCAGAAGACTTCAAGGATTAAATGTCACGAAAGAGTTTAATATAAATTTGGATAGAAATGTCCAAAGCACCTTAGGGCCTGCCTAAGGCAAAATGGTGAAATAGGGGATTTAATTTCCTCTTCCTATATTCCCCTTCCTTTGCCTTCTCTTCTTCACAGGAACATTCTCTCCCACCTCTATACCAGTTGGCCCTGGACTCTTCAGAGCTCTCCATGGTTAAAGGTACACATCTCCCTTCATCCATCTTCCACGAAAATATATCTGTCCTGTGTTCCATTCCCTTAAATACTATTCAACTAACCCAATAAGAATGGCCTGAAAAATCTCAGCACAATGAAATGACTAGTAATGTGGCTCTTGGGCACTCGTAGCAGACAGACTTTCAGCAGGGTGCCTCTCACATCACATCATCTTGGCAGCCAGTGTACACCAACTGCTGACACAGGAATAACTGAATTTACCACTAACAGGTTCTCACTTAAGAACTACCAAAGGATTTACATCAGGAAAAAGGAAAATGCATCTTGAAGAAAGAAATGAGGTGCATGAAGGAACGGTGAGCTAATAAATCAGTAAACATATAAATACCAAATAAATAATTTTAAACATTGATAATTTAACTAATCCACGGAGTATAAAACAAGGATAAAAATATCAGACGAGAACCTTAGAAGAGAGGGGTTGAGTGCAATTTAAATGTATGCTGAAGTTATATTATTCAAGAGGTGGACAAAAATCATAATTAATTTTATTAAGACAAATTATTTTCAAACCAGTAGAGGAGGAAAGCTGGCACATATCTAGAACAAAACTGGATAAGAAATACTCTGTAAAAACCAGTGCTCTTAACAGTATATCATACCTGAAAAGCGTCAGAAGCTCACACCAGTACTTAAAGTTGGCAATGACTGCCTCAAGGCCATTGAAAGCCCTGCCTGCACACTGGGCTCGCTGTTTACCTTCTGGTGTCCAAACTCCCTTTACCTCCCCAAACCTGCCCCCAATAAAGAATTCTAGATCACTTATTTTCATCTTAATATGAATTTAAGTCTGAGTTAGCTTTTCTAAAGTTATTTGGATTTAAACTTTAATCCTAAATTTTCATAAAGTGCTTCTGTCTACTAGCAGAACTTTGGACAGGAAAAGGGAGCCCTTCCTTTGCTACTTCAGCTCCACATCCCAAATACCGTCTCCTATTTGAACTATTGCATATGATCTTAATTAATATTTTCGATCTAAATGACTTGTGTGCACTCTAATTTCCAAAAGTTACTTCAAAAACATGAGCGTTTATTATCTATACCATCGAAACAAAAACTTTGATATTTTTTGTGTCGACCAAAGATGTGCTTTAGTTGACATCATAATGTATCCTATAAATATAAGTAGGAACAAGTATGAATATGAAGAACAAGACAATGAATCCTTTTTCTCTGCTATTTTTAAGTATATCCTATTCTCCTCTGGTCCAGTTGTCCTTGAGGAAAATGCTATGGTAAAAACAAAAGAGAAGTAAAGTAGTTCAGTGACCTATAAGGAATTATCTCTCTTGGGAAAGAAAATTTGTTTTTAAATAAATAAATAAACCTTTTAAGTCCCTGACACTGAATGATTTCTGATTACACCAAGATACAAACTACTGACACATTTGGATCAAGTATATGTGTGTTTTTAGAACACATGTCACTTGAAAACCTGCCATGCATGCTATATTTAGTTAGAAATAAATATATCAACTGGAACATATGCATGCGAAAATGTGCTCTTATTATAAAAGCCACAGCTCCTTGTTAACACAAGTCCAATACAATGAGAAAGCACATTCAGAACTGGGAAGTCAGGGAAGAGTGCAAAGGAGGGACACGAGCATGTTTTAACGGCTGTGATAATTTGCCATGAAAGGATGTTAAGGCCATAGCTCCTTGCTGCAGCATGCCATGTGCTGCTGAATTAAATTACTGCCATGCAGTCTGCTAGTGAAGGAATGTGTAAACAGGCCATATATCCTTGCATCAGATCCACAGAATGTTGCACAACACAAAATGCCTCTCGATGTGTCATTTCCTTCTTGGCCACCTTCCCAGCTCCTGACAGTCAGTCAACAAAAAAAAGTACTGAAAGAGATTTAAAACTCCTCTTCTCAAGAACACATTCCACCAACCACAGACATAACCTCCACCAGCAGTTCTGACCCCGCCTTCTCCTTTCTCCTTAAAGAATTTTTTTTAAAAGGTACAGGGTTTTTTTTTTTAACTGTTATTATTCTCTTAAGTCAAAGGTTTTCAATGTTTTATATACTAGTAACCAAATGATTAATATTTATGACAATCAAACTGATGCTTATAATTGCTGACTTGTAAAGATCAAAACATGGCTTTTACCCATAATGTCCATTCCTTGGGCACTTCAGAGACAGTGAAGAATCGGGGTAAAAGCTGCAAGTCAAGAAATTAAGGGCTTTTCTGATGCTTTGCTCTAAGGACTAAAATTCAGGCCTGTGGCATGAGGAGTATCATACAGGTCTATCAAAGTCTTCTTAAATTATCTTCACAGACAGCAAGAATGTGAATACAAGAACTATGTCCAAAGGTATCAAATAACCTTAAAATTATTATTCTGCTATCCTTTCATTCAATGCACTTTAGATATACTCCACTTTCTTTCATATGTGGCCTACCTCTAAATAAGCATCCACCATGGATAAATAAGCAAAGGTCATGGGCCAGCCGCCATTAAAAGCCTATCCTTCACCCGACTTGGATGAAAGTTGTGGAGGATAAAAGGGAGCTGTCACTGACATCATCTGGAATGAGAGAGAGAAAACGCTAAGCCCTGCATCCTCTCCACCCTTTACTGGACTGGAAAACAGTCCAAGAACTGAGCGGAACAGCATGAGAGAAAAATGAGATGATGCTGTAACAAGACCACTCCGTTTTATTTAAGCTGGCTACCTCAGGTTTATAAGGTAAAATTTCTGCAATTGGAAGCACCTCAAGAACATGGAAGAATAAAATATTCCTTGAATAAACTGAGTGAACCAGGTTGCCAAAGCAGTCCTAGAAATACAAACACCACTGTGCACTTCCAGATAACCTCTCACTCACCTAAGTGCCATCCCCTACTGAAGTCACAGATGGAGCCAAGCAGAGTCATATTGCAGCCATGTACTCTAAGCCTGCAGGAAAGGCTCATCACTGGGAAAGAAAAGGTAGTTTCTTCTTTCTCTCACCAGGTGAGGATGGGTAGCGCGTCAGTGGTGAACAGCATTAACGCAACAGTAAGTACACAGATGTTGGCTTTGGTCTCTCCTTGAGAATAACTATGATTTACTTCCCTTAGGCATGACACATAAAAATTCTTAGAAACCTGCTCACATGTTAGATATCAGTTTGCAAGTGTGCTGGCTAGTGAAAATTTTCAAAGCTGGGTGATATAAAATAGAAATCCTCAGGCTTGTCCATTTGAGGATTCATAAGATATTTCTGCTACAGACTAAGCTAATAACCTCTCCATGTTCGAACACCTCATATTCTCTTCTCATACAAGTATTGATCTGGCTCAACTTGATATTGACCTAACACACCACATCCACTTTCAATTCATCTGATAATTACCAAATTTATTCAATTCAGAATGAAGCTACTAAAATTGAAACTTGGAATCACTTTGTAGAACTTTAAATGTACCCCCAGTTAAAAAAATTGAGAGACCTTTCAGAAGATGGCACCTCAAAAATGTATTCCTCCTTTTGCAACAATGGCACCTGCCATCTAAGCACTTATGGAAGTTGATGATATTGGTAGTCCAATAAACCAATTTCCCGTCATTCACATCTTTGTGGGGTTTCTTCCTCCTTGAATCTAGGCTGCACTTGTATCTTGTTTTAACCAATAAAGTATAAAGAAAGTAACTCCATGACAGTTCTGAGCCTTAAGAAGCCTTAAGAAGACCTGAAAGCCTCCATTTTTGCATCTTAGGGAACCCTGAGCTGCCATGGAAGTCAGACTCCTCTGAAGAGACCCCATGGAGAGGCCATGTGCAGAGGGAAAGGCCCTAAAACTACATGAAAAAGAGAAAGACTCAGCTGTCCCATCGTTCCAGCTAAGCCTAACCTTCCAGTCAACCCACCAAGGCATCAAACGTATGAATGAAGCCATCGTGAATGTCTGAGCATCAGCCACCATCTTACTGCAGCCACATGAAAGACTCTAAGAATAAGACTGAAGAACACCCATGCGGATGGACCCCAGTCAACTCACAGGGTCTAAGAAATAATAAACTGACTGTTGTTTTGAACTACTATGTTTTGGGATGATTTTTTATTTAGCAATAGATAACTGAAAAAAGCAAGGGGAGAATTAAAAGAATTCTGATTGTGTAAAGTAGTTTACTTTTTTCATTCTCTGCAAAACTAATAATACTTTCTCATCAGTCCTATTCCCTAATTCAGAGCCACCACCATAGAATATGACATTACTAACCAAGTTTTCATCTTCTTGTAGAAATTCTTTAAATAAAGCTGCAGTTGGAATCAAGTGTATAAATGGAACAAAGGATCCTAATAGAAACTGATATTTGAAAGAGTTAGGTATCCAAATGCATTACTGTTGTTGCTGCTGCTACACTCACTTTTCCGGCTGGTGAACATACGGCAGTTATTCTTCAGAGCTAACTTGCCAACAGAAGGTCAAAACACCCTGCCTAAACACAAGACTTACAAATTTCGGATCTTAAGTATGATGTCATGTCTTAAAATGATAAGCTGGCAAAGAAAATAAATGGCATTTTGCAAAAGATGTGCACAGTTTTCATGTTTACGCTACTTAAGATGAAGGTTCTAATAAGTTATCGGCTATGTTCCTTTAAAGGGAAGTTTTATAACTGAGATGAATCACAACTGCAAAAGATCAAAGTTAAAAAACATCAATGATGCCATGGGGTACTTTTTAATCTTGTAATGAGTGATGATCATGTGCTCTTATGAAGTTAGTCCAACTGCCAACGCCAGATGTGTATATTAAGAAAAGAAGTTGTGTGTGATATGACAGCACCGGTTCAGCTGCCAGAGACAGAAAACATAGAAGGATAAAACCTTTCAGATTTTTGAGTGAAAAGCAAGTTTTGGCAGATATATTAAGCATGGCCTCAGAGGGGGACACTAATGTCATAGCATCCTTTCTTGGACTTTTATTTGCTGTAAACAAATTGTATTTATCATCAATTCTGCACAGTTGTCCTCAGGCAGCATGAATACCTGCTCGAAACACAATTTATAACACTTATTAGTGTCATTTACTAATGATCAGAAATTAGTAAAGCCACCTGCAAGGAAAAAAATAATACACCATAGAACAGAATCTAGATTGTATCTATTTCCTGGAAGCATACTATAAGCAAAACTCTACAGCAAATTTCTGACACTGAAGGAAACTGCTGTAATAATAGCTAACACTTAATGAGCACCTACTACATGACCTTGTCTGTGTTATGCATTTTACATACATCATTTAACATCTTTGCAGCCACTGACAAGAAAGATACCACTAATGTTATCTCATTTTAAAAAATGAGGAAACTAAGGCAAAGAGAAGTTAGGTTACTTGCCTATCACCATACCACTGGTTAATGGTACAGCTAGAATTTCAATCCAGACAGTCTGACACCAAAGCCCACATCCTTAATCACTATGTTATAGTAAATAAAGAACCAACCAGTTAACCCAGAATTTGTCCTTGTTCAAATAGCCGATCTACCAGAAATAGTCTTTTCAACACATACTCCGATTTTTTAGACAAAGGAGTGAAACTCCCTTAACAGGAATCAATAGTACCAAACCATCAACTCCTTCAAACCATTACAGTAATAAACAGATGTATATTATTTCTATGACAATCATAACTTAAAGAATTATAGTTTTGTGGAAGAGGAAGATAAAAAAACAATTGCATTAGTTATCATTTTTTTCTCTCCTCAGGATAGCCTTTTTGTAACGCCCTTCTCTACTGATTGTCAATAAAATAAGCCTTTGAAATCGAGAGCAGGAGTTGGCAAACTACATATGTGCTAAATCTGATCTTTCACCTAGTTTTGTAAATAAAGTTTTATTGAAACACAGCCACAACTACTGGTTTATGTATTGGCTAAGGTTGCTTTTGAGCTACAATGGCAGAGGTGAGTACTTGTGACAAAGATCATATGGCCCACAGAGCTGAAATCATTTACTATCTAGCACTTCATTGATAAAGTTTGCTATCCCATGCTCTAGGGGATTTATCATTTAACATTATATATATGCGCCAATCAATCAAAATCCCACTATACTCAAAGCTGAAGAAAAGTGAAAGTCCTGGACATTTGCTACAACTGGAAGTCTCAAAATTAAAGAACAACATTGAGAAGAGTTCTATATACAAACATTTAGTGCCTAAGATGGCCAAGAGCCAGGCAGAAGGAAATAATTCAGCACAGAGAGTCCAGGTCATAGGATTAAGATATTACTGATACCAGATCCAAACTTATATCCAGACAGTTGGCTTGATAAGTCACGTCATGATGTCATAGAATCCACATTACATTTGCACATATATTTTTGATTCATGAGAAATGTTACTTAGGCTGATCTACAGCAGTAGGCTGCCAGTTGAGATCTGTATCTGCTTCCCCGCTTCTACCCACAGCACCCTCTGCAACACATACAGCCTAAACTCATGTCACACATAGAACAACTACCACTGCTACCCTTAATCCTAACTGCTTTCAGAGCACTTCTTGGTCTTTACAGTGCAGTGTACCTATCAACAAATGAATTCTCCCAACACCCTTTTTAGAACAAGGTTACATTAACTTCTCTTAAAAGAGAAGTGACTTTCCCAAAGCTATCCTGCCTCCTCACCTTCTGTCACATATTTCATAATAGGACAGCACCACCTTTCCCCGTTTCCTCTCCCAAACATCAGCTTTTGAACATCAACTCTTGACTGTATGAACACATACAAATGCACAGACACAAAGACATGCACACACACAATAATGGTTTTTCCAAGAACTGAGAAAAGCAGCTGAAATCAGCAGGAAACATCTTTAAAAGATAAGTATAAACAAGGCTAAATGTTTAAAGACTACTATCCTGCTTTATGCACTATTAAAATGGAAATCCCTGCCTTTTCAGGAACTCAAGTGTTAATTAGATAAAATGTCAGAAGATGTCTTCCATTGTAAGGCATCATCTAGATTTATGTCCAGAAGTCAGGCAAAGCCCCAAACCAGGCAAGACAGACCTGCTCTCTTCTATTCACCTGCACTGCATAACCACAGGCCCTTGTGAACAGAGACTTGGTATAACCAGAGATGTGTATGGCTACTGCCTAATAAGATATTCTCAGACTGAACAGACACAGGACCAGCACTGACCCAACATTGTGAACCTGGAAGAACGCCATACACATGAAAGGAAGGAAAAAGAAAAACCTCAAAGACTGGCTTTTGAGGCGGGAAACCTCCCTAGTTCAGGCAAGCAGTCAGTTTTATGAAAAGAGACAGCCGCAAGAGGAATGAAAGGCACCGTGTGTTCCCACTACTCAAAGACCTGCCACTGGGTAGAGGCAAACTTCACCAGCCCTTTCCTCTCAGTTTTAGGGTAAGAAAAGATATGGCTCTCTCACTGTCTAGGCAGGTGTATCATTATACAATAAATATTTCTGCCAGCTGTACCCCCACCACAAAACAAATTAAACTCTTTAAACATAATAGCTAGGTCTCCAATGTATTCGCTCATCAAAGTCAGAGTTCTATATGATGTTTCCCTTTTCACTGACACAGAATTTTTAATGTTGTATATATCAAATAATCTTTAATTTCTAAATGCATTTAAATACTGTTAAGCTGAGTTTATTTAAATCAGTTTTGGGGAGTGAGGGGAGGGAAACCAAACCCGTTTCAATTTAGATTGAGGAAGAAATGTATATTAGCCCAAATGGATTATGTGCACTACCTGAAACTGATGCAGGTTAAACACTCGATGTCCAGACAGACAAACCAAGGTAGATTTAAACCTGGTTTGATTCTATCTGTTAAGAAAACTATCTATAACAATTACCAGAACATGACCAAACAACAGTGTCATAACAAGCAAGTTATCATTTGCAAATAAATTCTTTGTTATTAAGCAGTGTGCTCTTTATAAAGGGAATTGAGTGGGCGAAGTAAATGTTAAAACACATTCTTAGACCATGGGAAACATACACAAATGCTTTTTGACTAAGCTCAAGATTTATCAGTTTATTGTTTTCTTCCTCAGCTCTCATAGGTCTGTTCTGTCCTGTCTTTCGTGTACAGCAGATGAGCAGAATTTCTTAGAAAACAGTTATGGTGAAAATAATTATTCACTCACTTCCCAAAGTTATGTAGGCCTTAGCAATTTTGTGGCAAAAGTTAAAAGCGTAATTTTACTTTCTACTAACCATGAAGTTCTACTAATTGCAGATAGCAAACTTTGTGAAGAAACTATTTACGTGAAAGTAACACTAACTTATTTGGAATAAATTCCTCATAGGGTCCCTGCAAACTCTACTACCATTTCCAATAGAAAGGAAAGTACTTACTTCTGGGTTCCCGTGGTCCATCCACTGTAACTTTAATTGCTCTGTGATAGGTGGCTACTTGGGGAGGATTTGTGAAGACAGTTATGGTCAAGGTGAAACTCTTTCCTGCAGATGTAAAAGGGGGAAATCCATAGTGAATATAAAAAGATAATAGTGATGATAATATAGCAGCATGGATGTCCAAATTGCAATTAAGCATCTCTGAGGAGGTAATGAAACAAAGAAGAGAGTCAGGACTCCTTTTTCTAAATTAGAAACCCTCTGATGGCCACTTTAAAAAGTTACTAAACTCACTGAGTATTAAGATTATCCTCTTGCAATACTGTAAAAGAAGGCTGCAGTTCCAAAAAAGCAAAAAGAAAAAGAGAAAAAGCCTGCTCAGTAGCAACATTTGTAATGAAAACAAAATCCTGGTGCACTTGAGGGTTCTCTTTCTTTCAGTTTTCTCCAGCATCAGAAACACATCCAAGCAGAGAGAATTTTAGAAGACTATATTTAGGATTAGGTCATGACCCCCTGAGAGAACAATAGTAAATCACTGTTGATTATGTTATTTACTTCACATGGCTTTAGCATTTCATTTGCTTAACTGCACTACAATAAGAAGATGAAAGAGGAGGGTTCTTATGGGAATCATTTTAACAGGAGCCAGTGTCTCCTGTCCTGGCCTTAATGTGCCTGTGGTATGATGATTTCATCATTACTGGAACAAAGTTTTTCTCCTCCCTGCCCACCCCTTCCTTAACATACGTCCTTGCTGTTAAATCTTAAAATAACTCCCTGACAGTGACTTATTTTTTTTGCTAAATGTACAGAACATCTCCCAATATAACTATGAATTTTTCACTTTTAGCAGATGTGCTTCATTGAAATATTACATCTGATGTTTCAAATTAATGAGCTAAAGGTGATGAACAGGGCGGGCGGAGGGTTGGGAAAGAAGACATGGAAAAATTTGCAGATTAGGATGTTTGCTTTCTCCAGAGGAAGATACCAAACTTTAGACAGGCTCACTGACAGTTGTAATCAGTTAGATTTGAAACGGTTAGTCATGTCAGATAGTCAAAACTGCAAACTGTTACAAGACAGGAAAAGGTGGGCGTGAAACAGTGACTCAATAAAACATTCAGCAATCTCAGGCCAGTGTATTCGTTTAGTCTGCTCCTGTAACAGACCTTTAAAAAATTCATTCTGTTTTGCTTTGTGTTTTGGTCAGAGATTGTTTTTCCCTTTACTGAAAGCTGAGGGTATTAAATCAAAACACAAATCTTAAACAATATGTATCAATGCAAAGTTTAATGCAATCTTTTCAAAGCTTAATATGGAACAGGTTCTATGCAAGGCTTAATGTAGAACAGGTCTTTGACTGTCAAGTCTAGTGAATGGGTTTTCTTTTCAACCCAGACCATGCAAGTTTCTAAAATAAGTTTAAGACACACATCATTTGTTACTCAGTATACATAGTTTTAAGTGTCTTTGGCTATACTTTTTTATGGCCAAGACAAAAAAAAAAAAAAAAGGAAAGAAAAAACAGGAATGTGGGGCGGGAGGATGAATATTGATTAGAAGCCTAGTAAGTGCCAGTCACTTCATACACGTTATCTCATTTGAACCTATCCAATTGAGTTTATCACTCCAATTTCTCAAATGAAGAAAGTAAAGCCCAGAAAAGCTTAATAATTTACCTACATGGCTAATAAGTAGAAAAAAAATCAGGATCTGAACCCAGTTCTTCTACCCTAAAACGAATGCTCTTCTTTTTAACATTGACAGAGAACATGAAAAAAGTTAATAGGTAATTTATTTCTATCTGTATTGCAATAAGTTCTATAAGATCAAGAAACAGTAAATATAAATTTACTAATATAGTATCTCGGCCAGGAGGATGAAAGTATCTATTCTTAAAGTGTTATTAATATATTATAGTTTGTCCATTATATATTGGATGTTACTTGATTTAAGTAATTTAATTGCCTCATTAGGGAACAGGATTTATTATAAACATTAAGACTAACCAGAAGAATAAGCCAGCCAGGAGTCTAAACTAGCTATAGAAAATTTAAAGTCCACAGAAATGAAGATTAGAATGTTGAATAGGAAACAACTATATCCAGGTCAGGACCTCAAAACAGTGGAAAGGTCTGGACGCGTGAATGGGCTGAATCTTTCGGTTGAAAGTTAATTTACATTAAACCATAAAAAGATGTTATTCTAGGTTAGATCAATGGTTGTGAGCCAGGACTGCATTTCTGACAGTGGCTGGGAGGGCAGCACTTGGAAGGCAGTTATCATCCATGGCACTAATCTTAATAAATCAAAGATAGAAATATGTATACATGTACACATACACATATATACATATAAATTATCCTTAATATCTGTAAATAACCTGCTAGAGCTACTGTCCATAAATTTATCTCAACTATTTCTAAGAATATTTCTATTTGAGACTTTTATAACTTACTTGGGCTATTAAAAGCCATCGATGCTTCTCCCAAATTCAGAAAAACACCTCATGTAGGAACAAAAGCCAAATAGAAAATTCACCTTAAGTATAAAGCATCTAAGTGTTCAAAGCAGAACCAATTTTCTATAAAGACTTCTTTTAAAAAGAAGTAGATTTTGGGAGGAAACAGGTATTTAAGTATAAATATGGTCTCCTAAAATCAAATCCTAAGGATCAAAATGTACTTTAACAACTAAAACAAAAATCAAGGAGGTTCATTCCACTTCTTATGGCTACTTCAAAAGGAACATGAATGTAATGTTTGAGAAACTTCCAGAAACTATCACCCAGCTAGGTAATTGGTTCTTCACCTTATAAAATGATACATTTCCTAAGTCAAATGTTTTTGTATTTATGATTTCCTTAATTTAAAAAAAAAAACTTTTTCCAAATCCTATTTTTAATCACTTTCCTTAAATGACAAAAATTCAGGCACCTACTTAAAAATGCAGGCTCGTACAGGGAGCTAGCTAGCATTCATTAGATAATCAACTGTGTTATCCATAGCTTCACCTAGGAACTAGTTCTGCGTATGACCTCAAGACATATATTTTCTAAGATAAACACAGGAACTGTCATTAAAAGACAATTCCAACCTAACCTGAGAAACTGTCAGGAATAGCCAGGAGGGGTAAGACTGTAAGTGGGGACTGTACCATAAACTGAAAAAGTCCCATGCCCTGTATACTGAAGGGGTTTAAAAATGCTTATAAATTAAAAGCAGCATGCTTGACGTCAAAAGTGAGGAAATACACCAAGAGAACTTAAGGATCAAAGTCGTTATAAATATTTGTTTAAAATATAAAGGCAAAAAATGAAAAAGAATTAAAAAACATAAGCCATTCCTAACTTAATGGAAGTTTCGCTGATGCTTTACTTTTATTCAAAGCACTTCCAAAAGTTGTGGTCATCAGATAACCTATAAAGCCAAAGTAAGTAGTGATGTTTTTCAATTTCTGAGAGTTTATATTTCTACTAGTTAAAAGAAAAACTATAATAATTTGAGGAACTTGGTGCTATTTTTTAATGCTACTGAAAATAAAAAATTTAAATAGCTGGGGAAAAAAATACAGTGGTAAGCAGCATGTTGATCCAGATTTAATAACTTATTAAGTAATATAGCAGTGTGAAAATCAAAGAGGAAGCTGGAAAGAGTCTGTTAGAAAGCAGGTCAGGTACACAGACAGGTTAAGGGGTTTCCTGCCACTAAAAACAGCCATTTTTTTTTTCAAAGAGTGATATCTCTTATCACTATTCTCTGTCCTTTTTTACTCCTCATATCAATTTGATATTACTGTTTCCTTTCATTTAATGTAGTGATATAAAAATCTATTATTAGTGATAAATCAATTTTTCTTTCTCTCTCCACCCACTCCCCCCACCCTCGATCTAAGTCTCAAAGACAAGTCTGGACCAATTTCTCCATCCTGCCTCTGGCAGCAGACTGTAGCATTTCAGATCCTCCACCAAGTCCCGGCTGCTTCAAAGGAAAAATCCTACTTTCTTCAGTTAAGATCATAAGAAATATAGGGGGAGGGGGTCAACTCTGTTTGGACATAATTACACTTCATCAAAAGAAGCTTTCTTCATCTTCCATGCGTGAAAAGTCTGCAAGCAGTTAAGTCTGTCTTTTTTTTTTTTAAATATAAAAATTGCTATTTGGGAAACCAGCCAAAACTCAGAAAGCCAATATAGTAAAACAGTGCACACCCTTTGTTTCTCTTTGAAGTTTCTTAAATAAATATGTTGAGGGTTTACAAAGTACACTATCACTTTGCAATAGTTTCTACTCAAATTGATCAGAGAAAAGTTATGCAGCATCTATATAATACAAAAGCAAGATAAATGAAAACAATAGTGTGAGTCTGTAAAGTAAAATATAGTGCCCAATCTTATATATACTAAAATTCATTACTCCAGTTAAAAACAAAATAGTATTACATAAAAATAATGATGTAGTTCAGAGCATACAGGTAAATCATCTTGCTCAAATTTTTCTTGATTCTTACTAGAAAAAAGAGAAACTTTAATTGTACTGTGGACCTGCACCAATAACTGAGAAAACAAAAAGAATACAGACACACACATACACACTTCACACCTCATCAGCCAACAGTGAGATAGGATATGTCTTTTTTTCTTTTAATGAAAGTAAACTAAAGCTGATACAGAGATAACCCCTTCAGTCTTGACTCTACCAGACTCCCAGCCTCATTTTATTTCAAACAACCTCTCAGTGACAGTATCTTATTAGCATGCATCATTTTTTTCAAGTTAAAAAGTACAACTTCTTGGCCCTGTTCCTAGAAAGTAAACTAAAACTACTCATCGGAAACAGCCTTGCTTGAATTTCCCTTATCAAATTTTTACAATGGTAATAATTTGACATCTGATCCAAACTAAAGAGCAATTACTGAACATGGCTTAAAAATTGATGCTTCTCATTTCCTAATTCAAACCTGGGTTGAAGTAATTCCTTAGGTCTTTATAATTTATTTCACCTCAATTCTAAAGCGGTCTATTTTTTTTTCTTATCATCGAAATACTTAAAATTGAAATATTAGATTCAATAAATAAATAAATGAGCATAATAATTCTAATGAATGACTGTTAAAAGTCTCTCTATAGAATAAGTAAATAAAGCCAAAAATTGGTTTCCTTAGAGACTTTTTTTTAAAAGCATTAAGCCCGTTTATAAAACAGCAATGAAACTCTAAAAGGGATTATTTTCTATTTTATATTTTTAAGGACTCCTAATATTTAAATATGGATTCAGATGGCAGAAATCCTTAAATAATGTGGAAATATTTTTAGTCTGATCATTCATCTGTCTAGGGAACTCTACATAGCCATTGTAACATAAGTAACACATTATTCACTTATTCAAATAAAAAGCCTTCTGTAAAAATAAAACTGATTTTTAAATAGATTCTTAATATAAGAGTAAATTAAATCATATAGAGGTAACATATGTGATAGGTGAGCTGCATTATGTTAGTTGTCCTTGCTACCCCTTAGTACAGAACTGATATTGTCAGAAAATTGATCCAATGCATTCCTTTTTCTTTCCTCTTTGCCCTTCAATTTATTCAATTATTTGACTCTTTATAATTCAGAACTTGAATCTCCAATTCATCTGCTCTCTACCTCATATGCTCACACCCAAAGAAAGTAGGAACAAGTTTTTAAAGGGCCTCAGTACTCAGAAAAACACTCAATTTCATCTGGACATATTTAAATAAAACCTTCAGTAATTCTATTCAGCAGAGGAGGGTGTTGATTTGTATACAGACTAGCCTAGATTTCATCAGAGGATTCTAATGTGTTTATCCCATTACCAATAATAAAAATCAGAGACCTACCTCGTCCACTCCGGCCCACAAATCTCAGATCGTTGAACCTTGCTACTTGGTTTTTCATAACAGCAGAGGCATTTCGGAGCTCGGCAGAATAATTTTCATCATTACCCGCCATGACAGTAACCACAGTCCCATCTGGTACCTCTCCAAGGGCTACCACCTACATAAAACAGGAAACACAGCAGCAATAATGGCAAATCAGAAAATCTTAAAAACTGAGAATATATTCTCATTGTAAATGATGGCTCTTATCAGGACTTAGTGCTCTAGTCCAGTAATAGCAGATAGAAATGGATCATCTGCATATGGGTTAGAACACCACTTCAAACAGACCAACGTTTCAGGGTCCACCCAATTTCAAAGGCAGGCTAAAGCTTCCTTCATTTGTTGTTGGATTCTTCATAGAATACATGCACATTTTTATTAAATCCCCATGTTAGACTGTCCACAGGAATTATGCCACAGGAAGGCTGATGCCCCATCTATAGATTGTATTGTACACATTAAGGCACCACCTGTCCACAGACTAGAGGTGTGGTCTCACCCAGATCACAGGCTGAAAAAGAAAGTCTAGTCAGCTCTACAGGAGAAAATATTTAGGTGAAACCTTGGAGTTCCTCACTGTATGGCAGCATAAACATGATGTAGTATCCAGAACTGCATTTCATGTCCTTACTTTGGGCTAGATATTCAGTTTTTAATCATACTGTAAAAAAATTACTAAATGCTCACTCTGCCATAGGATCCAGTGGGATATACACAGCCATTAAGAAGATTAAAGTCTAGATGGGGAATAAAGATATTAAACAGGCTGATAATAATCACCGACAAATAAGCGATATACACAGAAAATATACCATTAGCCAAACTTCTATTCTGTCTTGTCCCATCTGCCATCTTGGAATGACACATTTGCCTTCTTAATCTTCAACAGGTAACTTTCAGCAGATTAACTCAGTCAAGTTAGGACTCAGAATAATCAGTCTTTGAGGCTAATAAACATTTTCACTGCTCCAAGGCCAGGGTCAGCTAACTCAAAAATGAGTCCCTCTGATTAACATGGAGGCTGGTAAGGGAATGTTGGTACAGAGCCCTCATTGTCACATATAAAACACAGTATTCTTAATCCATTTCCAAGACTCTGCCCCTTGAAAATGTTCTTTCAACTAACTTCCAGGATCCTATACTTAGATTATTTCCATCTCTTTCTCATTCAGCTTCCAGACACTCTTGTGGTGATTAAAAATTATTCCAGCTAAAGTATCTCTCTGACATAACATATATACGTGCTTGCCTATCTAGCAAATATACCACTCCCCAATTCCTACTTCTAGTGACACTCCCTCCTTTGTCAATATTTCTGTAAGGCAAACCTAAGTATTTAGTTCCATGCTTCCCATACAATTTGTATATACTCTCATCTAAGCAGATTTCTCGAAGCATGATAAAACAGACACTATAACTATACTATAGGGCTGAATTTTCCCCATTCATGAACCCTAGCCCAACACTTTTCCACTATACCCTCTGCTCCAGACAGGAAAATAACCAAAGAAAACAACTTGTCAATATTTTTTCACCCTTACTTTTTCTCTTAGTCTGTTTTTCAAGTCCATTCCTTCTTTAGCACTGTTATTCAGTTTAAAATCCTAAAGCTTTCCTTAAATTACAGTATATGCTTCCACAGCATCACACTGTACTAAATAATCTTCCTTTCAATGTGCATATATTAATGATCTATTTACTTCTTTTGATACACTTGCCCAAAGCTGTGAGTCTTGCTCCTAAGGGTCCAGATCATAGTAGATTGGAAACTGTATGAGAGAAGGGACTTAATCTGTCTTGTTCAGCACTATATGCCCAATTTCCAAAATAGTGCCTGGCACATAGTAAGTGTTTGATAAATATTTTTGAAATCAATAAATGAAAGAGCTCCAAAGAGAGCATCATTTGCCACAGACAATAGTCTGTGAGACTACCAGATAAAACTCTAAGAGAAAGAAGCAGTTAAAGGTTGAGTCAGCATCCCTCACTAATAGCAATATGCCTTTGCTCCAAACTAGTCTTCTAACAACTTTTTCCATCCCAGAGGAGAAGGAATCAATCCAACTATCCTTTACTCAGGGTATATGGTTACTCTATTCAATCCGAGAAGCCTCCTGGGTCAAGGGTAAATCCCTTGAGAACATGACTTCCTCCCTGCATACTTGATTTAGTGCCTCAAGTGGCTACTGACTATAGGTAATGATGCACTCCTGATGGAGGCAATGCACTTTTCAATTTTTCAAATTCACAATGCCAAAAATGTGAACATTTGAAAATACTGAAATAATTGACTATGCTTTCCAGTATTCATCTGAATGTTTGACATTTTTTACACTCAGCATACTGCATTTTAACATCTGTTGTGTGGCTTTCTATGTCAAAGTAAATATAGAACCAGTAAGCATATTATTAATGAAGGCAAAAAAGTTGTACTAGAGGAGAATTAATGCACCAAAGATCAAAAGGCCCCACTTTTTTCCCACCTCTGCTACATATCTGCTATGATCTCATGCAAGTAACTGCATCTCCAGGAACCAGAGTTTTCCAATATAAACTAGAAAAAAAATTTAAGTCTCTAAAATGTAGAAGATGCTATATAAGAATAGAGTATAATTATAATGATGTACTTTTTGTAAGATGAGGCTAACTTCTGTTCCAAGCCTGCTGTGTGGTAAACATTACTTACGAGCATCCTTAATGGATTCAACTGAATATATAATTCTTCACTTCATGTCCTGAGACGTTTCCTGTTGCTATTGAAAGATAAAGGATGACTTCTGATGGGTTTCAATTCAGTCTGGCTAAATTTCAGGAAAAAAGTAAAGAAATCTGCCCCGATATAAAGAATTTCAAGAGCTCTAGGACACTATTATTTTACTGCATATTTTTAACATAATGGGTTTTTTTTTAGTTAGAAGAAAAGGAAAATTGATTCAATATGGAAAAATATGAAAGAAAAGATCCCTAAGAGTGAAATATATAAGTCCATTTTACTTTGCTTAAGCATTATAATAATGACCATATTAAATACTGGTATGTCTTACATATGACATTAAATAACAAAACAAATAGGTAACCACAAATTGCGAGTCTTCTATGAGGCTTAGACCTTGGCCAAAAAAAAAAAAAAAATAATGCTAAATAGTGACAACTTTTCCTGTTCAACTTTATTTTAATGGCTTAATATATTGGTTTTTTTCCTGCTATTTACTCGACCAAATCAAAATGCCTAATGTTTTTCTGAGGAAAAAAAGAGAAGAGTACTGTATTTGACTTTATATCAATCAGAAACATAATTATATGCTTGAGAATTTTTTTTAAAGTACATCTCTGAAGCTAAAAAGTTTCCCTTAGAGATTCTCAACTGTGTTTAACTAAAAGAAAACCAAAAGAATCAAGAAATTTTTATACATTTCATCTGTATCGAACCCAAGCAATGGAAAACATTTTAAGGGGGAGAGAGAGAGCTGTCAAAAATCACTCTTTAACTAGTTAGGAGTAAGCACACATTATAATTTGTTTCCATACCACCCAATGCAAAGTTCTGTTCTGCAAAGAATTTGTGATGAAACCTTAACAACTACATTCCTCAGTGTTTTTAAAACATAAAATTTACAAATTCAAGAAAATTCATGAGAAACAGGGAAGTAATTTTATGTCCTGACATTTCAGAATTAAGAAAGAAGTTCCTTTATTTAGCATATCTCACTATAACTAGCATTAAAATCACATGATACGTAGTTTGTACAAAATGAAAGATATTTAATTCTAGAAATGCTATTGAAATTTTGTATGTGACTCCTTATGACTAAATCTGTGAATTACTCTTAAAGAAGAGCAAGAATTAACTCAGACCCTTGAAATTGTTTTGCAGTATTATACGGAAATAAAAATTGCCCATTACATTTCCATTGGACATAAGTGTAGTCTTAACTAAACAATTACCCTTACAGACCAACTTCATTTGGCACACTGTACTTTTAGCAAACTTGAAATATAATTATTTTTCAAGATAGAATCTTATCAAATCTCTCTCTGAAATAAAAAGAGTGGTAAGGGAGTAAGTATAAGAAAAAATGTTATTCCTATGGTAATTATTTAAAGGTAACTTTAAATAAACTATCCCAAACTTTTAAAAACATTACAGTTAATTTTTAGAATTTAAGCTAGAATTTAAGATCATCTGACTGAATTGTAGAAAAAAAATATAATATAAAGTATCATTTCATAATTTAAAAAATATATACCAAAGAGAAATTTGATGTAAATTATTTCAATTTAAACCAGGAGTCTATGTGTCATGTATCAAGCTGGTTGAGATCATCTAACAATGGATATTCTGAAAATTTTTTGAAATAATAGAAACAGCAATGCCAAAGGGGAAAAAATAATGAAAGATATCCTTCCAGTTTTCAAATGTAAGTTTTATAAAAAATTTTTAAATATGTTTTCCACTAAGTATGTTTCAACTACCTTACCAATTAGTTTCATATATTCAATCCTAACATTTTTAATTTTACACAATTTTTAATGCATTTAAAGGCATAACACAAAAATGTCTCCACACAACTGAAATCTATTATTATTTACATAATTTTGCATAATGATTCATAGTAGCCTTAATAAAGTTTTAACAGGTATAACAACCTGCTTTTCTTTGTTTGGTATAATAACATTAAAAAAGACTAAAACATAAAATCTGATTATTAAATATGTACAGAAAGTACGATTCAGTAGTGTCAAATATTTACTAGTTACATACTTGTTTCTGAAGAGAAAAATGGCCAATAATGTCAAAAAAAAGTATTTTCAAATAGAAATTGCTCCATCATTTTGAAACCCTACTTATGATAAATATTGAAAGCTGTCATTAAACATACAGACTTCACTATGAGTAATAGATCATATATCTAAAAATGTGTTTTAACATTGCCAGAAAAACATATGATACAATATTAAGTCCAGTGTTCTCTAACTTAAAACAGTGCAATAGTTTTGCTCTACTTTTAGTTTTAAAATATACATCTGGACTTAAAATTTCTGCATAGTGTTTCAGCTTGAAGCTATTTAAAGCAAATGAGTTATGAACCCTGAACACCAGGCTTCATGGTGGCAATACTGAGACCCCTAACTGTAAGGGTGCTACTAGATAGAGGGTTGACATTCTCTCCGCTATTTCTATCTGAACACTACTTATGAGCTGAATTTGCAAACTGCTTTTTTGTCACTAGAATTGTTGAGGACAGAAAGGCCTGGGATCCTCTAATAGTGTGCCTTAACTATTTTAAGCTTTCAGTGAGATACACCTGAAAGAAATGTTAAAAATATTTATTTCCATTTCCTTGACACCTGGGAGGACTAAACATTTCAAAACTGCAGAACTTTGTTAAAAATACAATGCTAATAAACAGCTTTATATATTTTAAAGTATACTAGTTGTTTCTGAATTTTTACAAACCACGTATAAACAAATTAAGCATTCTTTTATAATCCTCAAACAAGATCAGATAAACAACACTAATTCATTACTTATGATTTAATACATTGTCAATATCATTTTGAAATACTATTTTAACATATCAAAACACAGTCTATTGAATTCATTTCTGATGCTCTACAATGCAGAGCTGTGTCACAGGCATAAAATATGGGCTCAATAAATATTATGTTGATTTGAATAACAGATTTCAACAAATAATCTCTCTGCATGTTTTTTAAAATATATTTATTTACCTGTGTGTTATCTCTTCAACACTATACTTTGTACATAGCTCTAAATAGCATAGCTAATTGCTCTCACTTTTAAAACTGTGACTTCTTCATATTATTTCTCCATTGCAAATGTATTCGATTTTGTTTCAAGTGTAGAAAGCCCATTGCCCTCAGGCATTTATCTCAAAGTAAGGTAAAGAGAGGTTGTCGTTTCTAACATTTAGAGCAAAACAAAAATTGGTGTCAAAATCTGAATTTTTCAAATATCTACACATCTTCAGCAGAGGCAAAATTTCTATATGAAGTAGATCTGTTATCATCCACTATTTGAATTTTGTTAAACACAGGTATGGGGGTGGGAAAACACTGAGAGTCAAGTTTTAGGATAACTCAATTTATTTTTCATTTAATATAAATTAAAATATTTACTTTAATGGCCATGTGTTACCTATGGTTTTGTTTACTGGTTACAAGTAAAATTACTCTGTAATTAACAACATGTATGATTAACAGCAAAGAAACCAATCTTTCTTCAAAATAATTTAAAAGGGTGGTGGTGAGAAAACAAAGACAAGCAAAATCTGAAAATAGGTCCAACTATATTGCATTATATCTTTATGCTAAAAACATCCTAAAATACTAAAGCTCAAAATCAATTCAGCACCATAAAATAAGAATGGTTCAAGACAGTTATACCTTAAACACGTTATCGCAGAACAAACGGGATGTTGAACATCAAACATCCAAATGATATCTTGAAAAATGTAGGCATGTACCTTCAATTTTCACACACCCTAACTTGTGGCATTGTATAGACAAAATATCTACTTATTTGTATTATTATTTGCTGTTTTTATCTAGGTTTTTGTTTGTGTTTGGGGTTCTCTTTGGCGGGGAGGGGGTGGAAATAAATGTCAACTCTCACATAAAACTAATTAGAAAATTCTGGGCCCTTGGACGATGAACATTGTAAAGGATAACTTTTGCACGGAAATCTAAATTTGTACTATATTCTCAGCTTTTTCATATTTCAAGGAAGAAAACAATCTACAAAATGGGTGCTTTGTAAAAGAAGTAATGGGAAGGTTTTTAAAAACGTATATTTCTGGAGCCAACTGCAAAATGAAACTTGCCCCAGAATGCCCCATCCCCTTTCATAACAATTCATACTGATTTCTGTTCTGATATAAGACCTAGGGAGATAGCCAGCTCTAATTGACCTGGACTCCTCTTTCCTTCCACCCCACCCACACACGGAATCTGAATTAGAGCGTGGGGGGATGGGGGATCAACAACCGGGAACTGCCAGTGGCGCGTGGGAGTTTGGCCCCAGGGTCTACAGTGGAGAAACTGGCACGATTCCTCCCTTTTTCACTCTTCCGTAGGCCTTGCCTCTACTCTGCTCTGCAGACCCCAGAACCCAGGGGTACCCCGGCCCACCTCAAGAGTTCAGAGGCTAGACAGGGCCGGAAGCGGCTTTCGGAGAGTACTCCTCTCCCTGTCTGGCTCACCGCCCCCTCCATCCCGGCGTCTGGTCCCGCGAGCAAGGACTGCCCGGGAACCCGGTTCCCCAACTGAGCACGCGCTCGGCCACAGGGGCTCCGCGTCTCCCCCTGGCGAGGGCTGCCGGGGGCAATCCGGGTCGCATTATGGACAAGCAGCTGGCTACTGCCAAAGGCTCTGGACCCTACAGGCTCAACCTGCCGAACCGCTGCTGGCGACTCCCGCTGCGGACACCCGCCCTCAAACTAACGGGCCAGGCGGGCGGAGGAGGCCGCAGGGCGAGCGGAGGGCGCTTCGAAGCCCCGGAGTCACGCCCTGCGCGCCCCGGCCGCGGTCCGAGCTACCCACGATCTTACAGCAACAACACGGGCCTTTGGGACCCAAGCCCCTTAAAAGTAATAATAAGACAAAAACGCAAATTTTCACCTCAGATTTCAAGGCGAGCGAACCGAAGGCATTTCACAGGTTTCCCTCATTCCTCCAGGAGGGGCGAGGCGGGAGCTCAGTCCCGGCGGGAAGAGGCAGCCCCAGCGCCCGCCCCCTCAGCTGGCCGGCGCCTCCCGCAATCGAGGGTCCAGCGCCTGGGACTCCCGGGCTCTCCCTCCTCCCGGCGCGCGGGGACCCCAGCGGCCCCGCCTTCCGCCCGGTAACGGGAACTGGCGCGGATCTGCGAGCCTAGCAAACGCACCCGTACTGTCTCCCCCTCGCACGTTCCCCTGGTCCGAAGGTTTGCCGGTGACCCTCTTGGACACCGGTTATGCGGCCCACGCGCTGCAGCCGGCACCCTGCCTGGGGCGCTAACGCCAGGCGCCGGCGCCCCATGAACACCGGCCCCCGAGCCCGGGAGGGGCCGGGTCCGCTGAGACTCAAGCGGGGTTAGGGCAGGGGCCGCCGAGACGCGCGGAGGGGCTTTCGGCTGGGAGGGGTGAGGGTAGGAACATGCGGAATCCTGGGGAGGGGCGGCGCGGGCAGCCCGCGGTGCTTGGTCGGCGGAGATGCCGGGGCAGGAGGACGCGGGAGTCCGCCAGGAGAATCCCGGGGATCCTCACTCCTGGGGGTGGGGGTGGGGTGGAGCAAGTCCGGTGGCGACACACAGAGTGGGCACCTGGGGGCTTTTGGGGGAGGGAAGATGGCTCAGAAGAGTGGGTTAGAACGTTGGCCAGGAGACTTGAGGGGTGATGAACGGATAAAGGGGGCAAGGACTGAGGTGATGTTTCCGAGCACAGGTGGGAGAGGGAAGGGTCTGCGCGGCGTCACTGAGACCCGAGCCCATTGGGAGATCCGGAGGAAGAGGGCCATCCGGGGATCCCTCGAGTCAGAGCTCCCAAGGTAGAAGGCCTTGGACGCCGTCCGGGCCCTGGCCCCCGCGGTCCTGGAGACGCCAGCCGGCAGGTCTCGCGGCGCCCGGCCGGGGGCGGGGGGCGGCCGCAGTTTCTTACCTTGAAGGCCACGGGCAGGGTCTTGTTGCAGCGCCAGTGCGAAGGCAGCACGGAGCACAGGAAGTTGGGGCTGTCGGTGCGGACTAGCTCGGCCGGGTGGTCAGCGATGATCTCCACCATGGTGCGGTTGTCGTGCGGCGGCCGCAACCGGGGTACCGCGGCCGCTGCTGCCGCTGCCGCCGCCGCCGCTGCCGCCGCCGCCGCCTCCTGCTGCTGCTGTTGCTGCTGCTGCTGTTGCTGTTGCTGCTGCTGCTGTTGCTGCTGCTGCTGCGCAGCCACCACCGGGCTCACGTCGCTCATCTTGCCGGGCTGCAGGCTGCTGGAGGGGGGGCTGAAGCGCCGGCTGGTGCTCGGATCTACGGGAATACGCATCACAACAGCCACAAGTTAGCGAAGTGGCCGGGGGAGGGGGAGGAGGGTGGAAATGAGGGGCGAGGAGGAGGAAATTGGGGGGGTGGAGGCGAGACGGGGGAAAGGAGATGGAGGTGATGGGGTTGAGGAGGTGAGAAATCAAGTTCGATGAAGCCGACTGCTGAGCGGAGTCTGACGGGGGCCAGAGGTGGCGTTGCGGAGCAGTCGTGTTGGCGGGGAGGGAGACCCGGGAGGCAGACCCGGGAGGCGCAGATCTTTGCCGGAGCCTTTGGAACACCCGGGGTGGCAGCTGCGAACGGATGCGGGGATGTGTTTGGCCCGGAGAGGCGGGGGGGTTCAGTTTGCTGCTGAGAGCGGGGTCCCTTGGGGCACCGTGTCCTGGGTGCGCTGGCGCTCCCTCCCAGTTCGAGTCCGCCGGTGGATTTAGCAGTCCAGCCCCGGGGCCGGCACAGCCGCCAGCTGCCCGCCACCGCCGCGCAGCGCGCAGCTACCCAGCCGCAGGCGTCCGCCCCTCTGCAGCCGCCTCCTCCGCAGCAGCCGTCGCTCCTCCCGCCGCGGCTGCCAGTCCGGCTCCTGGGCTCGGTTCTTTCCTTTCCCTTCTCTTCTCGCCCTCTCACCGCCACCTCCTTGCATCCACTCCCTCCTGCTATTTGCAGAGCTCCCCTGACTCTCGCGCTTCAAGGTGCCAGGAGGTAAGTCGCGGGCAGCGGAGCTCGGGGCAACGGATCTTGAGCCTGCGAATCGCAGCCGCTGCCGCCGCCCGCCGGCCGCGAGAAGGAGCCCCCCAGGCGCCGCGCGCAGCTTCCCAAGCCCAGACAGGCGGCCCTGGTCTAGGGAGATCTCGCCTGGTCGCCTCCTCTGGCTTCTCCCCGCCTCCCCCCAGGACAAGGAACCCCCTCTTGGTCGGATCAGGCTGAAGCTGAGACTCCTGAGAGCTGCCGGCTGATCTGACTGTCGTTATTTTTCGTTGTAACTTCAGGAGAGGAGGAAGGAAAATTCTTGAGCGTCTGTGCTGACTTCTCAGCACTCTTCACCCTTCCCCCACTCCACCCCCCACCTCTGCCGGAGCGACTCTCGGGGTAAAAAAGATTTTGCAGGGTTTGGGTGTTTTTTTGTCCTAAGTGACACAAAGAAATGGGCGGGCAGGGGGGAACGCGTCTAAATAGTTTTTAGACACTCAAGTGGATGGCTGGACACTTTTTTCTTCTATATTCATACTTGTCGTTCCTAAAGAATAAAGATTTTTTTAAGGACTGGAAAACTCATCTTGGTGATTAAAATAAGTTGCAAAACCCTTCCTGGGGAAAAACCCCAGCAGTTTTCCATCAATTTCAATCTTTTATTAAATCTATTCTGCATCTTAAACTAAGTCTAAGTTTTAAAGTCTAAGTCTTAACTTTCCTCCCACCATTCCCGGGGGGGAGGGAGTAAAATTACAAAATAAAATATGCAAAATGTTTCAGTGGCTCTTTATTTATGTATTTATTTCCCCATGTGGGTTAAAAAAGCGACTTTGGATCCCCAAAAAGTTGTGGTCGAGAGGATGAAGGAGCGCGAGGAAAAGGCGGCAATTTTACCTAAAATGTGGTTTTTGGAGGCTGGGATTTCTAATGATTAGGTTTTTGTGGTTTATATAGACACGACTCTGGCTGAGGCGATCATTACGCTGATGAGAGTCACGAGCACGTGGGTGTCTCCAACTAGCCTCAAACTCTGAACCCTCAAAACAAAATAAAACAATGTGCGGCGCCCGCAGAAGCCGGGAAATCCGCTTGAGGCTACTACACCTCTAAGAAGGGGGCACAAGGCCGGTTCCCCTCCACGTTGTGTGCTGCTACGTTCCATTATTTCTGTCAAACACCTTTAAAACTTTCAGAGCTTGAATACGTGTCTGCAAAAAAAATCATCAGTTGTCAACGTTTCAAAGATTCCTGATAGGTACCTGACACAGTAATAAGTGATTTTATAAATAAATGAAAAATTGCAATGCTTCCACCTCGGAGAATTAAGGAAGAGAGTTGAGTCATTACTCATCTCCTGCCTATCTTATTTACACACTTCACGTCCCCATCGTTTTTATTGCTCAGCGCAAACGCCTCTCTCACCCTAGTAGTGACCTGCCCCGACACACCCTCTGTTTTTAGCATTGCTTCCACTCGCTGAGCCGGCGCCGGGGACTTCGCTTTTGAGGGGCCTGCAAGAGCTTCGAAAGTGGGGAGGGGGCGCGGAAGAGGGAACCTTAAGCCTGTCACGGATTTTGGAGCCCATATCAAGCGCAAAGTAAACTTGGAGGGCTATAGAGTTGTGTGACTAGGAGACTAGGGTTGTCCTCTATAAAGAGATGCGCCGGCGACAGATGGTCTTCCAACCGCGGAAGCGGTAGAGGGAAAACAGATGGCGAGGCGTGCGACCGTGTGGGAGTTAAGGATGGGATTCAGAAGACACTGCTCTGTCCTTCCTCTTTGGGGCTTTATTTTTACATTCCCTTTCTCCGTTCACAACGCCAAGCCTCGCTCAAACGTCTTTCCCTTTCCCAGGTTTCTCTCCACGTTCTTGCCTTGCCTTGCCTTAAAATCCACCTCACCCCTCCACAAACCCGAGCCTCCTCGCCGCGCTCCTCTAGCCTCCCCAGCCTTCCCATGGTCACCTGCCACCCTCGTTGACTTGGAGAAGCATTCTGCACCACCCACTATGACACGCCCTCCCCAACCTAACTCATCAACCTCAGACTATGGCCTCCAGGTCCTGGGCACTGCGAGGGTGCGAGAACCCACTAATCCAGACGAACTTCATGCGCAGCGAAAACTGAGCTGTCTCCTGCGCCTGCGATTTTTAATTATCTTTTCGGTCACAGGGGAGAGCTCTAACCCTGGGCACTGCCTCGCCGCCTGCGCGACCAGGGCCGAGTCTTCCCCGAGCCGCAGGCGACCAACCTGCACTCAGACACATACTCTCGAATATTCACACACTGGCACTCATAAATACATATGTGTAATTACAATTCACATGTAAATTACAACTCACATGTAATTTTTTTCTTTTTTTCTTTCTTTTTTTTTTTTTTTTTTTGTCTTTTAGTCGGACAGTTTTATTTTGGGCACGTTGTACCACTATCTAACAAAGATCTCTGACTCGTTCTGTTTTGCTTTTGAAGGTGTGGCAGCTGCAAAAAAAAAGTGGAGAAGTTACAGGAAGTGGATTACTTCTGTGGTCAAAGGGAGATGGAAATTCAGTAACTACCATAGTAGGTGATATGCCACCTTCTCTGGGGTTCACCTCCCAGGAGTTCACAAAACAGGGAGCCCCTAGAAAATTTGAAGACTCTAAATAACAGTCAATATTTCAAATATGGGTGACCAGAAAAGGCTTTTGTGAATAAGAAATTCTGGGCACTTTGAATTTAAGTAATCATCTTGGGGACTTTTCTTCTTTCTTTCTTAATCGCTGTTTTGTCTTTTCTTTGTTTTACATGCAGGCCTCGGTGGTTGGGCATTTTGACTTCAGATTTTAAGGACAATTTGATCAATGGTGAATTATTTATTTTAATTAATCATATCCGGTAAGTCAGCTTTATAACCTTCCTTGGGCATCCTCCCTCCACTTCACATGTCTCTGGAACTAATACAAGCAGCTCTTGGAAGTTTCTAGTCTTGGATCCCTTAAAATATCCTACATTTATTTATAATGTGGAAATGAAATTTTCCACTGAATACCCTAACAACATTTCAGGTATCTGGCACAGCAGATTTTCAGTCTCCTTTCAAAAATATCCTCTTGCTGAACATTCACACTTTCAACTGGAACTGACTGAGCCTGAACTGATGATGTCTTGGCTCAGAGCATTATACTTAAAAGAAGAAAACATTTTTACAGACCCCTAAACCAAGCCTCTCCTGGTAATAATAGGCATATAGGAAAACCTTGAAATTTTATATATGTGTATTTTGTGTTATAGTTTGCATGATCTCACTCAAGTTTAGATTTTCTTCTACCCCAAAGTTTTTGGAAAAAAATCAACCACTAGATTCCTCTTTAGAAATATTTATCTTCTCTGTTGTATGTTATGGCATAAAAAGAACATACATTTTTCTGAAAATATGGCTACTCTGGAAGATACAAGCATAATTTTCCTCCTTCATGTCCTTTAACACATAATCTGTTTAGTAACAACACCTGGTGATTCTGATTTTCCAGACAAAGAAAATGAGATGTGAAACGATCAAGTTATTTATCTAGTCAAAGAACTGAATCCTCCAAACTGGGAACAAAACCCATCTTCTTTCATTTAGATTTCATCTTCTAACCCCTATATATTATTTTATATATTCCTTTTCTTGATAAAAAAGGAAAAAAGTCTATAAAATCTTAAAAATGTTTTCATTGGACCAGCTAATAAAGTGGGAAACCTATCAGATATGCAATGGAAAATCATGGACATATTGATCATCTCTAAAGTTATTAAAGTGTTGTATGGAGAACCTTTATAAACATAAGCATCTTTAGAGAGGTTTTCCTTTGGACTATGATTAAGTGAGTGATAATTAGTGCTTGAAAAAGTAGCACTGCCAGGAGTTGTCATGCTCTACTATACTATTTGGCCCATGGGCAAATCTAGGCTAATGCCTATTTTTGTATGTCCCACAAGTTAAGAATGGTTTTTGCATTTTTAAATACTTGGGAAAATTTAAAAGAATAATATTCATGACACATGAAAATGATATGAAATTCAAAGTTCACTGTCAACAAATAAAGTTTTATTGAAACACAGCTGTATTAATTTGTTTATGTAGTGTCTGTAACTGCCTTCACCTAAAAAAGCATAATTGTGTGGTTGTGACAAAGACTGTATGACCTGCCAAGCCTAAAATATTTGATATCTGTTTTCTACCAAAAAAAAAAAAAAAAACTTAAACAATTCCTACCCTAAAGTGAAAGGGATGCAGGACCATGGCAAAATGGGACAGCAGACAGGGGTAGATATTAAAGGATATTGGAATAGTGTATGTATGAAGTCCACATTAGTTCTTTAAAATGAAAACTGCATCGTTTAATTTATTCTTTCTTGTAGAAAATGTTAGTCATTTAGACTAGTATTTTTCACTTAATAATTTTAGATTGACAATACAGGCAGAAAGAATGGGGATCTAGTGCTTTTTCATGAGCTCCTTAAGAACAGTTGTCTTACACATCTCCATGTCAGCATCCTCTATTGTCCTTCATAAGTGTGAGCACATTAACTGCATAGCTGAGTGAAGAGTAAGAAAACTTCCATGTAGTCTGAACATGAAAAAAAATAGGTAAAACTCTAATAGGTTTATTACATCTGTCTTACAGATGATTATGCAAGAAACAAAAAGAGCTTATCGAGAATTTTTTGGTATAAAATATATTTACAAGTTCTTTATATACTCTTAAGATAGTTAACTTGATAACTTAAGTGATCCCAAAGCTTTCTAACATATTTTTCCATTTTTCATTTTTATACAGTTAAATACTATCTGATTTATGTTAAGCTCAGTAAATTTTTCCCTTTGTCAATGGACCTATGTAATAATTTGCATGGCTGTAATGTTTGTATTGGAGGGCTTAACATTATAAATCTTTCCTTGTTCTAGATAACATTCCCATGGGCTATTTTTAGGCATTTATAAAAAAGCATGGCATTGTCATAAAAAGGCTGATGCTCAACATGTGATCTTTCAGAACCACATTTATGGAGCACTTGTCAAATTGGTCTTCAGGAATGGCACTAACTAAAGTGGCATATATTATGTTTGATTATAATACCAACTTACAAAATGACACCCTATTTACCTGAAGAGACCAATGTAATTTCTGTGCATTTGTGTGTGTGTGTGTGTGTGTGTGTGTGTGTATGTGTGTGTGTGTGTCCCAGTATGTGGTCAATCCTTGAGAATGTTCCATGTGCAATAGAGAAGAATGTACAAGCAACTGTTTTGGGATGGAAGGCTCTGTAAATGTCAATTACGTTCAATTGGTCTAATGTGTCATTTAAGGATGCTATATCCTTATTGATTTTCTGTTTGATGATCTGTACATATCCTGCAATGGGGTATTTAGGTCCCCCCACTACCACGGTGTTTTGGTCTGTTTCTCCCTTTAGTTCTGTTAGTAATTGCTTTAAATATTTTGGGGCTCCCTGATTGGGAGCATAGATATTAATAAGTGTTATGTCTTCTTGGTGCATGATTCTCTTAATCATTATGAGTGTCACTCAGTACATTCTGTAGCTTTTTTATTTTGAGGTCTATTTTATCTGATATTAGTACTGCTACTCCCACTTTTCTCTGAATGCTATTTGTTTGGGATATCATTTTCCACCCTTTCACTTTGAGTCTATATTTGTCTTTGGAGTTGAGATGTATCTCCTGGAGGCAGCATATGGTTGGGTCTTTGTTTTTTGATCTATTCTGCAACTCTGTGCCTTTTTATTGGTGAGTTCAGGCCATTTACATTTAGAATGATTATTGAAATATGAGGTCTTCTTATTGCCATTTTATCTTTTGCTTTCTGGTAGCTTCATGTTTGCATTGCTTCCTTGTCTTTGTGTTTATGTTTTCCTTATTTTGGTTGGCTTTTGTGGGTCAATGTAATTTCTTAAAAGGGTCTAATTTATCACTCAGGGGTCAGAGAAATAAAACTAATTGTCTCAAATCAGACTTTGTTATTTTGGTATTGGCAATTGTCCTATCATGGTAGCAATGACCTTTAAAAAGTAATGGAGTATTATATGTAAAGTTAACAGAGGTCTCTAATGAAACATCTAAGAACAACCTCAAATTATAGATTTCCTATAGCAATTTTACCATTTTTATGGATATACTTACATATCATGTTCAAGGTACCGAAGAATGTACTATCCAATTCTAATCCCATTGCTCAGGGTCCTAAGTTTCACTTTAGATTTTGGGATGGTGGCCTGAAGCATTTGTCCCCTCTCCACCCCTGCCATCAAGGTGAGAAATGCAAATCATAATATTATCAGTCCATTTAACAAAGTACAAAATTCAGCATTTGTACAGTGTGAGAAATATGAATTACAAACTAGAGAGGTAGGAAAAATGGAAGAGAAAAAAATAAAATAGCTAGAGTCCATCTTGGTCGTATTAGCTGTAATCCTAGGGGTTGTAGTTTCAAGGAACCATCCTAACTGTTTTCCTCCTCTGCACTTCATACTGAGAAACTCTTCTTCCAGTGTTTTTACCAGGCTTTCCTGGACCAAGCTTTTCTCAGAGAAAGCATTTTCTTCTTCCCATCTAGCCATGATCAAGTTCTATAAACAGTGATTATTTTCTCTTCTTTAACTACAAATGAATTATCTTTTTGTGGGGCAGGATCTGTTCCTCCATCACATTCCTATGCATCACTGTTTTTCTTCTAGAACATTTTTCTTCTCCAAGTGTGCCAGTTATCAACTTATTGCCTCTCAGATCCAATTTGTATTATTTACCTGCTCTGCAGAAATGGATCTGGGCCCTTTAAATATTTCTTTTTACCAGCTGACATTGACATTTTGTCAGTAGGCGGCATTGGAGAAACACTGCAGGAGGGAAGGGTTTTGCTTCCTGGTTCCTTTGTGCTGAAACAGCAAGTTTCTATAGCCCAACACACTGTAGATTCTTCAGCTCCTGGCTCCTACAGTCCACACATGCTGCTTCCCTAGGGCCAGGCTCTACGACAAGGGTAGTTTCACCAATGCCAGGCTCCTGCACACAGCTGCCAGCAGCAGCTTTCCACAATACCTTATATTCTTGGCTGTTTTGTAGTAGTGTGTTTCTGGTGAGACATATACTTGCGAACAGCTTTCCCCAGCACCCTTGAAGGCAGATTTCCAGCAAGTTCCACCAGTGCAACTTCTCTGCCATCAAAGGAACCAAGGCTGTGCTCTTCCAACAAGGGCTGGTTCTCAACCCGTGGGGGAGGAAGAGGGAAGACTCCTCCTTGGTTGATCTATTTCAGCCCTGAAGGTATTGGATGCTCTTATTCCTGTAGTCTTTAGAATTCTCTTTACTTCTCCCTAGCCAACTCTTTGTTAATCCAATCCCTTATGGTCAACAATTCTTTATATTAAATTTTCTTGTTCAAATTACTGTGTGATTTCCCTTTCCTCATCATTCCCAGACTGATAATTCTAGGGTTTCAATTTACTGGTTTCCATTCTGGGTCACTTTATTTGGGTCATTATAAGCATTTACAACATTACATCACATCTATTAAGTGCTTTATCTCTACTTGATAGGTATGATAAAAATATACATAGAAGACATATATTCTTAAGAGAAGAAGGTGTAAACAGAGGAGAGGTAAAATCGGTCAATATTTTCCCTCCAGAGTACTTTTGACATCTTCCATGAAAACTCATAGTCCACACATCTATTAAAATATACATAAATAAAATCACACACAAGAATTCCAAATAAAGAAGCCGTGGTACATATATACAATGGAATATTACTCAGCCATAAGAAGAGATGAAATACTGCCATTTGCAACAACATGGATAGACCTCGAAATAATCATGCTAAGCAAAATAAGCCAGACAGAAAAAGTTGAAAACCACATGATATTACTTATATGTGAGATATAAACCTAAGCACAACAAATGAATAGGACAAACAAACAGAGACTCATGGACATGGACTATAGACTAGTAGTTACCAGAGGGGAGGGAGTAATGGGGAGGGGGGAAGTAAATGCGGTAAAGAGGGTCAAATATGTGGTGAAAGAAAGAAATCTAACTATGGGAGGTGAACACAGTGTAAAATATACATGCCTTACTGTTAAATTGTACAGCTGAAACTTATTGGATTTCGTTAACCAATGTCACTATAAAAAATTTTTTTTGATCAATTCTCAGTTATAGAAGAAGAAGAAGAAGAAGAAGAAGAAGAAGAAGAAGAAGAAGAAGAAGAAGAAGAAGAGGAGGAGGAGGAGGAAGAGGAAGAAGAAGAGGAAGAAGAAGAAGAAGAAGAAGAAGAAGAAGAAGAAGAAGAAGAAGAAGAAGAAGAAGAAGAAGAAGAAGAAGAAGAAGAAGAAGAAGGAGAAGGAAGAAGTAGAAGGAAGAAGAAGAGGAGGAGGAGGAAGAGGAGGAGGAGGAGGAAGAGGAGGAGGAGGAGGAAGAGGAAGAGGAAGAAGAAGAAAAGAAAAGAAAAGAAAAGAAAAGAAAAGAAAAGAAAAGAAAAGAAAAAAGAAAAAAAAAGAAAAGAATTCCGGAGCTGCTCCATGCCTAGATCTGATAAAAAAGCAGAGTCAGGGAAATCTTGTAGGACTATAAGAGCAAAATGCTACCACCACCCAGGAAAGGAGGGGAGCAGGATTACATGATGCTGCCTTATCGTACCTGAAGTCAGAAACTAGGCGATGCTATGGCTCTACAGTAAAATAAATCAGAAAAGCATTAGATTAAAGAAATAAATAGACCTAGCAGTGCTTTTGCCTAGCTTTTGTTACACTATATGCATCTTGAATCTCCACAAGAACTTACAACACACTGTTTCCTAAATTTAAATATTGTTTATAAGGAGATTTAAAGATCTTATAAGCTTTTTAGAAAACACTGAGATAATCAAAGTGAAAACAAAATTGTTGGGACATTAAAGGGACAATCGTGTCTGGAACAAAAAGTTTTAAAGGTAGCAGAGATATAAGTTGGCCAGGCTGCTTTTAGCTAGGTCACAAAGAGCCTTGATACCATGATTGCTACCTTTGTACAAATATACAAGAGGGAGAATGTTCAGGCTATTTTTAGAAGCCGTGCTCTTGGGCCTTGTCCCACTATTCCAGTCCATTGCACTCCTTAGACTGAACAGGATAGGCGAATGGAAGCTTCTCTGGGCAGAGCCAGTAGTAGGGTGAGGGAAAAGAATCACAGAAGTGCAGGATCAGATCCTATTTTTATTTAAAGTTTTGATACTTCGTTTGTCATAGATCTTTTAATAGAAAATTTGATTTTTAAGAATACATTAAAATATTATCTTGGAAATGGGTTTCTTGGAACTCCCTTTAAATTTTTCACCCAAGGCCAGTGCCTCAATTCATTTCACCTTAATCCTGGCCCAGCCCCAGCTCTGTGGATATACAGAACTTATGGAGTGATTTCTGACCTCCTTGCTTGGTTGCCGTCTTTCCTTTTTTAAATGTTACTTAATATAAGTACAAATTGCAATACTTTCATATTCTCCCTCAAAAGAGCACATCTTATAACTTTCAGTACTTAACTGAGATTTAAATAGCTGATATAACAGAAGCATTTGGCCTTCAATAATGTGTAAGGGTAACTATGTGTGTACTTGCATGTGTGTATGTCTATGTGCTTGTCTACCTGGTTGTCACTCTTTGGCAACAAAAATATAGATCATCTGCTTCTTCTTATGTAATTTTAGAAAAGTAAAGATATGCCTCTTTGTTGTTTAACTCTTTTAGAAGAGCTTCAATTCTATTTAAATAAAATATGTTGCAAACACAATACATTTAGATCCTGTAATTATAACTTTGGTGTTAAATTAATTAGATCCTTTTAATAAATTAAATAGATTCCATTATCAAATCTTTACAAGAGTCTTATAAGAAACAAACCCTACTGGTGCTACCGTGAAAGTAAACTCACACCAGAGTGGAAAAAAAATAAGATATAAAAAGAAAAAGAAAATAAAAAAAGAAAAAAACTTTTACTTGGTCAGTGTTCTTTCCACTGTCGATACAGTTCTTTTTCTGTTAATTCACATCTTTGCCCAAAGAATATATTTACTTCTATTTCTTAAGTAAAACTAACTTTCCATAGTTTTTGATGACAAGGTTTGAAACTTAATGAGCTGATTCTTAGGCATTTTGAAACAAGGCTTTCTGACATGCCTTAAAATCAAACTCCTTACCTGATTCTTCTTAGCAAATCTTAAATAGGATTTTGACCTCAACATTTAGACCACATTTATATGTATATGGCTAATCAACAAATCTGAAATCCTGTTAGGTGACACTATTCTCATTCTTATGAAGTAAGAAAATGATGAAATGTTCCAGATCTTCATCTGATTCATTCAGTTTAAACCTTATTTTTCCCCAAGATTACTGAAAGTGTACATTGCATCTAGTCTTTTTTCTGTTTTTAACTTGCTTCATTTCTGTTTATCCTTATTCAAAGGTATTATTATGGTATGTCCATAACTCTAAACATTGAAACTAGTTTATTATACATTGTCACACTCCTTATTTTTTCTCCATCTCCCTTAATAGTACCAGTTAACATAGGATTGTGAATTCCATAATGGTAAGGACTATGTCTGCCTGGTTTACAGACAATCTGGAACCACACTATTACAGAAATCTAGGAAATATCCTTAGCCTATTCCATGTGTACACTATGTGAATAGTGTCCCCTAGGGTGGTGTAACATGGTAGCTTTAGATAGCTCACACAGCTAGCATAAACCTAGCATACCATATGTGATAGATATATATTATTAGTTGATTGAATAAATGAATATTCCCCTTAGGTAGAAACTTGAATATTATGATAAATTAATCTTCTTTACCATTTCCCACTTCTAGTCTATCAGTTAATTCTATTAATGCCACTTCCTGAATATCATTCATATCTATGTTCTTTCCATCTCCATTATCACTGTCTTAGTTCAGGACTCTGTCTTCTTTAATCTCAACTAAAATAGACTCCTAACTTGTCTCTCTGCCTCCAATCATGCTTATCTCAATCCTAATCCATCCTCCACATTTCCATCATAGTTCCCTTTTTACAATACAATTTTAGTCATGTTATTGCATACTTTAAAACTCTTTAGTGGTTCCATATCATCTATCATGCAGAATGAACCCCTTTTCACAAGCTGACCTTCTCAAGTCATCACCACAGAACCACAAGGTTTAAAAGATGAAACATAAATTTGAAAATAAGCACATAAAAACCCCAACCCACTCATCTCCTAATATCCATTGTCCCAAACTCAGCCACAATTCTATCTCCCTTATCAGCGTTTTAGCAATTTGCATTTAATTTCATTATCACACTCATCACCAAAATTCTCTGTTCACATAAACGTCTCCCAAATAGTGTAAGTTCCCTGAGGGCTGGGATTGATTTTATTAATCTTTTATCCTCAGCACTTAACATAATGTCCAGAATATGATAAGTACTTATAAATAATTTTTAAAATGAGTCAATAAATAAATAAACTTAAAATTCTATTTAGGCTTAAGTTTTTCTGTTTTTTAAAATATAACTTTTTATGTTATTAAATTGTATAATTCTGTCTGAAGTTATCAAATATCAATGAGGATGTGGAACAATGGGAACATTCTTGCATTTTATTGAAAATATGAATTGTGAAAAAAGACTTGGGATAGAAGTTTGGCATTATCTAGTAGAGCTAAAGCTGCATATGCCATGTGACTTAGCAACTCCACACCTAAGTAATTACCTTGGTTATGCAACACATGCAGAATGATGATATTTTCTATGTCATTCTCAAGTAAAGTAATGAGAGGTTTGTGTTTGGAAGCAAGTGAGTACAGAGCTCCAGCCACCTCAGCCCACACTATGTCCTGAGTGCTCAAAGATCTATATCTCAGCCCTTGTGGTGGTCTTCAAACCCAGGGTAACCTGGTTTGCTATATCATTTAAGAATATTTATTCTGCTTTATAAAATAAGAGAAACATAGAAGGCAGATAAGTGAAATTAAAAATAGAAGCAAATAGCTTTTGAGACATGTTTGACATAAAGGAAGTAGAGCATATGTATGCCTAACATCAATTGGAAATGACAGAAGGATCAAGAGCATCAACTATTCATAATACACTAAATACACACATGACACTCAATATTGCTAAGATTATAAATTGACATCCCATTGATGACATTCTGGCCCATGTGTCCTCTGTCCAATAAACTCTAGCTGTTCATCAATCTAATTCACAAGCTACAACTGTGTCCTGGTATACTACAAGCAAATATGCATTGGTTCTAGCCACCTGTCTTCTGCAGAGCTCTCTTACACAAATCTCAGCTCCAGCTTATAACCACATCAATGAGGCAAGGTTGATACATCAGAGAAAGAGATGACAGTTTTGAACTTTGCATAATTCAGAATTTAGGTAGTTTAATCTTTCCACCCTGCTGGTACCCTATCCTAAGTGTCTTTAGTCTATACCATTTCTATCCCCTTGTTTCTTTTTTTTTCAATTAATTTAATAAAATGTGAAATTCATTAATCTTAATCTGGTCTGTAAGCCTTTTGTTTGGTGACAAATAGCTTGCCTTAGTCTTCTTAGAGGCTACCATTGCGTCAAAATAATTTTTCACATAATACTGGGTTACAGGTATCCTTAATAGAACATGGAAACTTTCCAGGAGCACAGATAGTTTTAAGAATTAATTTCCAAATCTTCAAAGTCATATATATTCCTTTCTAAAAGTGACCTGCCTGAGAATTTGCCTGTGCTTTTCATTTTTTCTCTACACGTTTTTCTTTCCCCACTTCACAAAAGAAAGGATACCTCCTGGCCACCTTTTCCCCCCTATTTTACATTGCTCCAGAGCATGAAAAATGTGCCAATACACTAGAAATGGCATATTTGGCAACTATTTTAACATATAATAAAAAATGTTAGATGTTTTATCAGTGAAGTCCAATGAAGAAAACAGAAACCTTTCCAGGTACTATTATTTTAACAGAGGGAATTTAATAAAGGTATTTACAGGCTATGGAAAAGCTGAGAAGTCAACAGGGATTATGAAACAGCCCACAGGTTAGTAACAGCTGGAGTTGCTTCCAACCAAGGTCACAGAAGCAACAAAAATAGGTTTTGTTGCCATAACTCAGAAAGCAGAGAGGGCCATCTAGGAGCCAGAAGCATGGTAGGACCACACTGAAGATCTGGGAACCACAAAGAGAAAAGTTATTTAGTATAGTATCGAGCCACAGAGTCAATACATCAACTGCTGGTGACACTATCTGAGGTTCAGTGAAAAGGATAGAAATTCTCTGGCTTACCCCCTCTATCTGTCCTGTCATCTTTCAGTAGTATCTCTATTGGCTAACTCTATGTGGGAGCCAGTTGGTAAGGAAGACTGAGAAAAGTAATTTTTTGAAATACACAGCAGAAGAGGGTCAAGGAAGACAGACAAATGACCAGGAAAGATGTGAACCTAAAACTGGGTAAGCAGTATGATCTCTACCTCACATTGTATACAAAAAAAAGTAACTCAGAATGAATCAGTCCTAAATGTAAAAGCTGAAATTGTAAATATCTTAGAAGAAAACATAGGTACAAATATTTGTGACTATGGATTATAGTGGTTTTTTTTAAGCACGGATTTCTTAGACATGATAACTAAAAGACAAACAACCAAAGACAACTAAATAAATTAGACCATCGCAATTCAAAATTTTATGCTTCAAAGAAAATAATATAATTCATAAAATAGAAGCAAATATTTATAAATCATGTACATGATTAGGATCTAAAATCCAAAATATACAAAGAACTCTTATAACTTAACAACAAAAAAGGCAAATAACACAATTTAAAAATAGGCAAAGGGTCTAAATAGACATTTCTTCAGAGAAGAAATACAAATGGCCAATAAGCACATGAAAATATGCTCAACATCATTAGTCATTAGAGAAATGCCAGTCAAAACCACAATGAGATACTACTTCATACCCACTAAGATGGCTATAATAAAAAAGATGGACAATAAAAAGTGTTGGAGAAGAGATAAAGAGATTAGAACATGTTTGTGGAAATGTAAAATGATATAGCCACTGTGGAAAATAATTTAGCAGTTTCTTTAAAAGTTAAAGAGAAAATTACTGTAAAACAGCAAGAAAACAGATGTTCACACAAAAAACCTGTACACAGATATTTACAACTGCATTGTTCATAACATCCAAAATGTGGAAGACACTCAAATATCAACTGGTGAATGAATAAAAAACTGTGGTATACCCATTCTGTGGGATATTATTCAGCTATAAAAAGGAATTAAGTACTGGCTTCTTTATGTTCTTTCCTCTTTTTTATTTTTCTTCATTTCTCTAATAATTTACCATTTGGTGTATATCTATCTATCTATCTATCTATCTATAGACAGATAGATATATCTGTTTATTTGCTTATAGTCTGTCTTCCGTCTTGCTCCAACTCACACATATAGCATATTAGAATGTCAGCCATGAGAGGTTCTCTGTTTTATTTACAACTAATCCCCAGCACCCAGAACAATGCCTTACACACAGTAGGCATTCAATAAATAGTTTAAATACAAATAAATAAAGGGTGATCAAGTGTAGCAGATATGTTCTAGTTCCTTAAATAGACTATATCTCCAACACTGGTGAGCTAGATTAAACACATTTCTATTGTTTATAAGGAAAATCCAGGTGATTAAGTATGGAAGAAGACAGTTTAAGCCCATTGCCAACCACTGAAGAAAAACAAAAGAAATCCTTAAATCCTATTTCTGTGTTAATGACACAGTTAATGCAATAAACCTGGATCCTTTCTATAAGGTTGTTGTGATTATATCCTTGTGTTTCATAAGCCTAAGAAGAAAAACATCCTGTGAGTGTGAGTTATTTCTTAAAACTGCATAGGTCTGCCAAAATGTTTTGCAGACATTGCGGTAAAGATATTTATTAAACAAAAAACAAAAAACAAAAAACAAAAAACTACATTTATGTCTTTTTTAAAAAAGGACTATTAAATAGATATTTAAGTATTAATCGTTATATTCAAGATTTTTAAAACATGCTTTATATGACTGATTATTATCTTTTTGAATTTTATAAGAAGTTCTATAAAAATTACTCAAATATTCACTGAGAAATATTTAAAATGTTGTATTTATTTAACCAACTTAGGTGAAACCATTTCAAGGCTCTTTAAAATCTTTTGTAGTCTTCTGTTTAAATATTGGTTTCAAATGACTTGCTCTGGAAGATGTCCTCATATTGACTAATCTTTCATAATTTAGCTTGTGGAATTTTTTGCAATTCCAAGCTTGGTAAGAGGTAATTTGCAAAATTTGCCAGTTGCTAAGGAAAAAATTATTTTAAAATTCCCATTTATACTACTGTCAGCTAATGAAGTAGGCAAGTCAAAAGAGAATGAGGAATACTTAAATTGTTTTCAAGAAAGTGAAGCGATAAACTTTTAAAAAGGTAAAGAAAATTTGTGGAAAGGAAGATGAGTACTCACAGTGAAATACTATCATACACTCTGAGCATAATTAACCAACACTACCCTTGCAGTATCTAATGTATTTCTCATAGTGTAACAGATGTGGAATGGGACATTCTTTTTTTTTTGTTTTTATGTCAGACACATGAAAATTTATTTAAATAGTCTAGTCTTAATTTCTTTAATAAAACCACCCAACTCTGATGAAAACAAAGTTGTAAATAGCATAGGAATAGGATGTTTCTTGATGCTCCTGAAGCAACTACTAGAATCCAAGTCACCGGGACCCAAACGAGAAGGTCCAAAGAAAAATTGAGTATTCACATCACCACTGTTTGGATTGAGAAGCACGCATGAGTTCTACTTGTGTCAAATGCACGGTACAGAAAGTAGCAGTACTACTCCCATTCAGGTCGGATTTGGGATGGGAGAAGGGAGGTCATTGGAAGAGGCTGAGCTTTCACATTAGAAAAATGTACTGGCTTTTGAATGCCTGTTGCTCATTAGCCAGAAAAGCAGGAACCCCCAACAGCCAGTCACATAAACAGGTTTTGCCTATTTTCATTATCCAATTGATCAATTACTGGTTATAATATTATAAAGCCTACATTATCCAATTTAATTCTCACAGCAATCCTGTGAAGTAGGCATTTAAAAAAAAATCATAGGTCTTTTTCAGATTAGGAAACTTGGAAATTAACTCAGAGAAGTTATACAGTGAGCCCAAGGTCACACAGTGAGAGAGCCAGGACTTAAGTCAACTTTTTTCAGCTTCATATGCCCTCATGTATGTATTCCATATCTCTTATGGACAAGACACTGTTAAATGCATGAAAGAGTATGTAAACATATATATAAAATAGTTCTTGCTCTTAAAGTATTCTTAAGGAGGTCTCTGTTTAGGAGATCTTAAGCAGCTTGGATGAGCAGACAATAAAGGTATGATTAGTAGGAGATAATGCAGCAAAGAAGGCTGAACTACTTTCATTATAAATGAACAGAAATTTTGGTAGGGTTTCTCTACTGTGGAGACTAACCAGAATTGGAGAGAGTAGGATGGATGGCTGAATGACTTGGCAGAAAGATAGAAGGGATTTTTCTGTTTTTTTGTTTTTCCCAATATTTTATTATAAAAAATTTCAAACAAACAGCAAAATTGAAAGAATTTTTACAGTGAAGACCAATTTACTTACCACCTAGATTCTACATTAATATTTTATTACACTTGCTTTATCACACATCTGTATATCTATCATCCTATCGCTCCAGCAATTCATCTTTCTAAAAAAAAATTAATTTCAAAGAAAGTTGCAGACATTAGTACAGCAGCAGGCATTTTAAAAATACAGATATACTGTATTCAGTTTTAAGTTTTCTGTGTTGCTGCACTGTAATTCTTCATTTCTCTCTGCCTTCAGTGAAGCTCACTATACTCAAAGAGGCTTTGTGAGACTGTTTTCAAATAATAGAAATAAAGAAAGTGGCTGAGTTCCAGGTGTAAATAGATGTACAAATTGAGATAAAAGAAGCCAAACTTAGTGGAATCGGGAATTCAGAACTAGAGGTGACAAGAAGAATATAAACTCCCTGGAATTTAAAGAAATCTTGGAGAGAGCATCAGATTAGCACAAGGTGGGAATAAAAATCTGAGTTCATCTTTTTTAGATCCTTTAAGACCGAACAAGCAAACACAAGTTGACAAGTAGATTACCATTTACTGGAACTAGAGGGGTTCTATCACTGGAGACAACATCTGTGATGGGAAGGAGGGAGAAAGGAAGAGCAGAAAGAAAACCTTGACTTGTACTCTAAGACCAAGCCAGTTCTCTCTGCCTACAGTTCTCCTCTTTTCCCCATACCCATCCATAATTTTCCTTCCTTCTTTGCTCCTTCCTCCTTCCTTCCTACTCTACTTCCCAGTCTCTGTCTGTCTTTCTCTCTTTTCTTCCCTCTCTATTTCTCTCACTTTTTCCTTTCTTTCTTTGAAAAGTGAAAGAAAGAATGGAGAGATAGAGAGAAGAAAGAAATAGGAGAAGAGAAAGGGAAAAATAAAAAAAAAAAAGAAGTCACTTTGGGATTTAGACACTTCTCTGCCTCCAGTGCCGATCTTGCTCAGTTTCTGCTCCTACTTTAGACTATTCATTAGCACAGATGAAGATAAAGAGAGGAGAAAACAAACTATGGGGCAGGGGGTGGAGCAGCAGAAAAATGAAAGAAGAGGAAAAACTCATGTAAGATATATCACTAATTTTTCTAAGCATCATTCTTATCCACATAAGTCCAAATTCAGTCTCAGAAACTCAGTCTCACAGTCCCAGGTAGCTCACTTTTTATTCCCAATTAGAAATTTCTTTACAGTTTGTTTTTGTCAACTAAAGCTTCAAACATCTCTCCTGCAAGAGGAGACAGCCCAAGAGAGTCACATGAACATTGGACTTTCATTACTTGTTGTGTGACTTGAGAAAATTATACAACCACTTTGGATCTCGATGTTCTTGTGTCTAAAATGGGGCCAATAATGTCTACTGGCCTAGATTGTTGTGAGGGTTAGAGATAAGGTGCATTATAGCACATGACACATAACAAACACTCAGTAAAAGCTATGATTAATGATATAAGGAGGAAAGCCCTAAGCTGGAACTCCAGATGACTGCTGATATGAAAGTTAGAGGAGTTCTTCTGAGGGACTGCCTGATTTCAAGATAAAGATTTAAAATGAAATTGTCAAGAAAGTGTTGTATATAAGTCCGGAGATGATGCTAGAATGTGGAAAAGTAATAATTATTAATATTTAAGGATTAGTAATAAAATACCACATTGTATCTAGTTGCTAATCTCTTTAAAAGCTTGTTCTTCACATATCATTTTTTGAATATTTGTTATGTTATTATGTATATTGGTTTCAAAAGAAAGTATATACATGTAAATATATTTAAGGGAGAAAAAGCAGTTAACCTACCTCTCTGTTAATAATCAAAGCTATAGTTGAAACCTGGCTGTTCAGACTAACAACCACAGTGATAACAGTTAATGTTTATTAGCATTTATTGTGAACAGGCACTGTATTAAGAGCTTTACATGGATAGCTTCATCTACTCATTACAACTCTATGCAACAAGTACAGTTACTAGGTGAGGAAGCTGAGGCCTAATAAAAGAGGCTAAGTAACCTTCAAAGTGCACACAGTTAGAAAGTAGAGAAGCCAGGCAATCTTACTCTACAGCTTGCCTCTTAACTACTACATTATATTGCCATTTGTCCCAGGGCTAAGGAGGTAGCTCATTGGAACCCCTGGCAAAACTGCAAAAAGAAAAATAACTCAACAGATCTGGATTTCAAAACTTGGTAAACCGTTTAATAAACATCCATTAAACCCACAAAATGTTTTGGTCACAATGCTAGATTCAATGTTAGATGCAGGGAATATCAAGGTATGATAAGATCCTTGACTTTGAGGACTTTAACAGGTCAATTTTGATATTATGTTGTGTTGTTCTTAAAGATAATTAATCATATTACAGTTATAGTTAATGTATATGTGCAATTCTTTAATAAAAATCAAATTAATTCTAAATAATGTATTTGTAATTCTTTAATTTGGTTTTATTATATGATTAGCAAAAGTTTTAAATACACATTTCACCAAAGAAGGTATACAAGTGGCCTTATATGCCTTTCTTGAAATATTAACAAGTATCACAAATCTAGCATCATTAGTCATTGGGGAAATGCAAATTAAATCCCCTGTGAGAAACCATTTCACACCTACTAAAATGCCTATAATCAGACAAACAATGACAAATGTTGGCAAGGATGTGGAGAGACCAGAGACTTCAAACATAGTTGGTAGGAATGTTAAATTGTGCAGCCACTTTTGGAAAACAGTTTGACTGTTTTTGAAAACACTAAACATAAATTTACTAGGTGATCCAGCAATTCTACTCCTACATTTATCCCAAGAGAAAAAAAAAACCACACATCTACACAAAAAAATTGTAATCAAGTGTGTATAATTCATATACGCATTAGTCATGATTGACAAAAAGTGCAAATGACCCAACTGGGGATGGCTACACAAAATGTGGTTTATATAGTCAATGGATACTGTTATTCAGCAATAAAAAGTAAGGAAATACTGATACATGTTGTAAAATGAACTTTGAAAGCATTATGCTAAATGAAAGAAGCCAGACACAAATGGTCACATATTATATGATTCTATTTTTATGAAATGTCCAGAATTAGCAAATCTACAAAGATAGAAAGTAAATTAGTGGTTGTCTAGGGCTGGGAATGGGAGTGAGGATTAACTGTAAATGGGCATAAAGGATTTTATTGGGATGATGAAAATGTTCTAAGACTGGATTATGTTATAGTTGTACAACTTGGCAAATTTACTAAGAACCACTGAATTATATAATAAAATTAAGTACATTTTATGATATAAAATTATATCTCAATAAAGCTTTTAAAAAATCCTAGATTAAAAATCCTGTGACTAAAATTCTCAGATATTTTAGTTAATATGGAACCTATTTGTTTTATACAATATTTAATTTAACAAATGTATTCAATAACAATATAATTAATATAATATAATGTAATGTAATGTAATGTAATGTAATGTAATATAATATAATATAATATAATATAATATAATATAATATAATATAATATAATATAATGTAATATAATATAATATAATAATACAGGAGTTTTCTATACTAAAGTTTTATAATTGCCTATCATTAGATCATACCAATTCAGATTTAAACTCTATCTTAATTTTAAAGCAATTACACAATTAAGAAATATATTCATAAAGCAATGAATATTTTTGTAATTAATACATTGGTTTAAAAAGGTTTTGTGTTAAATAGTGCATGACTCATTTGACTTGTCACTTTTATAAGCTATGGTATAAAGTAAAGAACCATAAAAATTGGCCTCCTTTTTCACTGAAATTTTGTGACACTTCTTTCTTGTTCAAATGTTTTCTCATATATTCCTAGTTTTTTCTCCCAAGTAAGCCTATAATTTGGGAAGAATGGATCTTACTCTTATTTTATAGATGAGTAAATATGAACTCAGATGGGTTGAGTGATTCAGCTAAAATAACCTATCATCAGAGGAGGGGAGGTTGACAATTATATCTGAGCATAAAACAGTGTGTCATTCTACCACTGAATAGTAAAGTGGCTTCAACTGACAGGTATTAGGATACTAATATTCATATATTATTTTTATATGTGAAATTCCAGTGGACTTCCAGTTTCCAGTCTAACATATAAGAGCTTAGAAGTTGTCTCTCTCACCCTCACAACAAGACAAAAGCTGAACAAACTGAAAATCAACCATTCTTCTTAGATTCATCACAAAATTGAGGTTAGAGGGCAAACTACTGCCCTAAACACCAGAAACAGACAAATATAGACAATCATATCTCACCAGGAGCAAAAACCACCAGTGGAAACCGGTAGGACCATTTAAAGGATAATTGACTAATCGTAGGAGATAAACTTGTGGACTAGTTTGAGAAATAAAACTGTCCTGAGTCCCAGCTTTAGGAGAACCCCCTACATTCCTAATTCCTCCCCCACACATGCCCTTTAGGTTCTCAGGGAGAAGATCTGAGAATAATACCCTGAAACTTCTCCCACGGGGGATGGCAAAAATAGACATTTTGAAATACACTGAGAGCATTCTGTTCTGCTCAGCTCTGTTCTGCCTTTGCCTGCCCTCAGGAGAAACTATTTTACCAGAGCATAACTGACCCAGATAAAGGGAAATACCCAATACCCAATTCCAGCCTCTTCTAGCCTTCCCATTCAATTTACTAGGTGGTAGGGGGAAGTTGAGATTGTGGGGAAAAATAAGAAGTATTTGAGAAGGTCACAGCCCAAGGACACAGACTCACTGAAAAACTAAAACTTAATCATTGGAGTGGATTATAGAACACTTCACTGCCCCAAACTTTACTACCCCATCAATTAGCCTCCTGTATATAGCAAAGTATTACAGCCAAAACACCTGCAAGCTTCTGACCCTACTTAAAAAGGAATATCAGGAGGAGACAGAAATAAGAATACTAGAGGAAATGTATCCTTTGACACCATAGCTACAGCAACAGTAAACACAGCCTAACTCCCAGACAGATAAACAGAAAACCTCATATTAGAGGTCTATTAACCTCAGTTACTTTTACCCAATACATCATGTCTGACTTTTAACAAAAAATTATAATGCATGCTAAAAGACAAAAAACACAATTTGAAGAGACAAAGCAAGCACTAGAACCAGACTAAGATGTGGCAGAGTTATCAGACTGGGAATTTAAAATATCTATGATTAATATGTTGAGGGCTCTAATAAGTACTACAATGCAAGGACAGAGGGATACTATAAGCAGAGAGAAATTCTAAGAAAAAAATTTTTTAAAGGGCTAGAAATATAAATGCACTGTATCAGAAATGAAAAATGTCTTCGATGGGCTCAGTAGAAATGACATGAACAAAGAAAGAATCAGTGAGCTTCAAAATATATCAGCAGAAACTTCCAAAACTGAAAAAGAGAAAAGAAAAGAATAAAAACATCAAGACAGAATATCCAAGATCTGTGGGACGTTTAGAAAAGATGTAATATAATTGTAATGAGAATACCAGAAAGAGAGGAGAAAGGAGAAAGAAAGATAGAAAGAGAGAGAGAGAGAGAGAGAGAGAGAGAGAGAGAGAGAGAGAGAGAAAGGAAAGAAGGAAGGAAGGAAGGAAGGAAGGAAGGAAGGAAGGAAGGAAGGAAGGAAGGAAGGAAGGAAGGAAGGAAGGAAAAAGAAAGAAAGAAAGAAAGAAAGAAAGAAAGAAAGAAAGAAAGAAAGAAAGAAAGAAAGAAAGAAAGAAAGAGGGAGGGAGGGAAGGAGGGAGGGAGAGAGGAAGAAAGAAAAAGAAAGAAAAGAAGAAAGAAAAGAGGAAAGAAGGAAGAAAAGAAGGAAGGAAGGTAGGAAGGAAGGAAAGAAGGAAGGAAGGATAAAAAGAAAAAAGAGAAAGAAGGAACAAAAAATATGTATTTGAATAATGGCTGAGAATTTTCCAAAATTAGGGACAGACAAACTATAGAGCAGGTAGTTCAGAGAATACCAAGCAGAAAAAAACACAAAACACAAATCAAAAACAAAAACCTATACCTAGACATATGGTATTCAAATCGCAGAAAATCAGAAATTGGAGTATGCATCCAAAGTATAAAGGATTTCCCCCCAAAATTAATCTTATAACTTCTTGGTCTCCTTTCCCTCTCTTCAGACTCTCTCCATCTAAAATCTCTCCTATCTGAGAAACATGGTAGAATTGTTGCAGGAGGGCTGCACAACCTACTTATTTTCTCCCATTAATAAGGAAAATATATGTAAATATAAATAGCAAAAATAAAATATTCTATTGATTTTATCTCCTCAAAGGGACTTAAGTTTCTTGAAGTCAGGGATTATGTATTATATAATTCTAAATTCCTTAAAGTGTCTAGTACTATTCATACTGAACAAGGAAATGAAATATATGTTGAGAAGCAAGTGTACTACACCAAGATCTGCAGATTAGGACTAAAACTTGGTGAAGAGGTAAGTGACCAATCAAATAAGATTAAATAGCTTTGAAGTATCATTTAATACTTAAAAAGTAAAACTAATTTCTTCTATGGTCCCATAGTATGTTGTGCATCTACAAGATCTGCGATGATTTGTTTATAAGTCCACTTCTCCTGTTAGACTATAAGCTCCTCTGGGACAGGGATCACATCTTTCTTCCTCCTTTAATTGTGAAAAGCATTTAACTCATATTTGGTAAATAAAAAGTTGAGAGATACTTGAATACAGAGAAGATAGTCCAAAGGCTTTCTATAGTAATAAGTTTATGCCTTTTAAAGCATGTATTATGTGCTGTAAAGTTAGCTCTGACTCCCAGAATCTTAAGAATGAGTGATGTTCAGTGTCCTGCCCTCTACAGCTCTGCTCAGCTCCTGTAGATTCATGCCTATGGCTTCTTTTATGGAGTCAATTCATCTCATTTTTGCTCTTCCTCTTTCCCTGCTGTCCTCTATTTTTCCTAGAAATATTACTTTCCCCAAAGAACCTTGCCTTCTCGTGATGTGACCAAAATAAAACAGCTTTCGTTCTGTTATTTTTTCCTCCCAAATGTTATATTTCAGAGTAATTTTGAAGAAGTTCCCCCAGCAGAAGAGATATGCTCCTCTTCCCACAAACCCATTCTTCTTAGGGATATGGGATCCCCACTCATTCCCTTTCTACCCAATGACTTTAATATCTGTTTCCATTGGCTCCTTCTCTTTTTTCCCCTGATCTAGTGTCCTTTTCTTGGGGGAGGGGGAAACCCCAAAACAGAACTACCAAACTTCTTTGCATTTATCCAATTACCTTTCCACCTTCTATCTTGTTTCCTTCCTCCTTTTAACTGCTAAACATTGTTTCCTTCCTTCAATTGCTAAATGTCTTTCCTTCCTTCTTTTAACTGCTAAACTTCTCAAATGTGAGATTGTTTTCAATACATGCATATTTACAACACCACATTAAGACTAGTTATGTTAACATTAAAAAATTTCTGACTGAACTCAGAAGTCATTTCTCAGTTTCTCATCCACTTTGAGTTTCCTGTTTTAAAACATTTCCAAAGAGCAAATGATCCTCTTATGAAGTGAATAAGCACACATTATTTATCTGTTTCCGGTAGTTGTTCAGAAGAAAGGCAGGTTTCCAGGTTGGGGAACTGCCAAAAAGGGCTGTCTGAGCCTCTCATGTAGAGTTAGAGTTTGGGGTTTGGCTCCCCAGAAGTCACCAGTCAACATTATTTCTGTTCCAGAGCTGACTCATCCTAATTCAAAGAGACCCAGAATAAAAATCGAAATGCTGAGTTATTGATTGGTGTGAGAAAATATAACTGTTGGGTGGAGTGAAAGCTTCTATCAGCTTGATAATCACATTATTTGGGAAGCTTCATGGAACACAAAATATCTAAACATGCTGGCCACAACAGAATCAGGATAAGGGAAGTTAGCTACCTAATTTGAATATTTGAATGATATTAGGACTCTGAGAGCATGACCTATTTATCTTCTCTCACTGCTCTCCATAGTATAAGAATGTGCCATGCCAATTTGTTCTAATTATGTTATTTCTATACTTAGTGACTAAACCTCTCTTCTTAATCACCTACCTACCTATTTGGCTGTAAAATAAGTCTTTAAGATCCTGCTAGGTCATGACTGTTGGGTTTTCCATTGTTTAGGGTATTCAAAAGCACATCCCCTAGATCCTGAAAGTAATTCCAAGTTAGGTTCCAAATATTTGAGCAAAGGCAACATTGTTGGAACAATGTTAGTATAAAATGACTGTATTATTAGTATGTAATATAAATGAAATATTAATTTACTATTTGTTCATTTATTTTGTAATCTATTTGTTGTAAGATAAGCAGTTGCAAGGGCCAGAAGTTTTAAAAAAATTTATGTGAGAACAACTGAAAATTGAGAAAATTTAACTCATAAACTTTCTCCCCATGAATTGAGAAATGACCACTATTATTTAGTTGGAATCGGATGATGCTAGTGCAGAGCATAATTTGAGGACTTCTACTATTGAGTTAGTTACTGAATACTTCTGATGCTTGAACAATTTCATTATTTCTCTATTATAAATGCAGAAACTGAGTAGAGAGGGAAAAATGGTTTATAGTACACATCTGCTTTATAAAACTTGGGAGAAAGAATTCTCTTTGTTAAGATTTTTAAACCTTATATGATACCTATTTCCAGAGAGAAACCAGCATTTTTTAAATCCTAAAGGATATTGTTCTGAATAAATATATTTTACTATAATATAGAAAATGTTACTACAAATGACTAGAATGTAGTCAAGTAACATAGTTTATGTATGCTTTGTCATTTACTTGGAGAAAGTCACAAGTTCTGTAGAACATTAGCAAATCTCAAAATCACCTGGAGGGTTTGTTAAAGCGAACTGCTGAGCTCAGCCTTCAGGGTTTCTGATCCTGTAGGTGTTGGGTGGGGGAACCCAAATTTTCAATAACAAGATGTAGATGCTGCAATCATACTTTGAGGACCATTGCTCTATTCCATGAGCTATCTTCAGTTTAATAAGCCTTGATTATCTCTCTCGCATTCCCTACAGTGATTCAACAAACCTTTATCACTTCATACCTGTTTTACTATATCATCCCTACTTTTTCAGCATCTACACTTTTTCACATTACAGGAAAAATTGGGGTCATAGGGTAAGAATTGTCTTAAATTCTTATTCTTTTCTCTAGTATCTCTTTTCCATTTTAAGGCTCATCTTACTTCCTGAGCTCTTGATCAAAAACCTTCCCATGTCTTTTAGGATCTAATTCTATCTTAGCGTCCTAGAGATTTTGTCATTGGCTCTCTTCTATCTCATGTTTAATCTTTCCCACTTTACCAGCTTCTTCTCCAAAGTTTATAAATAAGCTCAAGTCCTTGATCTTGAAAATCTATTTTGTGAACTTGTATATTTCTCTACCTTGAATATTTCTCCAGCTACTCTCTTTTTCACAGGCCACTTTCTTGGAAAGATAACTCACTTCATTTCTCAACTTCCTTATTTACTCTTCCCTTTTCAAGTTGTTACAACCAAGTTTCTAATCCTATCACTCTATTGAAGTTGCTTTGCCAAAGGTTACTTTGAACTGGGTAAGTCTAATATGAGTACCACTAATCTCTCTCTGAAACTCTCTGCTCTTCTGGTTTCTGTGTCACCACTACCTTCTCAGTGTTCTTTGTAGGCTCTTACTTTCCCTCTCCCATTGAAGGTGGATGTCTAAAATCCAATCTTTGACTCATTTCTCTTTGTTCTATGCATGTTCTTGGGCATTTCACTTTCCCCTGTTGGCTTCAGTTGTGACCACACAGATACTTTTGAGAATGTTTTTAGGCTAAGTCTAGGAACACGGCTAATTCCACATCTAGGTGATATGTGTAGAATGCTGTATGTTGTAAGCTCTATGCTGTTGGTTCCCAAATCTAGATGTCTCTCTACTCTCTTGAGCTTCAGATTTTATTCTAACCTCTATCTCCACTATTCTGTCTAAATGGTTATAGCCATCTGAAATTTTGTGTGGTCATTTTAAACTCAAAATGTCTACCCTGCCACTAAGTAAGTTGAGAAACCTTGGACTCATCCTCGAGTTTGCTCTCTTCGCCTTGCTTCCATACCAACAACTAAGTCCTGTAAATTCTATTTCCTTAGTATTTTTCCTGTCATCTTCTATCATTTCCACTCTATTGACATAGCTCTAGCCCATATTGCCTCTTTCCTGGATTGTTGGCTCTTTCCAATTTTTCACCCTTCCATCATCCTTTGTTACATGTTACTGCCAATTTACTAACAAATTTAATCAGGTCATTACATTAAAAAATGTATTTCCAAGCACCTCCCCTCTTTTTATTAAAGCCCAAATTTCTTAACATAATGCACAAGACTTTCTTTGATCTGGCCCCTAACAAGTTTCCAGCTTCCCTTCTTACATCCTATGATTCCATCATACTGGACAACTTGCAATTCCTTCTAATACACTGTGGCTTTGCTCATGCTGCTCTCACTGCCTAAATTATTCTTCTTCATTTTGTTCAACTATTACTTACTTTTCAAGACTAAACTTTTGCATCACCTTCTTGATAGTAATAATAATAATGAAAAACAACGTTTATTAAGTGCTTATTATGTACCAGGTACTTTACATTGTCATGTAATCCTCACAAGACTTAGACATTTATATCATCCTTGATTTATGGATGAAGCAACTGAAGCTCAGAGAGGTTGCCTTCCTTGACATTTTTCTCCTCAGTCAACACCTAGCTCCTTCAAATGACTACTCCCTACTTTGTGTCTGTGTGACATAATTTATATTACAGCTGATAGTTTTGAATGAAATGAGCTCCAAATTGTTTAAGAAAATATATTAGTAAGCTGCTGGTGTGGCCAGGAATTCTTCAAAGTTCTGGGCCACTGTAATCTAAGAAAAGAAAAAAGGATAACCAAACTCAGTATTAGAAACAAATAGAAATTTGCAGGTGGGAAAGAGTAGAGAAAGATAGAATAGGAAGAAGAAAGGGGGAGAATGCAGAGAAACATGGAGTGTGGTAGGAAGGCTTTTTAGAATAGGCATTTACTTCTATTCCTGTGATGTAAACCACTTTCATCATTTCAAAACTTTAGTAACAATCAGCTGTCTCCACAGAGCTTTAGGAAACTGCTTTGGAGTAAAATCAAGAATAGGGCTAAGTTCCATATCTGAGTGGATGGTTGTGGAATAAGGACAGTTGGCAGCTCATCCACAAACTTCAGTAATTTAGTACAAATGGAAGTTCAAGAAGGGACTGTGGAAGCAAGAGGGGACTGTGAGAGCATTAGCTCCCCAGAAATATAAAGAAATCTTGGGTTGGGAATTGGGCTTGCAAATGAGGTGGAATGGAGGCTTAAGCCAATCTCAATTTACAGGTTAGATGTCAGGGAGAGTTCAGCTAATATTTTAGTTACATATTATAGCAGCACTTTTGCTCATGTTATATAGCTTTATCTCTTCTATTTTTATCCATAATGTCTTTTTGAGGGCAGAAACTCTGTATTATCATTTTTCCAAGCCTAGCAATGACTGATATGCTTAACGGGCCCTCAATAAACTTTTGTTAAAAGAATAATTGTCACATTGACATATATTTATTGAATTAGGAAAATATAAAACCCTAATACTTGAGGTAGGATCTTGTGTTTAACTTATTTTGGTGCCTAATGCATTAAAAATATAAACAGCATAAAAATTACTCAATAGCTAATTAAAAAAGAGAAAACAAAAACTATAAATTACTGGAGATTTTCAATGTGTCAGAAACTTTTCATTTAAATTCTGAAAACAACCCTACCACATAGGTGTTCTTATTCCTGTTTTACAATGTAATATTTACACTTATTTTCTGAGGGGTAAAAAATTTGTCCAGGGTATTATGGCTAGTAAGTGCCACCTATGTCCATATTCTCTGCACTATACCTGACAGAATTAATACAGTTGTTTTAAATATATTCTGGAAAGAGAAAATACAACTTACATTGTACTAATAAAAAGCTAAAAATAAAAATTACTTGGTCAAATTTGTTAGTTCCCTGATCACTATTTATCAATTGATCTGAGCACTCTTCAGTCAAAACAGGTTTAATGCATCCAGCCTCAGAGTGTGAACTAGTAATAGCAGGTTGCATTAGCCATACTGTGGTTTAGTTCACTCATGACACTGATTAATTTTTGGCCCTATTTCCTTGCATAATAAAAAAATAAATATATATGCAATAAAATTGAGGCAGGTTTTCAAATAAATCACTGAAACAGATCCACCTTTACATCTAAATATTTCAATAGACATTTAGAAGATATTTCTGTATACTTGTTTTCACTGTATTGTCAGGAATTGATAAACCTCCTTCCCAAAAAAGTTATTTTATTTTTTATTTTTTTAACAAGGGGATGTTTAGCCTTCCTCACATCTTCTTTAAACAGAAGTAAAATATTCGTTGACATATGTTAGAGAGGTTTAGATGGGCCTCTATTATGGGAGCAAGATTAGAAAATAAATTATTAAAAAATTATAAACAAACTTTCATTTCCATAAGAACCTACTTAATGATGGCAAAAACATTACAGATGATACAAATCTTGTACTTATTTACATCTAAAACTGAATTTTTGATCTGTATACCCACCCAACATACTCCATCCCATCTTTCCCATCTCAGTTAATGATGACAAATTCATTTTTCAGTTTCTCAGAACACTTATGAGTCATCTTTAATTCCTCTCTTTCTCAAGATTTGACCTGTCAGTAAATTGTACTGATTTTCAAAATATGTCCAAAATCCAATCATGTTTATGGGATGTACTTTAGCAACCTGAGTATAAGCCTGGGTTACTACAATAAGACCTGTTACTCTACAGACTATTTTAGAGCCTAAGTCATATAATTGCCTCCCAGTTCCAGGTACACAGGCCTTTCATCATCTGACCTCTAGTACCTCTGTTACTTCATGTTATACATTTTTCTTTCTGGATTACTCTTTGACTGCTAAAATGGCCCCTGGCCATTCCTGCAATTTACTAAGTCTGTTCCCTCTTCAAGACCTTGGCATGGATTGTTGACATTGTTTGGAATGCTCTTTCTTTAACTATCTGCAGCCATCTCCTTCACTTATTCAAGTCATTGTTCAAATGCCACTTTCTGAGGCCTACCCTGCTTGCCTATTTAAATTACAATTCTCCCATTCCTCCTGTGTTTTATCTTATTCCATATCCCTTCCCTGTTGTAAATTTTTTTTCCCTGCCTTCGTTCAGGGCCTTCTAATATTATTATATAATTTAGGTATTTATTTAGTTTATTACCCAACTCTTCTTACTAGATTGTGAGTTTAATGATGGCATGGATTTCTGTTTTGTTCACCACTATACTTGCAGCTTCTAAAATAGTAGGCCCACAATAGATATTTGTTGAATAAATGAAATAATTAGCCCACATCACTCACACTCAGCAAATAGACCTTATCTTCAAGGGGAGAAATGTACAAGTTGTTTGGTTCCAGTACAAGAGGTATTACACATTGGATTCAATGGAAATAGGAGCATCTTAGTTTCCATGTGTCTAGAGAGTTCAGGGGCCCTTTGAAACCCTGATATACTATGATTCCTTTCCTACTCTGAATCTTAAAAACATGATTATTTTCTCAGCAGATAAACGTTCACTTTAAAAGATTCTGGAGTGTTAAACCTACAATAAGAGTTCCAAAGATGATGGTCATGATTACAGTTCTACAAGCTGCTCAGTACAGCATATCTTCTCTCATCACTGTGCTGCTTGTCCTACTTCGAAATATATGAACATAATTGTAAGGTAAGGGAAGCCAATTTGATTATACTCCAAATAACTATGTGATGCACCTCTCTCCCATGTATCAATATACTTGATTACTATATATTTTTTCACATTGGTCTTTCTTTTGAAATGCATAATATCATTTGAACATTCAAGTTCAAAGCAAGAGCCCAGCATATTCATGCAATTTTTGGTAGCACAAATATAAATGTTGAAATTGTTCTGTACAACTTTAAGATCCATCCTTTGGTCATTCCTATTTTAAAGGAGCATAGACTTTTAAGGCTGCATGGTTTTAGTTATTAGATCATCTCATTTAATGGATATAAAAACTGAAACCCAACAATGTTAAGTGACTTGCCCAGGTACCACAGAACTCAGTAATCTTTTTGGTCAGAAAATTGTTCTTAAACTAAAGCAAGATAACTTTGAGATTGCAATTGAAAAAATAGTTCTTAATATCAGGAAATTAACTGAATATAGCAATAAAGTAATATGCAATTCTAAATAATATGTAGTTCTATTCATGGTTACTATATAAGCATTAGAAATCTAAGGCCAATATAGAAAAGGATAAAATAATTGATATACAGGAAAAAACCTCTCCGCAAGCATTCTAATAAGAGTCACAAATCACGAAAGAGTAAGAATTTGCAGGTCACCTGAAATGAATTGTCCCCATGGAATCTACATGAGGAGCAGAAACTACTTAATCCCAGAGATGGTTCCATTATAGGCATGACTTCTGCTATTCTTTGCAGAATTAGGGCTTCTTTTATAATCTAATCTAGCCATTTTTTTCAATGTCAAGAGGCATTTCTACTTAGATATGTGCACCTTGTTTTTGTACTATGAATCTATAAGAGTGTTTTATGCAAGAGGAATGTAAAAGTCTACATTAACAATGCTTCTCTATCCTTTAACGGCTTTGTTCAAGGGATGGAGACATTTTTGTGGTGTGATGAATTCACTTGGTCTCCTGATATGTTTTCTCTGCACACTTTGGAAATCACATATTTTCCTCAATGTCTTAATTTCAGCAACAGCTTCATTGTTCTAGCTTTGTTATAATTAAGATAACATAGTAGCATTGACAGTTTGGGATATTTGATATTAATCTAATAGAAAATATTTTTGACCCTTTGTGTACACCAGTGATCTCAAACTACAAACAAAATTAAGTCAAATTTTTAAAAATAAACTTAATGGATTCCATGAGGTAGGACCATTAGAATAATTCGTGACTTCGAAGCTAAGATCTCTGCCAACTAAGAACAAATTTTCGAGCTCCCTCTACCAGAGCTTTATTTAACTCAGATTCCTTTCTCCATGGCTCACTTTCATTGATTCCTCTTATGTGTGATTATATGTTGGTTAGACACCAGAAGCCTGAGAGTAAGAGGATCTGGGTTCTGTTCTGAAAAACTAGGTCAAATCTGGCGTCCATCTGAGGCAGGTAAACTCCGTGCAAGAACTACTCTGACATTAATTGAACATAATTTTAATTGAAATGATTTGCTTTGGATTATAGTTCCTTAAATGTAATAGTAATTTTTCTCTTTTCTATTTTCTTGTAATGTACTCAAAAAGGCTTTTCAACTATTGTATAAAGTAGTCTTCCTTTGTAAGAAATTATGACAATTCTCTCTCCAATGTTACTTTCCCTTACACTCTACATTTTGCTCAGCATTGAATTGAGCCCCGATTTACACATCATGGTGAGCTTTTAAGTATTTGGCAAATATTGAAATGTTGGGGAGATTAATGTAATCTAAACATAAAATTAACAGAAGATGCAACTACAACCATACAACTACACACACAACTATAATCAGAGAAAATAACCAAAACAGTTGCTATTTTAAGCAATATAAGCAAATGGGGGCAGGAAGGGATTGTTCCATAACACAGATATTTATAGACAGGATAATAACTAAAGCAGTAGTACTTTAAAAGATCTAATCAAAGTTAGTTGGATCTCTGAAATATTTTATATTTGACTTCGTAGGAGTAGACCAAAGTCATTGTCTTACCACTGTATTATTTAAAGAGCTACATCTGTATCAATCAAGTGTTGAGAGAACATGAGGTACAGTTCAATAGTGGGGTGCAAGAGTTAAAGTAAGGAGGAACCATCCATAAAGAACCTTTAAGTTGGAGGAGGTTCTAATGATGAAGACGTGGGCGTTAAATGCCTGAGCTTTGTAAAATGTGAGTAGGGGGAAAGATTCATTGCGGACCATCATTTTCCACCGCCTCTAAAGACTCTGTGCAGAGGCTGAGTGGTGCGCGGGAGCTGGCGCCAAAAACCGGCGTTTCATGGTCCTAGAAAGGGTTCCACGTCCACATTCTGGCACTGCGGTGCTTGTGGGGAGCGGGTCTTTCTTATCTGTTTCCCTTTACTCTCCTGAAAAGCACAATCCGGCTAAGATCTCGGTTCACCCTGGCTCCTAAATATAAACTGACACCGGCCAATCTCTGACCTGAAGTTGAAAACAAACTTCCAGAGCCAGTCACCGAATCCCTCGAGAATCTTAGCCCTCTCGGCCCCTTTCTTAAAGACGCCAAGCCTTGCCCATGAGCACCCTTCGGTTCTAACCTCAAACTCACTCCTCTCGCACAGGTCCTGTGGTAGGGCCTGCGCGTGGCTCAGGGTCTCCCACCCCCGGTCCCGCGGGCCGCGCACGACTGACGCTGGGTGAGAGACCGGCCCTACCCCCGCACGCTCCACCCCCAGCGAGCCTGGCGGAAGTGGCTTGCTCGGGAAAGGAGATCGCGCGCCACCTGGCAGATTGCGCATGCGCCAGGGCCCGCGCTGTTAGTACTGCGGGGTTCTGTGGCGCTCCTTTCCTTGGTCTCCGCAACCCACGGCTGACAGAGTCGTGCTCACGCCATCTTGCGCCCTCACCCCCACCCCGCCCCAGCCGAGTCACTTTTTTTCTTTACACTCTCAGCACCCCTACCCCGCCCCTATCCAAGCGTGTCCCGGGCCGCAGCAGCCGAAACCGCACCATCTCCACCCCCACATTCTCCACGCGGGACGTGCAGCCGTGCCTACAAGTGTTCTTAAAGCAGAGGTTGTTGGTGGCGTTGGGGGCGGTGCGGGGCGGGCAGGGGAGAGGACGGGAATTGGGAGGGACGCCGCGCGGCCAGTCCCGCGTCTCTGGGCCCCGGCCCTACCCTTGACCCTGCTCGAGGGCGGCCGCAGGGGAGTAACATTGGCGTTTGCACTGGAGGGGTGAAGGGAAGACGGTCGTGAGAGGCGCCGGCCTGGCTCGGCGCCCGGGTTCTCCCGCGGGGTGTGGAATTGGCTCTTGACTCCTCCCTGTCGGCTGGTGGGCGTGGGACAAGGGGAGCTGGGCAGGCGAGCGGGAGCGGGTGTTGCTGGAGTGTGTTAAGTCCCTTCCCTATGTCATCTGGGTAGTGTTTGGGGGAAGAGTCCTTAAAGAAGGAAATTGTTGCTTTATGGGCAGAGGGTAGAAGAAGAGTTAAGTAGCGTTCATAAACTCTCTGAGTGTGTCCACATCTGTGACTCCCTAGGGAAATGGTTTAGCATGATTTGGGCTGAGTGTTCTGGTCTGTAAAATGGGGATAATAATAGTTTAGCTCAGATTGTGAGGATAATATGAGGTAATACATGTTAAATGCTTACAACAGCGGCAAGCACAGTTACATGTTAACTAATTTTGGTCTTGTTTTAAGAAGTTCAGAATGATTGTGACTTTGTTTTCTAAATGAAAAATAAAGATTCTTGGTGTGACAAACGCGAATGTATTTATAGGGGCAGTGGAATGTAATACACTGAGAGCGGTTCCTGGACATGTGTTACTAACGTACACGTGGATAAATTAGCATAACTCCATGACGCCGATAGAAACTTCCGTTAGAAGGAAATAGAGTATGTTTACCGGGGAGGAGAGGATCTAGAGTCTTCTGTATATGTGAGGGACAGAACTTTGTAAGTGCAATTAAGTTAGCTCTGCAAAGGTTTACTTGAAGACCAAATTGAAGATGGAATTTGTAGAATTTTTGGTGGATGTTACAGTCTTGATTTGAATGTGAGGAAAAATTCCCTGACAGTACTTTGCAAAAATGGAATGCACTTTATTATGCTGTTGCAAGTTTCTTGTCTCAGAATATTCAAGCAAAGATCTAGAGCAGCCTAAGTCTAGAGCATGACTGTCCCATAGAACTCTGCCATGATAGAAATATTCTGTAATATGTGCTGTCCTAATATGATATCTACTAGACACAAGTGGCCCTTAAGCACTTGAAGTGTGGCTAGTGCACTGAGGAACTTAATTTTTAATTTATCTTAATTAAATATAAATAGCTACATGTGGCTAGTGGCTGCCTTATTGGACAGAATAGGTCAAAATCTAAATTTTGAGAACCCTTTCCACTTCTTGATTTGGTGGTTTTAAGTTCGAGGAGCCAACTCTTGAAACATTCATTGCCTTAGGGAATCATAATTATATTCAAATAATGCCTTTCATTAAATCACTATAGTTCAAAGCATGGATCTGTTAGTAGTTATTTACAGCTTGACAAATTAAAACAAAGCATTCATTTGTCTCCTAGGTTGTACAGCTAATACCAGATTCATTTGGAGAGCCATACAGTACTAACTGGAGTTTCCTTTAATCATTACTGTATTGTGACCATGGGTTTCCTAAATATTTTATCACTTTGGTTAGTTTCAGCGAAAACTTCAACTCTAATTCCTGAATTTTTTTTTTTTCCAATGAAAGATGCATTGGGCCGTCTTAGAAATTGTTTTGTTTTGTGGTCATGTGTATTCAGAACTTTTGAAGAGATAATTTTGAAATTTGGTAATATTTTGCCAGATTACTTTCTTTGGAAGATGTGGATCTGTTTCTTTTTCAAGCAAATGTTTAGAAATGTAAAATTTGAAAATAAAACTTAAAAAAGCTTTATAGCCTTTAATTTTGGCCTGATATCTGTAAAACGGTGATCTTGGTCTCAAGACTGAAGATAATTGTTGGATCTGGAAAAAAATCTTAAAGCTTATGAATTAAGTATATGTAGAGAATGACCCATAATATACAAATAAAAATGGGTTACCCTTATGTAGGGTGACATACCCTACTTTTTCTGGGACAGTCATGGTTTTAGAGCCTGTTTGTTCCAGTGTAATTATTAATAGAGCCCCTTTCTCTATCAAAAATGTCCCAGTTGGAACCACATAATAATATGATCACCCTACTCTTAGGTTTCTTGAAATTTGTAATATGTAATTTTAGGAGGATTAACCATATTGCCATCATAGAAATGGACTTGCTTTTAAGTAGTGAAAAAATTATTGCTTATGTGTTAAATAATAGGTGAGATATCTGGAATAAGGCCAGCAAGTGAGCTGTTTATTTAAGCCACTGGTAATTCAGAAATTTTGCTTTTCTTTTTGTAATTGTATAGACATCTTGATTTTTGGTCCTCTCAGAAAAAATGATATTTTGGTGTAGGAGGCAGCAAGGAAAGTTAGGCCATGTTAATCAAATCAGAAGATTGAGTATTCTTGTTCAAAATAACACCCATTTTATTTTATGGTGAAGTTGAATGGTGAAATGAGACAAATTTGCTTATTATCTATTAAAATGTTAAAATTTTGCTTACAGTTTATTTTAATAAAGAAAAATAATTCAGCCAAATACATTATTATATTAATTGAATTTATACTCTAGTAAATAAAATATTTTGAGAGTCAAACACACCTGGTTTGAGTCCTCACTTTGCTGAGGGTTAAATGAGGTAATCCATACAATGTGTTGGGCACAGTGAAGCACATTAGAAGTATTCAGTAGGTATTACCTGCTCTAGCCTAAGGTTATTGAATAATGAATCTGGAAGAGAGATTAATGTTCCAAGATGCATTTTGAATAGTTGCAAAGAGCACTTAAAACTAATTCCGAAAACCTAGGTTTAGCCCTTTTCTGCCTTATTCTCTCTCTGTGATATCAGTTAAGGTATTTACTTTTTCTGAGCCTCAGTTTCATCCGTAAAGTGTTATTAGTACCTGACCTCATCCCATCTCCTCACAGGATTGTTGGAGGCCTCAGATGAGAGTTACATAAATTACTGTCTTGTTTGACAAACATTATTTAATTAGTTTTGTTTTAACTTTCCCTACATACTACCTCCAGTAAAGACTGACCTGAAATCTGCAATAATTGTTGTACGTTTAAGTTTGTGAAACAGCAAAAATAAAGTATAAGAGGCACCATTACCCAAAATTGTTCTCTTTGATACATAATACTATAAGTCACAGTAATGGTGCTTTATTGATCTGGTTATAATATATTCTCTATACAAAACAACTTGTATACTACTGCTAAGAGAGTACCAACACTTTTCATGAGTACTCGATGTGTTCTGTCCATGTGCTAAATGCTATATCTTATTTATCCAACATATCATTCCCACTTAATAGGTTATACTGATGAGGCTCTTACTTTCTGGAACCGATTGGTCAATTTTTTGTTTTTGGTTTTGTTTTGTTTTGCATTATACTACTGCTTCTGATAACATCTAGTTGGTAGTTAATAGATATTGAAAGTTAAGGTAATGAATATGAAAATGGCATGCTATCTGGCATATAGTGTATAGTAGTTGCTAAAAAAATTGCTTTGTTCATTGAATTCATAGGGCAGTAAATTGGAATATATGTGAGTGTACTTTATAAATTGTAAAATATTATACAAATATGACATTTTAAAGTCTTGAGTATACTTTTGCTATTTTAAATGCTACACGGGTTTTATGACTAAATCCTGTGTATTTTACTTTATTCATTGATATTATTTGTTTTCAAATCTTTAAAAGACCCCTCTGTTAATCATAACATTCTTCTCTGAGCATATACATGTTTAATGATAATACTTTTGTGGAATTTTCAAGAAGCTGTACTTTTGCTTGAATGATGATTCTTCTAATTCTTCATCATTGTCATGAACTGAGTGCTTTCCATATACCAGACACTGTCCTATGTGCTTTATATACATTACTTCATGTAACCTATGAAAGGAGTATTTTGAATCTCTAAAGATGAGGGAACTGAGGCAGGGAGGTGATGTGACTTGCCCAAGGTCACATTGTAAGTGTTAGAGCCTGTATTTGAACTCCAGAGCCCAGTTCTTTAGTGCTCAACTGGCATAGGCAGATATTTCACAACAAAGTTTACTATGACAAACACATTGTGGAGGTCTTGTTTGTTAATTATGATCAACTTTTATTTGTATGTTTCTTGTGGGATAGTAGAAAGAACTCTGGACCAGGAGTCAGGGGACCTCAGTTTTAGTCCCAGCTGTATCACTAAATAGTGATGTGTCCTTGGGCAGTTCAAGAAACCCCTCTGGACTTCAGTTTCCTCACCTGAAAAATGAGGGATTTGGATGAAATTAGTGATTTAAAAAAACTATAGTTCTGAACCTCAGATGTCTTTGGTCCCCCTCCCACCAATTTGCATAGTTATACTTTTTCTATCATAGCTGTTTTTCCATCTGTCTAAGATTTACTTTTAAGGAAGTAGTAAATTTTTTACTTGCATTTAAAGTCATCAGTCTATAAGATAACTTAATGACAGGTCCCCTAACTTCTATATGTTCAAGCTCTCAGTAATTACACATTATGTTAGTGTGTTAAAGGAGAAAAGCATCTTTTACAAATGAAAAAACTAAGGCACTAAAATGGGAGATGATTGGTGAACTTTTGTTAAAATGTGTATGTAGATAGACTGAATATTTCAGGTTATTAGCTGCCTGAATCAAAGCCTGTCTTTTGTTAGATTTGTGACCTCCATCCAGTATTTTTCTGTTAGCTTCCTCATTAGTAGCGGGGAAATATTGCCTGCTAGGGTGATTGTGAAAAAATATGAGCTAATATAGGTGAAAGACCCTATAAAAACTGAAATGCTTATACAAATTCCTCTAAGTTTTACATACCTACATGGGAATAAATTTCCCTTTTTTCTTTTCAGTCACATGAATTATATTTTTAACCACGTCAGATATTTTATTGAATTGTTCATATTTAATACAGACTTCTCATAAGGTTTAATATTTTTACAATGTAAATCTAGCTTGGAAGAGAATCTTGATGTTTAAGAGATCTCCCTTTTTGACATTGTTGTCAAATACTTTCCTCTTACTATTGGACATATAGTTGATTCCAGAATTTTGCATATATCTGAAAAGTTAGCCATTAAGTTATTCAATGTGTAATATTTTATGTAAAAACAAGAGTATTTTAGTATTGAGACAGTAAGCTTGCCATTTTGTCCAGGTTTAGATGTTGCGTATTTTAGAATGATCTGGTAGCCACATTTGCGGTGTATTCCTTAAAAACCATTTTGCAAAGAATAAATTTTTTTTTTAAACTCAGTACTTCCAGAAGAGTGTATTGGATATGAAAACACATGGAATAGAAACTGACATTAATGTGAGACTAAAGAAGAAAAATAGAATGGATCTTCCTGTGTCTCTGAGTAATCTGTCACTGAGCTTTTATGTCTGTAGGTTAAAAAATAATTGGTCTTGTAGCCAACTGGGATATATGTAAACACAGTTTATATGTCTGTCTGTCTATTCGGAATTTAATAGTTTACAGGTGATATTAAGATATATTTTTTGAGTGGCTGTCATATGGTTGCTACTGTATTTTTTTAGAATACCCCTCTGAGATAGGCAGAAACTGACAGGTGGAGAAACTGAACTTGAGAGATTAGTTGATCCTTATTTTCCAGGTTCTACTATATTATTAATTCTCCTTATTAACAAAAACCCCATGACTTTTATTTCAGTTTTCTGCCTTATAACATCTGTCACAAAACTTCTGCAGGATTTTATCTCCAGTTAAATGTTTAATAGTTGTCTCATGGCCTAAGGTGAATTCCTTTTTTATTCTTTTATTCTTTCCAGTCTTCTCAATTTCAGTAAATCATACCACCATTCAACTAGTTGCTCAGCCCCAAACTCTGATCATCCTTGATTGCTCTTCACTTAGACCCCTTATCTAATTGATCAGCAAGTCAGCTCTGCCTTCAAAACATGTTCCAGAAATCTGACCACTTCTCACCATCTCCACTTGTTTCACTAATTCAAGCCACTGTCATCTCTTGTCTGTACAACTTCAATAACTTTCTAACTGATCTCCTTGCCTGTACCAGTGCTTCCTTAGTATAGTATATTATTATAGTATATTCAGTATAGTATATTATTATAGTATATTCTCACAGCAGCTGAAGTTACCTTTTTAAAACCTAAAACATTTCAAGTCACTTTGGGCTTTGTTGTGATCTTATATTAAATGTCACTTTATGGTTGAAACCTTGTTTTCATAGCATTCGTCACGACCTCAAATTATATTTATGTGCCTTTTCTCCTGCATTATAATGTATCTCTTTTTGTCTAGTTTAGTCCTGTGTCCCTAGCTCTTAGAACTGTATTTAGCCTGTATTAGGTACCCAATGAATAGTTATTAAATGATTAAGCCAATAACTGAATAAGCTTTAAATAATAGAGTGCCTTTGTTGTAAGAGATGGGAATAAAAAGAAGATCCATTGATTGGTACAGGATTGTGGAGGGAGTTACTAAATAAAGGCTTTTTATTTCTTTGAAGTAGGAGATGTAAGTCATCTGTCAATAGTTGGGGGAGAAATTGGGGGCAGCAGTTTATTAATAAATTAAAATAATTACTATGCACTAAAATATTTAATGTTAAACCAAAAGAATTAGTAAACTAAAACAATTTGGATGTCAGAGAAAGGGGAATTTCTGCTGGTTGTGCGTTTGGGAAGGCTTCTTGATGATGATACTGAGTTTAGGTCAGGCTTTTTCAGGCTTTTCTAGACCACTAGGATTTGGATAGGTGGAGCAATAACAAGGTATTGCAAGCAGGAAGAACTTAAAGGCTCAAAAAAACTTGGAATAGATTGGGAGATACTGAATGATTGATTTGACTACTGCTATAGAGGCTGGAGAGATCTATTGAGACAAGTATTGTCCTCTAGGCAAAGGAGAACCATTGGAGGTTTGTGAGTAGAGGAGTAACACTGGGGTAATATACAGAGTTAATTGGAAAGATGGGAGATGGTTTTAAAAGACATTGTGGTAAAGATACTGACTAGGGGTGAGATTGGAAAGGAAGGGTTTGTTTTAGAATTGCTTTTTTATTAATAAGAAAAAAAATAATACCAGGAACCTGCATATAGGCAGAGAAGCAAAAAATGCCTTGGAGTTTTTACCTTATTTGCCTGAAGACTGGTGTGGCTCTTATAAAACTAGGATGTTGGACAGGGAAGCAGGTGTGGTGAGGAAAATAAATCAGGCAATAATATTGCATATTTCAGGTAAGAATCTCTCCGTGAATATGAAGTCTTTGGTAATTGTATTAAAACGGTGCTTCTCTACTTATAGTATACCTAATAACTTGTCATTTTGATTATTAGGTGTTTCTTATCAATATTTATAGCTTATTACCCATATTAATTAGAATCAATATGATTTGAGTTAGGAAGTACTTTTTCCTGTTCTAGCAGTTGTTTAGAAAGATAATTGCTTAATGAATGGTAAGGCAGAAGATTTCCTTAGATCATGTATTGACGTTTATGGTGCTTCATTATTTTCAAAGTACTTTCACTTCTGCACTTATTTAATTGTATTCTAGTAAAATGTGAGTGGTTTCAATTTGCTATTCACTTTTTTTTTAAACTGCAGTTATAATCGGTTTATTTTTAGATTGCAACAAGTGTTAAATCTCAGTACAATTTTTTTCCATAATAATCGACTAGGTCTGATGTTCCTCCTCTCATCTCATATTATCTATCTTGTGCATTATTTCTAAGCTCATTTCGTTGGGTATATCTGTTAACTTCAATAGGCTATACAATACTAAATGGCAGGGATGTGTTTTTCTTATCTTTTTAATCATTATACCATTCAGTCATTTTTTTCATTCACCCACTATTTACTAAACATCAGCCATGTTAGGCAGTATATTAGGTATTGAAACTGTCCCAGTTTTTAAGCAGTGAGCAGTTTGAAGATGAGGTAGTAGTTACACTAAAGTGTGAGAAGTGCTGTGATAGATACATCTTATTTCAGGATCTGAACTCATTTGATGTATGATAGGTGAATACAAATGATTTTTTAGTTATGAAAATACAACTTGTAGCAGTTTCAGAAAAATTGCAATTGATTTTAAAATAGTTATAAATTACATGTGAATCATTTGTTCTTTAGAGTAGTCATGTTACTTCTCTTTTAGCAGATAATTGAATGGATACTTGAATACTGTACTTTCCAAAGTCCACTTGAAATGGGGCATATATAAATATATTGGAATTACCATTCTGTTATCTGAAACACTAGGTATAGAAGTTTTAAAATTTTCTACATTTTAATTATTTTTTTCATTCTCAGCAATTGAGTGATCATTTGGTATTATTTTTTACAGCAGGAGAAATTTAGATGATGATGTACTTTGAGTTTTTTTTAAACAAAAACTAAAATGCCATGTATAGTAGTGTCGGCTTAACCATAATTGCTTCTTACCCTTGGAGTTATATGAAAATGAAAATGTTCTTAGTATAACTGTTTTCTGTTTATATTATGTGGGATGTTCAAGTTATGAATGATTGAAATTGAGACTCTGTAGATGTGCAAAATCAGTATATTGGTGTGCTGAATTGATTTTCCTCAGCAGTGATATAGAAGTAACAATAAAAAATTTCACTATCTTTTAATAAACGGGTAGACTAATGGATTTCATAATCCAGATTTTGATGTTGTGAGGGTTCTGTAACTAGTAATGTATTTATCAACTCAAGGTATTTTACGCTAAAGGTGTTTCACAGTATTTCTTCTTTGGTCATTTGGTCACCAAAAACATGAGCTATCAATAGAATCCCAGTAACATATTCATTACATTTTTGTTTAATTCACATGTGTGATATATAACTTTACAATAGTTAAATTTATTCTGTTGGTAATATTTTCAGAGGAACGGAGTATATCCTTAACTCATTGTTTTAAATGAAAAGATGTCAATTTTTTTCTGCTCTGGAACAGAATTTTACAGGTGTGACATAGCATTGGCTATTGGCTTAATGATCAGGTTTAAATATAAGTATTAATCAGAGATGAACTTATTCCTTGGGTTCACATTTAAACTGTGGCATGTTGAAATAATCTACGTCTCCATCTGCACATCTGCATTTATTTTGTAAAATATGGCAAACAGCTGCATTTCAATTGAAAGCTGAAACAACTGTAGAACATTAACCCATTGAGAAGATTACAGTAGGTTTTCAGTTCCACGTTAAATGTATTTATTAGAGAAAATTGACTTGAGTGCTTCTGCTTTTAACCAACTTTTTTTTTTTAATATCTGGGAGAAAGGAAATAAAGCGTTGGAATGATAGGACTTTGATGTGTAAAAAAGTTAATGTCTGAAGAAGTTAATTATCTAAATCATCAAACGAAATGTGGGTATGGGAAATGATTATTTTAAAGATTTCAGTGAGCTATCAACTCATAATGTCAAGAAAAATGTTATTTACCTGTTTGATTTAAAAATTAAATAACTTGACTGTGAAAGGATGATCATGATTATAATAAACTAGGATTGGAACCTTTTACCTCTTACCAATAAACACCCTTGATGTGAAACATTTGCAGTCAGAGGACAACTGAAGAAAGCTGTGGTTTAATATGAATTTACTTTCTGCAATGTTTCCTCTTCAGAGAATGTTATTGCAGGGTGAATGGATTTGCAAAATGTAAAAGGGGAAGATTGCTGGCTGTAGCAATGTGTCAGGACATTTAGCCACAGGATAATCCCACAGAATGACATGTCTTCAAATCTAACATGAATGAACTTAAATCATAACTTTTTTGAGGCTGGGGTTAGTACATAATCTTTGAGTTTAATGTTTTCTCCAGGATATCATATCTATGGCAATCTTCTGTTGGAACAACAAGGGAAACATTTTCTAAAATCCTTGAGAAAGCCAGTTTGTTTGTTTGTTTATTTGTTCCTTCCTTCCTTCCTTCCTTCCTTCCTTCCTTCCTTCCTTCCTTCCTATTTTTGGTCACTTTGTCCTAATTCTGCTGGACTATTTCTCGATGTTTTTGACTTTCTCTCTCTTTTCCCCTAGTCTTGGACTGGTGATGTGATTATTTTTTTTTCAAGCTGAGTTCCAAATGGCGATGCTTCCTTTCCTATATTATTTGTAGAAAATTACTTATTCCAAATCTTTGTGAAAAAATAGGACAAATTTAGGCCTTAAAAAAGCTGGTGGTCTTTCATAGCATTAGCCTAATGCATTATAGAATTTTGGTTTTCAGGCTCAGTTTGAGAGAAGCTTTTTTCCTTCTCTTTCTCTGCTCCAGCATTCTCTGTTTGATGGTTTCGGCCTGGCCCTTAGGGCCCAGGACTTACATTGGTAGAGTCTGTCCTGCCAAAGAAGGATATTGGGACACTTCCAGTCTAGCCATCCAGATAGTGCCCTCATCTTAGATCTCTGTCCTGTTACCTTCTCCAAAGCTTCCTATTTGGCAGTGGTTTGTAGGAGGTTTTTTTGTTTTTTTGTTTTTGTTTTTGTTTTTTTCTCTTCCAGTTGCCTGTCATGGGGTCTAGCCCTAGCATCCCACATCTTGGTGAATGGTCCTGGTTCAGGTTTCTTTTATCAGTTTTAGCCAACATTGCCCATAGGAGTGCTCAGATTAGAGGAAGTATTAAGAAGATAAATTTGTCAGCAATGTGGGGCATGAACTGAGATGGAAAGAGAAACTAAACACAGAGCTCATAGAGGGCCATAGTGGTAGAAAAAGAGGGGGAGGATGTAAGAACATAAAGTAGAATTTATTTGGCTTCCTACAGATTATAGGGTGCAGGAGAAGGAGTCAAAGGTAATGACAGATTTTGAGCTGGGGTGATTAGTAGCAGTAGTGATGTCATTAGTGAAAACTAAACTTATTTTATAAAGAAACTACTTAATATTTGTTGAATTGCATTAAGGTCTTTTAGTGAACATATTCAAGTTTCTTAAACCTCTGTGATTATGAAATAAGGGTAATATAAATTTGTCATATAAAAGCTTTTAGCAGATCAAAAAAGAATTTTTAAGATCTTTCTGTTTATAATAATAGCTAACATTGTACGCTTAGAACTGTTCTGACCACATTAGTTTATTTAATCCTCACAACAACCCTAAGAGGGTGAAATTATCATTCCCATTTTACACATGAGGAAAATGAAGCACAGAGAGATTAATTTGCTCAAAGTACTAGTGAAGTAGCTGGAATTCAAAGCTAGGCAGTCTTGACTGTAGATGCTTGGTAATTAACTGTCCTTAAAGTTCTCCATACTGGTTTATCATTTGTTCCAAACTTATTAATTCTTCTTTAGAATCTGCAAAATGTTTTTATTTTAAGGCAGTTTATAGTATTGCAAAGTTTATATGACCATGAATTAATAGCTAACATTTGTTCAGTGCTTTGTAATTGAGGCTTTTATCTACTTTCATTACTTTAATGTTATTTTTACTAATTCTTGTTTATGGGACTGCCACATACATTAGGTAAAACTGGATATATTAGGATTGGCATCTAGTTTTTTCATTATGCGTCAGATAAATTTTACGGGAAAGAAGTCACACAATTTAAAATTGACAAGTTATTTAACCGTATCACAGTGCTTACTTCTGGTCTACTGACTGATTTTATTTGTATTACTTGTATTTTAGGCTTTGGTTCAAATGGGAATTGGATTATGTTGTGGTTTTCTAATTTTGTATCTTAGAACTGTGCAACTCTTTCTATAAATGAAATCTCACTTGGAACCCCAATGTATAAAATAAAAAAAATCATTTGTGGTGTTCTGGATGGAACTGGTGAGGGATATGTTTGGGTGCTACTGGGACTGCCTTGAAATATTGCCAGTGAATCTTAGGGCCTCCTGGAACACATTTTGAAAACCAGTGAACTCAATTAAAATATTTTAATAAGTATTTTTTTCATTACTTATGAAATATATACTGAAATGTTTTATCACTCAAGTATTTTTTTGATATACTTGACTAAGCAGTTTTTTCCTACCTTGCTATTTAATTTTAATAAAGAACATTGAGTATGAAAAAATCAGGTTTATACAAAAGATCAGAAATTTAAAATTTTCTATATTTTGAAGTAATTTAGAATTGCTTTTGGTTTTCATGCATTTTATAGTTAAACACATTTTGTAAATGTTATTTTTTTCTTTTCTATTTAGATGAATAATACTGCAGCCAGCCCAATGTCTGTTGCCACTTCAAGTAGTGGAAGAAATATGGGGAAGTCTATAAGCTTTGCAGCAGAATTACAGAGTATGATGTAAGTATGTCTCTGCATCTTACTTATTACTGTGTTAAGTTTATTTGTGATGATAAAAGATAACAGAAATAACAAAATTTCTAAACTGGGAAATTTGTATTTAGGTAAAAATGAAATAGGCATATGCAGAAGAGGCAAAATTAGTTTAAAATGCTATAATGGTACTATATTAGAAAAGCAAGTATTGGTTCATTTTTATAAAATAATGAACAATTATATAAACATTTTGCTCAGTTATGAATTATTACTATTTTAGTTTTAGATTTAGAAAATTGAGATGATTATATTGGGATAATTGAAATGTTCTCACACAGTTTGCAATTTTTCAAATGTCAATAATTTTATTAGCCTAATGTAATTTATTTTTGACAATATTTGAAATCATGATTTCAGAACATTGAGAAACAACTTAGAACTTTTAAAAAATATTTATTCAGGTTTTGAGAAATTTCACAGTCATTAACATTTTCTTTCTAAGGCTCTTTTCAGCTTGATTTTTTGCTCCTTTCATTGAGAGTCATATCTTGATTTAATGTGAGATAGCATATTTATTGCAGACATGTCTGCTGGCACATATTAGTTTTTCTTTATTATTAGTTCAGGAGACAATTATCTATAACATTAGAGCTCTTTTCCTATAAATGCATTATTCCTAACATACCCAGCAATTTTCAAATAATGTTTCCTTTGAAGATTTATGTGTCTTCCTCTTGTGGTATATATTGATAGCTTTCATAGTGGATTAACTCCACTGTATGTTATTTATTGTTCAAAGGAAAAATGAGTTTAAGCATATTTTTAATATTTGCTTGATGAACATGCTTTAAACAACAGTGAAAACATTTAGGTCATAGGTTATCAAACTTTCTGGTCTCCAGATCCCTTTATATTATTAATTATTGAAGACCTTGAGCAGTGTTTATGTGGATTGTATCTTAATATTTATTTCTCAGAGTCTAAAACTGAGCAATAAAAAAGTATTAATTTGAAAAAATAAATCTATTATATGTTAACATAAATAATGTATGTCTATAAAATAATTATATTCTAAAACAAAAAGTTGGAAACATGTTTTGTTAGATAAGATGAGAATAAAATAAAAGTATTAATTTGAGAGTTGTTTGAGATAAGCCTGTATTTTAAATTATGGAAAATTTGAAGAGTTTACGCTTGTATACACTTTCAGTATATACAATTTATTAGTTTAAGTTTTTTCATTTTAGCTTAATAGCTTTTTATTAATAATCTTTTATGTTGTATTAGTTAATGTTTAAAAACATTAAATATGTTTTAGAAGGTTTATAGTAAAGTGAGGAAATTTGCTTTCTTGTAGAACTAGTTCACTGATTTAGTTTGTATTTTAAAACATCACATTATATGTAACATATATATAAAATAGAGAATAGTATAATAAACCCTATGTATCCATCATCTGGCTTCAACAATAATTGTTCCTTAGGCTTATGTAACCTTTCCTCCTACTCTTTACTTTTTTTAATGCAATATTGTAAAGCAAATCCGGACATCATATTTCAGATTTGGTGGTATTAAAACAATATATTTTTTTGGTAGATAAAAAGTATGCTCTACAACAATGGTAAGCGAAATATGGCCATGGGCCTATGGACTGGCTGTCTAGTTTTGAAAAGAAAGTTTTATTGGACTACAGCCACACTCATTCATTTATTTATGATCTATCTCTGCTTTCATGCTACATAGCAGAATTGAGTATTTGTGAGAGAGACCACATGGCCTGTAAAGCTGAAAATACTTACTATATGGCCCTTGACAGAAAAAGTTTGATGATCCCTGATTTATAGAAACAACTCTCTTTAAGAAGAATGCTGTATTTCCTTTTTTTTTTGTTTTAATAACGAACTTTATTTATTTATTTTTGTTTGTTTATTTTTTAATTTATTTATTTTTAATGGTGACACTGGTTAATGAAATCCCATATGTTTCAGCTGCACGCTTTAACACTATTTCCTTTTGTCACTTAGAGAATCTACTTAATGCATGTGATAGACTGCAGGTCACTTAAGAAAATTGAGAAAAAAGTAAAAGCTACATTTAGCACTTTCATATTAAATACTTTTGTAAACATCTTCCCAACTAATGTGCTTAAGCTGGATTCAGAATGCAAAAGTTATTGTTGGCTGTAGCTTTGGAAGAAATATACATTTTCATTCTATTTCAGACCTCATAGGCCACTCCTACTAGTTACATTTATCATTTATAGGCTGAAGTGTTTTCGTCTTATGAATTGCTTCAGAAAGCAAAAATATAGGGCCAAAATTAGGGGAATACTTTTTAATTTACCAATATTTTCTATTGCTGTAAGGTTTTCAGGCTTTTGCTATTTAAAATTAGAACCAATATTCATTTAATCCTTGCTTATGTGATTTAAAAATGAGAAAATGCAGACTTAAGTCTTTGTGTTGTAGGAATTTAATTCTGTGAATCCCTACCTTCTTTTTTTCTGCAGTTTCCCAGTTATTCTAAGCCTGTACTATTTTTTAATCCTCTACTCCTACTGTCTTCCCTACCTATTTATCACTAATGACCTGTTTTTCTGTTGAGTCCCAGTCCTCTAACTAGGTAACAATATTGAGTGTCATTTCCAGGGAATGGTTTCAGGTACACAGTTGTCAAACACAAATGAAATTGTCATGATCTGCTATTAAATATAGAACTGGCAGCCAATTTGTTCCACTGTTAGAGCCTTGATAGAATTGACCATATTTTCAGTTTGAGTGGGAATTAATGCCAGCGAAGCATTCTGTAGGAAGTGCTTCTACAGCTTTTAAGTTAAAGGATTAGCAGTCAAACAATTGCTAGTGGGGTAGAAGATGACAGCAACTTTCCTTTAGTGCTTACAATCGAGCACATTTGCTATATGCTACATATCACAGCTCTTTGGATAATGTATGCTGGAAGGGTCCAGAAGCTTTTTGTTTTTATCAAGTAACCTGTAAATTAGAAAGTGAATTTTTTTCAATTCGCATGGCAGGTGTTTTAAGAAACTTCTTAAGAAGTTTAATTTAAATGTGCTTCAATAAGTCTTCATTGGGCTCTCCCTTGTTTATATATTTATATATTTCTTGACATGTATTGTTATTTTTCAGGTTTATAGACCTGGTGATGAGTCTAGATTTCACTGCTTGGTAACATTTAGTAATTTTCATGTGATGAAATTAAAAAAAGAAGGATTTTGTTTAACATGTTATTTATATTTTATAAGAATTCATCCAAATGAAAATTTTATCGTTTAAAATCCACAGATTTGAAAATAGCTTTTTTAACTTAGAGTTTTCGTTATGTACAATGAATTTTACTCTTTTAATTGTAAAGTTCTGCAAGTTTTTCATTTTTTAAAGTCTACCTTTATTGAGCCCTTTATATGGCAGAACCTAAATGCCTTCAAGATAGTCTAGCAGGAGAGGGGTCAATGAGACAAATAACTGTCATGTGAGAAAAAGTGACAAATTCCATGGTAGTACAGAGGAGGAGGAAGTGGTGAACGTCTGAGGGTAAGCTTTCTATCTTCTGATCACTTCCTGAAATGTCCATTAAGTATTCTGTGAACACCTCAAAGTTAGTATGCCTAAAACTGAACTGCTAATTTTCTCAATAAGATGTGCTTCTTCTCTTGGGAATTTTTGGGATAAATAGCAACAACCATTTATTTATTGCTGCACTAGACTAGGGCATAGTTGTATATGTGAAATGGTATCATTTGGCTTTTATTTAGCATTTTGAATCTATGAGCTGATCAAGAATATGTTCCCAGTTCTATCTAAACACCTAATATGTAAAATATGAATTAGTAATAGATGTTTACTAAAGTGACATAGGGTTCCTTCAAATATTGAGTTTCCATAGCACATATAAATTTTTCAGGAAACTAGAAGAAAGAGAAATTCTTAAAGGTAAAAAGTACTAACATTCATACACTATAATTTCAGACATGCCTAAGTAATACCAACGATAACAGGGAATGCTTGTATAGAGCATAATGTGCACCATCACTCTCCTGAGTATTTCCATATACCATTTCCTTTAATCCTCTTACAACCCTATGAGGTAGGATCTGTTATTCCCATTTTATGGATGAGGAAATTGAGATACAAAGGTCAGCAACACACCAAAAGTTGCCATTATAGTAATTGGCAAAACCTGGATTTAGGCCAGGAAGTCTAACTACAGAGCCCATACTTTTGATTATTACGTTAAACTTCATTTCAATTTTTTTAATTTATAAAATTTAGTGAACGAATGAACTTTTACCAGTTTATATGTGACTAGTGTGCTATAATGAGATAATAATGCAAAAGCTTAATAATTATTCAATTAATTACTGTTACTAGTAATGAAATCTAATTTTTATGACAAGTATTGGATTAAGTTGTTATTTTTATATTATCATAGCATTTATTTCAATTTCCTATACCAGATCTTAATCAAGGCCATATCAGTAACTAAGAGAGTATAATTTTCCATATAAATAATGTACTTTATACTCCTTATTGGATGCTCATTTATGATATTTTATAATTTTAAATGTAAATCTGACTACATTGTTCTTTAATATTTAAATGCTTATTCTACTTTATATTATCAGAAATAATATTTTAATTTCTGGTGTTTAAATTACACTAAAATATGTAGATAAACTTATCGTTGCACTTTCTGGGAAATGCATCTATTTGGAGTATTTTAAGAGATACAGTGGTTTATAAACATAACAAGAATAAGAGAGATTATTAGATCATAATAGTAAATTTATCACAGTCTGTCCTGACCTTGAGAAAGTCTGTCATACTAAAATTGCATTGTTGTTGCAAATTATCACACTGGATGATGAGAATACCTGTTTTGAACTAATGTGATGGTAGAACCAGGGTCTAATTCATATGCAGTTGTTTATAGTCTTCACTAACCATTAGTATTCATTCATTCCACTGTGTTCCTGAGACCTTTCGTATACCTTATCGAGGATGAAATGTAGCATATGGTTTATGTACAGTATTAACTTTATAAAATCTGAAAACTTCTGAATTCTGAAATATCTTTCAGATGAGAGATTGTGGACTTATATCTATATCTACCTCATAGGGTTTGTATGAAGATAAAATGAGATATTGAATCAAAGCACATAGTATTGTTACTGACACATAAACACTGTCATTTTAGTTATCTTTTTAAAAGATAATCATCATCAACATTGTAAAAATGTGACATGTATAAGAGTGAGTGTTTGCAGGTTTTTTAAATGTAAAACTGTATTGAGGGTTTAAAATGCCATTGTGAGGAATGTTTTAGTTTTCTGGAAAGAAATTTTATAATTGCATATAGAGAAAAAATAGTTTGTCTACATTATATTACGCTGTCCAGTCGAAATTTCTGTGTGATGGAAATTTTGATTTCTGTGCTCTACAGTATGATAGCTACTAACCCCATGTACCAATTGAGTACATTAAATGAGCTAAACAACTGAGTAACTGAATTTTAAATTTTACTTAATTTAAATTTAAATAACCACATGTAGGAAGTGACTGCCATGTTGGACAACACTAAAGAAATATGGAAAATATAAATTTACATGGAATACTTTTCTAGGTTGCTTATAACATTTATTTTTATTGAAATTGGGAAAAATACATTTTACATGTTATGTGATTTATTGATTTTATATTTAATTTTAACGCTATCATAGATTTGTATTTTACTTCTTCCTCTTTTTTGGGGTTGTCATTGTCCCACAGTTCTTTAAAGATTTGAGGATGTTAATTTGTGATTACTTTGGCAGTTCGGATTTGATTGAGAGGTTTAATATTACATTCATGTTCTGTTTTGTAGAAAGTTTGAGTAATAGTGAAGTGTGTTAAGTCTTTTATTAATGCTTGTTTTGTGAATTTATATAGTATACTTATACTTAATCTTTCTGAAATTCCTGTGACTATACCTCTGAATGTATTGTATTGCACATGATTATTATGCCACTGTGTGTAATTGAATATGTAATATTGCAAGTTTTAGGTCCTTATTTTCATGCAGCTAGATTTGCACAATTTCTGGTAGCTATAAAATTAGCACTATGTTATGTATTTTGTCTATTCAATATTTTTATTTTTAATATGCTGAGATTTTTAAAACATGCCATTTTTAAAGGTACCAAGTTCAAGATTAATCTTTAAGAAAGGTATTGGATAAAAATAGATTCTTCAATACCAAAAATATATCAGAAAATAGTAATGTTAGGTTAGTAATGTTGGGTAGAAAATTAAAAATTGATATCTATGATTATATATTGATTTTCTCCTTACAAAAATTCTGTTGATATAGAATGTAAACAACTCAATTAAAAAGGTATATTTTTATAAGATAATTAGTAGATTTTTGACATAGAGGAATGAATCTTTTTGATTTTGACTATTTATTGAGTCTAAGAGTCCATGGCCATTTTTAAGTTTGCTGAGGCACAGTTCTAATTGCATCTACATGTGAGATTGATAGGCAGTTCTATATTACATCCAAAGAAATGGGAATTGACTTATTCTGTGATACGTATTACTATGTTAACATAGTATATATTAGTGCGTGTGTGTATGTTTTTAACATAATAAAACATCACAAAAACTATAAGTATAAATATGCCACTTTTGGCAAATACAATATTTTTTGACATCTCTTCACAGACTTCTTTTTTAATCTTAAGTAAAACACGATATGCCTTTTAGAAAATACTGTAGTCATTAGGCTTTCTGATTGGCATAACATTTTTTCCCCTGCCTTTTTTAGGGAAGGGTAGTTCTTAACCTGTTATCTTTGCTTTCTTTCTCTTTTACTTTTTATAGGTTTCTCTGTCTTGTAAGAACCATGTTTTGACCAGTTTTTGACATGCCTGGTAGAGTGTTACTAGCCTTTTGTGGCTTTCTCCCTATTCCTGTATTACATAGGTTGGTAATGTGTGTTTAACAGGGCTAACAATATACTAATAGTATGTTTCTGTCAGTGGGTTAAATTAAACTTTTTGGACTGACTTGGCAATCAATTAGTACTTATTTCTGTAACAAAATAATAATCTTTGTGTGTAGAATTACTTCAAAACAAATCAAACTTGGAGTACAACGATTATTAAATGAAACACTGATTATATGTTTTATTCTGCCTCTTCCAACCTAGAATTTGGGTTTAACCATGTCCTTTATTATTTTTTATAATTACGTGTCCTCTAATTCTTTAGAAGGATGTGACCAGAGATGATGTTTATTTTTAAAATACAGTAAGACTTCACTTATCTGCAATTTGTAATTAAATATAAGTATTTTAAAGGGTAAATAAGTATGAGGAACAGTAATACCACATATATGTGAGTGATTTAGATAGCATGATACAGTGGAAAAGATTGTAGATTTGGAGCCAGAAGACGTTGATTCATTTCTGTGCTGGTGGATTTCATATGTTAAGAACAAAATACCTCCCATCCCCAACAAAATAAAACAGGGAAATGTTATGGGAAGAGGACGGTAATATCAATATTTTATTAAAATGAAATGTCTTTTATATTTCCTTATAGAAGCAGTTCATGTTATTTTCTGAAAAGAAAAAAACAAAATACAGAAAAATCACGAACGTTTTAAACTCACTGAGCTAAAGCACTGTAAATGCTTTGATATTTATCTTTTCATTTCCTTTCCAGTGCACATGAAAAATAAATAACAAAAGCCCATATTATAACTGTTATTGCAAAACCTGGATTTTTACTTGTTCTATCATAAGCCCTTTCCTTATTGATCAATATGTGGCATTATCGTTATAGCTGCAATAGTTTGTATTCCCTTATGATATCTTTTAGCAATCTTGTTGTATACATTAGATTATTTGTAATTTTTCAGTGTTACATCTAGGGTTGTAATGAACTTCCTTTATATTTAGATATAGATCTATCTCCGCCCTTCCTTCTCTCTTTTCTGTCCATTACTCTTCGAGCATTAGGACTATTTCCTTTAAGGTTTTGATGACCTTCCATAAAGGCTTTAATGAGTTATAATCCCACCAATAGTATATGTATACCTTGCCAATGTTGAGTAATGTGACATGTATATTATTTACATATAAATAAACTTACTTATCTGTTTATATAAATATTTTTGTTATTTTAAATATATATTATTGCAAAATAATTGTTTCAGTTTATTTTTTAATTGTTAATACATTTATACGTTTAAAAATAGTTATACAGTAAAAAGTTTTTCTATCCTTGTTGCCTGGTTTCTTCTCTTTAACAACTTTTGTTTCTTTATTTTTACAGAATTCTTCATCCACATATGAATATATTCTTTTTGCCTTTGTACACATGGAGTACCATGCTATAGACGTTGTTTTATACTTGCTTTAAAACCAAAAGAAAAAATGCATCTGGAGTTCTCTGTTTAGCAACATACAGGAGAGTTAGGGGAAAAGGGGAGGGAGGGAGAAAGAGAAAGAAAAATATGTGTATATGTTTAATTTAAAGTCTTTATAAAGCATTTTATAGTTGAGTTACTGTTTGATGAACTCTGGAGCCTAAATAAACATGAGGGAGCTCTTTATTATTCAAAGAAATTGAGGCAACTTGTAAATTAGTTACTTAAGTCAGGAAAATAATAGAACCTCACACAGATAAGCAAAAAGAAGAAAATAAAAGCTATCTACTTCCTTAATCTTCAAGTTCTGACATAATCTTCAAGTTCTTAGTAATTTTTAGCCATTGCTGTGATCTTTGGTACTTTGCCTCTCCCCGCCTTTTCACTTAATATACTGTGAACAATGTTCTATGTTATTAGAAAATTATTTCATTGTATGGTTATCAGTTGTGTTATTAATCTGTTACTGAACCATTTTATTTCCAGTTTTTCCACTACTATTTAAAAAAAGAAGTAACAAAATCTTAATAGCTATTACTTTATATTGAAGTCTTAGAAGAAGAATTTTTGAACCTAAAAGCTTTTCTAATAATAACTTGCTAATTTTTCCTTCAGGAAAGTTGGATTGATTTACATTTTGTCAACAGTTATGAAAGCATCCTCTTCCATCTTTCTTACTTTTAATAGTAGAAACATTGTGTTGTTTTATAACTTTTCTTTGACTAATAAGTTTGAAAATATTTATGTTTTTTAATTTGTGGATGATTGTTCATATTCTCAATTTTACTGAGTTCTTGTTTTCTCCTGTTGTTTATTAAGGGCTTTTAACATATCAAAGACATTGACCTTTTGTTGATCATATTTGGCAGTCTTCCTAACCCTATCTCTTTCTGCCCTCCCCCCATCTTTTGGTTTCCTTAAGCTTTGTTTATAGTGATTTCTTTTTAATATGTGAGTTTTCATTTTTAATGTAGTTAAATCAGTCATATACTTCTTTATTGCTTCCACCTTTGACAGAAAGTCCTACCTTCAATTTTGTACATTTTGTCATGTACTTCCCCAATTTCAGGCTTTTAGTTTTGACAGTTTAACATTTAATCCATTATTTTGTTGTATGTTGTCATGGAGGATTCTAAATTAAAACAATTTTTCTTTAAATAGGTTTGCCAGTGGTGTCACTGCCACAGTTATGTAAGCCTTCCTTTTCACTTATAATTGAAATGCTACCTTTATGAGATAATAAATTATTTTTGACTTTCTCCTTTGTTTCATTGAATTGTCTATTCCTTTGCCAGTGCTGCATTACTTTAGTTATTATAGCTTCTTAATATGTTTTAATATTTGGTATTATAGTTCAGAGTCATCTGCATAATTTTTCTTTTAAAAATATTTCTTCTCTTTTTTCTATTTTTATTCTTCCAGATGAATTTTTAGGAATCATTTTATCATACTCCAAAACAAATTCTAAGTGCAAATTTTAAGCAGTTTTATTTTTCTTTTTATGCCTTTTGCTCTATACTCAGATTTCAGACATTGCTTTGTGCAATTCATTTTACTTTTAAAGTTGATTAATGAAATAATTTTACATTTAGAAAGTTTGTTCAAAACAACACTGGACAGATACTAATGAGTGAATTGATTAACTACTGTATGGTTAGAGACTAAAGAACCTTTCAGTTTTCTTTAATATTTGTTTTTCTTGCTAAATTGTGCTGTGTCTGCAGTATGTAAAAATCAGCCAAACTATCCCCTCAACTTATAATCATGTAATTATCTTATTTTGAATGTTGAACATGATTGGAAAAAAATATTAGTTTTTTTATAGATATGTAACAGTATTTTTATTAATGAAATTATCTACAAGGGCATCTGTGCAATGTAAATAGAGAATAAATTTATTTAATATATTCTTTATTTTGTAAATATGTGAACTAATCTAATTTTAATAAAACCATTTCTGCAGTAGATTATGCACAATTATGACTATATAGAAACAGATTACCAGGTATAATTTAATCTTCTTAAACTAAAATTTAATTGTAAATATCAGGTGTTGCAATCTGCTTATACCATAGAAGCAAAAAGTATGCTTTACTCCAATGATGAATAGTCCCACTTTAATGTGCTGTCCGAATTTGTGCATGTTTTTTGTAGCATTTTTGTTTTCTCTCTGCTTTGCATTTAGTTTTGCTGCTGTCATTGTTCCTCATTCTGGTAGTGTTTTGTCTCCCCACTTTTTGAATGCTGCTTTCAGTCAATGACAGATTGGTAATAAAAATTATTAGATTTGTATCTAAAATAAGTGTTCATAATCTGGAAAAGCCTGTCACACTTTCTCATCTTAGAAAAAATCACTTGATATTTGGTGCATAAACTTAATAACAATTTTGAGAATTGAGTGTACTTCTTAGTTCTGGTTTTTGCATGTATTTTTAATGGCTGAAGTTGTTAGGTGGCAGGTCAAAGTTTATTTGTAAGTTCTTTGGTCCTAAATCTGTTTTTTTCCACCAAAATAGTGTTAGGAATTTTGTGTTGCTGGGTTCAGTACATATACACATTTTTTCCCATAAAGAATGTCTCAGGTAATATTTTTAGCTATGCCTAATTATCATTCATATCATTTTGAAGAAGTGGGCAAGGCCACTGGCTGGGATTGGCAAGGATGAGAGGTATGGAAGCTTGAGGAAAGTGGTGAAGGTTTGTCATGGCAATAATGGATTTAGGGAGAGAAAGCTAGTTAGGAATGTGTTTAGTGTTGTCTAAGTTATCAATGATTCAGCTGAGGTTAGCATGTATAATGAGGTTAGCAAGGTTTTATAATTTTCTATAACAGTGCTCAGCTGCTGGACATAGGACTAGAAAGGAAAAATTGGGCTGATTTAGGGATTGGACTGATTAGGTGCAGCAGAAGAATATTGAAATTTGAGGTATTAGAGGTTCCGATCACTGAGCCTAGGCTGGTGGGGAGGGATGGAATGGAAAATATGAAAGAGGTGACCAGTTTGTAGAAAAATGAGAGGAGAAGAAAGATTTGGAGATTTAAAGTATAACATTGAATAGAAGTAGTAATTAAGAGAACTAGAGGAAGAGAAATGTAACAAAATAGAAGCATTAGTTCAGACATTTTATCTTCCCTGGAAGACTTCCCTAGCCTACCCTGTCTTGTTTAATTGCCAGTTTGAGTGCCTTGGCACCTTGTACTATATTCTTATAAGAGTCATTATTTTATTGTATTACAGGGTTTTATTGTTCATCTCTATTCCCCAATAGTAGAGAGATTGCTTTAATTTTTCTGTTTTACAATACCTGGTATCTATTAGGTACCTTGTAGATATTGAATTTAACAGAATGAATAGGACGTTGTATCCATAGTGGGATAGTATAGTTTAGGAGGTTAATCTCCATGGGAGTTGCTAAATTTAAGAAGTGGTTAGAAGTCTTCAAAATGGAATATGGAGGAAATAGGGGCATGGACAATTATCTACATACTATTTGTCTGTATTAGAAATTCAAATTACTGCTTTATTTTGGTCATACCCTTATTTTTAAAGCTTTTGAACATTTTTATATTATGCATTTATTTCATTTCCTTATTCAGACTGAAGTTATATCATTCCCATTATTCTCTTACTCCATTACCTTTAGTTTCCTCTTCATTTTAGCTGTATGAAAAGCATTTTTAAGTATAAGATTGTGTTAGAGTTTCTCTGATTTACTTGAAACTTCTACTATTAGAAAATTTTAATATATGTAGTGTTTGGTTTGTAGAAGAAAGGGTGGTCTGGTGGAGTCATAAACTTGAGTGAATCTTACTCTTTTTTATATTGCTGTAAGATCTTTATTAAAAACATATAAAAATATAGCAGTATTCATCTCTCAGGTTTCTTGTGTGGATTGAATCAGATTACATAAATCATTTACATAGGAGATAGGTGTTCAGTGCAAATCTCTATATATGTCCATTCTTTTTAAATTAATTTGACTATGTGGAAATATAGATAGAATTGAACTTTAACATAGTAGGCCCACCTGTTTTCATTCAGAAACAAAGGATTCTGGGTAATATTAATTACTTAGACTGTGGTCATCTATTACAGATGCCTTTGAAAGTATAGACTTAATTAATTTAGACACTATTGGGATGTCTAAATTTCCTGATTAGAACCGGACATTTAGCTGATAAAAGAACTTATCCTTAAAATTTTTTGTTTTTATGTTTCATAAACTTCCTTTAAAAGGCACAGTGACCTAATCTTGACTACATTTCAGCAGCCATACATTGTTTTTACAAATTCTTCTTTGAAGTTAGTCTTTTCCCCTCTCATTTCAACTCCCAACAGTTAGTCTAAAGGAGTGCCACCCAACTTGGTCAGTATGTGAACTGTTTGTCATTGGTATTTTATGAAATAAGTAGTTTGAGCCAAATTTCAAACCAGTCCCCTGCTTCCTTCATTAAGATAGTTTTCCTATGATAAAAGCTGAATTGAGTGGTGTACATAGTGATGCAGTTGGATCACATTCTAGTGCAAACTCCTTATGTTGTCATGGACTTGTAATAAACAGTTCTTAGACTATCATCTTTTGGCAGACCACATTTGATCTAAAGGATTATTGTATGCCAGTGCTTTTCATTTCATTCAGCAAATGCCTGTTGAATATCTACTATGTGCTAAGCACTGTTCTGGGGATATAGTAGAGAATGAAAAAAAGAGAAAACCATCCTAATCTCGTGGAGTTTACATTCTTGTTCTGTTAGAAAATACCATTATTATTTCTCATTTCTCAGAAGTTCTATTGTTTTTGTTGTAAACTGTATTTTTTCAGTGTATGGTCTTGTGCACTTGAACCTTTGACTTAATTGTGTGTATCTTTACATACAGTAATAATAATACTAGAAAAAAATTTAGAACATTTTTAATTTAACCAACTTACTTTTTGGTTGATATCCTTGAGCTCTCTAGATAGAGTATTGTGTTATCCATAGATAATGGTTATTTCTCTTTTAAATCAGAAATCCCAGAACATTAATAACTAAGAGTGAGGATCATAGACCTTCTTATTCCTGATTTTAATGGAAATGCTTTTCATATTCACTAGTATGTTGTTGGTTTTTTGGTTTAAAGTAGTTTAAATCACTTTGAGGAAGTAGTTTTATATTCTTGAAGTTAAAAAAGAAAATGAAAGTGAGTTGAATTTTATCACATGACAAAAAAGGTAATCTTTGGAGTAAATGTATGCCTCTTTCACATTTGATCTACTGATGTGTTATGTTAACAAGTCTGTCATTAAACCATGTTTATACACTTTAGCAATTTATTATTATTTCGTTAATGAATTATATCTCTAAAAATACAGATTAATCTAGAACCCATTATATCTTTAAAATGGAGATTAATTTAGAACCCACTTGAACCTTTGACTTAATTGTGTATATCTTTCATATAGTTATAACACACTTTTAATTACATTTTGGGCTTAGGTCATTTTCTTTTTCCTGTGATTTATTAAAAGCTTTGAAAACAGTAATTGTATTTTTGAGCCACATTACAATTTTACTTGAAATTAGAATTCCTGAAGCAAGGACCTTTTTATTTAGAAGATGGAGGAGTTAATATCTAATAAAAAGGAACAGTAGTAATTACATGAATTGATTATGCAGCATATGTGGATAGAACAATGTATTAAGCAATCATTCCTTGGTTACTTGTCTCATATACTTACAGATGTCCTGTTTGTCAAATTTTGTAGTGTATTTTAGAGGTTATACTGCAATATTAAAATTTTAATGATGAAATACACTGGCAAATTAAATTGATGAAAACCAGTGAAACAACCTATTGCTTATAAGAAATACATTTTCTAATGTGATGAGTCTTAAACTTTAGGGTGCATTAGAATCACCGTAACAGCTTAGCTGAATCATAAGACTGCTGAGGCCCTACCGCCAGGCTTTCTGAATCAGTAAATCTAAGGTGAGCACAATAATTTCCACTTTTATTAAATTCTCAGGTTATTCTGATTGTCTAGGGATTACACTCTGAGAGCCAGTTCACTAATATCATCTAGCAGTGCCACCCTGATTTATCAGTAAACAGCTGATTTAATCCCAGTTGTAGCAGATGGTGATTAAAAAAAAAAAACAAAACTCAGCAGGTAAACTAAAAGCCAAGACAGAAATTTAACATTTTCTTAAGCCTTATTTTTAGTGGACTAATAGAAGATTGAAGGACGAAAGGTAGAGAATTACTGATTCTGTCATTGATGTTAAGTATTTAGAGATAGACTGAAATAGTAGTCGTGTTCTTTTTTCCCTTAGTGCAGATGACCCCAGAAGTACTAAATTCAAATTTAGATACTCCATTTATATCATAGGTAATAACTTAATAATATTATATATTACACATACTGAGTATATAGACAAAATTTTATAAGTGGAGAGATTATAAATATTAATATCTTTATTCATAAATTTATTTACTAAATACGTATGGTATGCTATGTACTGTGGACACATTTGCATAAATTGTGACAAGAGCTATGAAAAAGAATGTACAGGGTAATAGGAACTAGTAGAATGTGGCAACTTAATTTAGGGAAAGCCTAAATTAAAACAGAAATTTTGGCTACACAGAGTTACAGGAAGAAGAAATAGGACTACTATTACTAAATAGGCATTGTGCAGTAACATCTTTCCATATGTTACTTCATTCAATAGCCTTGTTAGTTGGATAATATTATTCCCGAATTTTAGATGAAGAAGCTGAGGATTAAAGAAACTAAATAACTTCAGAAGTTACCCAGCTATTAAGTGGTGGAGTTGGATTTTATTCAGGTTTTTCTGACTTCACCACCAAACTTTTTATGTTATGTTAGGGAGATTTGAGAATATTTTCTTAATCATTAACATGAGCTACCTTTCTTTTTTACTTCTTCTTATTTTTACACCAAGGCCTTGCTTTTTGTTTCTATAAACTAGACATAAGTAGGCCTTTTATGGGTATATATGCATCCATATTTCAGTGCACTAATGCAAATACTTGCATTTGTATATACCGATATTTGTATAACTTTAACTTTTTCTGATTGTAAAAGTAATACATTTGAGATTTTTGGAATCTCTGGAAGAACAAAAGGAAATCATCTCATCATCCAGAAGTAACCATCTTGGCATTGTTTCACTATTTCAGTATTTAGACATTTATTATTTTTTTAAAATTGTAATCATACCATGTGTACAGAATTATTTACTGATAGACTTACAGTGTTCATATAAAATATATATCTTTCTGAAATACTAATAATTTTTTAATATTTTTGTTTTATAATATATTGACTTCAGCCTTCCATAGTTAGAAGGAAGAGGTTTCACGTTTTTCATGAAGTCAAATGAAAAGCATTCTGTTATAGTCATTTTTAGGAGTCAGATTTGACAAATCATTATTTAACCTAGTTGCTCTGATAGAGTGAAGTTTTTATAAGAGACATTTATAATCTAATTTCTGTTCTGTTTTTGTCATTTTTAAGAACTATAAATATCTTTAAAGACTAAGACCTAATTTTGACCTGTGGTTTGCCATTACTTCAAGACATATTGTGCTGATAGTGTCACTAATTTTTTTTATGCTGTCAGTTTTCATGTGCTGATTTTCACCCATTGCATGAAGTACATTTGTTTTGTGAATACAGAAAAATAAACCATTTGGATTTTAGCTCTCTTTAAACGATAGTCCCATAGGATTATGTTTCTTTTATTTGAAATATTTTGTCTCTACCATGTACATACTTCTTTGCTTTTGCAGACAGACCTCAAGGATGCCAGAAGAGTTTAAAAATATGTAGAATGTAAGCCTTTCCACATTTTATGTTTATTAACCAATTTAAAAAATATTAAAGGTCAGATTTTGTTTTTATCAAACTTAACATCTTGCCTCTAATGATATATGCCTGTTCCTTTTGAGTTCATTATGTGTCAAAGTGATTTGTGTTGAGGTATTTCTTTTGTGCACATCTACACCAAAAGATTTTAAATACAATTGCAGAACTTTATGTTTGTAACTTGAGAAGCAGGGAAACACATTGAAAAGAAAATCAGAACACTATTCCATAACAGTTATACATAAATCAGTGAAATAAAATTTATTTTAAAAAGCATGATCATCGTTTACTATAGTTTAATTTACTATAACTCTTTATTTCTAAGCCATTGAAATAAATTGAGTTTATATATTAGCCAGATATATTATTCACACATAAGCCTTAAAATTATGTGTATAAATATTCCTTTCATCTTAAGTTCTTTCTTTGGTAGTGAATTTTTATTGAAATCAACTCTAGTTTTTAAATATATAAAGTACCACCTTTATTTTCCAGCCATAAAAGTTATTTTTAAAATAGTTTTTCTTTTTTCTTGTATAGTATTTCTTTAGCATCTTTTTTCTGTACCTATTACTAAAGGTCTTTTTAATGTCTTTTTATTTTTTGTTTGCATAACTGTTGTTCATTCATATGTCCATCTATTCATTCATTAATTCATTCAAAACATGTTTATTAAATTCCTGTTACATGCTAGGCATTTGGTTAGATGTTGTGGAGAGAAAGGGGAGGAAAGAGGATAGGCATTCTTTTTTAGCTATGCTATCAATACTTTGAAGTGTGACTTTTATGTTTCGTATGATCTCTTATGTGGTCATCACATGTAGATTTTACCAATTCCATTTTACAGATGAGGATTTAGGTTCCGAGAGATTAGGATTTGCATAGAGAACATGGTTTATAAGCAGCAGAGCTATGATTTGACTCCAGGAATATCTGATTTTATATAATGTTGCCTTCCTACATGGGAGACAGGTAAAGTAAGTATACTTCTTGTTTCCATGGAGCGTGCAGTTTAGTGTACTGTATCTTTGTGCTTTGTGATGATGTCTCTAGGGCTGCTCAGGGGAGAGCATGAGGTTCTAGCTATCTTCTCAACTTTCTCCCTTGGAACCAGAGAGGCTCCTTTAAAAATCCATTTTCATTGAGCTTTCTCATAGCATTTCCTGTGAAGTATATTTGCAGTTAAAAAGAAGGCTTTAGGGTCACTGGTCTAGAAGAATTATATATGTTAACATTTGTGTATGTAAGTAGGTTATGTACAGGTAGAAACAAAAATGATAGAAGATAAATATGAGAGAAGTAAGTAAGCAAGAGGATTTTCAATTTGATGAAAGCTTATGAAAATAATGCTATTTAAGTTTGTCTTCAATATAGGTAATATTTGGCACCATAGAAATTTGGGGGAAGGGTGTTAGGATAGGTAGAGAACACTGTAGAGGAAACAAAGGAAAAGAAAAACAAGGAGACAAAAGGAAAAACAAGGAGACAAAAGGAAAAACAATGATCAAACACCTAGAGGCAAAGATTAGCATATGGGGCAAATAGTTTACTGTGTCTATAAAGAAGTTGATTGTAGGAAATATAGACTGAACTGTTGATTCATATCAGAATATGGGAAGCTCTGAATGCCAGACTTAGGAGTTAGGTCTTTCCCAAAGGTATGATGTATATTGATAATGATTAAAGAGGAATGATCATAAGCAGCATGCAAAATGCATTGGCAGGAAGACCTATGGTAGTAATCCAAGTGAGAGGTAATGGCAGTGAGAATGAAGAATAGGAAACAAGTGATAATACAGACTGGATTGTTAAGTATTGGAGACTGATGGAATTAGTGAATTAATAAAAATGATTCCAGGGTTTCTGTCCTGGAGGAATGGGAAGTTTATGGTGCTGAGTGGCAACTTTGAGGATTGAGTTTTATCATTTGTATCTTAGCTGATTCCAAAAATATTTGAGGAATACATTGTGTTTAGAATAGGATAGGGAAAACAGGAAATTAAGATGAAGCATAAAAGAGATAGAGATAAAAAATTAACCCAGGAAGTAAAAATACACAAAGATGCGTATAAAACGCCTCTCCGGTTGCTGAGATGGGGTAAGCACAGAATTATATATCATACTGTCTCAAAAGAAACTACATTCACAGTCCATGATATAACGCTTGATAGTTTTTAAGAGTATAACAGTTTTTGGTGCTGAGGCCTGAGAGAATTTTCTTCCATGGAAGCTGGGGGACACTTTATTTTGTAGTCAATAGTATTCTTAATTGTATCCTACAGTAAATATAACCTGGAGTATTCAGTTAAATCTTAACTTTGACTTCAGGCTACGGAAACAGCATTATTAATAAAAGCACATATAGTTATATTTAAAGAGGTTAATGGAAATTCTCATTTTAAGTTCAGTTAGTGATTTCTAATTGTGCTTACTGGAACCATAGAAATTTTATCATGGACTGTCAGGTTCCAGTTTTCTCATTCTCACTTAAATTAAAGCAGGTCTATATTTGTTGTATAGATTAGGTTTGCATTTTAAAAGTTGGTGTGTGACTAGAGAATTCTGTAGCTTGAAGAGGCTTGAAACCACTGATTTACAGCAGTAGTTTTCAAAGTAGAGTTCAGGGAAAGAACATTAAGACTTCTCTTTGTATATTTTTTATACCTTAAATTTTCTACTTTAATGAATAATTTGTAAGGTAAACTATGTTAGAAAGGTAAAAAGGGATATAATTTGTAAACAAGTAGACAATGTAGTTAATGCATGTATATTTTACTGAGGGGTTAGTTATAGTGTTAAAAAGGTGAGACCCAGTGAGCTAGAGAAATACATAGACTAACTTTGAAATAAGTTTTAATAAATATTTCACAAAATTTAGCATTCATAACTTTTTGGTTTGCTGATTTTAAAGTTTTATTCTCTGGTAAAGAAAACCAAAACTGGTCAAACCATAATTTGCATTGCTGTTTAAAAGAACAAGTGTATTCTTTTAAGTCAAGCGAATAGAAATTTGAAAGTTTTTTATAATAATTCTAATAACATTTTACATACTTGAGATTTTTATTAGTGCTTTGACTTATTTAACGCTCATACATACATGTGAGGCAGGGCAGTTAGGTGTGTTGTTTTTCCCCCTTTTCTGTTTCACAGGTGAGGAAACCAAGGCACAAAGAGGTGAAGTTATTTTTCTTAAAGCCGTGAAGGAAAGTTTAAAAAGGCTCTAGAATGAGATCTTCCACTTATCTGCTTTTTAAAATTACTTTTTCTGCTTATCTCATCCTGCTAGTGCCTTCTTGAAACATGGATCTAGGGCTGCAGAAGCAAAGACCCAAATTAAAGATAGATGTCAAGGAGTCATTAGAAATAAGCATGGTTAGATAAAAGTTGGGAAGAAGAAATTGCACTTTGACTGAAAATAGAATCCCTTGGACATGGGATGGTCAAAAGTTTTCTTCTGGCCTGTGAATTCCTATTGGTTATCAGTGGCTCCCTGAAGACCTAAATTGAGAAGAACCATGGTTATGCAGGGTCTCTGGGGGAAAATGCCTCGTGCCATGTCTGTTGTGGGTGACCTTATGATGACCAGGAAATACTATTTGAAATTACATTCTGTCTAGAATATAATAAATATGGCAGAAAGAATTTGGAAAAGGCTTAGTATATATAGTTCATTACTGGTAAGTGATAAACCCGAAGCTCGGAAAAACTTAAGTGTTTTGTCATCTTATAGCAATTTGATAGCTCTGTAACTAGATTTTATTTCTCCTGACTTGCAGCTTAGTCCTTTACAAGTCATGCCCTGTTAGACAAAATTGGGAGAGGTGGAAAGTTTAGAGAAAACCAAGAAAACTAAACAATGTGTAAAAATCAAGAGGAATGATTTATTAAGAATGGCTGGAATTAATCTTTTATTTTGAATTTTTGGCTGTCATACCTTTTTAAGTTTGTTTCTTTTGTAGGGTTAGCTGTTAGATATTTGGGAGTACTGAGCAAGTAGATACTGGTCATGAAGTATATTTTAAAATACAGCCCTTTTGTTAATATAAATCAGTTTTGCTAGATGATCGAGTCAGGGTCAGTGGAGACTTTTCTGAACTCAGGAATGAAGGCTGTTTTAAAGAATAGTATGTAACAACTAAGTCACTGCTTCTGTACCACTCTCCTCTTACTTGTTTTATTGTCTCCCTTGTCTTAGCCCTACCTATCTTGGTTTAGCACATTTTTTATTTTTTCTCCATCCACTAAGTTTTTATTCCTTTTCTTTTTTTTTGTCCTAAAGGCCAGTTCACCTGTCATATTCAGATTTTTTTCCTCTAAGCTTTCCCAGCCAAGAGTAAAGTGCTTGTTCATATACAACAATAATTGACATGCTTTTTCCTCTGTTCACAATTTTTAATGCATTTTAAATTTTAAATAAAGCATATCTTTCTGTGGACTCTTAATCATATTGGTTTACCAGTCATCAAGCAATTAAGTGCTTAGTTGATTATGTTACTGTTCTAGGTGATATTCAAAGGGAAACCAACAGATACCGGCTCTCCGCTGGAAGTTTGGAATCTAGGCAGTGTTCATATGGACATGAATGAAAAGAAAGTTCAGATAGGAGAGTGAAAAGAATAAGGCAGTGCATGCATGGGTAACTAAAGACATGTCCTTTTTAAGGGTAGGGAGCAAGAATAAGTATATATAGATTAGGGGAAATTTAGGCTAAGTAAATGAGGTAGTTCTCAACAGTGTAATAAATAAGACAAAGTTGAAAGTTATACTTAAAGCAGTCTAAGCAATTCTTTCAGAGGAGATAAACTTCTAGGAGCTCTGTAATACTTGAATCTCTTAGATACTGGTGTATCTAGCAGATGTCCTTTTTCTTTGTCATACCACCTTTTATTTCATACTACCTTTTATTTCTCTAAATTAGGAAATATGAATTGCTGTTTGGCTTGACAAGTTTTTATATATATAGTGTCTTCTAAATTCTCTGTTTTATATCCATTCCTGTTTCAGTAGTCATGGAATGGAAAAAAGACAAAAATAGGCACCTGTGATTGTAAAATACTTGACAATCAATAATTAGTATAACATATCAAAGAGAGGAATTAGTTGTAAAATGAAATGTCTGAAGATCTGTCAACTTGAGGCTTCTGCTGGCTAAGATTCTAAAGTGGGTTATTAAAGGCCTGGTTTGTGAGCCACCACTTCTATGAGTGCTGGAAACCAAAAGATTTTACTCAGCTGTAGCCACGTCTCACAAAATCTGTGCTATGTCAGGGTTACTGGATCACTATCTCAGGAACATGAGACAGATAGATACCATCTATTTAAACTTCAGTATGGCATTTGACAAGTTTGTGGTGAGACATCAGTGACAACACGGATAAATATAGACTGGTAACTAGTAAATACAGTTGTGCAGCTTAATTAACAAAATGTCTCAAATTGTTGAAGACATTTTACAGGAGAGACTTATTCACCACGGGACCCTCATTCTTGCTCAGTCATAGTGGATAAATTGATGGGTCAACATGAGAATTCTCTTTCTGTTTGGAAAATTGTCTTTTGGAGTGAAAGTAGATTAGACTTCTGTTGATTTCTTAAAAGTCTGAGTTTTAGGAGTAAACTACCAGATTCTCCTCATTCATCAGAAAGAACTCTGAAACAGAGACGGAATAGACAACTTCAGGGAGCTGGTGAAATATAAAACAAGACAGAACTTAAATGAATGTTGTTTTGAATAGGCATCTTAAACTCTTTTTCCTGGGATCTTGCGGAAATACATATTTTGATTCAAAAGATCTGGGTTTGGGCCTGATGTTCTGCATTTTTATGTGCACTTTCAGATGATGCTGATGCTAGTGGTCTGTGAGCCACACTATAAGTAGCAAAATTTAGACTTTTAAGAGGATTTAGGATTGGAAACTTGACTATATGTAATAACTGCACTGATTTTTTTAATAGGATGTAGGCACTTTGCATGTGTTGTCTTATTTAATTTTCACAGAAAACTTTCAAGGTAGGTGGTAATATTTTTACAGGTGGTAGTATATTTACCAATGGCGACAGGTCGCTTAAGTAGCTTCCTTAAGGTTTTATAATAATTGGTGTAACTGGGATTTAAATTTAAAGGACACCAAAACCCTTGTTCGGTCGGTTTGTCATGTTTCCATTAAATTCTATGGTTTTCATAAAATTGATTTTTCCACATAAAAAATGGTTTCTAACTGTAGGAATATGCTCTATTTCTTATACCGTGAGCCTGGACGGCGGGTGGGGAAGAACCCATCATTATTTCTTCTCAACACCAGATTTGTTATTTTCAGTAAAATAAGCTTTGTAAACATTAAAGCATACTATTAATTGAATTTTAAAAATTACAAATTAATTTTTTAGTTGAAAAATATTGGCAAGTATAAAAATAAAGTATACTATAATTCTTTCTAAACTTAGTGATTATTACTGTTTTCAGTTCCTCTGATATATATGCACACCCCTGTCTAATTTTAAAAAATTTGGACTGTGTTGTATATAATTAGTATTCTGTTTCTCCCACTAATACAAAACTCTGTACTTTACCCTTTCCTATTCTATTAATCATTGGCAATATTACCATTCTCTCCTACACTGCAATCTCATTTCCCCTATTTTTTTGCCTCTCCCAATGACTGCTGTCAAATTCTTCTGCCAGTTTCTTTGTCATCTCTTCAGTTTGCTTATATTTTTCACATCGAAGCTCTATTTTTTCTGCAAGATTAATGGCTACTGAATCACCATGTAATACTTAAATTTATTCTTTGCTTCATTGGTTGACTGTTCTGGCAGAACGTAAAATATTTTGTCTTTATTTTCACCCATCTTTTTAGAGACTTCTGATGAAATAAGTATGAACAATTGCACAATTGCAGAACTTAAACTTGTGTCAGCCAAGTATCTTACCCTATCAGTTTTTATTTATAACCAAATCTTTTTCTAATTTCTTGACTCCATTGCCAGGTAGGGTACCAGGTTGCATGTTTCCTTTTCTAAGCTGTAGTATCTAAGATTTTATACTTGCTTATGTATTTGATTTTAATGAATGATTCTACTCTAAGCTTTTTAAAATTGTTGGTTTGATCATTAAACATTATGTATCAAAGTAAATATGAGCATAGAATGTTTGGATTAGTCTGTTGACATTTTGTAGATGCTCGGACAGTTTTCTCATTTATTCTTTGTGAAACTGTCTCATCTCTCTGCCATCATCTATGGCTTCTGGTCAGGGCATTTTCTCTCAGTGGATTCATATAGATGAGAAATATAATCTCAGCTTTCTTTGTAAACTCTGCCATAAAAAAAGGAGGTAGAGCTCTTTCGTGCCTTCTGTAAGAGTTTGTTTTGAATAATAAGAAATGGTTGTGGATAAAATTTGGACAATAGTATATGTCAAAGATTTACTTCGTAGGATCATGTACATAATCCCTGTGGTAGGCAAAGAAAAATGTACCCTTTATCTTTAGTTCTTTGGGAACATCAAAGATTTAAGAGAATATGAATTTAAGAAATATAGAAATTAAGATTGTCTTGGTCAATCTTAGCAAAAGTGTGGGTGTATAGACCTTTAGGTAGGACAGTGAGACCATGGTAAAGGGAATGATAATTGTGGGAACTAGGATTTGACTTAGAGCTGACTGGCACCAAAGCCCATGATTGACACTATTATTTTAATTTTATAAATAAGGAGGATTATAAAATCCTTGTGTTCAGTTTAAGAGTTGAATTTTTAACTCCTGAAATGGTATTATTATATCATATGAAGTGTATATGTACTCTGTGGTCTGGACATTGAATAAGATTATTGATTTTAGTGATTAAGAATTATTTAATTCCTTGAAACTTTATTTTCTGATCAAACCTGACCTAAATCTTAAAAACTTTAAGTTTTTTTTATTAATCTCTTTGCTTTTCACTGATCAGTATTACTTAAAGATATATTCAGGGAGAATTTGGAGACTCAAAGATTATCTCCATTTGTATTTTGTCAATTTAATAACTTTGATCATGTTTCTGAGAACTAACATCTTTACAGATGAAATTGGAGATTAGGAAATAAATTCATTAAGGTTATATAAAACCCTATAAGATAGTAATTAAGAGTGAGAAGGCTTGGTTTGAATCCTGCTCTTCAACTGTGTGATTTTGGTCAGGTTTTATTACTTCATTTTCAGTTTCCTAATACCCATCTCATATAAGGGAGTTGTGAGAATTAGAGAAAATAATGTTTATAAAGGATTTAATATAGTGCTTGGCATAATAAAAATTAAAGAAAAGCTAACATGAAAACAAAGTACAGTTTCAATCAAGGTATGTTCTAAAAATTATGGAGGTACATTAGGCATATATTTTTTTAAATGTTAATATGAGCTTAATTAAATGAGTTTAATGTTTAAAATATGATGTTTTTAGAATAGAATGAGTATATACTTAGAATAACTATTTAATTAGAATAGGATGCGTATATACTTAGAATAACTATTTAAACCTAAAAGAAAAAGAAGTGTTAATATTTTTGGTTTTATTTATCATATTGAATTATCAATGCTCCTGATTTTATTTTCCTTATTAATATTATTTGTTGGACACATCACCATCAGCTAACCTATCTACTAGAAGATTGGGAAGGGAAGTAACAGACTGAAATTTTAGTATTTTATTTCTTGTGAATAAGCTTTACAAATGTTTAGATGGAGACAGTTTGGAAATTTATATATTTTGTATGTATATCTTATCTTTAGATTAATTTCTGGGTATATTAAAAGTTGACTATCTGTTGATTCGAACTTGGTGAATTTACCTGGATAGCTTTGTTCAGAAACATTTTCCAGGCCTTCTCTTCTCCCCTCCCAAGACCTATTCCTGAGGTGCTTCCATTGATCAGCCAGATTTGGATACCACTGGGCTGTAACAAGTGGTGTGTAGCCCTGTGAACCCTTTAAGGAACATGCTCGCTCAGTCTTGTTTTATTTTTTAAAGCCTTATGGTCAAATAATGACAATTTATTTTTCTTTGAAAGATATTTATACCAACTATAAGTGTTCTTTAAATAAAAATTGTCAACTATTTGTACCATGGCAGAATTCTAATTAGAATATAAAATGATAATTTTTAAAATGTTTATATTTAAGTTCTTTTTTTTCACAAAATATAAATCAGAGGGTTAAACATAAAATTGTTAATTTTATTATCCTTATATTACTATGTTTCTGTGTTTTATGATACCTTGCTTAGAATATGTCTCCCAAATAGTTTACATAAATGTGCCTCTGGAATAGGACCTGTGCCTAGGATGAAGCAAGCAAAGTGCCCAGGGCACAGCATTTCTGGAGGCACTCACCTTCATGGTTGTGCAGGAGCCAGCAACTCCATACATTCTGTGCCCTAGCCTAGATGTCTGCTTGCTTCACTGTAGTCCCAGCCTCATCCCAGAGAAGCAGAGTACATGTAAATTATTTTAATATTAGTTTAACGTAATCCTTTGCATGCTTGGATGTTTTAAAAAAATGACAAGGTAAAAATAATGTATCTGAACCCAACTTTATATTACCCAGGAAAAAAGTTAATTATTTGGAAAAGATAATATTGTGATTTTATTCTTGCACATTCAGTAATTGTCAGAGCTTCAGAAATTTCAGTTCAGTAGAATCTTGTGTCACACTGAAATTTGCCTAGTTTTATTTACTGGCAGCTACCTGAAATCATTAGTGCTCTCTATCATAACTTTCTTAATTTGATATATAGTACATTCAGTTCTTAAAATTATGGATGATTATCGAAGTAATAAGTAGTGAATCCAGTTTTACTACATTTTTATTAATAGTTTTAGAGTTCTTTGAGAATTTGCCTATGATTTTTTTTTTGAATGCTACATCTGGAAATGCTCAAAAGTTGTTTGCCTTTTTAAAGGAACAGTTTGCAGTGAAAGTATAACTTCTTTAGAGGTGAGGTTCAAGTTAACGAATGATGAACCATAATGTGAGGAAGCATAATATTGTGAATTATTATTTGGCAAATGTAACTAATGCAGGCATTAGCTGTTGAAGCCATTAATAAACTACCACTTGCAGAAAGCTAGAGAGATAGGCAATACAGAACTTTCTCTGTAAACTCTTAGAATGTGAACTAGAGTACAACTTAGTTTATTCAATGAGGACTAAATTTTTTAAGTTTTAGTTTGATATGTTTGTAGGCTCCATGATTAATGTGTAACTAGAGTATGAAAGGAGTATTTAGAATCCGTTAAAATTTGTAGATGCGACATCATTGTCAAGTTGGGCATTTTATTTCTTAAAGTTAGAATTTATTTAAATATACTTTTTTCTCAAAATAAATTTTGATTTCTACTTACAGCAGTACCAAAGTAAGTTTTCCTAAATAGAATTATTTAATATTTAGGTGTGTTGGTAGTGTTTAAAGTAAACAAAAATAAACCCATAACAACCAAAGGTGAAGAAGTCTCTAGATTTGTTTTTAGCTTTCTTTTTCATGGTTTCTCAGAAGTGTATCATATTATAAATACATTCAAAATGTTTTGCTCTGAGGATATGTAGCATTCCTATAAAGGTTAAATCAATAAAAATGATTTGGACACATTCCTCAGCATGGCTAGAACAGGTAGCCCGTTGTTTTAGGTACCCTCGAGTTTCTGGAGCAGATCATTATGGTGTAGCAAAGAACTTACTAAAAGTTGCTTTCTATGTGTAGATGCATCAGCTTAAAAGAAGTAAGATATTCTTGTCATCTGGAAATGAATATTTTTAAAGTTAGCCCTGTGTATATTGATTTAATGATGTATTTTAAACTCAGTTAAAGTTTTGAAGCTTTTTTCCTCCGAATGCTGAAGATAAACCATAATTGATAAGAGGTACGTATAGGAAAATGCACTGGCAAGCTTTTCCAGACCGTTTAGAATAAATGATAGTCTTTTGAGTAAAGGAAGTACCACATGTCATAATTGCAAAATTAGGAATTAGTGTGATTCTTTTTAGTTTTGCCAGTTTAGAAGAAGATTCTGAGTCGGTGTATATGTTCATTTGAGCAGTTCAAAAGGCAAGCTTTAATTTGAGCATTTATTTTCAAAAGCATATGTATTTCTCTTGTGCTCAAAGATGACTTCTTACGATGGTATTTTGCTAGGTGGAATTTTATTTTATGTATTTGTTTGCTGTTTTCTTGTTCATTTCATATTATTTGAGAATGCTAATTTTAAGTTCACATGTAAGTTTTCAGATCACATTGTTTTCACAGCAACTTTTCAAAAGTCTGTCAGCTTATAATAATAAGGTGATTTTTCTTAAAGTTTCTTTTAAAATAGCATTGAGGGTGTTAGATGTTTTTGAATCATGGAAAAGCAGTGAATTGACCATGCATTTGGCTGAATGAAATTTAAATCAAAGTGAAAAACTTTGAATAACATATAGTAATGTAGTTTCTTTATAAAAAAATCTCTTTCTATCATTTATACATGTAAAATTACTTTGTAAATAAATACTTTATTAAAATATTTTTGTTATTTGTTGGAGCATATGATTTTATTTCATAGACAAGAAAACGGTCTGAAGATGTCTCAGTAAAAAGTTTTTCTGTATGTAAACATATATAGTTTAACAGTTTAATAATTAAATAATTTACCAATTTAAGCCAAATATTTTGCTCCTTTAAAAAATAGTTATTTAAGTGTATCTTGGTAAATTATGATTTATCATTATATTTTTAAAAGTAATATTATTTATGAAAATAAAAATAAGCCTTATAATTAGCATATGGTTCACTTTTCTTCCTTAATACCTGCGAATGATAATTAGAAAAAATCTCTTCATGTGCTTTACTCTGGTCCTTCTGGTGTACTGAAATATTCTGCAATATGCTTATGCATATTATAAAGGAAATATATTGTTAAATCTTTATTACTAATTTAAGAATGATATACTTCTGACAATACCAATGGTCTCTAGCTAGCTTAGATAAAAAGTTTTTTAAAATGAGCTGGCTAGGAGTGGTAAAAAGTTTTTAAATTGTTATAAGTTTTTCTTCTGAAATGCAGAGAGAGAGAGAGAACATATTATGTGTATTTAGTTTTAACAACTGGGGGAATATGAAGAATTCTGTGTGAACACTGGAGTTTAATAATATGAAAAAGGGGAGTTTCAGGTATAGACAGAATGCTGGATTAATGATCTATGGTTTGGATTACACTGACTTCTATGTTTATATTGCTTTATAAATGTACTGTAGTTCATTGTCTTTGTAAGTAGTATCTGCCTTATGGGTTATCTTCTTAAAAATTTTCATTTTTGTATTGAACTCTAAGAGCAATAGCGTTTTTTTTTCATTTTGTCTAAATTACCTAAAAGCTTTACCAATTTCATGAGAGGAAAAAATTTAATCTTACTAGATTACCTTTTGTAACCAATTATCTTACTTAATGTTAGGATCTCACTATCTTGTTGGAATTTTTCTCATAGATATCTTCTTATAACATCTTAATATTTTTGAATTGGGTGCTAAGGTCCTTAGTTTGAAATGCTTATATACTTTTACAATTATTCATTTTATAGAAAACTAAGAGATCGATATAGTATTAGCAGATTATTAATAGATTATGAGCATAAAGAAGTTTTTCGTGGTACTATAATTTTGTACATTTCTGTTATCTGATAGCTTATGAAATAAAGTGAGAATTCACTTTTTTTTTCAAAAAATCATTTTTCTTTGAGCTGTATTTACAAAAATAAGTTTTAAAATTATCGATTAAAGGGAATTGTGTTTTTTTTGGATACTTACATGTCTATTTTCTAGGATCAAGTTACACAAATGCAGTAAAACCAATGGGTTAAAATATTCATTGTAACATATAGTACTTTATTATTTTTTCTTTTCAGTTTCTTGATGAATTCACTTTGTTTAGATTCAGTTAAGGAATTTTTAATCATTTGTAGAACTATGATTCCTTTTTACTTAAAGATTATTGTGGAAATTTGAAATTTAAATTGGAAGTTCAGTAGAGAAATTTAAAAAGACAATTAATTATAGTTATAGTTATAACTATTGAAACAAAATAACTAGATTAAAAATCATAATGCCTAATTTATTTACCCAAGTTACATGGCCAATGAGTAAATATATAGAAAATATACGTGTTTAGCTCCAAGCCAGAGTTGTTCTTTGAGATGATGTTCAGAGATAGGTATCTGTTAGTAGATTAATTATTCATATTTTCTTTTCTGAACTGTAATGATTTGTTTAACTGATACCAATTTTAAATGATTTAAATCTATAACTAGAAAATAATGTCCTGAGTTTTACAGACATAATCTTTTATTGTTCTTATCTTGATTTTCCCGGTAGATGCCTGATCTCTATAACTGATATTTCTCTATTAGTGTACATGCAAAAAGTAATTATCTTTCACAAAATATTATACCTCAGTTAAATAATTTACATTTTTTTCCTGGTTTATAATCATTATCCTAAGTGCTATAGTCACTTACGTATGCATTCATATGCACATGCACATGGGAATGCATGTACTGTGTATTAAATTTTTAGCTGGACTGAGAGTTGAAAGAAATTAAAGTTGGATTTATGTGGCAAATATTTTGTTTCTGTATAAAAATATGTCCATGTTTCCAAATAAAATTAGAATACCACATCATTATTCTAATTCTTCTAAAGAAATACTGCATATATATGTTTTTAAAACCTTATTGATGATTGTTACTCTTGTATTTTTTTGCTGTTACTTAACCACAAAATGGACTTAGTTGTAAGATATCTGAATATAAGGAATATGTAAACAATGGTTTGGCAAACTCATGGTTCATATAATGTTAGAGGAACCTATAAATGTGTATTTAAATTTTTGAACTTTTAAAAGTCTTATGTAAATATGTTTTTATAGTCAATGGTATAATGGTATAATTTCAGTAGACAACCATTGATATAAAAAAAGCTAGTTTAACTGAAAAAGTAAAACAAAGTAATGTATTTGATTTTTGTCATAAAAATTATTTGTCTTGCACAGGATTTTTAGATGTACATTGTTAGGATTATAATTTGTCTAATGTAATTTATGTATAATTTCTTAAGGGATTGCATAGAAACAGTGCAGATATCAGGCTTTAAACTAGTTACCACACTAATCTTAAATACATGTTGGAGAAAATTGTTAACTGCATAAATTTTCTAACATCAGTATAATAATTTAAAATATCTTAAACATTATTAAAAATTGCATTTGCTTACTGTGTCTATATTGTGGGCAATTGATTTAAAAAATGAAAATTTAATCAAAGCAAACTAACATTTATATTCTTTTTATTAGAGCCAAAATCACACTTGGTATGATTTTTTTTGTCTTAGATTTTATATTAGATGTTGGATTTATTAGTATTAACAAGAACATAGGATATTTATAAAAGATGGGTGAATAATGAATTTTTTTTTTCACTGTAAGTATTAAATGCTTATGTAGCAACTCTCCTTTAAGGACTCTTTTAATTCTACAACTCATCTTATTTGGAATTATTTTATATATCATGGTTAATGATGAGCTTTTCATTTATTAGTAGAAGAAAGCATGTTTATGAAAAAATATGCTTTAGAGTCAACATCCTATTCAACAATAACAATAACCCTTGTAATGATTAATATGGTGTTGCTTATATCCATCTGACACTGTTACAAACCTTGAATTCTATGTCCTTAATAAATAGTATAGAGGGGAGGAAATTCCTAAGACTTCAACATTAGATGATGTTATCGTATTCATTGTAATAAAAGAGCACTTAATTTCAGTTATACAGTTTTTTTAAGAGTTATATGGGATTGTATGGCCTGTTTTACGTGTATGTGTTGTTGAATGCACAAAAGCTTATGGTCAACTGTAGTTAAAAATATAAGGAAACTCTCCTTAAGGTATAGAATTTCTTCATTATTTTTTTGAATTATAACACATTCATCAAAATACATGTCCACTGAATTCCATAATCTTTGAAATGGCAATAGATTGTATTAAGATATGTATTTTCATTACATGAGACTTTTCTAAAGATTTGCTTTAAAATATTAAACATTTCAGTTTTCATGAAGAATTTTTATATATTTTAAACTGTTAACCTTATTTTATTTAGAAGATATTAAGTAATTAGAGTTTATTGTTATCCTAATGCTGGAAGTTTAATGGCAGACTTTTTTTTTGGTAGAATTTTATCTTTAGTGTAATTCAGTTGTATAAGAAAAAACATTAAGGTAGCCTTTTGGGAAGTTTTTGCCTAAATTAGCATTGATTTTCTAGCATCCATTTAATAAAGTCTTACATGATAAATGACTAGATAAAATAGGTATGCTCTGTCACATTTAGTTTTATTATTTGCAGGAAGGATTTTTTTTTCCATATTGAAGGTATATGACCACATGTGTAATATCACTAAAGAAGATATTACAGAGGTAGACTTTTCCAGTGAACTCTTTATGTAAATATATCTCTGAAGACTTTTGTTAGCTAATACCATTTGCAATCTTAATGCTCTTGAGGAGCTTTTGCATGACCTCACTATTTACTTAGAATTGTCACATTTTAGTATCCTGGAACAAAGGTTAGAACAGCATGGAAGGTTGGTACTTGTATGCTTTGAAGAGGAATTTGAGATGCTCCCCTATTTTGCCATCAGTTTTCTAGTGTGCACGAGCATCATTAATCATAGGAAATGCAAAAATAAATAATCCAGTTCCATTGAATTTTTTATGTGAATACTTACCTTTTCCCTTTTTTGTATATACAGTTGAGGTATTTAGGTAACCCCTAACCTTTTGCTTCAACAAAGAAGTACAGTATAAAAATATTACCACAGTTTTCATGTGAGCAGCTCTTGAGGGGAAAAAAAGGCCCTCTAGATGAATATTTGTTGGAAAAAACAGTTGTGATACAGAATGTCTTAACTCAGCCCCAATGCAGTACTTGAGGACCACCAATGTATAAAATTGAAAGCACATGAGTTTTGAAGCACTAGAAAAGGTTTGTAATTGATTAGCGTTGGTTGAAAGTATTGAAGTTCAGTGAGTTTTGATTTGTGAATGGTTCTATTCAATAAAGATTAATTCTGTGTGTTTGATAAAATCTTAGTGCTTTCAATGAGTTAGCTTCCCCCCCTGCAGTTTATTTAACCATCAAATATTTCAGTGTTGTTTTAACAAACTGGAACATTTCTATCTTACTGAATTTAACTTTAGCATGACTGATTTAAACAGGTCAAACTATCAGTGATTAGTTTGAAGAGTGTAATTGAATACATTAATTTTTACTTATTTTAAAATAACTGAAATATATTATAATGTAATCGTGTATATTTCATGCCTTTTTGATGATTTAGAGACTATCAAGAGGTTCATATAGAATAACAGAATATTTTTATGCAGTTTCTTTGAAATTTTTTACATTTTAATATATTTTTAAAATTCAAGAGTAAAATATCATTTTTTTCTGTAAGGTTAAGATTATTTATTATAATTTTAAATAATTTACAATATGAGTCTTTGGGAGTTGCATTGACATTTTTAGCTTTAATACGTGTGTTAAATGGTCTGTGTTTGTTTTGAACTTTTGAAATTCTCTCCCTGGATTTTGGAATATCTAATAAAGAAGCAAGTTGACACTTTGTCAGCGATTAAATCTTGAAACTTAAATTATTACTATTATTGGTATGGACCACAGCTATTATTTTGAAAATCAGTTTTCACATATAATGTTCAGTCAGTCAATTTGGTTTGTTAACACAGGTTTTATGTAGAAATTTAATCAGTCAACTAATATATTTTCATAAATAAGTTCTTAATTGTAATATGCTTTATGAATCACATCTTTCATTTTCAGCATACTGTTTGTGATAAACAATGAAATATTTGAGTTGTACAGATTGAAAATTCTTGTTTAATTCAAGATAAATGATATGTTGAGATAGCAAGAACACTGAAAACCTTTCTCTCTCTGTCCATCTTTCTGGATCTGGCTGTCTTTCACACACACGTACTTTTCACTCATTATATTTGAGGTGAAGCCTTTGGTCAGTATGTACTTTGTCCCTCACTTAGGAAAAGCCTGAACTTTTACAAACTATTTTACAAAATTAGAGCACATACTTTTACTATTCCATTAGATTGTTTTGATAATCATATAAGAAATTTAAAGCTGAAGTGAGATTTTAGACTTCAGATAGATTGTAGATTGGTGAGTTGTTTCCAATGTGATGATAACCTATACATAATGTTTACTACCCACCTGTAGTAAACATAGTGGGTTTAGTATAGTGGGTTCATCTCAAATTTTCTATCCAGGCTCCAAAGTACTATTTGAGGGCGGGAGAGGGTAAAATTTCACTTTTCAGAAGAGAAAGAATTGTTATGACATGTGATAGAAGATGATCCTTATTTAGTTCACTATAATGCTTTGTTGTTTAGAAACTTGGTCAAGTTTTAGGAATTTTACTATAGAAATAAGCTTTTAAGGGTATTATAGAAATATGACCCCTAATATGATAGAATAAAGAGCATTTTAACATTCTTTGTGACAACATTAATATTTTTACTTGTAGTAATGAAATAGTCCTTGAAACTTGGGTTGTTCTTGATCTGGTTAGAAAAAAAGTTTTTTTTTTTTTTTTTTTTTTAACAGAGTAATATTGTGAAAGAGTAACTTAACTGCTTGAAATGCCTGTTTCAAGTTATCCCTCCCTGTAACAATCGTTGTAACCATTTTTTTCCTCTTCTCTTGAGCAGGAACAGCAGAAGTTCCCATGCATAAGCTGTTATTATATGGGCTGTAATGCAGTCTAGTTGTATATATGTTATGCTTTCTTAATGCAGAAAAACTTAGAGTAACAGTTATTGCCTACCATTAAATTTTGAAAAATCTGTGGCTATTATATTGTATGTGTTATAACTGAGGGAGCCCACTTACAACTATTGAGGGAGTCACTACAGCAATTTTACTTTTTTTTTTTTTTTTTGGTAAAATACAAAGTATATTTCCTCACCCTTTTAAGAAGACCTTTTTCTCTCCTTCAGGTTTATTTCTCTTGACCTAAACTAAGACTGATCTTCTGGTAGCCAGTTAAAATGTGTGAAGTAGGAGGAGTAAAGGAAACTCCAATCGTTAGTTGTAAGTTTATAAAGCAAAGTTAATATAGGTATACACAGCAAAAGGATTTATTTTAAAGGATAAAAGAAAATTTTATAAACTTGCCTTATAGTTGGAACATGTTGGACATCATAAAGAAAATCTTGTAAGTGTTTAGATATTTTACTATAATACCGTTGTCAGTTGATGAACATTGAAGTAGTTTATTTTATATATCATCACTAACTTGAAATTAAATATTAAGGACTATCTTACGCCTGTTTTCTTTTAAAGCCCAGTGTGATTTAACAGGTATGGCTCTTTTAAATCAGGGTATCCTTAACAGAGTTTTGTTTTTCATAAGACGGTATTCATTTTGGTAGATCCAAGAATATGAGTAAATGAATTCTAGACGTCTTAATGTTTGCTGTTTGTTTATAACAAGTTCTACATGTGGATAATAGTGTGTAGATGTAAAATTAAAATTATAGAGAAAAATACAGTTGCATATAAGTTTTTAAAGACTTCTGTAAACTTTTTAATATTCTAGGTAACTATAAAGACCTTTTAAAAATGGCTGTTATATACTTTACCATAATTTTATTTCAGTTGAATATATGCTTCAGTTATACAAAGCTGTTTAGTAACAAAGTTATACAGATATTATATTTTGTAGTTTAAAATTATAAATAGATTGATTTTAGTTGAGCTGGTTAAAATGTTAACTTTACTTCGGGTTTATTTCTCTGTTTCACATGGTAGAGCTTAATGTCGAGATAATTCTGTGGTCTGTTATTTGGTAAAATTGCTTCCTTTTTGAAGTTACTCAAATATTGAGAGCTGCCGGAGTAAATACTTTATAATACTTTGATTAGTTTAATGTCTCAGTTTTATTTCAGTGAGGGTTAATGAGAATATTAAACTATTTTTTTTATCGTTTCAACTGCCTCACTTCTGTAATGCTAAAAAACATTTGATTAATGTGAGATAATTTAATTTTTTCTTTTTCAGCTCATTACTCTGAGAAGTAGATAAGTTACAGATGCGAAATGCAAATATGTACAGCAGTTTCATTTTTCAACTTTTAGTGCAACAAAATAGCATTATTATTATGATCTTTAATATAATGTTATCCGGAAAAGCTGGCAGTTAGTTTATGCAAAAAACATACCTTTATGTTTAACAGGTTCATCTCTTATAGGAGTTTAAAATATGATAACACTTACCCCAAAAGAAGTTTTGCTGACATGGTGTCACTGTGCTGAAGAGGCTGTTTGATGCCATAGTCCCTCCTTTTTTTTCAGATAGAACTTGTACCTTCTGTTGTAAATTCTGCTTGCAGCCTTAAACTGAAAATACAAACCATACCCAAACTTTGTTTTAGTTTTACAGTATGCCTGGAGTACATAGACTTTATATTTATTTTTTTCTGTCAAGAAATTATGTAGCTGGTAACATGTGAAAAGCAAGGAAACAAAACAAAAAGAGAATGAGCAAATATTTGAAGGACCTACTATTACTGCATAGACTGTGGTTAGAGAGCACTCACTGACTCTGTTGGTCTCGGTGGCTGGTAGTGACCTGCGGAGATTAACCATTTAAAAACCAGAGACTTCTTGCTGTCCTCCTGGAGAAAGTTTGCACCGCACTTGTGGTTCTGTGGTTGTTTGTGAGGCGAATGAAGCATTCACACAATCCAAAAAAGCAAAAGCTTTAAAACTCCTTTTTTTTGCAAGCACTATTACTGGAGAGACAGAATCATGTGGTTTGTGACCTCACAGTACTCAAAGTAAAGTGGGACTGCCTACCACTGTGGCTTTTCCCCCCTTGCTCTTGCTCTCTCTTTCTCTCTCTCTCCCTGACAAAAGGCTTGTGGTAAGGCCCTTCCTGGCATCCAGAAGGATATAGCTATTTAATTTTTGTGACTCATGAGGATTTGGATAGAATACAAATGCTGAAGGAGCCCAAACTCCTGTAAGGTTAAGCATTTGTAGAGCAGAACTCTGCAGTTAAGGGCTTTCCTTTCTATCCTCCCACCTCATTTTTTTTCTTGACCTCCTCCTTTTATTTAGTTCATTATTGTGTCTGTGGAAAAGTGAGCAAAGCTGGCTCAAGAGGCTGTGTGAAATTCTGAACAACAGTGATGATTTACAATAATTTACATCTTTGGATTGTATCACATTCTAGGGTCTGCTTCATATTTGCTGGGTGATTGGAGACCTTCTGTTTTTCTTTTTCCTGTCTTCTCAAACTTGTGAATCTGTAACTCATTGTAAAAAAGTTTACCTTTCTTAAGGTCTGGTTGCAAACTGCTTGCTGGGCTTGACTGTAATTGGCTGTCATGAAAGTGTTAGTCTAGGGATTCCTTTTACAAATGTTAAATCATGTCTGTCTAGTTTATGTATGATCAATATTAGATGCCGGCTCCTACAATAAAGGGTAAATGTAATTAGTATCATTTATGTTACATATACCTTTATTTTATGACTAGTTTGAGGATTTATAAAAATGAATGATAAGAATTGTAACAGTTTATTGGATGAATCTTAGTTTTATGCTTGTAATGACTTATTTTTCAAGGAATTATATTCATTTTGTATAGTTCTTTAAATAGTTTATCTGGATTTAACTTTACCAGAGTCTTTGATATTATATTATAGCTTAGATTTTTCAATATTATATTTTATAAGCTCAGAGTGGAGTGGGTTAACAGAAGCTGTATTTTTTGTCTATAATGAAAGCTTTGAAATAAATTACTGTGTGTAGTAAGAAATAATGCACACAGACAGAGTATATTAGTCGTCTCGATTTGCTAATTCCGATTCAGAAGAAAATTGGAAACATCTTTGGGAAACTATCTCCTTTTTTTGCCCCTTTGGACATGTATGTATAGAACTCATTTTCTTATTAGGATGATTATATATCATAGGCAGAGAATTTCATCTTTATGAATAGAGCTTCCTGTTTTCATCAGGTGGGAGTGATGGGGAATTTTTCAACAAAAATTATAAAGCTGAACAGACCAATTTTCTAGGCATTTTTTTCCATTTACCCACTCCACTCTGTTAGACTTCTTCCTAGTGTGATAGTAACTAGGACTGGCGTGAAGTAAATGATTGGGAGGGTGGGCGGAGACAATGAATTACAAAACATTATTTGGGGGTGTATAATGGGATAAGGGCTTGGAAACTAAGGAAGGTATTGGAGCCAAAATGTCCTTGCCTGTGAACTTCTTAGCACAGTTCATTATCTGTTTTTGGTTTATATTAGATGAAGATAAATGTACAGAAATGTTATATTTTAGTTTTTATTTTAAGTATAGACTTATACGTTATTGTGTGTAGAAACATTTTACATTTGAAAAGTAAACACTTTAATTTGACATTAATTATTCATACAAGAGAGAAAATTTATTCAGTTATTCTCTTTAATAAATAAGGTTGACTGGTGTGATCCATATCTCTAATCAATGTAAAAAAGTATATTAAAGGAAGGCTTTGTCTGTGTAATTTGTGGAATTTCCAAACATAGTTCCATATGCATATACAATAGCAGTAGAATCAGGCAATTGAAAAAATTTAGGTAGCTGCTGTAGTATGGTAATTAAATGTGTTTCTTCTTTTAAAATGAAGTTTTAGTAACTGCATAAGGATTCTCTGACATCATACAAGCCCAACTTTTTGCTAAATATTTTCTTCCTTAAAATTTAAAAAAATTATGTGTACTTTGGCCCTCCAAATTGACTTTAATATATTAGAATGATTTTTAACCCCTATGTGTTCTTTAACTTTTTATTCTCCTTTTGCAGGTAACTTTCCTGCACATAATTTTTGGGTCAGATTAATCACTCTTATTGCATTGCATAAGAGTTTAGTAGATATTGCTGAATATGCCCTTTCTGTTTCATTGAGGCCTGTCAAATTTCTGGCAGGAGAAAGAAAGTGAAGGCATGTGCTCTAAAGTTTGTATATTCGTTGTCCATAATTTTTTTTCCCTAAATTGAAAATATATTCTCTTTAGAGCAAATATAACTTCGTGATAAAAATTGAAAAACAACAGTGATAACTGGTATATATTTCATAATTGTCAGATTATTTTATTAGAAATAACTTATCACATGTGATGAAGAAAGCCTGACTCAGAAAAGTCTCTGCAAATAAAGCTCTTAATTATGGATTTATACTATGCTTAAGATCAGAAATGGAAACCATAGGGTTTTTTCTTAGTTCTTCAAAGACTCTCAAAACTTCATCCTTTTTGGGGATTATTTTAGTATTTGTTATGTTGAAGTAAGTAACAAGTTTAGGTTTGCTGTATAAATTATGCATTTTAATGCCATGGAAATGAAATATAGCTCAGAACTTGAAATTAATTTCAAAAAGTAAAGAAGTTAGTTATCTTGCTTCCCCATTACCTTGTATTTACTAAATTTGTTAACATTAGTCAAACTTTTTATATTGTATGCTGTTAGCCAAATAACAGTATAATAGTGTTTTAAACACTACATATATTTTTTACTGCTACCTTTAAAATTTTTTTTTTTATTTTCTGAACTGATGATCTTATTTAGATACAGTCATTTCAGTTTATCAATATCAATATTGTCCTCATTGCTATGTGTTTTATTTTATTGTTTTAAACTTCAGTTTGTGGCTGTTTTTTTTTTTTAATTAAAAACAATAGAAACAAATGGTTTAATGTAAAAATTTTATAAATTGTAGAAATCCTAATTTGGCTTAAAATGTTCTCACTGATTATGAGGCTTTAGCAGACACTTTCTTAACTTATTGTTTCAGCTTAGTATGTGACAATTTTTTGTTTTTTGTTTTTGTTTTTTTTTTGGATTTAATGTATAGCTCTTTAAGCTTACATTGCATTTATTGGGTTTTATATTGATGATTTAAAAATTTTTTACATTAGTAAAATGCATATAATTTTATTAGTATTTTAATTTATGTTTATGAGAGATTAGTTCCACTTCCTTGTTTTAATGGGGTGTATGTCTGTGAACACAACTGCATGCACGTGTCTGTGGTTGTGTATGTGTACAGAGTATTTTGCATTACTTTTTGTGATGAAGTTTTTTTTTATTTTTTCCTCCTCATTTTTCTTTAATTAAATTGCATTAAAACCCCAAAGCACCACTATGTCCATGATTGTTTAAACAACTTCATTTGTTTAGTATTAGCAGCGATCTGTCTAAATGTGTGAGATTATGTAGAAATTGGATACCAAAAGAGAAAATACTAAATTTTTTCTCTCCCTTGCTTTCTCCCTCTCTTTTACTACGTCTCTTTTCTTCCCTCCGTTCCTCCCTCTTTCCCCCTGGCTTTTTCGGTTTCTCTTTCTCTGGTTTGATATTTCTATAGTGTTTCAAAGTAGATTCTTAAGGTTCTAGTAGGGGATATTGACATTAATTCTCACTAATGAATACCTGGCAGGTTTGAAGCACCTAACATTCAAGGCAAAGCATAGTTATATCCTGAAGTAGTACATACACCTCGTTTGTTAGACGGTGTTGGCATCTGATTACAGTGAGTTTCTTTCTTTTACCAGTTTTCAATTCCTATTGCTATCTTAATTTATTTTAACATATTGTTTCACATGACATTACACTTTAATTTTGAGGATTTGTTTTTTTCCCCTTTTGACTAGTCTTCGAAGTGCAGAGTGAGCTGTAACTTGTGTAATGTAGCTGTATAAATAATACATGTTTCTTATAATTATTAGAACAATTCATCTTCTAATGCTGTCATTTTTCTAAGAAAAAAAGGCGAAAACTTGCAGAAAATATGGGAAACATGCTCATATGACAGCTGAGGATGTGGCTAGGCTAAAGCAGGAAACTGCTACCCACAATGCAATGTTACATATACTACCACTTAATAAAATTTATATCAAACATGCTACTGACAAAACCAAAGAAAAATAATATCCCAACTATACTAGCTTATGTACTAAATATACCTAGGGAAAAGCGAAACTAATATTTTTGGAACCTTTATATTTAGAGAATATAGTAAATGAAACTGTGGGACATCATAATACATTGGAGCTCTGTCTTTGTGCTGAAGGTCTTGGTTGTAGTTGGAAATGTCTTATAATAACCTTTTGGATATTAACTTCTCTGGAAAAGGCATAAAAGTACCCCCTTTCTTTTTTTTAATTGAATTCTTGCAGTATTAAATAGGATTAAAGGACATTGTCATCTAGTTGGAAAAAAAAGTTAAATTATGAGATACTCATCATGATTTTTTAAACTTTTTACCCAGCCAGATATATATCTTTCTATTTTGTTTTAAGTTGTCTTTTATTGCCAGGTTTGAGGTGGGACTTGAATTGTCCACTGAGGCATATTTCTTTCCAAAGTAATTGTTTTTCTTGCTCTTTCTTATTTATGTTAACCTACCTATAGCTTACCTGATCAGATCATATGCTTTACTGTAGGGAGGGTTAGTCTAAAGCAAAAATGTAAAACATTTTTATAATGTGGTTGAAAAAATATGAAATCTTAAACAATCAGATTTTAATATACTTAGGATTTCTGTTTCTAAATCTTAAATCTCCTATGCTTTTAGCTGTCAGACTATAGCAATTTTGATGAATTTAGTACCTTGATAATTTAAATGAATTATGAGGCTTTATAAGAGAGGTTTTTGAAGATTTAAATAAGGGGACATAGTAGAGTTTTGAATTGATAAACAATGTATAGAAATTTTATCAGAGGAAGAATAGAAAAGACTATAAAGTCAATGTTACTTATGGAAGACTCCCTCTTAGTATTCCAATATATAAATTACCACTGTGTCAGACATGGCATGATATTTGTCTTCTCATCATTTAAACATTAAACATTGTCTCTCTGTCTATATCTCTATTAAAGATGATTTGCTTAATTGTTTGAAGTATTTCTCCTTTAGAGACTGCTTATCAATAACAGCTGTAGCACTGTGGCTTTTCTCCATGGACTCATGGTGGTCTTTGGAACAACGTTCTTCAACTTTGACAGGTGAGACAGAGGCTCTCCAGTGCCACTGCTTTTGGATGAATCTAGCTGTGGTTGGAGAAAGTGCATCTTGCCAAAATATATGGGTGAGACCACACACAGCCTTTAAAATAGTTATTGTAGGCTTATTTTTAGGGATACATGTCTTGACAGTTCTTTTATTTGCATGCCAATTTCATTGCTGTGTATAGATTTTTCACTGGTTTCAGTAAAGGCAATTACAGATTTAGGTCTCTATTTGTTAAGCCTTGTGTATTAATAATTTACACTGGAAAATATTCAGTTTGGTCATAATTAACTATAGAAAATAGATTGAAAATGAATCATTAGAATACTGATCTTATTGTTTTTACAAATTTGACAGTATTCCCATTGGAAATCTCAATTTCTCGGATAGTTTAGTAGTCAAAAATAGCTCCAATTTGAATTCTAAGATCAAATAGATTAAGAGAGAATGTTAAAATATCCATATACTTTAATTACATTACCTGTAAGACAAAATGTGTAGAATCTTCAGAAGTACATTTTTTTAAATAATGATATAATAAAGCATTGTTTATAAGTTTTACACTTTAGTAGAAGTATGAAAGCATTGAAACAAATGGCCAAAGAAGTCAATTTCTTAATATGTAAGCATAATATGTGAGCCATCTTTTTTGTTGGATGATTAAAAATTTATTAGAGAACTGTAAAATTGACTATATGTTTAAAAAAAGTATGCTTAGTCTTCTAAAACTGACTTTTTCAGTGACCAGAAAAGAGCGCTGTTTAGACTTTTATAAAATGTTTCTTTTTATAAAATATATTTGGATAATTATCCCTGAAGCTTAAGTTGTTAGTAATAAGTTATTAGTATTAAAGCTTAACTTCCTGAGCCCTGACAGGTAATTAGTCACAAGACTTTTCACTTGATGATCAATGATTGTTGGTTAGGTATATATTTCTAAAACAGTGTAATTAGCTAAGATAAGATTACAGTTTCATTCTAGGTATTTTCATAGTGAAAACAGAATCTACTGAGATAATTGGAAATTCAATTTCCTCCTCACTTATCATAGTACCCTTCCATTGCTGAATGGTTCTGGCAGGAAAGTAATAGGGAAATTGTTCCTACAGCTTTTCCAGAGAACTAGTTATTGAAAAGAAGAGACAACATAGTATACAGAAAAAGATTGTTTAATGAAAAATTTGACCCTCACCTCTCAGAAATTGGTCATGTATGTGAACCTTTATTAGATGCTAGACTTTTTAGAAAGCTTCATAAGTTATTATTAGGATGTTTGAGGAAAATGGAATGAATATGTACTGAATATCAGTCATTCTGTGGAATATTTGTTAAGAATATTTAATAGGAAAGTATTCTTAAAGTGCATGATGAATTATGTTCATGAAGTTAGTATCATGCATAAACAAGTACATACATAAAATAAATGTGGTAAATGCTAATAATTGGTGAATCCAGGCAAAGGGTATGCAGGGTTACTATTTTCTACCTTAGTGAATTCTGAAATGTGAAGCATTATGTAGAAAAAGGTGTATAGGGATTTGGTATCAAAGTGAAATTAGATGGGGAAAATTTCATTTATTTGTATAAATAGTTACTTTTAAAAAATAAGCAAATATTAACAGGCTGGGCTATATGTAGCAATTTTAGATTTTAGTTGATAGTTTTACTTTTTACATTTAAGTTCTGTTCACAGTAAAACAGCTAATTTTCACAAATTTATACATGGCAAGTCTAAATTGGAAATGTTAAAATATTTTTGCAAATACCAACTTTAAAAGTTTAACATTTATGTTATAGTAACTCAAATCTGGACCAATAAGCTAGAGATTTGTAGAGGATCAAAACCATCATGTTATTACTGTGTCATCTGTTTATTCTTAACTGGATGCTTTTAAAGTTTATAAAAGTATCTTAAAACGTTCATTCACGTTAAATTTATACTACTGGGTTGTACTACTTGTACTAAATTGTTTGTATTATTCAGTTATACTCTCTTAAGAAATATTTAATGAGCAGAAGCCTACATCTCTATATGCAAATTATTCTGAATTGGTGTTATACTAGTGAATACCCTACTGGAGTCTTTTTTTTTTTTTTTTTTTAATAGAGGACCAAATAGTAAATATTTTTGGCTTTGTGAGACATAGGATCTCTGTTCACTGCTCAGCTCTGCCACTGTAGTCTGAAAACAGACAGTAAGTAAATTAGACAATAAGTAAGTAAATGTGTCTGGCTATGTTCCAGTAAAACGTTATAAACAGGCAGCTGACCTGCCGTAGTTTGCCCACTCTTGCCATCTATACTTCATTATGTAGAAATTTGTGACCCAGTGGATATCTTCTTTTATAGAAAAAGCAAGAAAGTTTGAAAAATGACCAAACTTTTAATTTACATATTACAATGGAATTTTAAAAAAGTATTTATAAAATCCATTTTGTTTTGTTTGTTGTTACTTGAAAGATCACATCTTTGGTGCTGTTTTGTTGAATAGTGCAGTTTCATCTTGATCATGTAATTATATATTGTGAATAGTTTTATAAGCCACCCTAAAATCCTTTTAGTGATAATGGTTGGTATACAAATAAATAATCTTGATTATAGTCTATTTCTAAATTATCATAAATCTAAGTATTTATCTAGTTGTTTATTATTATTAATAGATACTAAGATTCTTATACCTTTTATCCAGAGAAACGTTTCCTTCTTTCAGAATTTATTGGATTTAATGCCCAAGCATAAAATATTTAGCAGAAGTCTGATTAGTGCTTGTGATGAACTATTTTTCCTTTTTCATTTATATTTAAATTTAAATTCGAGTAAAAAAGGAATTATTTTTGATATTACTTGATCTGCAGAATAATCATTGCACTCACCATCCAAAATAAATTAGTTTTGAGAATCTGCCTATGTTGGGTAGACTTGTTATTATTTATTGGATGATGGTGGTGATTATATCACTGAACAGGAAAAGCAATCTTTTTTTTTTAATTGGTAAAGAGCAAATAAACTTATATTCTGATCTGAATTTGAGACCTTTGGTATATTAATACTTAATGTTTTAAAGAAATGAGCTATATATGTAAATGAGATGTCTTTAAGCAAAAGTTTACAATTCATATTATTGAATACCTATTTTATCTATGGTTATTTAAACAATTCCAGTTATTGCACATGAGGATGAGATAGTTGAAAAATTGTTATTATATAAATCTCATAATTTCTTCACAAAAGAGCAGTTTTCCTCCTTTGTTTATCCCCTAGAAGCTGTGGTCATTGCCTGTTAGCTTTCATTTATGATAAAGTTCTAAAATGACTGTTTTAACACCTCTCCTTTTTTTCTCAGTACTTAATTATAAAACAAGACACATAAATCATTATAAGTAATAGGAAGAATACAATATAATTGATATATGTAATAGTAGAATTACTAATGTAGTTTTTCACTACGTGAAATCATTATACAATTTATTACTGAAAATGTCAAAAATAGCCATTTAAAAAAATTAATAGGTTTTATCTTTTGAGCAGTATTAATTTTATTGAAAAATTGAACAGAAAGTTACAGACTTCCAATATACCACCCCCCAGACCTCAGTTTTTCTATTATTAACATCTCGCATTGATGTCCTACATTCGTTATAATTGATGACCCATTATTAATACATTATTGTTAACTGAGGTCAGTATTTTACATTGAGTCATTATGTATGTTTTGTAGGTTTCATCAGTTGTTTGTTATATATCCACTATTGTAGTATCAAACAATAGCGTTTTCTAAAAGTCCCTATGAAATTTTATTTAAATACACATAACATGACATTTAACATCTTAACAGTCTTAGCAACTGGTCTTTTTACTCTTTGTATAGCATTCTGTTTTTCAGAATGTCATATGGTTGGAATCATACAAAGTGTAGCCTTTTCATATTGGATTCTTTGACTTAGCGGTATTCACTTAAGATTCTTCCATTTCTTTTTGTTATTGCTTAATAGCTAATTTTTTTTCACTGCTAAATAATATTTCATTGTATGGATATAGTAGTTTGTTTATATATTCACTTTTTGAAGGACATTTTAGTTGCTTTCATTTTCTGGGAATTATGAATAAAATTGTTCTAAATTTTGGGGCAAGTTTTTGTATGGACATAAGTTTTCCACTCATTTGGGTAAATACTTAGGAACATTGTTGCTAGGTTGTTTCACAAGAGTACATTTAATTTGGTAAGAAACTGCTAAAATGTCCAAAAGTGGCTATATAATTTTGCATTTGCACCAATAATGAATAAGAGAGCTTGATGCTCCACACTGTTGTCAGCGTTTGTTTTTCTCAGTGTTTTGGATTCTAGCCATTCTAATAGGTATGTTGTGGTACCTTGTCATTGTTTTAATTTGCAAGTCCTTAATGATAAACTATGTTGAGCATCTTTACATATGCTTATTTGTCATCTATATATCATCTTTGGGAGGTGTCTGTTCAGATCTTTCACCTGCTTTAAATTTTTTTTTTTCAGTTCAGTTTTAAGAGTTCTTTGTATATACTACATTTTGTTTATATATTCATTTGTTGATGGGCATGAGTTGTTTCCACCTTTTGTACCTTGTAATTAATGCTATAGTTGAACATGGGTGTACCAGGTATCTGTTTGAGTCCCTGTTTTCAATTCTTTTGAGTATAAACCTAGGAATGGAATTGGTGGGTCATATAGTTAATTCTATTTAGCTTTTTTTAAGGAGCTGCCAAACCAGCTATTTATTTTTTCAAATATTTTCTCCCAATCTGTGACTTATCTTTTCATTCTCTTAATATAGTATCTTTCGCACAGTGGATGTTTTTCACTTTAGTGAAGTCCAAATTATCAGTTTTTTTAATCTCATGAATGATATTTTTGGTACTGTATCTTAAAAACTCTTTCCAAACCCAAGGTCTTCTAGATTTTCTCCTTATATTCTCATATAAATTTCATAGTTTTGAATTTCTCATTTTAGTTTATGATTCATTTTGAGTTTTTTTTTTTTGGTGAAAGATGAACATTGGGATGTTCAGTTATTATAGCACCATTTGTTAAAAAGACTTCATTGGATTTTCTCTCTCTTTTGACAAAGGTCAGTTGACTGTATTGCCTGGGTCTCTCTCTGGGCTCTCTACTCTATTCCATTGATTTAGATGTCTGTTTTTTTTGCCAACACCATACTGTCTTGATTATTTTAGCTTTATTATGTTATAGTGATATATCAGTTAGTTTATATTCATAAAGTAACTTGCTGAGATTTTCGTTGGGATTGCATTGAATCTATAGATCCAATTGGAAAAAACTGACATCTTAACAATATTGAGTCTTCTCATCAGTGAATACAGGGTTTTTTTATTCATCTAGATCTTCCATCTCTTTATAAGTTTTTCATTTTATCTCATACAGATTTTCTACGTTTTGTTAGATTAATACTTAAGTATTTTTATTGTGCCAATGTAAATATTATTTTAAAAAATTTTTCTAATTTCAATTATATGATGATATATAGGGAAGTAATTGAGTTTCAGATATTAACCTTATATCCTATAACCTTGCTATTAATTGCTTATTTTCAAGAGTTTTTTGTTGATTCTTTGTGATTTTCTCCATAGACAATCAGTCATGTTATCTGTAAACAGATTATTTCTTCCTTTCCAATTTTTTTATTTTCTTTCCTTGGGTTATTATATTGGGTTATTACAATGGGTGTTTTTCATTTTAATGAAGTTTAAATTACTGATAACTTGTTACTGATCTTAGTGAAGAAAGCATCTAGTTTCTCCCCATTAAGTATGATGTTAGCTGTATGTTTTTTGCAGATGTTCTTTATCAAGTTGAGGATGTTCCCTTCTATTTTTAGTTTAGTGACAATTTTTTATCATGAATGGGTATTGGATTTTATTAGATGCTTTTTCTTTACCTATTGATAGGAACACATGGTTTTTCTTCTTAGCCCATTGATATGATGACTTTTATCAGTTGATTTTCAAAAGTTGTACGAGCCTTGCATATCTGGAATAAATCCCAACTGGTCGTGGCATATAATTCTTTCTATGTATTATTGGATTTAATTTGCTAATATTTTGTGGAAGATATTTTGTATCTACATTCATGGAAGATATTCTAAATGTTTGCATACATGTAAAGTTTTTGTCTGCTTTTGGTATTAGATATTGCTGGCTTCATAGAATGAATCAGGAAGTATTCCTTCTGGATTAGATTGTACAGAATTGTAGAGAATTTCTTACATAAATGATTGTTAGAATTCACCAGTGAAACCACCTAGGCTTACTGCTTCATGTTTTGGAAGGTTGTTAATTATTGATTCAATTTAAAAAAATAGATATAGGCCATATATCATCTCTTCTTATGGATGAGTAATATTCCGTTGTAAATATGTACCACAGCTACTTTAGCCAGTCATCTATTTTATGCCACTTTGGTTGCTTCCATGTCCTGGCCACTGTGAATAATGCTGCTATGAATATTGGTGTGCAAATATGTTTTTGGATATGGGTTTTTAAGTCTTTGGGGTAAATACTCAATAGAGGGATTGCTGAATCATTGTTAGATCAATTCTTAGTTTTTTGAGGAACCTCTGTATTGTTTTCTATAGTGACTGTACCAATTTGCAGTCCCACCAGCATTGTATGAAGGTCCCTATTTCTCGCATCCTCTCCAGCATTTGTTATTACTTGTCCCCTTGAGTATAGCCATTCTAACAGGTGTGAGATGGTATCTCATTGTGGTTTTGATTTGCATTTCCCTAATTGCTATTAATGTTGACCATCTTTTCATATATTTGCTGGCCATTTGTATGTCCTCTAGGGAGAAGTGTCTGTTCAGGTCTTCTGCCCATTTTTTGATTGGATCGTTTGTGTTTTTGTTATTGAGTCATATGAGTTCATTGTATATTTTGTATATTAGGCCTTTATCAGATGTATTGCTTATAAACATATTTTCCCATTCAGATGATTGTCACTTTACCTTGTTGACTGTTTCTTTTGTAGAGCAGAGGTTTTTTAGTTTGATGTAGTCCCGTTCACTTATTTTTGCTTTTACTTTTCTTGAACTCGAGATAATCATGCTAAGTGAAATAAGCAAGACAGAAAATGTTGAAAATCACATGATATCACTTATATGTGGGATATAAACCTAAAAGCAACAAATGAACAGGACAACCAAATAGAGACTCATGGATATTGACAATGGACTAGTGGTTTCCAGAGGTATAGGGTGGGGGCAGGGAGAGCAGAGGTAGATAGGGTAAAGGGGGTCAAATATAGGAGGGTAAAGGCGGGGGGGGCGGTAAAGTAGATAAAGGGGATCAAATATATGGTAGCTGAAAGAAACTGGACTTTGGGTGGTAATTACACAATAGAATATATAGATGTCAAGTTATAATGTATACTTGAAAATTATATAATTGTATTAACCAATGTTACCCCAATAAATTTAATTTAAAAAATGAAAAAAATAGATATAGGCCTATTTAGATTACCTATTTCTTCTTGTGTGAGTTTTGGTAGCTTGTGTCTTTCAGGGATTGCTCCATTTTATCTAGGATTTCAGATTTGGGGGCATAGAATTGTTCATAGTATTCCTTTATTATCCTTTTGAATGTCCGTGTGATAGGTAGTGATCTCTTCTTTCATTTATCATATTAGTAATTTGTCTTTTTTTAAAACAAACCTAACTAGAGGTTTATAAATTTTATTTTTCTCAAAGAATTAGCTTTTGGTTTCATTATTTTCTTCTGTTGATTTCCAGTTTTCGATTTCTTTGATTTTGGCTCTAAATTTTATTTTTTCTACCTACTTTGGGTTTAATTTGTCCTTTTTCTATTTTATTAACGTGGAAGCCTGGATTATTGATTTTAGATCTTTCTTTGTTTTCTAATATATGCATATAGTTGCAATAAATTTCTCTCTAAACACTCCTTTTTCTACATATGCAAATTTTGATGGATTGTATTTTCCTTTTTATTTAGTTTGAGATATTGTTAAACTTCTTTTCTTTCATCCATGTGTTTCTTGATCTAGTGGTATTAATGTTGTTAACCAAAAGCCAAAAAAAAAAAAGGTTGTAATAAAAAATAAAATGCATTTATTTGAGGAGGAAAAATAGAAGTGGGGAATTATAATCTGGGACACACAAATATAGGTAGCAACCCTAATTGCCCTCTAGTGAGAACAAAGAAAGTCAGAATTTATAAAAGCAAAAAACATAGATGCAGTTCTCTTTTAGGTTCTTTATGTAATTGAAGTATGCTGGCTAGGTTAATAGAGATTGGCTCCTTTCAAGGTGAAGACTATAGATGGTCTGGTTGCTGTGGTAAGGAGGAAGTAAAGTCCATATATGTTCATGTAACAGTTCTTGATGCATTATGTTTATGGTTTGGCCTTGAGCTAAGTTGAGCTATAGGTCAGGAACTTCAAAGCAGTTCTGAGAACTGAAATATGAGATGTACAGAGGCCCCAATTGCTCTGTGGCCTCCCGACTCCATTTTAAGTGACATGCTTAGCAATATTTACTACATTTTATTGTCTCTGTTATCAGTATCTGTCATATTTGTAACTTTTATTTATCATTTTCCTTGTTCTTTTTTTATTACTTCCACTCTTTATGCCTTTTCTGATTTTAATTGAGCATCTTACATGATTCCATTTTCTTTTCTCCTTTAATGTGTCAATTATACTTTTTAAAAAAACTTTTTCAAAAGCTGTTATTCTAGAGTTTGGAATATATTCTTAAAACTATTTAAAATCCACTTGCGATAACACTATATATGACTTCGTGGGTAGTACAGGTATCTTAGAAAAGAGTACACTTTCCTCGTAGCATTGCTGACATTTATTTTACTTATAAACTATTATCACTGAATACATTATTGCTATTTTGAACTTTTACCTGTTAAAAATAAAGATCTATTAAGAATAAATAGAATTTAAAAAGTATTTTACCTTTATTTCTTGTCTTATGCTGTTTCTTTATACAAATCTATGTTTTTGACATATTATTTTCTTTCTCTTTGAAGAATTCTGAGATTTCTTGTGAGGCAGGTTTACTAGTAATGAATTTCTCAAGTTATTTTACTTGAGAAAGTCCTTTTCTCATTCACTTTTGAAGAATAATTTTGCTGAACACAAATCTATGGTTTTTTTTCAACACTTTAAATATTTCACTCATCTCTCTTCTTGCATAGTTTCTGAAGAGATGTGCAGTGTAATTCCTTGACCTCTGTAGGTATATATATATATTTTTTTTTCCTAGCTTCTTTCAAGATTTTCTATTTGTCTTTGCTTTTCTGCAATTTGGATATTATATGCCCAGGTGTCATTATTTTGATACTTATTCTGCTTGGTGTTCTTTGAGCTTTCTGGACCTGCGGTTTGGTGTCCAACATTTTGGAAAATTCCCAGCCATTATCATTTCAAGTATATATTCCTTTCCTCTTTCTTTACCACTACACATATGTTACTTTTGGGTAATTTCCCCACAATTGAATATTCTTGTCTTTTTCATTTTTTTCTTCTTACCTTTCAATTTTGGACATTTGTTGACAGATCTTCAAGCTCTGTGATTCTTTATCATTTCAGTCTACTGATGAACTCATAAAAAACATCCTTCTTTTTTATAGTGGCTTGATTTATTTTTTAGCGTTTTCTTTTTTAAAGAATAATTTCTTTTGCTTATTTGTTAGCATTTCCATCTCTTTGCTTACATTACCCATCTGTTCTGACATGTTGTTCACTTATTTCATTAGAGCCCTCAGCATACTAGTCATAGTTATTTTAAATTTCTGTCTGATAATTGCAAAATTTTTGCCATATGTGAATCTAATTCTCATGCTTGCTTTATCTCTTCATCTTCAGACTTGTTTTTCTTAATTAGCATGCCTTGTAATTTTTTGTTGAAAGTCATATGTGATGTATGTGCAAAGAAACTGAGGTAGATAGACCTTCATTGTGAGGTTTTTATGGTTATCTGGCTTGAAGTTAGACTGTGTTTACTATTGCTTTAGCCATAATGTCAGAGACTAAAATTTTCTCTAGTGTCCTTGTTTTTGTTTCTCCTGCTATCTTTGAGTAGGCATCCCTTCTCCCATGCCAAAGACTAATGGGTGCTGAAGTTGCAGGTTTCCCTTTCTCCAAGGTAGTTAGTCTTTGTTGTAATGTAAGTTGGTTGGTTTCCCCAAAAAGCTTGTTTTTTTTTTTTAGCAGAACAGAGTACTCTGGGGCTTTTTCACAATGGGCCCACTCTCCAAGAAGAGATTTTTTTTCTCTGACACTCACCATGAGAACCTGGTGGGTCTCTGAAAGGTAAAACACAGGAATTTGTGGGGGTGGGGAGGGGGGACTAAGGCTTGGCTGCCTTGAGCTTTTATCTGTGTCTTTTTTCTTGTCTTGAGGAAGGGAGCGATAATTTCCAACCTCTTTATATGTCATTAGGAAACTGGAAGTCAGAGTTTTTTTTTTTTTTTACAACAACTTAATATATAGCAGTGTCTTAAAACATGGAATTTAAAAGTTCAGTATCATTCATTAATTTATTCATTTTATAAGCTTTTATTAAATACTAATTATATATTAGGCTCTGTGTTAGTACTTGCACTACAGAGTTGAAAAAGGAATAGTTCACATGTTGAATTTGGAGCACACAAATAAATCAATGAATAAAATACTTTGTTAAATACTACATAGGTGTATAAACAGGATACTAGGTAGTGATAGAAAAGAGTAGTTTTTCAGTCAGACTGGAGGGTTCAGTGGAAGTTATTCAGAATTGGTGAAAGATAACTGAATTTGGAAGATTGTTAGGAGTTGACTCAACACCTATATGTAGGAAGAGGAAGAGGATGATTCAAACAATAGGTCTTTTCTTAGCTTCTATAAGACTTGTGTAAGAAAGAGAATCATAAAGTTCAATTGCAATAGACCATGGGGTAGGCTAATTGAAGCTTTTGGTTATCTCTTTTTACATTTAAAAGATGTTATTCTTGGTACAGTTACTGTGTAAGAAAAGACAGTTGGGGGTCTGTTTTATTTTCAGTACCTGTTTATTAGTCAAAGGGCCATTTTCATCAGAACTCATCATTGCTATGCTTTGTTGTAAATCATGTTTGTATACTAATTGGCAAAGGGCAAATTGGAAAAACTGGAAAAATGTTGGACAATATAAAGAGCATAAAAATACTTGTAGTTCTTTTTCATAAAGATAAAAATTTAAATAATTCTTTTTTGTATGTACTTGGGACATACATATTTGTGCATAAGTACATGATTTTGTTATTTAAATTTTTTAGTTAACATCTGTTTTCTAAATATATTAAAAGATAACATTATTTTTAGTGACTGTATAGTATTTCTCCTTTTGGATATTATAGCATTTTCATATGGTTGAACTTTTACTTCTCTAGTTTTTGTAACATGTTTGTGTGTGCATGGGTATGTGTGTGTGCATGTGTTTGAGTATGCATGTGTATAAAGCCTTTTTTGTATTTGGGATCTTCAGTTATTTCAGTTATTTTAAGGTTTCTTTCCTTATTGAGAGCCTATTACTGCTTTTGTTTTTAAATTGTCATTAGTTTAATATTGTTTCAAGAATTCTACTAATAAAATATTCTTATTTATTTTGATGCTTTTTAAACTTTGTATTTCTGTGGCTTTATGGCTTTATGCTAGGGATAAAGAAAAGCCACAAGATTAAAATGGGCCATATTTTTGAAGCATCAGTTTTAATCTCTAAGTAATTTTTAATAATTACACAGTTCTATTGTGAGATCAAGGTAAAGTTAACAGAAAATTTAAGATAAAACTGGAAACTTCAAAACATTTTGATATAAATTTTGTACTAGGGAGGAAAAATTTGCCAAATATTAATTTAGTTTTAATATATGATACTTTCAAATTATATCACTTAGTTCATAAATTAATTATTATGTTGATAACCTTCAGTCATTTATTTTTCTTATTTGAGCAGACCTAATGGCTATCTGTGTCTTACAATGTATTGTTATAGATTTTTGAGTTATTTGACATTAAGAGTTAGATAACATTTTAATAAATATTTTTTACATTGTGTTACGATACGTTTTGCAAGATTCCTTTCTGATTTTTGTAAATGATTTTTTTGATATGTTACAGGTGGATCAAGGCTTTTTCTTCATTTAATTAATTAAAAATTAAAAAGAATTTGTTTTCCCTGGTCATAAAACTTATACATATGTATAATTGTTATTTAGAAAACAAAATTTATATTTTTATTTAACTAAAAAACATTTTTCAATTATAGTTGACATTGAATAGTACACTAGTTTCAGGTGTACAGAAAGTGGTTAGACATTTATATAACTTACAAAGTGATCCACTGATAAGTCTAGTAAACAAACAGAGTATTCACCTGACACCATACATTGTTATAATATTATCGACTGTATTCCTACTTTACTTGCCCATGACTGTTTTGTAACTACCAATTTGTACTTAATTTTTCCCCTTTTTCACTCAGACCTCCAGTCCTTCTCTCTTCTGGCAACCATCAGTTTGTTCTCTTTATCTGAGTTTGTTTCTGTTTTGTTGTTGTTGATTTTGTCTTTTAGATTACACATATAATTGAAATCATGTGGTATTTGTCTTTTTCTGTCTCACTTAATTCACTTAGCATAATACCCTGTAGGTCTATTCATATTGTTGTAAATGATAAAGTTTCATTCTATTTTTACGGACCAGTAATATTCCATTGTATGCATGTACCACATCTTGTTTATCCAGTTGTCTCTTGATGGACGCTTAGATTGCTGTCAAATCTTGACTATTGTAAATAATGCTGCAATGAACGTAGGGATACATATATCTTTTCAAATTGGATTTCTTTGGGTAAATACCCAGAAGTGGGATGCTGGGTTATATGGTAGTTTCATTTTTAATTTTTTGGAGCCTTCATGCTGTTTTCTGTAGTGGCTGCTCCAATTTGCAGTCCTTGATGAAAGCATCATTTCTTAATGACATCATCTTCTAGTCATCAGATTTTGCAATTCTGCTTTTTGACTCCTTTATTTTAGTAGATTGTCACTTTTTTGTTTTCCTATATTCTTTCTTTCCGTTTTATTTTTTCATCTTATACCTTAAACTTCACTACCTCTTGACTTTTCTGTCTCTAAGTTTATCCACTCTAATACTTTATTTGTATTTTTGCTATCATATTAATCTTTCTAAACTTCTTTCATACCTATATATCTTAAGTTAAATGCTTATTTCAGGTAAAGATACTAGGCATCACTTCCCAAACTTATTCCTTGCTCCCTGTCTTCTGTGTTTTACTCCTGTTCAATCCTTTGTCTATAATGGTTTCCTTGTCTCCACTTTCTGAAGTCCTGGTCATCCTTCAGATTATCACAGTTCCTGCCTTTTCATAAAACTTTTTAGTGAACTTCAGAGTGAGGACATAATGCTGTAGAAAGGTAATAGCTTTGGAGTTTGTTAACTGTGTTCCAGCCCTGGCTCTGCGAATTATCAACCTTGTGACCGAAAACAAATTATTTGACCTCTGTGATTTTCTCCTTCTTCATCTGTAAGGTGGGCATACTAGTCATTTTGTGGAGTTGTGAGTATTCAATTAGATAATGTTTGCATAGTACCTAATACAGGGAGCTCATAAGCAGTTAATATTGAATCATTCATTTAGTAAATACATACTAGATGCTTACTCTGTGCTGGGTTTTCCATAGGTGATTAGATGCATAGAGAAGTAGATGTTGAAGTGTATAAATTTTACACACCATTAGTAATATCGGGTATGGGAAGTATGAAGGTGAGAGAAAGTAGGACTGCCTTTTATGTTTTTAATAAGAAGAACAAAAGTCCCTATGCTCCAGTATCAGGAGGGCCTGCTCCTAGATGTAATGCTACAACTTAAGGGACTGTATACAAAATGTTTATTAACAAATCTTTACACTTGTTGGACCTAGGGCAGCTTTAGGATGATATGATTTTGGGTAAACATCGACCTCAATGTCTTTATCTATAAGATAGGGTTAAGAGTGTACTCTCTGCTTTCCCTGCCCCTTGGACTTTAGTAAGGATCAGATTAGATAATGTATGTAAACAGATGAGCACATTGCTGCCTGCTATTGCCAGTTCTCACAGTGACAATATGTAGTAGGTACTATTACTTTTCCATTAATAGGTAGCAAAGTGGAAGCACAGGAAGGCTAAGTGACTTATCTGCAGTCTTGCAGTTTATAGTAATGTCAGCAAAATCAAAGTTTTGACCATGTTGGTTTTAATGCAGATCTTTGTTGCACAGACAAGGGGAGAGAATCACAGTGTATTTCCCTTGACTATTATGGTTGATGGCAAATTGCATATCAGTGATATTTGCTGAATAATGAAGAGTGTAGAGGATTCGGAGAAATACTATATATTTGGAATTGCTGTTAGATTGCTGAAAGGTTATGTGAAGTGATAATCTCATTGAGGTTCAGATTAATTTCTAAGAGAATAAATAATATTTTTGAGAACTCTCTACCCAGTTATACTATTGGTATAAGAGGAAAGATGAATTATGTTCTAATTTTTAAGGGTTTAATTAAAATTTTTTTTCTATCGCTTAATAACTGTGACTTTAGTTGAACCACATTGCCCCTGAGAAACTATCCTAAATCATTACAAGCGATGATAATATATCTTATAAGATTATTGTAAGGCTAAAATGAGATAAAGTTTAATTCCCTCTTGTATAATGCTTAGCTCATAGTAGATGTGACTTTCTTGTATTATCTTACTTATCAGCTGTGGAGGTTTTGTTTTTATTTCTATTTTTCAGAGGAGGAAACAGAAGCTCAGAGAGAGGTTATTGTACTGACCAAGTTCCTAGGACAAAGAAACTGAGCACGAAGAAATATGCATAAAGCATTCATTGCAGCATTGCTTGTAATGCCAAAAATAAAAGCAATCTAAATGTCAAATAGTGGAATGGATAAATAAGTGGAAACAAATATATAGAGTGGTTGCTATTAAGTATTTTAAATGAATTAAGTCACTATGTATTAATGTGAATGGATACATTTTGAAAACAAAGTTGAGTGCCAAAGCAAACTGTAGAAGTATATATACTGTAATGACTTGTGTATAAGAATAATATTCCATAACAGGGATGAGAAGGATACACACTAACTGTGGTAATTTCTGAGAAGGGAAGGAGAGTGAGGGATTTCAACTATATCAAATAATGTATTCGGAAAAAAACGATGACTTTCTAGTATGTTTTCAGTCATGTTCTATCTTTAATTCATAATTAAAAAAATGTTAACTGAAAAGTTCTAGCAAAAAGCAAGTAGTGGTATATCATTAGAATGTAATAACATTTTTGTTCTTATTTTTACAGTTTTTTTATTTATCATAAATGATTCTGGATATTTATTTATGATAGTGATTGAAAAGCTCCCTTTCAAAATTTCACTAGAATAAAGATTGATGTTTGAAGAAATGTTTGAAGATGTTAAGAAAATAGGACTGCAATCTACTATGTTAATATGCAAAATTGTTGAAGGTGGAATATGAAAAACACGTAGGATGAACCAAGGTTTTCTATAAGATTAAAGAAGAGTGTTATCCATTCTTTCCTGTTGCTGATACTAGAAATATCTCCTGTGGATCCTATAGGGAAGATAGTATATAATGTAATGTGTATCGCCTGTGTACAGAGTGCACTCATAGACATGTATTCATACTGTGCTGTGCTATTGTTCTACCAAAGTGCAGTTTAGTAGAGCAGAGAGGAATGGTAGGTGGAAAGGATGGATTGATGAACAGAGGATGGGCAAAAGGTTGAACTCTTTTATGATTTGTTTTTACCAAAGGGTTAGGTTTTAAGAGTATCTTAAAGTATCCCACAGCTTGATTTTTGCAAGGAATCTATGGATTTATAACAGTACTCAGAGAATATTGAATGTAGACTTTAAAATATTTTGCCAAATATGCATACTGTTGTGTCTCTTATGTGTAAATATTTTTGTGATTAATAAATACAAGTACATTTTAAAACATTACTGATTACATAGTAGTTTTTGTCACTTGTATTTTTCATTTTGTCACTTGTATTTTGACCTAAAATGGTTGCAAACCACTATTTAATTGAAAAACTACATATGGTTAAGTCTCTTTTAAATAAATATTGTTAATTTCAGTTCTCAGTGATAATCCCTGAAAGGTGCAGATTTTAGCCCTTCTTGGTTGTTGGTTAAGTATTGACTTATGCTTTGAGGTTAAGTTGAAGTAGTGTGACATCATTTTATTTTATTTTATTTTAAAATTTATTTATTTATTCATTTATTTCTATGGTGAACATTATTTTAAAAGTTGAGAAACTGAAGTTAGATGTGCCACATAGAGGTGAGCTCAGGAATTCTCTGATGACAGCACTGTGATTCTCTTTAGAAAATAATGTTAGATAAATTCTGCTAGGAAATGGGTACTTGAGACTCCATACTTTTTTGTAACAATAGCCTGGTCAGAGTCTTTTCAACCTGAAAACTTTTAAAAATTGATGTTACTATTTGCCATTCTCAGCCTTAAAAACAATAAAATTTTAGGAAGGAAGGCAGTGTACAAGCACATCTAACTCTGAATTAGGTGTTATTTTAGTACACAAAATAATATTTAACATTTTTTAAAAATTACAGGATGCACAAGTAACTATGTATGGTAACTTGCCACAAGTAATTAGGGTAAATCAAAGTTGTGAAGCGGCAGGGTTTTTTTTTTTGAAATAAAAAAAATTTTAATTTACTAATGTTAATATACTTTTTAAAATTATGATACTATACACACATAAACATGAAATTTGTCATTTTAACCATTTTTAAGTGTATAGTTCAGCTGTGTTGAGTATATTCACATTGTTGTCTAATATCAGTACTATTCATTTCCAGAACTTTTTCGTTTTCCCACATTGAGACTCAGCACCCATTAAAGATAACTCTTCAACTACCGTTTTATTTTCTCTCTCTAAGAATTTGACTGTTTGTTATAGGTAGTCATAAAAGTATAGTTATCCAACATTTGTTATTTTGTTATTGGCTTATTTCACTTAATAATGCCTTCAAGATTGATCTTTGTTGCACTGTGTTTCAGAATTTGTTCTTTTAAAGCCTCACTTTATTGAATATATATACCACATATTGTGTATCCATTTATCCTTCCTGTGAATTAGGGAGGGTTTCCTTTCTGGGCAAATTAATTAGAAAAAGACTCCCTTTCTGGGCTAAAAACCCTTGACTATACAGACCTGTGAGAAGATGGCACATTGGTTTAAAAAAAACCCAAGCCCAACACTTCCTTCTTCTGGTGTACTTTGTGTCACACCAGGGTACATGGCTGGAAGTTCAGACTTTACTCTCTCTAAGCCAGATAGATGCTTTTGTGCAGTGTATAAATCCTGTTTCATTCTTGATAGTCCTGCTTGTTTATGTATTTACCATAGTTAAAACTTTGTGCCTTGGAATCATTGTATTCTTTATTCATTTTTTTCATTCGTTCATTGTACTGATTAAGTATTCTGAATATATAAGGTATTAATGGAGCTTAGTGCTGGAAATATAGAATGAATAAAGGACATTAGAGTGTATTGGGTGGTTAAATGGATGACAGAGGAGGTTTACCTAACTCAGCCTGAGGAGATAACAGTTGCACTGGATGTAATATTTAAACTGAATCTTAAGATAGTAATTATAGCTAACAGAGTACATCTTGCATGGCTCATACTCTTTTAAGGCATTATATGCATTAATTTATTCATCACATTTACAGGTAAAGAAGGTGTGGCACAGAGAAAATAAGATGATACAAGATTTAGTTCAGTTTGATAATTGCCAAGATGATACAGGATTTAGTTCAATTTGGAGTAAAGATTAAAGTTCAGGCAGTTTGGCCCCCAAATCTGTGTTTTCTTTTTTTTTTTTTTATCATTTTGCTACATTGTATTAGGACTCTGTGGAGTCCCAGAGTTGGGATAGGGGAGAGGGTTGTGGCACAGGTGGTAGTAGTTTAGGACATAAGGAAAATAAATTTGGAAATTCCAAAGAGATGGAATATCATAGTCAATATTATGGCTCTTCTAAGGGAACTGCAGGTTGCATAGTTGGCACTTGGCTGATATATGTGAAAGATTTATGGATGACAAGGCTAGAAAGATTTAGATAATCGAAGACTTTGTACACTATGCTTACATTATCTCCAAAACCTCCACTGCTTGGAGGATGGTAGTCTGTGTGTCAGTTGTTTTGATCTACTTTTCAGTCAAAATTAATCCCCACATTTACATTTGCTTTCATCTATCCAAATGGAGTTAGTAGAGGTGGGGTGGAGAATGTAGAAGTTCAGATTGAAAGACATATTAGGAGCTTTATTATGTAGGGCTTTATAGCAATATAAGTGGTAATAAACTTGAAGAACAGAAATTCCATAAGAATTTTATTAGTGGCAGTTTTTCCATTGTGCTGAGTTCTGTAAGTTTTAAATTTTATGAATTATTTGAATATTGTTTCCAGAAAGATTATTCAGATATTCATGTTTTTTGAACTAAACTAGTTATCAGAAATTTATATCATGACTTCTTTATCAATTATATGACTTTTTTTTATTTCTTAAAGGTCAAAATAAGTACTTTTGTGTTTACTGTTTTATTCATGAATGATTTACAGTTCTCCTAAGTATGCCTGCTTGTTCGAGAATGCCACAGTGAAGTGTTTTTTAACTGATTGTTCCGTCATTCTTTATAATTATCTTTATTGAACAAATCACAGACTTATCATTGTACTCTCCTCAATGTAATTCTTGCTCATAAACTGTAGTACTTTGAAGAAATCGTTGGTTCTTTTGGAATGACATTTAAAATGAAATCAACTTTTAGTTGTGAGAAAAAGTAACAGCTGTGACTTTGTAAGTTACTGTTAGTCGCTTTGGAAGCTAATTGGTAAGCTAGTTGTCATAATGAGGTCATTTTTCAAAAGAAGAAGTCATTTGTCATCTTGTTTTAGTCTGAATGAGCTTTTTTTTTTGACCACATATTTTCAAATTACACATCCCTCCCACTTTCATAGTTGCTAATACTTTCATGGAATAAGATAGTAATGGAACTTTTGAAAGGTAAGTTTATACTTGACATGTTCAGTATGTGATTTGTATTTTATACCATAATTAATAAAAGACCTATATAACACTGAAATGTTATTTATTTATATTTCCTAATGAGAGGGCCAAGTAGTATGTGCTATTCTGTATGTAAATCTCAGCATACAGAATATGAATTCTACCAAGAACTGTATGCTCAGTCCTTGTAGGGTGATGATCTGTGTTGTCTACCTGCTTGAATTCCTTTTGCTTTACTATGTACCTATATTTTCTTCATATCTCTGGTCCTTCACATTCACTTGTGATGGAAAATTTATGGGTAGTAGAGAAAAGAAGTAACTACCCTAATTATTCTTATCTATTTTTACCGGTACCTGAATTACCTTTTCCTCCTGGTTGTAACTCATATAAACCCATACATTTATTTTAGCTTCAGGATTCCAGACAAATTAGAAGGGCCAATTCTAGATACTTAATGAATATTTGATTCAAGTGTCCTTTTCTTTGTAAAGGAAAAATAATATAGTGTTCTTATATAATAATTTAAAAATTGTTATATGCAATTAAGAAAGACACTTCTAAAAGTGAAAACTATTCCTGAGGTATTAGAATTTATCCTTAAAATGCTAATAATTAGAGTGGGATAAAATGGAGAGCTCCAAACTAGATAAACTTGCATTTAGGAACTTATGGGTCACAAAAATAAGTAAATACTAAATAATATCACATTAGTTTTTAAAGATTTTAATATAGAGATATAAGAAAAACTTATGGAAAACAAGTGTATCTTATTTTTGGAGGTACTGTTTTTAAAATAAAATTTTCTGATAACTAAAATACTAATGTTAGAGTAGTAAATAGGCTAATGTCTTGTACTAGTTATTGCTGCAATAATGCTGTATCACAAACAACTCCAAGATCTCTGTGGCATACAACAATAGCTGTTTATTGCTCATATGTTTAGGATGATCAGTTAGGCATCTCTGCTGATCTGTAATGGATTTGGCTGGAATAACTGGTTGACTTGGTTTTACCCTATTTTATTATAAGATATGTTCTCATGATGGCAAGAGAAGTGTAGTAAAGATTTAAAAATGCAGTGCATTTTGAAGCCTGATGTAGTTAGTGTGTGTAACATCACCTCTACTGTAGTCTATTGGTTAAAGTAAATCACAAGGCCAGTTACAGCTCAAGGGATGATCTGTTTAGTGACAGGAGCTGCAAAGTCGTCTGGAAAAAAATCCACATCTGGGGAGTGGTGAAGAATTGGGGCTCTTGTCGCAATCTGCCTCATGTACCCTAGAGCATCAAAAACTAAAACAAATGGTTACCATTTCAGTACATAGCTTTCTTCTTTTTATCATTTGATCATATTACGTATATTTTTATAACTGAGGTTTCTTCCTGTCTTTAACTCTGAATTTATTTTCAATGCTAGTAAATATAATTCTGTATTATAATTTTAAAATGCTGCAATTTTTAATAGTAGCTTTGTAAAAATTTTATATTGAATTTTGAATGTTAAATTATCCTTGTATTTCAACCTTATTTATATGTCTGAATACATATATATATATATATATATATATATATGTATGTACGTTTAACAACTTTTTATAGAAAGCTGTAGTAATCAAGACAGGGTAGTACTGGCAGGGCAGGTCTGCTAGTGATGAAATCTTTTACTTTTTGTCTGAGGAAGTCTTTATTTCTCCTTTACTTTTGAAAGATAGTTTCTCTAGATATGAGAGGAATTTTTTTTTGAACACTTAAAAGTATTTTATTTTTTTCTCTTGCTTACACGGTTTTTTTTTAAGAAAACTATAATTCTTATTCGTGTTCCTGTATAGGTAAGATTTTTTCCTCTTGTTTAAAGATTTTCTTTTTGTTTTTTGGTTTGTTTTTAATTTTTGTATTTTTTTTCTTTTTCATTTTTAATATAGTATGCCTGTGTGTGTGTGTGTGTGTGTGTGTGTGTGTGTGTGTGTGTGTGTGTTTTATTCTTGGTATTTTCCAAGAGTCCTGGATCAGATCCTTGCCAGCATTTGGTGGTGTTAGTATAGTGGAACTTTGGCCATTCCTGTTTTAATTTGCATTTTCCTGATGACATATGATGTGGAGTATCTTTTCAAATAAGTATCTCTTATTTACCATCTTTATATCTTCTATGGTGAGGTGTCCGTTAAGATCTTTTGCCTATTTTTAAATTAGATTGTTTTTATTGTTAAATTTTAAGACTTCTTTGTTTATTTTGGATAGCAGTCTTTTATCTAATGTGTCTTTTGCAAATGCAGTTTACCCTTGAACAACATAAATATGAAGTGCATGGGTCTACTAATATATGGAATTTTCAGTAAATACCTGTATTGTTTTTGATCCTTCGCTGGAAGTCCACAGATGTGGACAGCTTACTTTATGCGCTGATCTATGTCATTTTATATAAGAGACTTGAATATTTGTGAATTTAGGCACCTGGGGTGGATCCAGGAACCAATTCTCTGTGGATACTAAGGAATAGCTTAAGTTTTGGGGGGAGTGAAAAGTTAAACACAGGTTTTCGACTATGAGGGGAGTTGGTGCCTCTAACCCCTTCATTGTTCAATGGTCAGCTGTATTTCCTCTCAGTCTATGGTTTGTTTTCTCATTCTTTTGATGTTGTGTTTCCCAGAGCAGAAATTTTTAATTTTAATTAATTTCAACTTCTCAATTGTTTCCTTCATGGATTGTACCTTTGGCATTGTATTTAAAGAATCATCACCATACCGAAGTTCATCTAGGTTTTCTTCTGCATTATCTTTTATGAATTTTATAGTTCTGCAGTTTGCATTTAGGTCTGTGATTCAGTTTTGAGTTAATTTTTGTGAAGGGTGTAAGGTCTGTTTAGGTTCATTCTTTCGGATGTGGATGTCCATTTGTTCAAGTACCATATGTTCCACTGTATTGTCTTTGCTCCTTTGTCAAAGTTCGGTTGGTTATATTTAAGTTGGTGTTTCTTAGTTTTCTGTTCTGAACCATTGATCTATATGTCTACTCTCTTGCCAGTAACACACTGTATTGATTACTGTAGATTTTATACTGGTTATCTTTATTTTTTCATTTGGATTTTGGTTACTGTTCTTTGTCTTTTTATTTTAGTGTGGAGGATTCCCTTTGGTATTTCTAGTCATGCAAGTGTCCTAGCAATGAATATTTGTTTCCCTAGGAATGTGTTGATTTCTACTCATTTTAAAGGATAGTTTGCCAGATACAGAATTCTTTACATTTTTTATTTTCAGCATTTTTAATGTTATCTCACCACCTTTTTTTCTGCATGATTTCTGATGAGAAATCAGTTGCTAATCTGATCAAAGATCCTTTATACATGATTTAATGTAGTCTCTTAACAGTTTGATTATGATATATCTAGGTTTATCTTACTAGGAGTTCATTTAGCCTCTTGGATGTGAATTTTTTTTCATCAAATTTATGACCTTTCATCAATTATTTCTTCAAATATTCTTTCTTTTCTCTTTTTGACATTGTTGTTATGTGTGTGTTGGTTTGCTTGATGGTACTTCATACATCTCTGAGGCTCTGTTTTCGTCATTATTTTTTTCTCTGTTATTCACATTGGTTAATCTAATTTACCTGTTTTCAGGTTTGCTCTTTGTTTCTTTTGCCCGTTCATATATGCTTTAGAGCCCCTCTGGTGAATGTTTCACTTCAGTTTTTATACTTTTCAATTCCAGAATTACTATTTGGTTGTTTTATAGAATTTCTCTTTCTTTATGGATATTTTCTATTTGTTGAGACATAGCTCCTTTTTTCTTTAGATATGTTTTTAAAAAGGCTTTTGACCATATTTAAAATAACTGATTTTAAATTCGTTGTCTAATGTGTCAAATACCTGTGCTTCCTCAGGGACAGTTCCTCTTGTTTGCTTTTTTCCTCTGCTTGGGTCTGTCTTTTTTGTTTGTTTGTTTGTTTTGCATTTCTTATATTTTTTTGTTGAAAAGTGTCCTTTTTTTTTTTTTTTACTATAACGTGGCAAATATGTTAGCTTATCTTTCTTCTCTAGAGTTTATAGGTACTCTGTGTTGTAGTTGTTTATGTAGTGACTTTTGTGATCTAAAAATGTTTGTATTCTTTGTAATGTGGTTATGAAATTCTGAGTTCTGTTAGTTTAGGGATCAGCTAATGATTAGAAAAAGATTTTCTTTAATACCTGGAACCAAAATATCTCTTAAGACTTTGCCAAGGGTCTGTGTGTGTTTGTTGTGGTATGTCTTCAAAACCCAGTGAGGCAGGTTAACCTTACTTAACTCAGCTTTAACCTTCACTTTCTGCTCGTACAGAGTACCAGCGTCAGCCAGAGATGAGAGTGTTAGGCCTTCTTAGGGTTTTTCTGAGCACACACTTAACCACTTAACCCCTCACATATGTGTGATTTTGTAGGTTTCCAGGAATATGTTGGAGTTTTTCAAAGCTCCTGTGGACATCTCATTCCTCAAATTTTCTTTGTCTTTTAGTTAGTTTATCATTTACCCAATTGTTATCCATCTCAGTAATGATGTTAAAACACTTGCTTGTAAAATATGCTTTCTCCAGCTATCCTAATCTTCTGAGAGAGGCTTTTGTACTAAATTAGTTTTGAGTCACATGTCACAAAGACAATAAGCCATTCAAATGAAGTCTTCCAGAATACCACTAGACAGGTCAAATAATTACTGGTCTTGCGAATGAGATTTGGAATTAACTTAAGTTTTTTTCTGCTCCTTTAATTACTGGGAGTGTCAGTTGTTATTTTCCAGTGCTACTTGTGAGTTTAGATGCCTTATGAGATGGTACTAGATTAAGTTAAAACATAAAGATCCTTGTTCTTACTGAGATACAGTCATTTTTCTTGCATAGATTGTCCCCTATTTCTGCAAGTAATTCATTTCCAGAATTATGAAAAAATTGACTGTCACAGATTTTACCAGTGTTTTATTGCTTCTTTGGGGAGAGTAAAATTTCAAAGATACTGTCTTTACCATATTCACTGATGTCACCCCAGTATGCTGATATACTGGAAAAAGTAGTTCCATCTAAATGGAGCAGTAGTTCCATCTAAATTACTTTTAAAAAGTAATTTATTTTCATAAGGGATTTGGGTTTGTACTTTGTATTTTCTTCTTCTTCTTTTTTTTTTTTTTTTTACAAGACAGGAAAATCTTTTCAAAAAGAGAATGTATTTTTACATTCTACAACAGCATTTGTGGTTTTCATTTCTAATGATATCTTTTTTTTTCCTTTGGTATTAAGCTAGCTCTGAACTCAGATGAATTCTGAAATATTCTTTTCTCTTCTGTATTTTTGAGTTTTTGAAGTAATATTTTTATAAAAATGTCAAGTTGGTTAATTTTTTCCCCATTCTTCTATATGTTTGTCAATTTGCTTTCTAATTGTTACATCCATTAGTGAGAATTATTGTATTAAAATCTACCGTTGTTGAATTGTGTTATTCTCTTTTAATTCATTTTTTTTGCCTCATCTATTTTGGTATATACATTTATACCTTTATTATATATTAACCCTCTATCAAAATAATGTCACTTTTGTTTCTAATATTTTTTCCTATTTTCTTTATTATAATGTAGGCACTCCAGCCATTTTGTCATGTCCATTTGTGTGATGTATCTAATTTTATCTTCTTACTTTCAAAATATCTGTGTCTTTGAATCAGAGATTTGTCTCTTATAGACAGAATATTTTTGGATCTTCTTTATTTTTCTGGTTTAATGTTTCCTTACTTTTAGGTGGGTTGTTTATTGCTTTTATATTCAACATGACTATTTATAATAGTGGATTTATATGTAAAATTTTATTGATTTTCTATTTGTCTTACATCTTTTTTATTATTACTTCTTCCTTTATTGCCACCTTCTGTGTTGTTTTATTTTTAATCTTCTGTGTTTTCTCTTTTACTATATTTTTAATAGTTATTTTTTAATGGTTATTCTAGATATTTTAGTATGCATTTTAACTCATCACAACATACTTTAAAATAATTTTTATTTAATCCTAATACAGAAACTTTTTCTAATCTTTTTCTCTATTATATTTTGTTTTATATTATGTTATATTATAGTTATTAATTATAAACCAATATATTGTTGTTATTGCACATTCATTCTTATGTCTTTTATAGAAATTAAGAGTATTGGGATAAACTTTTTTTGTATAATTTTTTATATTTACCCTTATATGTACCATATCTTACACTTTTTTTCCTGTGTGTTTAAGTTACTGATTTGTGTCTGCTCCATTTAGATGGAACTACTTTTTCCAGTATTTCAGGTTTGATTTACTAGCTATTAATTTTCTCTTTAAAGTTTTTTTTTTTAAAGCATAATTTTTCTGGACATAGAATTCTTGATTGACGGTTTTATTTTCTTTGAGCACTTTGAATATGTTATCCCATTTCCTTATTGCCTTTAATGTTTTTGCTAAGTCAGCTCTTAATCTTATTGGTATTTTCATATAAGTGAAATGTCAATTTTCTGTTGTAGAATTTAAGATTTAGTCTGTCATTTCACAGTTGACTATGATGTACCTATGTGTGCATCTCTGTATTTATCTTACTTTGCATTCATATTCTTTGGTTTATATTTTGTCTTAAGAAGTTTCAATCATTTCTTTAACTATCTACCTTCTCGTTTTTTCTCTTTTTTCTGAGACCCCTAGCATACATTTTTTTTTACATTTGATTTTGTCCCACAGATCTCTGGGCTGCGTTCATTTTTCTTTTTTCTTTTTTTCTATTAATTTTTTATTTTGACTGTCTTCAATTTCATTAATTCTTTATTCTGCCATCTCAGATCTGCTGTTGAGTGCTTCTAGTAAATTTTTTAATTTTAGCTATTGTGCTTTTAAACTCAAGTGTATACATTTCTCTCTTTTTAATAATTCCTATCTGTTGATTTTCTACCTTCCTTGAACTATTATTATACCTTAATTTTTAAAGTATGGTTTCTTTTAGTTCCTTGGGTGTATTTGTAATTGCTGCTTTGAAGTCTTTGCCTGCTAAATCTAGTATCTGGTACACTGAAAGATAGTTACTGTTGACTGCATATTCTCCCCCTTTTTTTGTATTGGTCCTTCTTTCTTATTTTTTACAAGTCTAGTAATGAAGTTTTCAGATCATATATTATAGCAAGTCTGCATTCTGATGTTCTCTCCATGGGAAATGTCCTTGTTTGCCAAGTCTGTTTCCCTCAAAACGTGAGAATGCTTATATCGCTTTTCTTATTTTTTTTTTTGTTTTGTTTTTATGTAAAAGTCTAAGTGGTTAACCCTTTCTCTACATTGCTTAATGTTCAGTCAGTATTTGGTTAGAGGTCATACTCAAACATTTTGAGGTAGTAAGCCTTCTACTAATTGCTAATGAATCTGTTTATAGCCTGGGGAGTATTACCTAGTCTGGCCTTTAAAATCTGCCTTGTATTTTACTTCTTTTTATATCCTGTGTCTCTTCTTTGTATGTGTGTGTGTACCATAGGTCATGGATGTGTAGGTATCTTCATCTACTTCAGTCTTCATTGTGCGTGTACACACCACTGGTTAACCTGGGATATGTGACGAGCTTGTCAGCACCTATTTGGCTGTCTCACCTCCTGGAAATTTCTCTTAACCTCCTGGCTAATCCCTCTGTTACTTGTTTTAAACAGTCACAGACTGAGGTTTGCGGTCATCCCTGTTCTAGTCTCACTGTGGTGACCACTTTCCCTGGCAGTGCTCCAAATTAAGTGAACCCACTTAAGCAACAGCAGAAAAACTGATGGTTTTTACAGCCTCTTTTGCCTTTCTTTAACTACTGTGGAGGTAGAGCTACGGTGAATGGGGGCATACCTGGGTAAAATACCATAGAACACATGATATTTTTCATTGAAGTTCTGTATTTTTCACAGTTACATGTTTCTCAGTCTGTTGTATTATTTTGTTTGATTTCCACAGTGCTAAAATGGTTGTTTTTGACTGTTTTGTCTAGTTGGTAAGAAGATCTGTTGACTTTACTCTCATGCCTAATGTATATTTCTGGTCTTATTATCTCTTGCCTGGTCTCTTTATATATCTCCTAAATTCTCTCCCAGTTTTTACTCTTGATCTCCCTGTATTCCCTTCTGCAAGTAGCAGTCATACTTTAAATGTCCTGAATGTTTAAATGTTTTAAAACACAGGTGAGATGATAGATTTTTTTGCTTAAAGCCCTCGGTGTCTTCATGTTTCACTTATAGTAGAAGGTGAAAAGACTTAAATGACCATTGAGGACTTTCATGATCTTTTTCCTTTTACCTTTTTGACCTTTTCTCCCCTTATTCAGCTGTTCTTACTATAGTAGTTTCCTCGCAGTTCCTCTAAAATGCCAAGTATATTTCTATGTCTAGCCTCTTACACTTAATTCTTTACTGTTTGGAGGACTGCTTTTTCTTTAGATTTGCATAATCCACATCTTCAGTGCCTTAAACCTCTGCTGAAACATTACCTTCTTAGTGACAAGTTCCCAACCAACATTTTTTTTCACATAACCAAATATCACTACTTAATATTTTCCCATAGCACTTTATCCTATCTGGTGTATGTTGACTTATTTATTTATTGCCTGTCTCTTCCACAAGAATGTAAGCTTCAGTAATATTGAGATTTTGTTTATATGTATTTCCTGTGTTTTCCACAAAATAGGCAGTCATTAACTATTGAATGAGTGAATGAGTTGGCAGAAGGTGTGTGTATTATGGCTTTTTATTCCTGGTAGAAAAACCTGGAAGGACAATGTAGAAGACATGGCCCTTTTATAGTTTACATACCAACTCAGTGAGAGATAATTATAATGTGGAAAGTGCAATATTAATGGTACATTCACAGTGTTGTGTTTTGAAGGTTGGATTTGGTTAATTTTGCTTGTAGAAGTCTAGAAGTATTTCACTTAGGAAGAGACCTGTGAGCTAGGCAGAAGAGGAGTAGAAATCTGCTAGGAGGTAAAAGGAAACAAGGAAAGAATTGTGAAAATGTCTGTGTCCAAGAAATGCTGATTTTGTTGTGGGCAACATTGAGTGGGCTTTGGGAGACTATAGGAGGATATGGATAGATCAATAGACAGAGGTCATATAACTAAGGATTGTGGGTACCATATTGAGAAGCTTAGTGAACTAACATGGGTCTTAAGCAAGTGACTAAGTTTTATGGTTTGGGAAGAAAACTATTTAGGTACATGGAGCTTGAACCAGATTAGGGATAACTGCAGAGCAATGTATTTTAGTAGGTTCCTGGAATAGTTAAAATGAGAGACAGTGTCATTTTGATCTTTCATCATTAGCAGTGTGGATGGAAAAGAAAAGGAGACTTTTGCATGTATAACTGAGCTATAACTCATAGGATTTGGAAATTAAAGAGAAGAATGAGTGAAAGATTAAGTTATAGTTATTCAACAAAATACATGTTGTACATTTTAGGTGACAAGAATATACTAGTGAAGGAAACTTCCTTCTCTGCTCTCATGGAGCTTATATCGTAGAAGAGACAGGCCTTATGCAAACTATTATACAATATATTGGGTTTTAATAAGAATTATGAAGAAAGATAAAACAGAATATTAGATAAAAATATTTTGTGAAAGGGTTTGTTAGTTATGATAGGATGGCCATGGAAGGCCTCACTGGTGAGGGGACATCAGTGACTGAAGCAAGAGTAGAAGTGAACCTTGTGGAGACTGTAATAATCACATAGAAACAAAATAAATGGTAAGAGAGCTTAATAAGAAAATGATGCTATTACGGTGGAATAAAAATCTGTTTGAGAAGAATCTTCAATTGTTACCATAAGAGACATTTTCTGCCGAAGACAATCAGGTGCTAATTTGTTGAGAGAAGAAATGTTGGGAACATGCTTTGAGGTTTCAGAATTTCTGCCTTTGAAAATGGGATTAGTTGTAGTGCCATTTTCCAGAACAGGAAATCCATAGGGAGATGTAGATTTGTGGGGAGAGAAGTTTCTCAGTTGTGCGTTCTTGAGTTTGAAACCTGTGTACAGCTTTTGCTGCTTAGTTTGACGTTTTTCACCTCTCCTTTTATTTTAAGTTCATGTTTTTCTTAATGGTGGTGATTTTATTTCTCTGTGATGTTGAACATCCAGCAGGGCTTCTTTATTGTTCCTAGCACAGTTTCCAGTGCAGTGGTTGTACATCCTAAAGAGTGAATTAATGCATTACTCACTCATGCTTAGTAGGAATCTCTAATTAGGACTTTTTTTTTAATCGATGAAGGTTAAGTATGTTAAGATATCTGAAGTCTATCTTGAGATTGTGTCTTTGAACTTTTTGCTCCCAGTGGAACACAGATTGTTACCTGTTTTGCCACATTGGTATCTTTATTCATTTTATTAGGGAGAATAAAGATAATTGAGAGAGGAGAATAAAGAGGTTACCTTCTTTAATCTAGAAAAGGAAGAACTCCAGAGGTATCATTCTGGAGAATTATACCTTATGTTTGCCAAGTCCTTTTTAGTTTATAAACTAAGTGTTTATGTGCATGTCTAAATTGATTCTTTTTTTGAACCTTATCAAAACTCCATGAGACACAGAAGATTTTATACTCACTTTAGCTTTATTTTCTTCTCTCCAACGTTTATTCTTTGCTCTAGCTATCAAAATTATTTTGCTCTTTTATGAATTAACATTTTTTTTTACTTTCAAAACTTAATCATTCATCATCTCTTTCCAAATACCTTCCCACACTCTTAAATCTGTGGCTCTGTCATACCACTTATAATACTATCAATTACTTATAGGTATGTCTCTGCCCTGTTATAAGGATTTTGAGGTTTGAGAAGGTGTTCTTTTTGACTTTTAGCCCTGAGTGCCTAGTTCAGTGCTTGGCAAGTGGTAGGTTCTTAATAAAAGTTTATTGAATGAATTGAATTATTTAACTGTAGCTTTACTGCATTCATCTGAGGTTAATATAACATTCCCTGTTTTACAGGTAAGGAAAAAGTTTTATGTGGAGTTAACTTATTTGAAGTGTCACATTTGGTAAGCACCAGAGCCTAGATGCCAAATGTATTCTTGTGTTCTACCTGATATTGAATACTGTAGAAGTATACTCAGCTAAATGGAGGTTACAGGGAGGACTTGCACACCAGATTGTGGCAGTTGATTCTACCCTTTGAGTGAGTACTTTAAATGTATATAAGAGAGTAATGGAGAAAGTAAAAATATCTTAATATTATTACAAGTTTGTAGCAATTAGATTTAATTTTTGCACTTGAAATATAGACATTTCCAGGCCTCTAATTTTGATTTATTAGGGTCTTAATAACTTGAGCTTAATAATCAAATTTTAGTTATCAAGCATAGCATTAATACAGTTGAGGAACTTTTCCAGTAAAAGGATCAATGCAATGATTTTGAAGAAACTGTTTAGCCCCACTTATTACTCTTCTTAAGTCATTTAATGAGAAGGCAATTCTTTTCTCAATACAGGCTTTATTTTCTTGAGAAAGTTAGCTAATGAAAGAAAAAAGGTTGGCTGGTGAACTTTTTTCCATTTTCCTTTGCCACAACAATTTTCAAATGTGTATAAAAACACTTTTTATAAAAACTGTCTTATTTAGTGATGCAGGTAATATACTGTGGACAATTTCATCTGTTTGAATGTGGAATTTATTGTAAGAAATTATACTAGGACTGTGACATGGCTTGGTCAAGTCTTTGCTCTTGCTGACTTAATAGTTGCTCAGACTTTCATATTTATTATTATGAGAACAGATATCTGATTGTGATATTTTATTTAATTGTAGTAAGAAATTCTTCTGCTGTTCTGTGATCTTTTATATAGGTAATCCAGGTAAGGATTTTCAGGAGTTGTTTTTTGTTTTTGTTTGCTTGTTTGTTTGTTTTGTTTTTTTCCCCATAAAGTAGTGAGGATTCTGTGAACATCTTTGTAGCATGGGTCTCCAAGAAGCTGCCAAAAGTTAGTAAATATTCTTAGGCAGTTAATAGTAATTCATTGTTTTAATGGTTCAATTAAAATATAGGGATAAAAGATAATGATCTGCATTATAAAAATCTAAATATTAATAAAAATATTAACTTATTAAATATACTTGTTGGTTTTAAAATGATATAATATGATTGTCATTCAATCAACAATGCTACTAGAAAGCTGTCACTTGACTTTTTTCTAAATATGTTAAAAGTTTTTTAAGGCACATAGATTTCTGATAGGAATAAGTAGATTGTGCAGTGACAGTGAACATTTGGCTATAATTCATAGAGTGCTGTGGACCCTTTAATAACTATGAAAAGTGAGCAGGCTGTCAATTTAGAAGATTCCATCTAAAACATACTCCTTCATTGGCCCTTAAAAAAAATTGCCACAGTACCCTGCATAGCGTTTAGTTTATTTACTGAGAAGAAGGAATGGTTGAATCAACTCACAGGAGATAAATCTGTGGTAGGTGTTACAGGGCTGACTTTTAAACCACACACCATCTCTCTCTTTTAGTTTATTTTACTAGCTAATATGTAAATTTTATTAATGAAGCCAGGAGGGCTCATTCAGAGATATTTTTGACTTCTTTTCAATAAAGAAAAACAGTGATTTTGTTAGGAATGATAAAGTAGTTTTGTTACTGAATAACTAAGTTCAAAGCTTTTAGAAGGAAATTAGATTTTTATTTAATATGTATTAGGACATGAGAACAGTAACTATCCAATATTAATTTGTATTTTTAAAGGTTCATTTACAATGTTAAATTGTAATATCCAGTGTTACCTTCCATTAGATTAACTGATAGAAATAAACCTGTTATTTCCAACAACTGGCTTGGACATCAACATGCTGACTTTCTACTGGGGGGAATCAGTGCGTATACACCCAGGTTCCAACCAAGGCCCGAACTAGGCACCACAGTTACTGGTTTTTACGTGGCTTGATTAAGAAAGAGGAGGCTCCTATGCACTGAAATTTTCTCTTTTAAAATGGGCACATTTCCCAGCATAAATATGATACTTCTATACTAATCAGGATGGAGCCTTATCCTGCAATGGGACTTACATTTTGGGCTTTTCACCACATCATTGCTGTGTTCTACATAGTCAAAAATAGATATAGAGTAAACCAATCCCAAAAGTCAATTACAGGGTTTTATAGTGATGTACTGTAAAAAATTTGGTTGTGTTTTTCATTATACAGAATGTTCTTTCCAAAGACATAAACAGAAAAAGCACATATGTTTGATTTTAAAAGTAACTCTACTTAGCTTTTTAAAATGCTACAGACATTTTGGATGCTTTTAAATGATTAGCATTATAATTATGCGATAAACCCTCTATATAAAGGCAGGCCTGTTTTATAATTATTTTATTTAATTGCTCCCCCCACCTTAAATTTTTTTTTTTAAGTGAGGGATCATCATAGATACTTTGAAAGTATTTCTAATGCACATTTTAATGACCTAGTAAATTCATCTTATTTTCTAACCTTTCCCCAAGAAGCAAATGCTCATATGTATTATATCACATTTGGAGCAACATGCTAATTTACAAGTAATATATTTTTTAAAATATGGAATAAAAACCATTTATCCATTATGGATTAGTACAGTGCTTAAAATACAGTATATGAAATCTAATTGGTAGTATAATTGTTAAAGTAATATAAAAAGCACTTAAAATTATTTTAAACTTTACATTCTTAAGGAAAGCTTATCTAAGCCTCACAGAACTTTTAAGTGAATGTAACATTTTGTTATAATATTTTATTGGAAGTGATACTTTGAAGCCTTATAATTTAAAATTCTATTTTTAAATTAATGGTTATTTGTAATTTTCCACTTTTAAACTGCGGTTAATTTATATTTATGCTGTTTGATAATCTTCAAATAAATGTTTCTTATTTAATGCTTTGCTCCTATAGTCAAGACTTAATTTTCCACAGTCAGATTTCAGTCGAATACAAATATTGGTTTCTTTGCTTTATTGAAATGGTTGCTTTTTTGTTGCCTAAGTCTTTTACTGACCGATTGGTTGACATTATAATTATCCATTTATTCATAACTTCTACAAATATCACTACAACTATAATAATGGAATGATAACTTTTTTCAAACCTGGTAACTTCTTTCATTTCTGAGTTGGTATAAACAAGAAAGTCAGAAGTTTTGTTTCCATATATACTTATAGCAGACAGTTTTGATTAAGAGCCATTCTTACAGTCTTTATGGAAGACAGTGAAATCTTTTGTGTAGATATCCTGAACAAGCCAATTATGATAACCTTATTCTTATCAGTAATTGGTTTAGGAAGAGTCATGTGATCCAAACTTAGTCTATTCTGGGCAGATTCCTTAACTGATAAAACGAATAGGCCAGCCCTGTTCTACTAGATGAAGTGCAAAGAACTACTGTAGCATATATTATAATGTGAGATTCTGGGCAATGGAACCAAGCTGCCTGTGTTAGACTCCCAGCATTTCCCTTACCAGTTTTGTGGCTGCTGACAGTTTATTTCCTCTCTCTTTTTCTTCTTGTAAAAATGAGACTAATTTACAAATGGAGCATTAGTCATGAGAGACAAATTATCCTCATTAGTAATTAGGGAAATGAAAATCAAAAATATAATGAGATACCACTTTATACTCACCAAGATGGCTAGAATTAGTTCCCAGAGCTGGTAGGAAAGTAAAATGCACCACCTGTTTTGAGAAACAGTGTGATAGTTCCTCAAGTGATTAAATACAAAGTTAACCACATGACCCAGCAATTCCACTCCTAGGTATGTACCCAAGAGAACAAAAGCATATGTCAACACAGAAGCTTGTACACAAATGTTTATAACAGTGTTATTCATAATAGTCAAAGGTAGAAACAACTTGAATGTCCATCAATGGATGAAGAGAAAAACAAAACACAGTAAATCAATACAACAGAATATTACTTGGCCACCACAAGGAATGAAATACTGATACATGCCACAACATGGGTGAACCTTTAAAACATTATGGTAAGTGAAAGAAGCCAGTCACAAAAGACCACACACTATGTTTCACTCGTGTGAAGGTCTAGAATAGGGAAATTTATATCCAGAAAATAGTGGTTGCTTAGAGTTATGGGGGGCAGCAGGATGGGAGATGGGGAGTGATAACTTAAGATTACTGGGTTTCTTTTTTTGAGTGATAAAAATGTAAAATCGACTAATATTGCATGTATCTATGAATATACTATAAGTTATTGAATTGTACACTTTAAGTGAAATGCATGGTGTGTGAGTTATATTTAAATAAAGTTGTTAAAAAATGGGGCCAATAACATCATCTACCTTATAGGCTGTTGTAAGAATTAAATCAGTTAATGAGTGTAAAGTTCTTAGAACAACCTTGGCTCATAGCAAATGATGAATGTGCTAAAAATTAACTATAGCCCTGAGAAGAATTGATCAAGAAACACAATACGCAGAAGAAGAAAGGTCCTAGAATTGAAAAGGACTCAGACAGCCTTCCTTTGGGACTACCTAAGTCTGTTTCTTGCAGCTGACGACATCTTACTGATACAACTTCTTTCTTCTGTGATCTTATTTAATCTTTCTCAGTGCATGCAAACTGTCATGTTAACTTTTATACTTAGAGGCTTTACCACCTTTGGCCTTTATATATACTAATATCAATATGTTTATTTTTAGTTTGTATGTCAAACTAAAACTTCTTTTAGGGCATGGGTTAGGTTTTAAATTTTAGTATCCTTATATTGCTGAATATAGGACTGTGCTTGCTAATAGTAAGTGGTTAATCATTTTTTAAGAGACAAAAAGGAAGTGACTATCAGGTTTTCTTGGCATAAACTAAAATTTGCTTATATTTTGATGTTCATTTTTTTCTGCCTCTTGCTCTTGTCAGCACTTCATGATTGAATCTCTTTGTAAATTTAATACATTCTGAGTTTCTCTTTCAGTTCTGTTTGAAGTAGAAAAATATTTGAAATGTTAGTAGCTACCGGCCCCAGACATTGACCTCAGGTGCCAAACAGAGCAGGACTTATTGTTTCCTGATTATAAATACGATACATGCTCATTTAAAGAAAAAAATGCTAATGTAAAATATTTTTTAAAAGTTTAAAACACCAGCAAATCTAGCATTTCAAAACAATTTCTTTTGTTTGGTGTATATTTCTCTGAATATTGATACAGGTATATATAAAAAAAGTGTGTGTGTGTGTATTTTGTTTCCTATGCTTACACTTAATTTTGATTGTAGTTGGGGATGGCATTGGTACAGATGGATAAGTAGATTAACTAAAATATAAAAATTGACTGCTTATTTATGCTGTTTTCTGAGAGTACACTTCAAACAGCCAAGCAGTGCTTGTTAATTAATTGGCAAATTATCCCTGAGTATAAAATATGCTTGTGACTTCTAGATCTCCATCCTTGCTTTAAACAGACTAATTCTGTATGAATTATGTTATTTCTTACTCATTTTTAAAGATAGAGATATTTGTATTTTCATGTTATAAGAACGTATATATTAAGGGAAGGTCTTTAATCCATTGATTTTTTTCTTGAAATATTTTAGCTTATTATTTGAAATAATTTATGTAAATCACCCTCTCATAGCTGATATGAATAGCTCATTAAAGATGGGAGGCTCATTGTCATGTTTTTGGTTTCCTTTAATGCTTATTAGGTCTTTAATCTAGTTCTCTCAGGGATAATCTATAAGATTTACAATGTTTTCTTTTTTGCTTTGTATTTCTGTGTTCTGGTACATAATTCCTGATTTCTTCTCTTCTTCACAACCCCAGCCCCACTCACTAATATCTATCTTGTTAACTACCATTAAACATAACTGGCATATAATAAGACTGTAGAAGATATATTTGAATGAATGAACTTTTTTTCTGGTATACCTTTTCTGACAGCATCCCTTTTTTGGGTGTCTGTATCATATCATAGAACTTTTAATGCTTTCTGAATTACATATTTAGGTGTCTATTCTGACATTTCTGGGTGTGAAATTATATTGGCGATAACTATGAGTACCAGAACTGTTCTCGTCTTAGAGTGGGAAATGAGTGAATATTGAACTGAATAGATTAGCAAATTGAGCAAAAGGACAGCATAGAGACAACTGGCAGATACTTTTTTTTCTTGAATCTGTGTTGTTTCGTTATTTTGGTATAAATATTATCAAATTTACAACATCAGAAACATTTAAGCAAAAGTATAAAATTTCATTTTTAAATTGTACGTAAATCAGTTTCGGGCTAGAACAACATCACTTATAGATTTAAATCAGGCTCTTCCTTTCCCTATTTAAACATAATCTTTCTCCCACAATTCCCTGCCTATAAAATGGAACTAATGCCCATTGTTGATGAGATTAAAGGAGATATCTGTAATAAAATATGAGGCACATTCTTGAAAATTGTTAAATATTTATATGTTGTCACCCAGTCTTCTCTTAGTATGGGACGTAGAGCTAAATTTGAGTGTGCCCCTTCGACTCCATTCTGTTGGGTTGTTTCCTCATTTCCATTCTCTTCCGCCCTTAATGAAATATTTTATTTATTTAAATGTAATTTATGAAAAATAATATTTGAGATAATGGTTTTTAGGTTCTGTTCTAGATAATCTTTATGATCTTGGGGTCTTGTTCTTTAACACTTATGAATAGTTAATATCTAAACCTTTAGATATTATGCAGACCATAATATCTAGTGGAAGAAACAATAAAATTTCTTATTAGAGTAATTTTTTCAGTTAACCTGGCTTTTGTCAATGGTAAAATGAAGCAAGAACTGACTTCATTTTATCAGTATTGTGAGGTATGTGAAAGTACTTTTATCTTAGAGAAATAATTAAGTTTTACAAATATCATATAGTGATATTTATTGAAGTATATCCTTTTCTGCTTCAAAAGTTTATTTTTTTCTATCATACCTATCTTTTAATTTCCCAATTTTAGTTTACTCTTTGTTCAAAGAGAGCTCTTTCGGACTTGAAAATTCTGTCAGTAGCTTTCTGTTCTTATTGAAACTGACAGGCATAAGTTCTTTTAGAGACCTGTATATGAGGATTGCCCACAACAAATTTTAAAGCTTACTCTGGCTTTGAGCACTTTTCTTGGCAGCTTTCCTTCATAGTTGTGTAGGATGCACTTAAGAGACTAATAATATTGGTTATAGAAAAACATAATTTAGATGTTAACTATTGAAAGATAAACATGAATTCTAAAGCCAAGCTTAACACATGGAATACGTTCACATACATTTTAAATCATTTATGTGTAAATTCCATGTCATTTGACAATTGATTTTTAGGTTGCAAATCATTTTCTCTTAAAATTCTGAAGCCTTGCTAGCTACTATTGTTGCTGTTGACAAGTTTCATGCCATTCTCATCTATGAGTCTTTATATGTGACCATTCCTTCCCTCCCCACCCTTACTCTTGACACTTTCAGGATCTTTGTTGTAGTCTAATATTTTATGATATAGTGATATGGTATGTTTATTTTTCCCATCAATTTTGCTGTGTTCTTTTATCTTTCATTTCTTAGAAATTTTCTTGAATTATTTTCTTTCTGTCTCCTTTTTTTCTCTTCTTCTTGATGTTTTTTCCTCCGTCTCTTCCTATGTTTGTTTCTCTTTTGTTTCTTCCATTTATCAGTCCCTTTCTTTCTCTCTCCCCTCCTCCCCACTCTCTGTTCTCTCTCACTTGAATTGCTGGTATTCAGCTGTTGGGCTTCTTGAACTAGTCCTTCAAATTTGTCACCTTTTACATCTCACTTTCTATCCTTTACATTTTTGGTCTAATTCCTAGGAGATTATTCTTAACTTCATTTTTCAAGCATTTTACTTAATTTTTTTTCTACTCATATTTTAATTTCCCAAAACCTTTTTGATCCCTAGATGTTTCTTTTACTTAGTAATGAAAATAAAAAGTCCTTTGTCTTTTTATGGATGTAATATCTCCACAAGAATATTTATGATTAAAAGTAAACTTTCTTTTATCCCCTTTATTTTCTTTGCTTCATTTGATTTCCTTTTTATTCTCTTTGTTTTGGTTACAGTCTTTTATGTTAGAGACTTTGCTTATTATCTGGTGATTTTTATTTAAGACCAAGGCACCAAACTGTATGTGAAGTAGATTTTTATTGTATGATGATCAGATGTTGGTCTCGTCATTTTTATGGGGGTATCACTTAATTATATCATTAATCATAGATTTCTATTCTCTTCAAAAATTTCTCCAAAGAGGAATCTGTTAAGTTTGGCCTAGGGTTTATAAACCTGGTTCTGAGTATTTTGATAGCTGAGAAGGAGGAGGAGCCTAGAATAAGAGACAGAAGGTGTGTGTGTTTGTGTGTGTGTGTGTGTGCGCGCACGCGCGTGCATGTGTGTGCGCACACACGTGTGTGGTTGTAATTTAGTATATAGAACTTTCATAATCTTCCTCTTTTCATAATTTCTCATTATTATATGATTTATAAATGGTAAATACTTAAGAGTGGAATTGTCAGATCATACGGTAAGTATATTAATTTTATTAGGAACTGCCAAATTTTGTTCCAGAGTATCTGTCCTGTATTTTACATTCCCATCAACAATGTATGAAATTTTGAGTTCCTCTGCATCCGCATTGGTGCATGGCATGCCAGGCTTTTTTTTCCCCCTAATTTAAAAAATTTTACCATTCTAACAGGTGTGAAGTAGTAGTACATTTTGATTTTATTTTGCATTTTCCTAATGATTAATGATGTTAATTAAAGATTAATGATGTTAATTAAAAAATTGAAACAGCTTTTCAGATGCTAATTTGCCATCTGTAAATGTTATGTCTGTTCAACTTTTCCCCATGTGTTTGCTGGATTATTTGTTTTCTTATTTTTGAGCATTATATATTCTAGATACCAGCCCTTCAGAACTCTTGTGTCTGATGTGTGATTTGAAAATATTTTTCTGAGTCTATAACTTGTCTTTTCATTCTTTCAACAGCATCTTTAGCAGAGCAGAAGTTTTAATTTTAATGAAGTTCAATTTATTAATTTTTTAATGTATCATACCTTTGGTATTGTATCTGAGAACTGGCTATCCAAAGACCACAAAGATTTTTTTTTTGTTTTCTAAGAGTTTGGTAGTTTTCTTGTTTTACATTTAAGTCTATGTTGAATCAATAAATTGTGACATATGAATTAAGATTCATTTTTTTCCCACATATGGATGCCCAATTGTTTTAGCACTGTATTGACAAGTTTGTCCTTTCTCCATTGAATTGACTTCACCATTGTGAATAATCAATTGACTATGTTTGCGTGAGTTTATTTTTGGCCCCTTCTTTTCTATTCTATTTATCTTTGAGTCTAGCTGTTTCCCATTACTATACTGTTGTGTTTACTTTAGCTTTATAATAAGTCTGAAAATCTCTTAAGGTTATTTCTTCTACTTTGTTCTTTTTATAAAATTACTTTTGCTCTTCTAGTTTTCTTACCTTTATGAAATTTTGAATTGGCTTGTTTATCGAAAATTCTGCTGAAATTTGATTGATTTTTCTTAAATCTATAGTCTATTTGGGGAGAATTGACATTATAATTGTACCAAGTCTGCCCGTAACCACAGTTTCTTTCTTTCCTTTTTTGCTTTTTAGTTTTCCAGATTTTTATAGTTCTCAGTATACCAATTTTTCACATATTTTGTTACATTTATTCCTGTGTATTTTGTTTTGTGGAGATACTGTATGGTACTGTTTAAAGTTAGTTTCCAATTGCTCAGTGCTAATATGTAGAAATCCAATTGATATTGTTTATGGTGAGATGTATCCTGTGACTTTACTAAACCCACATATTAATTTTAGCAACTTTTTATTGATACCTTGAAATTTTTTTTGTAGATAGTTGTTTCAAATAGGGACAGTTTTTATTTTTCATTTGTATGCTCTTCCTTTCCCTCTTCTTTTCTTCTCTTTAGTCTTATTGCATTTGTTGGGATTTCTTGTACAGTGTTGAATATGAGTGATGAGAGGAGACATTTTGCCCCATTCCCAGTTTTATATGGAAAGCATTATTTTTCAAGGCAAAATGTAATGTTTGCTGTAGCGTTTGTACATGTGCTTTATTTAATTGAGGAATTTTCTTTCTTTTTTTAGATTGCTAAGTTTTTATTGTGAAACAGTGTTGAATTTTGTTAAAAACATTTTTATCAACTGATAAAGACCACATGATATTTTTTCCTTGGTCGTTAATATGGTATATTATATTCACTTATTTAAATGTTCAACTAGCCTTGTATTCTTGGGTTAAATCACACTTGGCTGTGATGTACTTTTTTTTTTTATTGCTGGATTCAATTTGGTGACATTTTGTTAAGGATTTTTCATCTATGTTTATGAGGGCTATTGATCTGTAATTTTCTTTTTTTGTACTGTTCTTTTCTGGTTTTGCTTTCATAAATGAATTGGAAAGTGTTTTACTTCTTCTGTTATTTAGGAGAAATTGTGTAGTTTGAAGATTTGGTGGGTAGAGTTCACCACTAAAATCATATGAGTCTGGAGGTTTTTTTTTGTAGGGGGAAAGATTTTAAAGTATACATGTAATATATTTAATAGCTATATATTCCAGGGTTTCAGTGACCACCTGCACATTTAATGATTCACTGGGACTCATAGAACTCAACATATAGTTATACTCACAGATATAATTTATTACTAATCAGCAAGGGGAAATGACTCTGTGAGAATCTGGAAGCATCCACACTCAAGCTTCAAAGTTCTGTCTACTGAGAGCAGGGTGCACAAGGAACATACACTTCCAGCAGTGAATTACAGTGATGCATATGCAGTGTTTCTACCCGGGGAAGCCTGCTTTAACACTCAAAGTCCAGAGTTTTTTTGAGTGCTTGTCATGACTTATACATGCATGCCTTGTGCATGAATGATTAGCCATAGCTACCCTATTTTCACACTCTAAGAAGGAAAACATATTTACTATAAATTACGATATTTATACAATCTGTTCAGCCTAGTACAGCAGGAGTCCAGTGCCCCAAGCAGGCAAAAGACCTTACTATATGCGTATTATCTCCAAAGCAAAGTTCTGACATGTTAGTCAAATGTCAACTCTATAATCAGACCATCCTAAGATAGTAGCATCAGGCCTGCTATGTTAACTCCTTCCTGCACAATATAGGACTATTCCAGTTGTCTGTTTCTGTTGAGTGAGTTTTGTTAGTGTGTGTTTTAAGGAAATGGTCCATTCTAATTTGTCAAAGTTATGTTCATTGATTTGTTTATAGTGTTTCCTTATTATCCTTTTAGTGACTGTGAGTTCTATTGTGATAGTTCTTGCATTTCTTCTTGCTTGAACCGGCTAGAACATTATCAATTTTATTGATTTTTTTCAAAGAATTAGTTTTTGGTTTCATTGATTTTTATGTTTTTTTTTTCAGTTTAATTGATTTCTACTCTTATATTTTTTATTCTGCTTGTTTCAGTTTAGTTGTCACTTCTTATGATGGAAAACTTAGATTATTGATGTAACATCTTTTCTAATATATACATTTAATGCTATTAAATGTATATATTTCCCCTTATTGCTGCTTTAGGTATATCACCCACATTGGTTTGTTGTATTTATATTTTCATTTAGTTAAAATATTTCTTAATTCCCTAAGACATCCTGTTTGACCCATAGGTTGTTTTGAAGTACGTTTTATAATGTCCGATTATTTAGGAAGATTTTCCAGTTACCTTTTATTGATTTCTGGTTTAATTTATCAGCTAACATACTTGGTAATATTTCAATCTGTATCTTTTAAAATTTGTTTTATGACATTGAATGTGGTCTGTCTGGGTGAATTTCCATGTACCCCTGAAAAAATGTTTATTTTGCTATTGAGTATAGTGTTCTATAAATGTCTTTTAGATCAGGTTGTTTAATGATATTTTTCAGGTCATATAGCTGATTTTCTATCAACTTTTTCTATTAATTACTTGAGAATATGTTGAATTGTCCATCTCTGTTTATAGATTGTCTGTTTCTTTTATCAGTTCAATCAGTATTTGTGTTAAGTGTTTTGATACTCTGTTGGTAGATGTATACACATTTAAGATTGTTATGTCTTTGTGATGAAGTAATGTTCTTCCTTATTCTTTGTATTTTTTCTTATTTTGAAGTCTACTTTATATGATATTAATTTAATTACTCCTTTTTTGCTTAGTGTTTGCATTAGTTATGTCTTTTTTTTTATCCTTTTACTTTTAACCTATCTTTATCACTTTAGTTAAGGAGAGTTAAACCTTTTTTTTTTTTTTGATGCCTCCATCTTTTTAAATGGGTTTGGAGGGAACTCATCTTTTTGTACCAATAAGTGAAGAAAAAGAGATGTTTGGGGATTAACCAGGAATTGAGGTTGTTATTAGATTTTTATTTTAAGATGTGGTTGTAATTGGATTGTACCACTGGACCACAGTACCCAGGAAAGTAATAAAAAGAATCAGAAAACTCTTTTTGGGAGCAGTTACCAGGTTGTCTATTTGGAGCCTTACTTACAGGCTCTGGGTAAAACCCCTTTTGGCACTCTCCATTCCTTGGGTCTCTAATCACAATAAACACTTATAGTTCTCAGGTTAAGGACTGTTTTGATCACTGACAATTTGAACTGTAAACAGCAGAGGGTTAATGGCATTACGGATAATATCTAGATATTTTGAGGGTGTGAATTACGGTAGTAAATAAAGGTTGCATGATACCTATGACATTTTCTTTTTGTGCTCTGTAATTTCTTTTACGTTACCATTAAAATAATCACATTAGGTCCTGCCCCAGAGCCTGTGTCTGTTCTCTTCCATCTGTACTCCCATACATTCTGTATAGTTTTATGAAATTAATATTTCTGGGAATATACACACAAATCACAAAAATATATCATAATAGAAACATTTGTGATTTTGAAAATAGAAGTTTTAGATTTCAAATGCAAATCTCAGTGCTTGTACACTAATTGTATAGGGAAGTAATTTCCCTGGTCTTTTATTAGAATCTTTATCAAGGCTGTCTGGAATGTAAATTATCTATAATCTTTCTTTAGATTATCTCATTTTTTCAAATGGCTTTAAATATAATTCATATGCTATGAACAAATTAATACCTTTACACATTTTTCCTAAATTTCCAGACTGTTATATTAGGCTGCCTACGTGACCTCTTCATTTGGACCTTTAATAGTTTAAAACAACATCCTTGGTTCCCTCTACCAAACATTCTTCCCCCTCCCACCACCTTTTTCATCTCAGTTTCATGTCATACTCCTTCATATAATTCTTAATTATTTTTTTCCCCTTATACTCTACTTCTACAGTCCTCTCACCTGTGTCTTCAAGATATACTTAAATCAAGCTACTATTTTCTAACCTTAGGAATTTCTACTTATAAATATTTTAACTTCTTTTAAGATGCAGCACAAGCTAGTGGTTAAGATCCTAGAAAGGAAGCCAAACTGGTTAAAATTCTCTTTACAATATTCCAGTTGTGTGATCTTTGACATGTTTTTTTAACCTCTGTTTCAGTTTTGTCACTTCAGAATAGGGATGTAGTACTTATTATAGAGTTGCCATGAGAATTAATATTTATAATCTTAGAACAGTCGTACATATTTGTTAGTTAAAAAATATGCTTTATCTCCCTCAAACTGTTTTCTAAGGAGTAGTCATGTTTTATTTAAAATATATTAATCATTCTTTATTATTTTTTAAAAACATTTTAGTGGCTTCCTATCCCAATCAGTAAAAATTAAACTTCTCAAAAATATCCTTTAATATCCTACAGCGTTCTCTCAGATTTATCTCCTGTGTATCTCACCTGTGTTTATATCATTCTAGCTACACTTTCTTACTATTTCTTGAATATAACCATCACATTTCTACATCAGACCATCTAAAATATCCTCTTCTTCCCTCACACTCTTTATTCTCATATCATTTTATTTTTCTTCATAACAGTTATTATATGGAATGGACGTATGGAATATGTTTAGTGACATGTTTTTTGTCCTTTTGTTTATTTAATATCCTCTCTACTAGGATGTAAGCTCTCTGAGAGCAGAGACTTTTTATGTCTTCGGATATAATCCTAGTGCTTAGAACAGTGTTTGGCATATAGTAGAAGTTCATTAAATACTTATTGAGTGATTGAGTAACTGAATAAATGAAACAAAATAAAACAAAACTTTACATTCATTCCTTAGACAGTGCAATCTTGGAAATCTGGCAGTTTTATTCATTGTTTAAAATAATCATAGATAATTAGAATTGGTGGTGTATTTGAATTCATTACATTTTTTTTCTTTTTAATTGAAGAAAATGGGTAGAGACAGATTTAGGAAAAGGAACCCACATCTTATGACTGATTTTGTTCATTCCATTATAACACATTTCTTTCCTGAATCGTGTGGTGATGGTGGTGGTGGTGACTGAGATTCCAATACAGTGTTTCATAGGAAATAATATTATCTTCTTTTCTTATTTTAAATTTGCATGACTTTTTATTTTATATCCTGGTAGGAGTTAAAGTAAATATGATTTTTTTTTTTATTTGTGTGAGTAAATACTTTTCATAATTTGGAAAAAATTAACCACAGACCTGATCATTTTAACTTAGTTGCAGAGTTACAGTCTATTTCCTGTTTTCATCTTCAATATACATAAGAAAGAAATTTATTTAGATATTTTCACATCAGCCTATTACATTAAAATATTACCCTTTCCTTGATGATGAAATAATTTTTTTGAAAAAAGTGTTTAAAATTTCTCAAATAGAAAAGTTTACATTTTTGCTGAGTGTTACGTTTTGAAGATGTCTTACCCTATCTTAGTTTTTATACTCATCAAAAGTGGTCACAATTCTACTATCATGCTTCTGAACTTCACATACAGAAAGGTGATTTGGAGTCACTGTACCAATAGGTTGGCAGTTTATGAGAAGCGTAGATTTTGTCATGACCTGTAGTCTTGCCTGAACCTTATCTTTATTGTTTTCTAAAAGGTTAATATCTTTTTTTGCAGCCTTGTCTTTACAGTAAAATACTTTATGCTATTACAAATGAGGCTTTAATATAAATAACTGTATAGTTTTAGATTAATATAAAAACTATTCATTAGTTTAGAAGTTAATGATGCTTTCCTCTTTGTGAATGTTTATATTTTAAAAGTTCACTTGTATTTGATCAAAGACCTAAATATAAGAGCTAAAACTATAAAACTGTTAACATAGGGAAAAGTCTTTATGACATTGAATTTGGCATTGGATATGACATGAAAAACACAGGGAACAAGGAGAAAACAGGAAATAAATTAGACTTTATCAAAATTAAAAAGTTTTCTGCACCAAGGGATATGATCAAGAGAGTGAAAAGGCAACCCACAAAAGGGTAGAAATTATTTGCAAATCATATATATGATAAGAAATTAATATCTAGAATATATCAAGAGTTTCTACAATTCAACAAGAAACAAACAATCCAATTAAAGAATGGACTAAGGGCTTGAATACTTACACATTTCTCCCAGGAAGATATATAGATGGCCATCAAGAATATGAAAAGATGCTCAAGATCAGTAATTACCAGAGAAGTACAAACCCAAACCCAAAGAGATACCACTTCACGCCTATTAAAATGGCTATTATTAAAAAACCAGAAAATAACCTCAGTGAGGATGTGGACAAATTGGAATGCTTATGCATTGCTGGTTGGAATATAAAATATTGCAGTTGCTCCGGAAAACTATGGGGCTTCCTCAAAAATCAAAAATAAACTACTTTTTCTAAGAAGGTCCTCCTTTTTCCTAATAATATGTGATTAGTGTCTACAGTTTGTCTCAGTAATGCTACTTGAGCCTTCCAGTTTTCAGAAGAGAGTTCATTCCTGATTTTTATACTTTCGGTGAAAAAGAGATATTTATACAGAGAATGTGATGCAGTTTGTACTTTACAAGTAATTTTAACTTTTAAGATATTACAACTATTCATAACTATTAGATCTTTTTGGTTTTTAACTATTTAGTTTAAAATATAGCCTCATTAAAAGTTTTATATGGATTCAGAAAAATCTGTTTGAGCTACATATATTATTTTTCCCCTTTAATAGTAGTTTAAAACATTCTATTCATAATTTTATACAAAGACTTCGGTGATCTCTGTTACAAATGTTGTTCCTAGGGTTAATTTTAATTTCTCCCCCTTCTTGTTTTCCAATCTAATTTCTGTGTCTTTTTTTCTAAAGCTGAAAAAAATTCCCACGGGAGACGTTTTCACATCGGAGAGGTCAGGACAGTTTGATAAGATATCTGGTTTATTTGGTGGTTATATTTTAGTAAGAAGGGCTTTATATCATATTGAACTATTTCTAGGAGTTTTAAGAACACAGGACTATTCAGTTTTATACAGATTCACGGTGCCTGAGAGGAGCTTCGAGTCAGCCAAGATCTTGCAAAACTTATTTAAATGAAGAAAGTTGTAAATTGGATATAAAGGTAATGACTTGATATCCAGCTATAATTTGCATATACTTCAAAGTCTTCAAGTATAATAATTTTAAGTCATTATGCTGTAGGGATAGTGATTAAATTATATAAATGAAGAAAACATAAAATATATAATTCTGCCAAAGATTTAAAAAATATCAATAATTGTTTAATTTGAAAATAAGTGATTATTCATCTCAATTAGGAATTAGAAACTTCAAGTCTTGTACCTGCTTTTATTCAATAATGTTGATGTGACTTACCAGAAGATTAAGGAATTTTAAATAATTGAACAAAACATCACTGTTTACTCAGTAATGTATTTTATGCCAGATTTAAATTGTGTGTGTGTGTGTGTGTGTGTGTGTGTGTGTGTGTGTGTGTGTGTAACATTTTAAAAGGATGTTTAGGGTTTTTATAGCTTTGAAAAGAGATTCTTGTTATAACATCAGAGGTGATTTAGAATTTAGTACATATGTAGTGAATATCTTTCAAGGACTGCTAAACTATTTTTTTGAACAATAAGAATTTGAGATTGTATGCATAAAAATTTTTAATAATGTGTCTGAGTATCACAATAAAGGGCAACTATTTTCAATGTAATTTGTAGTTTCAGTCAAACTGTTTGGAAAGATTTACTACTGGAAAGGTAAACCATTTCCTTTTAGAGTAGGCGTTGGTGTAGTGTGGTGGTGAAGAATGCAGGTTTAGAGTCAATCTGGGATTTAGATGGAGGGTTAGTCACTAGTATGTTTTTGGAATAGTTGAGGTGTTTGGGCCTCAGTTTTCTAATATTCAAAATGTGACTGAGAAGTTAACAAAAGAAACTGCTTGAGATGATGAAATGCTATAACAACAAAGTTTTTAGAAAGCTATCTAGGTCTGGAACATAGTACTGCGTGTATGTCCAATATTGTAATTTTGTTATGACATTTTGGTATAGCAGAATGTATGGCATATATTTATATCTCATTCTATGTATTACATGCTAAGAAGGCAGTATCACCTCTCAGAATGAAAAATCCAGCTAAATCAGAAAACTGTTCTTTCAGTGTAAGCTGATTTATAGTTCTCTTAGGAGAAATAATAAGTTTAAAGGCTTTTAGCTCCTGCTGTGATACACAGAGCCCCAAGAAGTTTGTTCAAAAAAGTTACTTCAGTAAAAATGATTATTGAAATAATAATAAATGAAAAAAGGAAAATAATAAATACTGAAACCAGTAACAATTAAAATAACTTACTCTTTTAAAATTCACAACTTTTATAAAACAGGAAGCCATAATTTGGATTTTTTATGTGATTTTAAAAGATGTTAGTATTCATCCTAGAACATTTTAGAGTGTTTGTTAATTTATTGATTCAAATAAAATGCTTTTGTGCAGGATTATTTCTTCCTGGTATCATAAACTCAATAATCTTGTTGTTAAATTAATCGTAACAAATTTATTTTTGGAAAGTGTTTAGTCAGGGTTCCCCTGAGAAATGGAACAAATTTGTGTGTGTGTGTGTGTGTGTGTGTGTGTGTGTGTGTGTGTGTATCTGACACACACAAATAAATTTATTATAAGGAATTGGCTCATGCAATTATGGAGGCTGGCAGGTAATATTAGAAGCTTCTGTAGAATCAGGAACAGCAGATATTTCAGCTTGAAGGCTTAGGCAAGAAGAGCCTGTGTTCCAGTTGAGCTCATCAGGTGGGAGAATTCTCTGTTACTTGCTAGTGCGTCAGCCTTTTTTTTTTTTTTTTTTTTTTATGCAGGCCTTTATTCACATTATAGAGGGCAGTCTGATTTCTTTCAGTCTATGTATTTAAATGTTAATCTCATCCAACAACATCCTCACAGAAACACCCAGAATAATAAGTAAATATCTGGGTACCTCTTGGCACAGCCAAATTGAGAAAGAATATTAACCATTACAGAAGATAAGCAGAAGATTTTAAAAAAGCAAACTCTTTTGATTTGACTTATTGATTCTATTTGAGGACCAGATGGAAGATGATTTAGTTATAGAGGTTACTCCTTTATATATGCTATTGTTACATCAATTCTATTACTGTATGTTTTCCAATTATATACTTAGAAATTAAAAAAGTCTATGTACTTTGAGTGTAGATATATTGTTTTTAGTTTTTATTCTCCATTCTTATTTTGATTAAAAGTGAGATCTCAAAGATTATTTTTTGGAATATATTTAGCACTTTCACAACTCCCCACCATCCCATCTGAAAACATTAGCTACTTTGCTCCCCTAAAGTGCTTTATAACTACAGTTTTTTTTTTTTGAATTTTTCTTGGCAGACAAATGTTAAATTAAGGAACATTTACTGTTGAGTTGCTCAGTGAGGTAGCCAGAACCCAAGTTTTTGTCCTTTTATTTCTTGCTTTTGTTTCTCATTGTTCGTAGCATAAGGCTGCTAGATGGCTCTTTGTATCATACATCTCTGGAAAACCAGTTGTGATCTGGGATTGCAACAGATGTCAATTTATCTTTCTGTTACCTAATATGTAAATTTCAAGTCTGAAACATAAAATGGAAAATGAAACCTAAGTATAAGTATTCATTTACTAGGAAAACTTTTAACCAGTCAAAAACAAGCGGAAAAAGCTAATCATTGAAATTGCATGAATTTTATTTTTTTATAAGCTATATCTTGTAATCATATATTTATAAAGCTGAGATCTAGAATCTAGTTAAATAAGTTAAATTGGTGTGAAAGAATAATCATGCAAACTTCCTAGGGTTAGGAATTCTTCAAATTAACTAACATTATCAATACTGAATTTCTGAGAGGACAGATTTTTTCTATAGTATATATACTGCAAATAATTTTTTGTAACTATTTTCTAGAAATTCTATTTAAAGACATCTTTGTGTAGTCTCCTTCACTCATTGCATTGCCTTTTAAATGTAATTAGAATATGAACATATTTTTGTGATATAAGAAGTTGGCTTCTGGAAAGAACTGTGGATAGAGAATGTTGAACTGTCCTTGATCCTCAGATTGCTCTACTTCTTTTTTTTTTAATTTTTGTTTTTTAGTTAGAGTTGACATTCAATATTACATTGGTTTCAGAGGTACAGCCTAGTGGTTAGACATTTATATAATTTACAACGTGATCCCCATGATTAGTCTAGTACCCACCTGGCACTATACATAGTTATTACAATATTACTGACTATATTTTCCTGTGCTGTACTTCACATCTCCATGACTGTTTTGAAATTTACAATTTGTACTTCTTAATTCCTTGACCTTTATCAACCAATCCCCACCGCCCAATCTAACAATCACCAGTTTTTTCTCTGTATCTATGAGTCTGTTTTTGTTTTATTTGTTCATTTATTTTGCTCCTAGATTCCACATATAAGTGAAATTATATGGTATTTTTCTTTCTCTGTCTGACTTAATTTTACTTAGCATGATATCCTCTAGGTCCATCCATGTTGTTACAAATGGCAAGATTTCATTTCTTATGGCTGAGTAATATTCCACTGTGTGTGTGTGTGTGTGTGTGTGTGTGTGTGTGTGTGTGTGTGTGTGTATGTATTCACCTCTTCTTTACTCAGTCATCAATTGATGAGCACTTAGATATCTTGGCTATTGTAAATAGTGCTGCATTGAATGTAGGGGTACATAAGTCTCTTTGAATTTGTGTTTTGGCTTTTTTTGGGTAAATATCTGCCAGAGCCAGCCGGCTAAGAGGGAACAGTTCCTGAGAGGGGGAGTGAGGATTGAGAAAGAGAGAGAGAGAGAGAGAGAGAGAGAGAGACAGACAGACAGACAGACAGACAGACAGAGACAGACAGAAGATAGAGTCAGGAGGGCCAACAGTGAATACTGCCCCCACCCCCAGTTTATTTAGCACAGCGCATATATAACCTTGGAAAAGCATGAGAAGCAACACCCACACATATGCAAATGATTGCTGACCTTTACATAAGTTCTCTCAAAACCTCCTTGTTCCTGTTTTCCTCTCTTATTCCCAAGAGAACATTCAACTCTTTCCATTAAGCAAAACTTCCTCCTTCAGTAAGGAGCCCACCTGCTCTGCAAACTTCTAGCTTGCAGGCAACTCTAACACTGTCTGCAGGGCATTCAGCAAGAATGGCTTCCAACAAATATCCAGAAGTACAGTTGCTGGATCATAAGTTACTTCTATTTTCAGTTTTTTGAGGAACCTCCACAAACTGTTTTTCATAGTGGCTATACCAATTTGTAATCCCACCAACAATGCCTTTCCCCACATTCTTGCCAACATTTATTGTTTTTTGATTTATCCTTGATAGCCATTCTGACAGGTATGAGGTGATATCGCATTGAAGTTTTAATTTCTGTTTCTTTTATGATTAGTGACCTTGAGCATCTTTTCATATGTCTGTTGGCCATCTGTATGTCCTTTTTTGGAGAAATGCCTGTTCAGGTCATTTGCTCATTTTTTAATTGGATTGTTTGTTTTTTGGTGTTGAGTTATATGAATTCTTTATAAATTTTGGATATTAACCTCTTACCAAATGTATCATTGGCGAATATCTTCTCCCATTCAGTAGGCTGTCTTTTCATTTTGTCTATGGTTTCCTTTGCTGTGGAAAATCTTTTTAGTTTGATGTAGTCCCATTTATTTTTTTCTTTTGTTTCTCTTGCCCAAGTAGATGTATCGGAAAAAATATTACAAAGAGAAATGTCAGAGAGTTTACGGCCTATGTTTTCTTCTGGAGTTTTATGGATTTGGGTCTTCTATTTAAGTCTAATCAATTCTGAATTTATTCTTGTAGATGGTGTAAGAAGGTGACCCAGTTTTATTTTTTTGCATGTAGCTATTCAGTGTTCCCAGCACTGACAGTCTGTTTTTTGAATTGACCGTCTATCTTTACCCATTGTATATTCTTAACCTCCTTTGCCATGGATTAAATGACCAGATTGTCATGAATTTATTTCTGGGCTTTCTAGTCTGTTCCATTGATATATGTGTCTTTTCTCATACCAGTACCATGCCTATTTGAATACTATAGCCTCATAGTACAATTTGATATAAGGTAGTGATCATCCGGAATCGAATAAAAAGCACAGAGTACCAAAGCGAAGTACTGGATAGGCTTTACTGGGGGTCTGCGGGCGAGGTTCACTGGTCCAGGGGTTAGGGGCCAGAGAAGTCGCGCGTGCAGGGGGTGAGGGAGTTGTTTTTAAAGGCTCTTTTGGTCCCAGATGTGCTGTCGTGGTGTTCCATTGTTCTGTTCCCCCGGTTAGGGTCTTTCCACGCCCAGAAGGGCCCTGCTGCAGTATGAGGCCTCGATTGCATCAGCCGTCGGCCATTTTAGGTATTAAGCCACCTCATTGTTAGCGACTTAATGGCATCTGCAGGCAACTGAACAGGTAGCATAATACCTGTGACTTTGTTCTTCTTTTTCAAGATTGCCATGGCTATTTGGGGTCTGTTATGTTTCTATATAAATTTTAGGATTATTCTATTTCTGTGAAAAATGCCATTGGTATTTTGATAGGGATTTCATTGAATATATACATTACTTTGGATAGTATGAACATTTTAATGAAAATTCTTTCTATCCATGAGCATGGTATATACTTCCATTTATTTGTGTCTTCTTCAGTTTCTTTCTTCAATGACATAATTTTCTGAGTCCAGATCTTTTACTTCCATGGTTATCTAGGAATATTTATTCCTAGATATATTTTTTTGATGCAATTGTAAATGGGATTGTTTTCTTAATTTTTTTTGATAGTTCATTATTGGTGTATAAAAATGCAACCAATTTCTAATTTTGCATCCTATTTTACTGAATTCATTTATCAGTTCTAACAGTTTTTTGGTGGAATCTTTAGGGTTCTCTATACATAGTATCATGTTATCTGCAAATAATGACAGTTTTACTACTTCTTTGCCAATTTGGTTGCCTTTTATTCTTTTCCTTGTCTGATTGCTATGACTAGGACTTCCAATATTATGTTGAATAAAAGTGGTGAAAGTGGATACCCTTGTCTTGTTCCTGATTTTAAGAAAAATGCTTTTAGCTTTTCCCTCTTGAGTATGATTTTAGCTGTGGGTTTGTAATATATGGCTTTTATTATGTTGAGATCTGTTTCCTCTTATTCCCACTTTGCTGAGAGTTTTTATCATAAATAGATGCTGGATGTTCTGCTTTTAGGAGAAATTATTTTTTTATTATTTCCTTTTCAGTTAATTAAATAAGCTTGGTGGTAGTGTCAGTGGAGAGTATTTTAATATTCTTTCATTTCATAAAACTAAAAATCATTGAAGAGATTAAAATTAAACAAGCCTATTTTATCGGCACATTCAGTCATTATAGAGACTTAAAAAATTTTTATTTTTTCCTGTATTTGAGTAAACAAGGCATGTGTATGTATGTGTATATACATATATATTTTTTTCTTTTTTGAGTAAACAGGTTATAGCTAGCTAGCTAGATGTGGTATAGAGTTATAATATCTATCCAATAGGGGCAGAAAAGTATTTAAAACAATTTGACTCCCATAAAATAAGAATACTTTTCTGAAACAAAGTTTATAGTTTTAATACACTCACCTCTAATATACCATTTATCCTGGATTTGATATATCTGTTGTGAAATTTTAGGAATAATATGTAGGATTACTGTAAGGATAAAATTAGTTAATACATTTAAGGGGCACAGTGCTTTCTACATTGTGACTGCTCAATAAATGTAGTACTGATTCTTATCTGAAGATCACATTGGAATATTGAAGTCCTGTGAGGACGACACTGTTTAAGTTAATTTCTTCTCCTTAATGAATTTAAGCTCCTTCCTTAGTTGTGCTGTTTTGCTTCTTGTTAGTTAGTTGTTATGTATAACAGATAATATTTTAGCTGTATATTTTAGTTTTAGTGATAAACCGGAGTACCATGTGGAAAGAGAGAAAGGCTTTATGTCTGTGTGTTTTGGAAATATATCTGAAATGTGGGTATAGTGAGGTTTTTATACATACTTAGAAGTGTAATAAGAGTGAAATATACTAAAATTGTATCCTTAATTCTATAAAAATTTCTATGATAAAGTAGATTTTTATAATACATTTTTAATGAAGGACCTGAGACAAACTTTCAAGATATTTTCATGGTTGGGAAAAAAAAAAAAACAACTAGATAATCGTCTATGTAGTGATGAAGAAGAGGAAAATAGAGGAAGAAAGAGAGCAGTAAATTCTAACCAGCTAATCTATCTCCATATGTGAAATGGATAGGAACATGTCTAAGTTTTAATTTTAATAAATGTTAGTAAATTTAGCAGAGATCACAGCTGAGATCATTATTGACAATGTGATATAATAGCTATATGTAGACTTTGGTGTTACCTTGAACATTAAGGCTTTTAAGAAATTCTATGAAACATAGATTACATAGCTTAGCTCTTTTTGCATAAATGATCTTTTGGCCTTATTAATAAAGAACAAAAATTCCCCCTCACAGTGTGGAATATTGAGAAATTTTTAATAATAAGCTAAATAGATGAGAAGTTGTATGTGTTCAAAATGATACATAATTTAAAGTAATTTATTTGCTGTTTTCATCATTCAAAATTTATTGTACTGTTAATGGTAGAAATAAATAAATTCTGTTGCCTTTATTAATGCTCTGTAAAATCTGTTTGGCAGAATTTTAAATTAACTGTTTTATTTCTGTATGTCCTTTTGTTAAATAATAATAATAATAATAATAATATATAAATTTAATTTCATTGAGATTAATAAGATTCTATATGGTGTCACAGTATGAAGTTTTAGTACTATTTTTTTTAAATAGTCATCTCTATATGTGGGTGGTGGTAGAACCATGCAGGGAGAAACATTCTTTCAGCATGTCATTGTTCTACTCAGACCATGAAGTCTGTAGAACCTTTAATAATCCTACTGAGAGAATTTCATGCTACTTAGGGAGAGTACTTACATATGAGTAAGATAAATTTTTTAAGTAGCTTATATAGTGGAAATAGGAAAGCTTCAGAAATAAATGGTAAGATAGATGTTGATTAATTTTTAAGATGACATTTATGTTTTACATGACAATATATTATTACGTTTGACTTTGAATTCTATAAATGAATTCTCACTAGAAGGATACTACCTGTGATTCTTTGTGGAACTTGGTTAAAAAATTTGTTTTTGGTGGATTATCAGTTATAGGTCCTAAATTTAATATGTATATATATTTCAACTTAGATAATTAGGCATAACTTATTGTGATTTATGTTTAATATTGATATCATTTCTATCACATTTATAGGATTGCGACTTATAATTTAACATTATTGAAGTTATAGTAATGTTTTAATTAAGAAATTTAAAATATACTTGGAATTTTGAGTAAGTTCTTCAATTGAATTCTAAATTTGGTTATGTTAATATATTGTGGTAGTTCTAGTAAATGCATTATTAAAGTTTAAAATATTTGTTTATTTTAGACTGCTAGAATTTGAGATTGCCTACAATTTAGCTTTAATTTATCTGTTTATGAGAGTAAGATAAATTGAGCTATGATATCAAGAAAACGTTTAATTATAATTTATTTAATGTAAATTATAGGAGCTTCATATGGCATGATTTATTTAATTAAGAAAAAATTTTAAGTAATGTACATAACTGATGTTCTAATAACTGATATGACCTTGCTAGTGTTTAATATTATCATTGTTTTTTATTTTAGCCATTCTGATAGACATGTAGTGATAATCTTGGGATTTGCATTTGTGTTTCTGCTCTTCAGGTTGAGGTATAGTTTTTTGCTTATCATGTGCAAATGCTCCATCACCGTTTCTTGAAAAGGCTCTATCTTTTCTATTGTATTGAATTGCATTTGTAACTATGTCAAAAATCAGTAGGTCATATTTATTTGTGTCTATCTGCTTCTTTTTTTGATTCCTTTGATCTATGTGTTTATCCATCCACCAATAACACACTGTCTTATTTACTGTAGCTATATATAGCTCTTAATATCATGTAGAATGAGTCCACAATTTTAATCTTTTTAAAGATTTTACCTATTATATTGCTACAGTATAGAATAATATTCTTTATGTTTACAAACAACTTTGCTTTGATTTTGATAGGTACTGCATTAAACCTGTAGATCAATTTTGAGATAATTGGCATCTTTATTTTATTGGGTCTTTCAGTTAATAAACACAATATGTCTCTCCATTTATTTAGGTCTTTCATGGTTTGTTCATCAACATTTTATACTTTTTTAGTGTACAGCTGCCGTTCATGTTTTGTTAAGTTTATATCTAAGTATTTCATTTTCATTGGAGTGATTATAATTTGTTTGGAGTACTTAATTTCAATTTCTGCATTTTCATTTTTAATATTTAGTAGCTTGATTTTTGTGTACTGATCTTGTGTCCTCTAATCTTATTGAATTTATTTTTTACCTCTAGGAGTTTTTTTAGTACATTTCTTGGGAATTTGTGTATATAAAATAATGTTGTTTGCAGGTAGGGACACTTATTTCTTCCTTTGCAATATACATTCCTTTTGTTTCTTTTTACTGCTGTATTACAATAGCTGGGACTTCAGTAGTACCTTGGATAAGAGTGATGAGATCAAACATCTTTGTCTTGTTACCAATCTTAGGGAAAAAGCATTTGGTCTTTAACCATTAGATATAATGTTAGCTCTGTGTTTTTTCTTGATAATCTTTATCATGTTAAAGAAGTTTCTCTCTATTTCTAACTTCGTTGAGAGTTTTTAATCATGAAATGATGTAGGATTTTGTCAAATGTTATTTCTGCCTCAATTGATAATGATCATATTAGTTTTCTTCTATATCCTGTTGATAAGGTGAATCACATTTCTCTATTTTTGAATATTGAACCACCCTTATTTACTTGGAATAAATCCCACTTGATCATGCTATATAATTGTTTATATACATCGTTGGATTTGATTTACTAATATTTTATTGAGATTTTTTTTTTACATTCCATTAGAGAAAATGATCTGTAGTTATTCTTTTTTTTTTTTTTTCTGGTATTATCTTAGTCTGGTTTTAGTACGAGGATAATATTAATCTTATAAAATGTAAATCATACCCTCTTTTTTGTAAAACAGATTGTGAAAATTGATGTTACATCTTTTTCATGTTTGCTCAAATTCTCTACTGAAACCAATCAAGCCTGGAGAGTTTTTGGGGAAGGGACAGTTTTTAAATTATGATTTCAATTTCTTTAATTTTTATAAGACAGTTTATATTGTTGATTTCATCTTGTTTAAGTTTTGTTAGTGTTTGGTTTTTAAGGAATTGATCCTTCTAAATTGTCAAAGTCATAAGCATAAAGTTGTTTGTAGTATTATTCCTTTATCCTTTTCATCTCAGATTTTCATGGTTTGTCTTTTATCCATTTTGTCAGTCTTCCTAGAGATTTATGAGTTTTGTGTATTTTTCCCTAAGAACCAGCTTTTTTTCCTATTTTCTTATTTTCTATATATTTATTATTTCCTTTTGCCTGATTTAGGTTTATTTCCTCTTCTTTTTTCTAATTTTTTGAGGTAGGAACTTATATCAGCCTTTTGAGAACATACTTTTTTTCCTAACAATATGTATAATGCTATTAGTTTCTTTCTCTACATTGTGTTAGGTGCATCAGATGTTTTTTGATGTGTTGTGTTTTTATTTTGTTTCACTTTTATATATTTAAAATATTTCTTTATGACTTCCTCTTTGACCCATGTGTTATTTAGGAGTGTGCTATTTAATTCACAAGTGTTGAGAGATTTTTCTCATTGTCTTTCTGTTATTGAATGCTTGTTTAATTCGGTTGTGGTTAGATGATATCATCTGTATGATTTCAGTTATTTTAAATATTTTGAGATTTGTTTCATGGCATAGGATGTAGTCTGTCTGTCTTGGTGAATGATCCTTGGGCACTGTTGTTGAGTAGTGTTATGTTTCAATTTGATACTGATGGTTATGTTGTTCAGATTTTCTGTACCCTTGATAATTTTCTGATAAATGCTTATATCAGTTGCTGAGAATTGATCATTGAGTCCCCAATTATAATTGTGAATTTGTTTATTTCTCCTTCTAGCTCTATTTTTACTTAATGTATTTTGAAAATATTGTGTTTTGGCATGTGAACATTTGTAAAATTGTTGTCTTTTCCCAATAGACTGATCTTTTTATCATTATGTAATATCTTTCTTTGTGTCTAATATATTTCTTTATTCTGAAATCTTCTGATATTAATATAGCCTCTCCTTTCCCTATTAACTAATGTTTTCATGGTATGCCTTTTTCAAGGTTTTCTTTCAAATAATTACTTTCATGTCTGTTTACCCACTCAGCCAAATTGTGCTATTTTAATTGACAAATGTTTACCATTTGCATTTAAGTTAATTATTAATATGCTGTAGCTTGTCTCTCACTTTATTTTTGGTTTTCTATTATTTTTCTCTTTCTCGTTTCTCTGTTTCTCTTTTCTTTCCTTGCTGAGAATACTTGAAATATTTTTAGGATTCTGTCTTTTTTTAAAAATGTTTAGTATATTTTGTGTATTTTATATAATTTTTATAGTGGTTGCTCTTGATATGCACATATGAACTGTCTTAATCTACTGGTATCAGCCTTTTTTCCCTTCAAGTAATGTGTATAAATCTTATTTCTATTTAGGTCCCTTAATCTTTCCTCCTTTTAAATATCATTATGTTACTATCAGATGGTGTTAATTGGTTTTATTGTAGTCATCAAATATGATTTTTATAACTTGGGGGGATTGATAGTATATTGTGTGGACCCACATTTTTGTTTTTCCTTACTTGTGCTTCAGGATTCTTTCTTATTTTTTTCTTTATTTTTGATGAATTTTTTTTACCCAGTCTTCAAGGAAAAATTTCTTTATTTTTAAACATAAGATTAAGTTATTAAAGAAAGACTATATGTTTTTGTGGCATGAGGAACATTAAAATACTTTCTTATACAAATGAAATATTTTGTACTTTGCTAGAATTGACAAAAATATTTTCAGACTGTTGTAAAATGCTCTAAGAACATGTCTGATTACACTCTCCTGGCTTTGAAATAATGACAATAAGTAAGAACTGTTTGTCATACTTTTTTATAGATCAAAAAGTATGAGCATACTTAATAATGGATCTAAGTTGTAATTAGTCTGTAGATTAGTTTATCTGTGCTGATTTTTACACTAATAACAGTATCTTAATAATAATATAGGTATTATATCATCTATAATATTCCCTACCAATTTATATTATAAGTGAAAGGGTAATATTTTCAAGTTGAGATGTGAAAAACTATTAGTATGATTAATGTCTTGTTTTGAGGTTTCTTAGATTAACTGGAGCTCTGTTACTTTGGCAGTGTACCTATAAAAGGTGATGGCTATTTGTAGTTACATATGAATTTTGGTATCTTGAAGTAAGGATTATAAGTTTTTTACATGAAAGCATTTGACTTATGTTTAGTTTTGTAAACATACTGTCAGCTACCTTAATGTTCTCACAAATGTGTTTTTTTCTGCATATTCACAAATATCTGAAGTGGAATAACATTTAGTCTTTAGTTTAAAATAGTCTATACTTTGTGGTCCAAATTTAAATGCTTATGTATTTTTAGTGTTTTAAATTAATTGGTAGATTAATCATTAGACAAAAGTTCTGTATTTCTTTCCTTTATTGCTGATTTCCTTTCACTAGCATTTATTATAGTCAGTTTTTTCAATGCTGTCAGTCAAATCACTTTTCCATTTGGCTTAATTTATACTTTTTCTTCATTTTTATATCATTTTTCCTGTTATTTTCTCTCCTCTATAACTACATGGATTGAGAATGTGTGTGGTCAGATATTTAAATTTTTTTCATAAGGTGTTGTAGAAAACCATTTCTTCCTTTTGAGCTGTTATGTACTTGGGTGGTCACTGAATCGTTTGATACTGTAAGCTGTGAGCTATGCTTGCTCATTTATACATTGCTTTATTGTTTAAAATTCTTCCTGGAGTTAATTACTTTCAGTTCGTTGACTTTTTTTTCATGATCTCAAGTTTTTTAAATTCAGTTGTATTAATGTAATTATTTACATTATTGACTTGGTTGTTTATCTTTGAGTGGTAAATTATGTAAGTTTAAATGAATTTTTGAAACTTTGAAATAAATCCTCTTTAGAACTTTCAGTATTCTCCATAATGTATTGATTGATCCCTGCATGAAAATTTAAGAGATCTTTAGGTTAAAACGATAGACATATTGTACTAAAGACTATTGTCTTAATTGTCTGAATTTGGAATAATGTTTGTATGACTTAGACCAAAAAAAAAAAATCTTCATAAGTTACATTAGTTAAAAAGATTCAGGATGATTTCTTTTTTTTTTTTTTTTTTTTGCTTTTCTGATTTACATACATATTCGAAGTAAATTCAGAATTATCTTTGTAATCAGAAAGGTGAATAAAACTTTTTATTTGAAAAGAAAGTTTTTTTTAAACCTGTGATATGTTGTGGCTGTCTTTCTATGTCAGTACATATAAGTCTCCTTTGTTATTTTTATATCTATTATTCTAGGCAGTCTCTATTGGTAGATAGATTGTTTTCAGCTTTGAAAAATTTAACCATCACTTAATGGATTTATTCATTCCTAATAATTTGTTCAGTTTATAAGAAGATATATACCTGGAAGTGAAACTAACATTTCAACAGGATTGGTCATTGATAGTTATGATTAATATTATCAAGTTGTTTTATGAATGTACTGACTTATACTCTTATTAAAACAGTGGCTATGAATATTTATTTCTCCAACAGCTTTAGCAACACTGATATTTATTTTATCATTACCAATGTAGAATGATGGCTTATTTAATTTACATTTCTCTTAGTGTATTTCAACATTTTTTCATAGGTTTTGGCCATTTTTATTTGTTCTGTGAATTACAAACAGAACAATGCTTCTTTTGAGGCATTAAAATTTTTGATACTAAATGTAAATGGCTTTTTTTATGTTATATGTATTAATCCATTTTGTAATATATGTTTGTTATATTCTTCATCCAGCAATTTGCTTTAGATTCAGTCATGTACCAGAATGCCTGTGTTTGGGAGCCCAGTGGTTTGAACAATGATGCTCAAACTCTCTAGACCCGTTAAGTGTGGTGAGATGCTAAAGCTAAATGAAGCATGGGGGCAGTGAGTCAGACTGAAACAATATTAGATTTATTTCTCTTTTTAGGGCATATACTAATTGAGTTTTATGTCAAGCAGAATTTTCTGTTTCTGACTTTATTGTTTTGTAACGATGGAGAGAATGACACCTGTCTGGCTAAACTGAAAGATAATATATTTAAAATTTGTTCTCCATTTTTCTTGTGGTAAAATATACATAGCATAAGTTTTACTATCTTAATAATTTTCAAGTGTACAGCTCCATAGTATTAAACACATTCATAATGTTGTGTACAACTCACAGCACCATCAATCTTAATAACTCTTTTCAAATTGTAGACCTTAAACTATACTCATTAAAAGGTAATTCTGAATTCCCTCTTCTCCCAGTACATGACAGTCACCATTCTGTTTTCTTTCTCTGATGGTTTTGACTCTTCTGAGCACTTCATGCAAGTGGAATCATATAGTAATTATCTTTTTGTGACTGGCTTATTTCACTTAGCATAATGGCCTTCAAATTCATCTATGTCATACCATATGTCAGAATTCCTATCTTTTTAAGGCTGAATAATACACTGTTCTATGTGTATTTTACATTTTGCTTATCCAGTTATCCTTAGATGGATAATTGTGTTGCTTCCATGTTTTAGCTATTATCAATAAGTGCAGCTATGAACATGACTAAAATGTCCCTTTGAAACCCTACTTTCATTCCTTTTGTGTATATACCCAGAAGTGGAATTGCTGCATCATATGATAATTCTACTTTTAATTTTTTGAGGAATCGCCATACTTTTTTTCACAGCACTGTACCACAGGCAGCTTTAGAATCTATAGAGGGTAACTTGAGCCTCTGGAAGGAATGTGGGCCTGTGGACACCTTGATTTTAGCCTAGTGAAACCCATTTCGAACTTCTGACCTCTAGAACTATAAGATAATACAATTGTGTTGCTTTAAACCTACTAGTTTGTGGTAATTTGTTTCAGTAGCAATAGGACACTAATACAGTTATTAAACCATCACCATCATCTACTTCTGGACTTCTATTATATGAAAACAAACCAACCAAAACCTTTATGTATTTAAGTCTCTCTTGTTGGGTCTCTGTTATAAATAGCCATTTATAATTCCTTGCAGTTAAGAAGAATTTCCCCTTTTATCTTCTCTCTAGAACCATTGATATTAGGATAAGGTTATCTGTTTGTAGATGATTTTATTTAACTCAACTGTAAAATCATATAGGCCTGTGTGTGTATGTGTGAATGAGGGCTTTTTTTTTAAAACTACAGATTAAATTTCTTGAACAACTATGGGTCTATTTAGGTTTACTATTTTTCTCATTCATTTTGTTAAGTTTTCAAATTTATATCAGTAAAGGTATTTATAGTATTTTCTGTTTGACTGTGTTGCATTTTTCATTCCTAATATTGTGCATTTCTTTTCCTTGATCATTCTCGTGTAAACTATTTAAAAACAAGTAATTTTTAGTTTCATTTATAGTATTTAAATAGTTTTTTATTTTGTTGTTTTCTGCCATTATAACTTTTATTTTCTTTGTATTTCTTTGAAATCACTCTCTACCTCTGCAACATCTGAGTTAAATATCAAACACTTTGATATTTCATCTTCTAAAGTAGGCTTTCCCCCGCCGCCCCTGTAGCTTTAGCTGTATTCCATGTGCTTCGATATGACTCTGACACCAATTTTGATGTGTGTGTGTTTTTTTTTCACACCACCAAGTCAGATCCTACAGGTTAGTGTTCAGTTCTGTGAGAGGCCCCACTTCCCCACTTCACATGCCAGTGGCAAGTCCGGCTTCTGACGAACTATTTAGAATTAAATGACCAGCCGTAGATGGATGGTTCCAGTGATTTCCCTTCTTGGGTTCAATTACTAGAGAGGCTCACAGAACTCAGAAGAACATTCTTCTTAATAGATTACCAGGTTTTTTTTTTTTTTTTTTTATAAAAGAATAAAATTTAAGGAACAGCCTGATGCACAGGGCAAAGTATGTGGGAAGTGGTGCAAGTTTCCATGTTTTCTGAGTGAGCCAGTCTCCCTTAATCTCCATGCGTTCACCAACCCGGAAGCTCTCTGAAAATAGTCCTTTCGGGTTTTTTTCTTGGAGGCTTTATTACATAGGTAATGAAATCATTACCATTGCAGATTGAACTCAATCTCAGGCCCTCTTCTTTCTCCAGAGGAGGTTGGGCAATAAGGGCATGGTACAAAGTTCCAACTCTCCAGTCAAGTGATTGGTTCTCCTGGAAACTAGAGCCCATCTTTAGGTTTCCTAGGAGTTTCCAAATGTCACCTTATTAACATAACAAAAGACACTTCTATTGCTGTCATCACTTAGGAAATTTTGATCTTAGGAGCTATGTGCCAGGAACTAGGATTAATATCAAATATATATTTCTAAGAAATCACAATATCACATATGGCTTTTCAGCTTTCATTGTCATTCAATTCTAAATATTTTATAATATCTATTATTACTTCTTTGAGACATTTATTTGGCATTATATTTTTTAAATTTCTCAACATTTGAGAGTTTAGGTTACATTTTTTATTTGTTTCAAAATTAATTGCATTTTAATTGGAGAATGAAGTTATGTTATCCACTTACATCTGTAACCTTGTCAAATTACATGACTTTTCTCTACTTTTCTCATTCATAAAATAAGATAATTATTGTTCCCTTTGGGTTTTAAAGTCTTGTGAAGTTATAATTCTGTGTATAGTTAGTTGAGTGTTATATAAATAGATGTTTTCATTCTCTGTATGTATAGTTATATTTCCCTTTCATTTTTAATGTTTTGCATTAATGTTTTTTAGTATTGACTAAATGGAGTAATATATAAGAAGCAAGAATTTCATTCTGATTTTTATTTATCTAGTATGATTAATATTCTCCTGTGTCCTAGAGAATGAAACATGGTCTTTCCCTCAAGAGGTTCTTTATTGAGTAAGGAAGATGTACTCAAAATGGTGATTTATGTTGACAAAAAGTGATTTATCAAGTTTTCTCTGTAGACAGGGTGAGCAAGGGAGTTCTAGAAAGAGGGTAATACATGTATAAAGGCATGAAGGTATGAGAGAGAATGACTAACTGTTTGATAGAGGCTGGATTATAAGTAGCCCAGAGATGTAAGACTGGTGCAGGAAACTGAGGCCAAATGTGAAATAACTTCATAGAATTTGGACTTTATTTGTGGGTCAGAGCTTCCCAATCGGTATGCCCTATCACCCTGGAACAACTGAGAGAATAATAGTGGTGCCAAGGTACTGATCACTTCAGCTGTTAATGAAATAAACAGGAAGGCCATAAAGGTTGGGAAGCACTGCTATAGGTGCTAAGGAGTATTAAAGGATTATTACATAGAGGAATGGAATGCTCAAGATCTGAGTTTTAAGAATAATTGCTTTGGCAACTACATAAGGTTTTAAGGCAGAGAGACCAGTCACAGGACTGTACTCAGAAGTCCAGGTGAGAGATTCCAAGGGCTTGTCGGCATCTCTTGGATTGAAGAAAAGTACCAAAAATTTAAACGTTAAAGAAGTAGAACTCATGGGACTTGATGAGTAGATGTGAGCTCAGAAGTTTAGAATGAGTTTTGGGCTTAGGAGGTGGTAATGCTGTTAAACAAGGAATGTAAAAGTAGTTCAAGATTTAGGGCATGTATTGGTGTGTTTTCTGTTTGAAGCAAATGAAATTTGATATATCTTGGGACCTCAAAAATTGGTAATCCAGTAGTCAATCAAAATATGGGTCCAGAAGATGTAAGGACTGAAGACAAATGTTTTAGAATCATCATCTTATGAATACCAGTTAAAGTCATGACCATGACTGGTTTTCTCAGCTAGGATGTGTAGAGGGAGAAAGCAAAACTGAATAGAGACTCCAGAGGTACATCAATATTTAAAGATCATTTGGAGAAAGAGGAGTCAATAAAATAACTGAGATGGAATAAGCAGAGAGTAATAAATAATACCAGAAGAGAGGTTAGCAAAACTTAAGGAACAAAGAATTTCAAAGTGGAAGTTTTCAGGAATGTCATATAAAATAAAAGGGTGGTAAGTACCTTGTGTTCGGGAAAAGGAGTTTATTTGTGGCTTTAGAGAGAATCATTTCAATGGAATAATAAGAGTTGAAGCCAGAATGGATGAGTTGTATAACTCTAACAGACATATCTATGGATGCTGAGGAAAGAGTTTAAATTGTAGCCCACACTCTGTTCTCCTACTCCTGTGGGACCTTGCTTGCATGGTCCACATGTTCATACTCTACCCATTCCTATATCTCCTCTTGGCTATCCCTTTGATTTAAGAGTACATAAATTGACAGTATAGTCAGCCTTCAGGAAGACGGACCTTGGGAAGAAGTTTGCATAGGCTCTGAACCTGGACTTTGGATACTGGATCAAGGAATCCAAGGCCCCTGAGACTTGGAAGATAGTTTAGAGAGGAGGATCGTGGTTGGGTGAAACAAGTCCTTTTGGCTCTCATGGACTTCTCCCCCAGGAGGATGAGAGTGACCAGAAGAGTACCAGAGTGGAACTCTTTAAAAACACATGGTCCAGAGTAGGCTCCCTGGTTGCCTAGTTTTAAAAGGTGGTGGTAGAGATGTGAAGAATTGGTCTAAAATTTGAGATATCAAATGGATATTTTCTGGATTTAAACATCTCCCTGCACCTCAGCTTAAGTACTAATTTCTCTCGTCCTACTTTTAATAGTATTATTATCAATACTAACAACTACTTTATAATCTCAATTTCATGACTACTGTTCTTTTTGATCACTCTACTATCCCAACTCTAAGTAATCCATTGATTTGGTCACTTTTTTATTTTATTGCCATCACTGAAGTCTTACCTTTCTCCTTTACCCATCTATAAGCCTGTAATTTGTTACCATAATCATCAAAACATGAATACCCTCAATTCTTTAGCTTATTTTTCTTTTCCTCTCTCCCTCCCTCCCTTAATTAAATTAAACTTTCTGCCTATTCTGTGCTTTCATAGGCACAAGTCAGTCTATCTGAAGAAAACATAATAGTGACTTTTCTAATTTAAATCATGACCACTAACTTAGCTTGTGCCTCTTTGCAAACTTTCATTTCTTAGTCTATTTTCTTTTTCATTATTTTAGATAACTATTTCATACGGTTTTCTTTCTCTCTTAAACCTTCAGCACATTCTTCCTTATCTTCACTCTCAGTTGCTCATTTTGCTCCCTTTTTTATTGAGAGGATATAACTATTCACTGGAAAATTTACATAAGTTTTCATAGCCCAAGTATACTTACCCATTTGCATCTCTCTGTGCCTACTTCCTGACTGTCACTGTGGATGGACCATCTGTACTCCTCTGTAAGGCCAGCCTTTCCACATATGCTTTAGAATCCATTTTGTCTCACCTCCTCAAGGAGATTACTCCAGAATTTCTTTGTGTTTTCTGTTCCTACTTGATCAAAAGCATACGAGTTGCATAATTTTTTTCCATCTTAAAGAACAAGCAACAGCAACAGCCACAACAGCTTGATTCTCTATCACTCTTCATTTACCATTCCATTACTCTGCTCCCTTTTTAGAACTCCTCAAAAGAGTTATCTGTTCTGTCTCTACTTATCTTCCCATTCTGTCTTGAATTCATTTCGTTCAGATTTTTGCTTCTATCACTCCACCAAAACTGCTCTTCTCAGAGTCACCAGTGACCTTTATATTGCTGAACGTAGTGGTCATTTTTCAATGTTTATCTTGCTTGACCTATCAATGGCATTTGACATAATCAATCACCACCTTCTTAAAAGACTTTATTCACTTGCCTTCCAGAATCTCACTCTTTTGGTTTTTCTTTTATCCCATTAAATTACTTCTTATCTCTTAGATACTGTTTGTATCTCATTTCCTTGGTCTCTAAACAATGGAATGTACCCTGCCCTTTTAAATTTTTCTTCAAAGACCTTATCACTACTCAATATTTAATATTTGAATGTTAACATTAATGTTTAAATATTAATATTTAACTTATTTATTCATTTATTATTAGTTTCCTGTATTGAAATGTATTCTTCACAAAAGGATATTTTAGTCAGCTTTGTTCTCTGGTATATCCCCAGAATATGGTAGGTATTCAAAATATATCTGTTGAATGAACCTTAACATTCTGCATATGTAGAAAGACAAATAGCTAAAAATTAATATAAAGGAGAATAAAAAATGTTTTACATAAGCATTGTGACCTATACACAAATTCTAGCAGTCTGAGTCCAGAGTCCTGTTTCATAATTATTACACCATAAGGCTGCCTGTGAAGATAATTGGAATAGATGTAGACTATCAGAAAAAGGGGTGAGCTGAGCTAGATTAATAGTTTAGTTCCTAACCAACCATTAATTTAGCTTTGTAACCCTGAACAAGTTGCTTACTTTTTTATCCTCACAGCAGTGAAAATTGGGTAAGGGGGATAGAAGTTAAAAGGGAAGAATATCAGGATCTGGTGATTGATAAGTTGTGGACAAATTAAGGAATTGGAGAATTAAGATGATTTTGGATTTTAGCCAGGGTTACTAGGATGGTTTCTGTTGGTATGTTAGGAGCAATAGCTGGAGGAAGGGATGTTAATGAAAGGACTGCAGAGGTCAGGATTTGGAAATTATTCAGCATAGAGGTTTTCAAACTTTTTCTCAGATGAAATGTTACGTGAAGGCTGAATATGTAAAAACATGTAATAATGAAGCTTATTTGGTTGGAGCAAGGGCAGAGGTGTGTGGTAGATGGTACCAGCATCTTGCTGACTGGTCCTTCTATTCTCTGAGTCACCTCTTTGAATGTCAGGGCCCTGATAAATACAGTCAGAAACTGAAGGAGATCATACATCAGTGCTTTCTTAGATTGGGTATTTGTTATATCCTGTGAATGTTCTGGTTGGTAACATCCTCTTGTGTCTTCTTGCTTTATTTATTGTTATTGTTTCAGACTCTTGTCTGGACTCTAAGGAATAGTAAAATACACAGAAGATACAATCTCTCCCCAGTGAAGCTAACAGTTTATTATAGAAAGCCACCATTTAAAAGATAATAAAAAAAATCATTGAATAATTATAATCCAGAAAGTATGGCGATAGATAAGAACCAGTTGAACTGAGGGGATTGAGGAGAAGGGCTGTCAAGGAGGACTATCTTTGAAAGTTACAGTTAAGATTGCCTGGAGATGAAGAGAGAAAGAGAATGGTGAGGGGAGAGAGAGGGAGATTCAGAGACAGAGACAGAGACAGAGACAGACACAGACAGACAGAGACAGAGACAGAAAAGATTGTACCTGAGGAACTGAGAGACTTCCTGGACAAGGCAGAGGGCTCCACACGAAGAGGGAAAGGAGTGAAAGGTAAAATTGGAAATATAGGTAAGGACCAAATCAATACATATCATGTTAAAGATTTTGGGCTTTATTCTGAGAGGATTGGTAATCCACAACAAGGCCTTTTTTTTTTTTTTTTTCAGTGACTTCATTTACATTTTGAATAGACCAACTTGGCAGAGAATTGGTTTCAAGTGAGGATGGATGGGGTGGAGATGAGGGCAAGAGGATACATGGAGAATACCTAGGAGACTGCAGCAGTAGTTCAGGAGATAAATGGTTAGTCTGAACAATAGGTGATCTTACCAGAGAACTAGAGATAAGAACTGGTTTAAAATATATTTAGGAGGTAGACTTAACAGGAATTGATTGTTTAGCTGCAGAGTATAAAGGAGAGAAAGTATCAAGGACCCTTGAAATTGTGATCTAAATAGTTGGATAAATGTTAATGCCATTTATTAGTTTTAAGATCTATACCTCTTTATTTTAGTTTTTCATGTTGCCTTTGCATGTTATTTTCTGTTCCTTCTGTCCCTTTATTATCTTTATTTATCACCGTCTTTCCTATTCCTTCATATTGTTATTACACAGTTAAATGGCTGCTTTTCCTGTGTTTTAATTCAAATTGAAACCTTCCTCCAAGCCATGGTGCAGAACTTTCTTCTTGGAGTCTGCCATCAATATTCTCATACTTGACTATGTTATCTTAATAGTTTATCAGTGTTTGTGCATAATCTGTACATTACTTTCTTGTGTTTGATGTTGCTTTGTAATTGTTCTCTAGCTATTTTTATATGCATGTACATACATTTGTAGGGTGTCCTAATTTATGTTTTAATTACCTTCTAGATTATATATAACTGTAAAGTACAAGTGCCTTCTGTTTTATATTAATTCATTCTTCAATGCATTAAATAGAATTTTACGTTATTTATAAATGTTGCATTTATATTGCTGAGAACCATTAATTGCCTGTTCTAGGTAAGCACTCTAAATTGAATAGCAAAGATATTTCAAAATAGGAATCTTGATGGGAGGAGTGGTGATAATTTACAAGATTTTTTAAAAAATGGCTGTTAAGAAAGGCTTATGAATAAATTTAGTTCTTTCTAAACTGGACGTTTGACTACTTCATATAAAAGATTATCAATTAAAAACATTGTGATTAAATTTCCATTAACTGTAAATGGTTTTGAATTTACTGTTAGATAAGTAGTTATCCTAAATTTTTGTTACTGATTTTTGCTTTTAAAATGTTTCATTAAAAAGCACATAAAGCCTTTACTATTTTCCTTTTTTCTCTTTTTCTTCTTTTTACCCATTCTTTTATAAATATTTTGTTTTTAATATATCCTTGATCTGAAACTTCTTTGAACTCATTTCATAACTATCTGAAATCTTTTAATTTTGTAGACATTTAGGTGTGTCATTATTAATTCAAAGATTCTTATATGTCTTATTTTAATACTGCATGCTTATTTTTAATTTATAATTAATTACTGAGTAGGTCAAATGAAAAATGAAATATTAAAATTTAATATTCATTTTGATGTTCGATTTTGAGAACTTTAACTATTTTGGAAATTATATTCAAAATGAAATTAAAAATGAATTTGCATTAATCTTAAAATGATAAAATATATAATTTATCCCATTTTAGGAAGTTGTATGAATGTCAGTTAAAAATAAATGAAATTACAGAAACTTTGGAAATAACCGATGTAAGATGTTGATTAGGTATACATACTTTAACTATTTTTTAACAGGTTAACATAATTTGGAAATTTGAACTATATGAGCTTAACTAGTTGTAAGTTAAAATAAAGCAAAATAAATTACACTATTTTAAAAACTAAGCATAAGGCAGTTTGGTAAAATTTAAGAACGTGAATGTTTTAGTTGGAACAGATGTGGAAGGCATATTATTTTAAAGGAAAATGAGGTCCACAGCTATCTGTTTGGAAATGTCTTTCAATTACAGTGGCGTCCATGAATGTTGGGTTTGAATGAAGATTTGGCTAGAACTTTTCTATATCCTATTCTGTATTTCCTTTTGAATAAGAAATAGCATGTGTGAAATACATTTACTATAATCCATTCCATACTGCATAATAAAAATTCTGTGAAGAATGATTATACATGGTATGAAATTATCCCAATTTTGTTCTTTTCACTTTCAGCAAGCTAGTATTTTAAAGTTTATATAAACGTTATAGAGTGTGTTGATATATTAATTTATTTTTCAAAATGGGAATATGGAATAACTTAGTCTCATTATAGATAATCATATTTTATTGGTGTAACTTCCTATATTTAACCAAACATAAAACATTATTCACTGGCAAAGAAATAATAAACTTACCTGAGTGAACAACAACCCAAAAATTAGAAACAAATTCTTGCATTTTAAATTGGGAATTTGCTGAACGAGATTATTTGCACTTAACCAATTCTTATATTAAACTCTAGAATGGCCTTTAGTTTTTTAAAATGTGGGATAATTGCATCAGTTAAAAAGGGTAATTTTTTTTAGCTTACATTAAAAGTAAAGTGAATGATATTTATTTAAACTTACTTAAATATTAAAATTTCAGTACATAAAATGCAATTTAACATATTTTTAGTTATTTTATAGTTTATTAATCATCAAAATATATTTATGCTTGATTTTATTGAGTCCACTTATGTTGAATTCATTGCCTTCATAGGGGAGTGTGGTATGTATGCATGTGCTTATGACTGTTTAATTCAAATTGAGTGTTTCAAACTTTAGAATAGGTAAACACTGATTTTGTTTCTTTGAATGTAGAAGATAACAAGTAAGATATAGACTGGCTATTTGTTACAAGTGTAATAATTTTATATAATGCTCAGAGTATTTATGCTCAAATAATAATTTTTTACATATTTAATCCAGACATGATGTCAGTGAATGTCACTTTTTTTTTCTTCATATTTTACTATGATGTTTATAAGGGTAGGTAGGGAGAGCTTAGACTTTGGAACCAAACTATCTGCTACTTACTAACTGTGTGGCTTCTAGTAAGTTCCTTAACCTCTCTGAGCATCATTTTCATCACCTATAAAGTAAAGGGAGTTTTAAACATTAGTAAGTTCAAAAATACAGTTCTTACCAATAATACTTTGCATATACAGTAAGCACTAATTAGCATATAATATATGAGATACTAGCTGCACTTAAACAAATATGTGATTATAGAATCTTAAAAGTTTCTTAATTAAAAAAATATTAGTCAGAATGGGTCTTCCTTAACGATTTTACTGGTCATTTTGATTATGGGTTCATTTTTTATTAATGCACTAATTTATACTCATTTTCATTTAACTTTGGGCAGTTTGTCGTTGAATATTGGTAACTTTTGAGAAATAGTAACATATATGTGGCAATAATATGGATGATATTTTATACAATACTATAATTAGAGAACAAATTTTTAGATGCTTATCATGTGGAGGCACATGGCATCTGATCAGACATGGCACTCACTCTATTCATATATTAAATATTTGCTGAATTGAGTAGAAAATGTTAAAATGTTACCTAAATGTCCTGTTATATAAATGTTACATAAATGTATAGCTGCAATGTTGCCAGTTAATTTTTAAAATTATAAATACTTTTTCCCATGATTTTGCTTTTCATTTTTCTCTTGTGTCTTGCACAGAAATGATTCTTATAGTCCATGATTTGGTTGATAGAGTATGTAACACTTCATTGCCTCCCCTTACAGATGTCTATATGGATTGAAGCTAGATTTTGGTATTTAAGATACAAAGTGACCGACTTTTCCTGAAACAGAAAAATTCTTGTCAGTTAAGCCACAGACTCACATAAATAAGCTCTGGTCTTAAAAGAAACATAATGTTTCACTGATCTTTAAAAAATCTTGAGTTCAAAGCCATGCATTGCAAAAAAAGGAAAACATTTCTGAATTATGAATGCTTTTTGTATTCCAAACAGATAAAAGATATTCTCTTTTAGGGTTAAAGAGAGAAAAAAATACCCATAGCAAAACAGAAAATGTGTTATAGGTTTAACAGTGGTTTCAAGTAATGTGAAAAATTATGCTACTGTGAAACTACTGAAGAATCATCATCTAACTTGAATTACCGTACAAATGTCAATCTTCAATATTGGGTAGGTTTGTTGCCTGACCATAATGTAGGAAAAATAGTCTATTGGATTACCAAGTATTCTGGTATATACTTTAGTCCAAAACAAGTGACTTTTTTTTCACTGTGAGAACCCCAGGAAATGATTTTTATGTGATTAAGGAATAAATGTGCAAAAAATATTTTTTTTCATCAATTTATTTAAGGTGCTGCTGAACTGTGAAGATTCATGCTTTAATTGGTAAATCAAGTGCCCAAGTAGGTCTCATGTTATAGTATTTATGTATAAGTTAAACTTATAATGATGTGATAAAGTAGTTTAAAAATTAAGTTGCTTTTTTCTGGCAAGGAAGAATATTAACTCTGTATTAGAGATATGAATTAACCGTTTACATAAGCAACATGTAAAAAGTTTTTTTAAACTGATGCATCTTATTATTGTCTTTCAATTAATAAATTTGAAACACAAAATTGTATGCATCACTAATTTAAAGATATTTTATCCCTGAGGACAACAGTCTTCATAAGCACTAGTAGAAAGTATAGTGATTTCTTTCTTAATATTTAAAAATGTTATAAAATAACACATATTAGTAAAGGAGTAACAGTATAGGAAATAAAGTGCTATAATCGGTCTGTTTGTAGCTATTCTCATACTTTTTTCTATACCCTTAATCACATGATTTAGTTCAATGTTATTCAGAGCTTAAAATAACAGATATGATTAGAAGTTAATGTGTCTATTCAAACACAATAGGTAACTGTTTCAACAACTAGTGTTCCAAATTTTACAAGTTCAGGTAGTATGATTTAACTCGGAACTCAGGGACTATGTTTATAGAATTAAAAAGTTATAGCTCTTAATCCAAAACTATTTGTCAGCTATTATAATTTGGATCAAACTAATTTTCTTCAAACTGTGAGTTATTTTACAACTAAAAATGGAAGTTTTTAAAAGTATGTTGGTGTTATTATAGATGACACCAATATTGTATGTGATTATCCCCAAATTCTGAAGCTTGATATTTTTTCACAAGTGAAATTTTCAGCAAATTATTATAATATATTAGAGATTGATTCTTTATTTTCCCTCTCCATTGTCTTATGGTTAATTAAAAAATGCATTTAACTAAAAGCTATTGTAAAGTATTAGGAGAAAACTTTCTCGTTTTAAATTGTAAATTTTTTATTTTCCAGAAGCTGCTACTGTTTAATTCTTCTTTCCATCTCAGAATTCGTGATAATAGCACATGAGGCAGACATTTTTACTCTTATTTTCTTTTTTCTACTGTTGCTAAATTCAAATGACGCTCCATTTTTGTAAAGTAATCTTATTTCAAATCAGAACAAATCGCTAGAATATATTCCTGTTTTGAGAAGCTATTGAAAAAATATTTATTCTATTTTAGGAAAATATGATTAAATAGCATTTAAAAATAATAATAAGCAATTCAAAGCAGCTAATCTTTCAGATGAGACTTTGTTCAGCAGACAAGGTAAAAGATAAATTGAGAACAATGAGAGAGTTTTAGATAATTTGTAGAAATGGAATGGTGCAGTATTATTAAATTTTATTATTTAAACAACATTAAAGTAGGAAGAAATTAAGTCTGATTGCTTTTATAGGGTCACAGTCCAAGTAGATGCTAACTGTAGATGGGACAGATATATCTTTGTTTCTTAATTTATTATATAATTCGGGTGTGCTTTGAGATTTTGTTTAGTAGTTAGGTTCACTTTTTAGCTTGTAAATTCAAAGCAAAGCAAAGCAATTATCTGGCAAAAAATCAGATGCCTATTAAAAGACATGGGGAAAAGCCACTGTTTACATAACTTATATAGGAACTTAAAAATACAAAACATAATAGTTTTATAGTTTTGACTTTCTTATTCTTTTTACTAAAGAATTACGTAGCTCTTTTATTTTTCTGCAAGTACCCTAGAACTTGTCATTCATTTTACCTTAATTTTGTTACATTGTATATTTTAATATGAATTCGTATTTTTTATTAGTTTATAAAAACATGTATTATAAGGAACATACAAAAATTTCATCCAGATTAATAAGCATATATTTAGTGAGTCTTTGAAAATGTTCATTAGTTAAGCATGACTTGGTAAAAATGTATGTAAAGAGGAACCACCACGAAAAGCAGGAGCCATTTAAATTTTCCTTGGTAGCTTTATTTTTCTTTCAAATCATTTTAATAATTAGATGATAGTATGCACTTGTTCATCAACTTCTGAATCGTTCATTTAAAAATGTTATTAAAAGCAATAATTATCTGAAATGACCAAGAGCCATTGTCTCCCCCATTTATTTAATCAGTTGTTCACTCAGTGTCAATGCAATGACTTTATTGATTACATCAACGATCAACAGTCTTTCAACATTCCTACCAGTGGTTCTTAAAAACCAATTTAAATATACAGCAGTAGAAATTTTACCACTGTAATCAGAATAGAATATTGAAGAGTTATTCCTAATGACAAAATTTTTTTTTCATTGTTGAGTTTAACAGTAAATATTATTTATTTCTATCTTTTTAACCAGGATGTTTTTCTTTCTCCTCCTCAGTTTCTGAGGATGTGTTATTCCAGATAAACTACATCAAGGAAAGACACTAAATCCATGTTATTCTTTTTTACATATTTTATAAAACAGGTTTTCTTCCCACTTTGATGTATAGAATTATAGTAAATCAAGCTTCTGTTTCCCTGAATTACTTTCATATTCTCATCTTTTAGCAGTAGTTTTCGAAATATTTTTATGGAACCAAATGCCTGATAATTGTAGTACGCACACGTATAACCTTTTGAGAAGTTATGAAAATACAATTCTTGTGCTTAATGATATCCAGAAAGCATAATATTCTGAAAAAGGAAATTCCCTTTAGTCAATTTAAAATTAAATGCTCTAATGCAAAAGGATATCTAAGGTGAAAGATGTTTGTATAATGCTAAACATAACCGAAGAAACTGTGGTTTTAGCAAAGGTACTATTGCTCTATTTTATCAAGTGCCAGAAAGTTGCATAATGAAAGTCTTTCAGTTAGTGAAAATATAAGTAAAAACACATAAAAATACCACCCAGCTGGTAGAGATCTTCCTAATTTTTACCTGATTGTATTTCTGAAGAAATATGGCAGGGCTGTCATAAATTTTCAACATGAACTGCATTTTTGTTGCCAATTTCCATATCCTTTAAAAAGTGCTGAAGCGTGCATTTGCTATTTATGTTTGCAGTAGACTGAATACACTTTTACTATTTGTGGTTTTAGAAATTGGAAACAACCAAACAGTGGTGCTATGGTCTAAAAAAATAAATTTTAAACAGCTGCGAGACAGTATTTTTAGAATGGTAGGAGTCCTTCTAACGCAATAGAACTGTCGCCCACCCCCTTTAAATATGGAATATGGTCGCATACGTAAAGTCAGGTTTCCATTGTCTTTTATCTAAGAGTGATTAGATAAAAGAAACTAAAAGTATGCTTTTGTTAAATGTGAATCAACTCTATTTGCTAATCTGTCAATGTTTGTTACTGTACTGGGCTTAATCACTTTATAGACTTGAATAGTCTCAAAGACCCTTCCATGGATAAAAACTGTCATTATCCCTATTTTACTTATTTAAATGAGGAAACTGAGGCTTAAAGAGAAGGTAAGTAACTTGCCCAGGATCACAAAGTTTGTAAGTGAACTTGTAAGTGAGCACTCTTTAACTTTATACCCACTAATCCTAGTGTTTTTCATCTTTGTGTCTTGTGCAGATCCCATTGGAAGGGGAAAGGAAATCCTTGCAGACCCATTTTAACTTAAAGCACTTTTATGCTAACATTACAGAAATATGTGAAAACTCAAAAGCCTAGATGGCAACTTTTTATTGCATTTAGATCTAATTAAATTCTAAAATCAAAAACAAATTTAGAAATTAAAAACTAATTTGCAATATCAATAACAATCAAATTAATAATCTTAATTTAATGTGACAGATGTTTCACTCCTGAAAGTAAATCCCTTTCCTCAGTGTGACTGCTGTAGCCTAAGAGTTTGTTACATCTTTCCAGTGGTTTGCAGTCTTTTTTTTTTCCACATTAGGGCACAGTAAAGATGATAGTATTTATAGGATGTACAAGCACAAGGTTGCTTCTCAGGAGACAAGAGGACAGGGGGATTCTGAATGCCCTTCACCCAGCCAGCTGCTCCATAGGCTAAGAGGACTGAAATCTCTGCACCTGTACCCAGGTGGCAGCTTTTTCTGAAGGACATGAGTTGGAAAGCTCTAGTCATGGCTATTTTTCCTTGTGGTAACTCAATTTCCTGTGATTATTCTCTATTCTAATTATTATGAAATTTAGGTATAATATATTCTGGCATTATTTGGCCGTTGTTTGTATAGTTAGGTAGCATCATTCCATGTTCTTGTCGATGACTCTCCACCGTCCTGCCACAATTAATGAGGCTTTGGCTATCAATTCATTGTTTTTTATTGACACAGAAATTTAATCATGCAAAAAATATTACTGAAAACTTGCATGGATTTGCTAAATGTGTAGTCAGCCTCTTTTTGAGTAAATATTGTTAAAAGTGGTGTGAGATTGGATGAATACAACTCAAGATGAAATTGAATTTAAATTGGGTTGATTTAAGTCACTATAATATAAAAAACTATAGCTGATTCAGTTTAACTTTCTATTGCAAATGAATTCTGTTGTATAAAACCATAATATATATATTTTAGAATTAAATATGTGTTTATAGTAGCTTTGATACCAATTTGGTAAACTGCTTTTGATTGTGTGTGTGTTTATGTGTGTATACATATATGTATATATGTGTGTGTATATATATGTAAAATGTTTTGCTGCATGTACTTATAAAAGCATAGAAAATAAACCAGTTTTATTTTAATAATTTTGTTACAGAGGTTTAAATGACAATTTTACCCTGATCTTTTTTGGTGGAAAACAGTTATCACCAGTACAATAAGCACTTTAAATTTATGATTTTGGGATTTTATTTTAAGTAAAAAATCGGTTTAGTAAAATAAGTAACATTTCAATATAGATGAACAAATAAGAAAGGCATTTTTCTCCCTTGAACCACTAACAAGACTTAAATACCATTCAGATTTTATTTTTTTTTCTTGTCAACCAGCTCATAAAGCATGATTCGCCTGGAAAAAGGAGTACATATGTAGTGTGCAAAATGTTCATAACATCAGTTAAGACACTAGGTATATTAGCTTTTTTTCACTGTCATGACCTGAATTGTTTTAAGACATGGACACTGAGAGTCCTGATATCCTCCCTTCTCCTAGAGTAGATGACGTAAATATTTTAAATTGATCTTACTGTGGAATTCGTGATTCATTAAAAACAAAATTTTATAAAATTTGAATATAGATAATTTTTCTTTCAGATTGTGCTATTTAAAAAATGTTATAATCTTTATTTTTTAAAGTTATTTAAGAGTTTTAGGTTCACAGAAAGATTGAGCTGAAAGTACTGAGGGTTTCCATATGTCAGCTTCTACCACCAATGTTCCCCCTCCCTGTTTCTAATACAATTGATGAACCAGATTTGATATATTATCTCTGTTAAGTCTTCTGTTAATTAAATAGTGAAGTATTTTTTTTTTTCAGAAAGTTTCAGCACAAAGAATTGGCTTGTTTAAATATCTTTAATTTGTATACACATTCATAAAGTTTAATGTCAGGTTTGACAGCACAGGACATATGTTGTGTCTTGCTTTGGGAAGCTTTGCATTGAACCCATTGGTTTCTGTGGGCCAATTAGAATTTCTCATTTATTTTAGTGTGCACTTATAGTAGCATTCCTCAAACTGTGTTTCATGGAATTTGAAAATTTTTCAAGATGTATATAAATTTTTTGTCCATTGAATTTTTATTCCTTAGTCACATATTTTGAGAATTATTTCATACCATATAACATCAGTTGGAGTTTAGAAATACATATTAAAGCTTTCAAAACAAGTTTTTATTGTAAAGAAACCTATTTTATTTGTTCAGTGTAATGGTTCCATAGTCTAATGATGGAACTTTTTTTTTGGAACATCTATTACAGCTTTCAGAATGCCATTGTGCAGAACAGTAGTGGTGAATAGGATGCATTGAGACTGCATGCAATGGTAAATTTCCTTGGTCTAGTGCCAAAGGAAGATAAAAGTTAAAATTTAAAATTTTGTTTGTATAAAGGGATTTTTCTATGATAATTAAAAAAAAGTTTTTAATACTATACTTATTAAAAGTGGCCAATTGTCTATATATGGTGTGACATCAGAGAACATAGGGTTACTATGTAATGGCTTTACAATCAAAATAACATTATTTCACTATTCTTGACTATAAAAGGAGTATCACACTTAAAGGGTTTGATTTGTCTCAGAAATAAATTCTTCTGGAAAGAGTATTGTTTTCTTTGGTGGTGAGGACTTCCTCTTTGATTTTGTAAGATTCAACCAGTGCAAATATTTTTGGATGGTCTTTTAGCCTGGGGGTTGATTTTAAAAAAATCTTACTTTACCTTTTCTGATAAATAGCCACTGCAGTTCTCTTATTCAAATCTCATCTTATGTTTTACTCTATAGATCTAGTAGGACTGGTGCATGAACTTTTCTGAGGCATGTTTTTCAAAAGGGAACCATGTTTCTCTGAAATCTTGGACTGATGAGAACTGTAACATTTTTCATTAGTTGAACTGAAATGAACCTGAAATATATTCACATTAAAATTATATTTTTCTTTTTAGAGATTGATATTTCAAAGGTTTTATTTCTGATTTAAGACTCCAAGCTTTAATGCCAAGTTGTGATTTATGCACATGGCAAGTAAAAAGAAAAAACTTTCTTTTGGTTTTTAATTATTTCTTAAAGTGTTGTGCTTTTGACACTTAAACAGATTAAATTTCTATCTAGGGTTCTAAGCATTTCATCATACGCTTATTCTCTTTCTTTGACTGTTTTGATTTTGCTGCATACAATTTTTCAGTATATACATTATGTGCATAATTATTTTCAGGTTACAAGAGATAGTTAAGGATATTTATAACTGGTTGGCTTTTAAAAATTACTATTAAATAAAGATAGAAAATGGAGAAAACTATTTTAATCTAACTCTTATAACAATGGATATTATTATATAAGAGCTCTGAGCGATACAGTAATTATTTAAAAGAATTTCTTTTTTTCTCACTGTTGTTAACATACAAAATTTGCTTTTGCCCAGTATAATTTTATTTGGTTGGTAAATAAAACAGATGATTTCTGACATTTTTTAAAAAGTTCTTTCTAAGAAAATGCCAGTGATATTAGCCACTTTAAAGAGAATTTATTATACAGTGAATAATTTTTCCACCCATATAGCAGAATAGAAAGACTGCTATGAGGTGAATTCAAATTACTTGTAGGAATAACATGGTTTAATGATGGTAAGCACTGAAGTATATATAAGTATATATTGTGCTATAGTGAAAAGAGATATGAATCAGAATGTAAGGAAGTTGTTTTTTAGATTCCCAAATACATCTAGCATACTCTCCCAAAGGGCCTTTGCACTTGCTACATCTTTCTTAGAATTCTCTTCCTAGCCTACACCTCCCAATATTTACGTCCTTTTACTTAGGTCTCTCCTAAAGTTATCCCATCTGAGATTATTATCCTGGCAACCACCTTATCTAAAATAATACTGATCATCCTTTAATTCTCTTCTTTATTTTATTTATTGCATTTATTTCTGTCTTTATGTTATACATTTATTTGTTTTTACTTCATTTTATTCTTTAGAATGTAAGCTAAGAGGATAGGGCTAAAAAGTTTTTGAGTGATCGAATTAATGAATTTTGGTAAAATGTGTAACTTCTTAGGCTTTAGTTTTCTAATCACTAAAATATGTAATTAGATTCCTCTGTTTTCTTCCATTTCATGTATGAAATCTTTTCTTCTTTTCTATACACTAATTGAGTACCTTATTTTTATGGCACTAGGCATTCATTGATTTTATTGTGGTTATATTTGCATGTCTTTTGCTCTTATACATTGTAGCTACTCTAGTGTATTTTACTCATGTTGTTCTGTTGGCATCCAGTATGCAATCTTACATATTGTGTACATATTTTGTTTCTTATGGATTCCATTATCTAACAGATCAAGATACTAAATATATTCTGGTTAACAAAGACTTATCATACATTGAATATCTAATATTCAGAGAATGATAATATAGTAAAGTACATTATTTGATCTTAACCTGTAAACACAACATACTTTTCTTAAGAAAGCATTTTGAATGCTTGCTTTCCTTCTGAATCTTTTGGTAGAAATTTCAAAAGTATTTTCTGGTTGATTGCACAATAGAGCAAGGGCTTTAGTGTTAGAAAAACTCAGGTTCAGATCTTGTCCCTGATCAGTTAAATAATATGGAAAATAGTTTTTCTTTTCTTGACCCTTAGTTTTTTTATCCATAAATTGGAGAAAATGCCTTTAAATATTTCTTGTGTACTAATCTATTTACTTTATATTAATCCATTTAATTGTCATAATCTATGAGGTATGGGGGTAGTACATTTTATTTTACAGATGAGGAAATTTGTATATTTAGAAGTAAAATACCCGTATAAGGTAACAGCTCATAAATGGTGGAACTAGATTGGAATCAAGATGATTTAAAAGTTCCATTACAAGATTCTGAAGTTAATGTAAAGAAGATAACATTTATAAAGTATTGATTTCTATGGTTGACATATAATAGGTCCTAAAAACGTTGATGCTTTTCCTTCTCTTGGTGTCAGGATTTTGTGTTTTAATAATGTAGTTTTTTTTCCATTTTAGAAGTTATTCCAATCCTCGCCCCTGACTTCTGATAGGAAATCGGATGACTATGTAGCTTTCCTATTACTCACTGCAAATTATCTGAAAAAAATATATATAGGTTCAGTTATCCTGCTATTTATGTAATATTTCTGTAAGTACTGTATAAGTGGAGCTGATATTCTGATAGTGGGTCATGGTTTTATATAGATGTTACATTTCTATATTTACCCATGGGAAAAAGCTTGATGTTAACTGAAAGCACGTCTTATATAGGAGATCTGGGTTTTTTCTTTTTTTTCCTTTTTTTTTAGTTTTTCATAATTGGTTTGGGACTATGAAATTTATAATTGCCGGATCTTCATTTTATTACTGGTAAAATAAATGAGTAGAAGTACATAATTTCTAACATTTTAGGATCCTATCCTGCTTTGTTTAGTTTTATATTTTTTATCATTACCTTTTCATTTATCATATGTAGGAAGCTTGCCAAAAGAAATTAATAAATACAACTTCTATAGAAATGTATGTTTATTATTCGCTTTCTGATTTTTTTGAAGTGTATTTACTTAACAATAGCAATTTTACAGAGGTTTTTTATTTCTTTGTTCATGTGTGATTGCTATTTGTTAATAAATGAAAGCTGAATGTCATATTCTTAAATTTAAAACTCAGTTTGGGAAGTGGCACTCTTTGTTGTGGAAAGCTTAGAAGGAACTTTTCAAAAAATCTGAGATGCTTAAGACAGCTGCAAAATGAGCACCCGGACACTCTCAATGTCACTTTCCACGTTTAAGTAGAGAGTCCTTCCTGATGTCAGAGTTTCCCAGTTATGATTGAGGAGGTAGAGAAGAGAGTTTGTGATGGGCAAATCCCTTTACATTTCTGCCTGGACCAAAGTGTGAATTTTGGTCCACTTTAAATAGTCTAGCAGTTTAGGCTCCTACTGTTTTGTAATTTTCTATTTCTGAGACTACTTTTATGACATATTTAAATCTTCACTTGAGAAGAAAAATTGGGAGATAAGCTACAAAGATGATGGCACAAAAGTCTACCTAAATCCCTTCTTCTCTTGGAAATACCCGGTGTCCAGCTACACACCAGGAAATTCCCTTAGAAAGAAATCCAGAAAACTAGCTTATTGAATCCTACACTGGGAGAAAGAGAATATACCCACTCGATATGGCACTTAATCTAAAGGCTAACTATGATAATTCCCCAGAGAATAGGGAACCTGGCAGATACTACCCCTGCCTTTTTCCTTTAGCCCACTCCCAGTCACCAAAATCTCACTGGAAGGAGCTTGTGGACACATCTGGAACCCCAACTTTTTCAATTGCTGCCAGAGGGTTGGACTTCTGAATCACCTGGATCTGATAGCCAAAAGGGTATGTATTAAGAAGTCCTGTAGGACAGTAGCAAACAAGTTCTTGATAGAGTCAGGAATATCTGTTCTCCCTTCCCCCAATAATATACTCAGGCTCACTGCAGATACATCAGGCAAAAATTTCCCCCTCCCATTTTCTCCCTGGAAGGTCCTAACTACATACTGCCTCAGGGTTTGTCTTTCAGCCGGACTGCATCTAAGTGCTGACTGTGATACTCCCCTTTAGGACACTGATGTGTCTTGACACATCTTCCATATGAATAGTGTGGTTTTGTCAATCACATAGATTTGAGAGTCAGTCTATAACTACGACTGAGCTGATTCACAAGATATACTTACTATAGGTAACTACTCTGTTAAGCCTAGAAGTGGCTGTTTAATGTGCAGAAACCAACACAGAAAGTTGAGAAGAGTGAATAAACTGAAGAATGTTTTTGAAACAAAAATAAGATAAGACTACAAAAATAGATCTTAATGAAATAGAGACAAGCGATTTACTCAGTAGTTCAAAGTAATGGTCATATAGATACTCATTGAGGTTAACAGAACAACACATGAACAAAATGATAATTTCAACAAAAAGAAAATATTAAAAAATACTGAACAAATAATAGAACTGAAGAATACACTTTGAACAGAAAAATTAATAGAAGGGTTCCATATCATGTAGATTAAATGGAAGAAAGAATCAGTGAACTTGAAGACAGGGCAGTGGAATACTTCCAATCAGAAGAGCAAAAGAAAATAAAAAAGAGTGAAGATTGTTTAACTAATGTGACACCACAAAGCAGACCAATTATTGGAGTCCCAGAGGAGAAGAGTGAGTGAAAGGGGTAGAAAGATACTTTGAAGAAATAATGACTGAAAATATTCCTATCTTGGTAAAAGAAACAAGATAACCAGATGCTGGAACTGCAAAAAATACCAAAAAAGATGACTCTAAAGAAACATACTCCAAGACACAATATAATTAAATTATCCAAAGTTAAAGACAAGGAGTGAATCTTAAAACCAGCAAGAGATAAAAAACTTGTTTTGCATAGGAGAACTCCTATAAGAATATTCAAAGATTTTTCAGCATCAACTTTCCAACCAAGAATACTCTCTCAGTAAAGCTATTATTCAGAATTAAAGGAGAGATAGTTTTTCAGACAAGCAAAAGCTAAAGTTTATCAACACTACATTTACCTTTCTTACAAGAAATGTTAAAGATAGTTCTTCAACCTGAAATGAAAGAATGCTAATTAGTACAGGAAAGCATTTGAATGTATAAAACTCACTAATAAAGTATATGTGAATATGTATGTAAAGATATATATGTAAATTCAGAATATCCTGATAATGCTGGTTGCTAAAGCACTTATATCTATAGTATGAAGTTTAAAATACACAAGTATTAAAAATACCTATATAATAGTTTGTCATTGGATAAACACAGTAAAGAGGTTTAAATTGTGAGATCAAAAATGTAAAATATGGAGAAAGTATATAATTGTAGAGCTTTCTGTACGTGTTTGAAGTTAAGCTAACAACTTAAAATAGATGCATAACTGTAAGATGTTTTATGTAAGCTTTATGGTAAGCACAAGCAAAATCCTGTAGTAGATATAGAAAAGAGAAAAAGGGATTTAAGCATACTAGTACAGAAAAATCATCAAATCAAAGGAAGAGAGCAAGAGAATAAGAAAGGAACAAAGGAATTACAAAATAACCAGAAAATAACAAAACATTGAGTAAGTTCGTTTCTGTGAATAATTAATTTAAAATGTGAGTGGACTAAATTCTCCAATCAAAAGACATAGAGTATCTGAATAAAAAAAAAAAAAAGACCCAAATATATGTTGCCTGCAGGCAATTTACTTTAGCTTTCAGGACACATAAAGACTGAAAGTGAAGGAATACAAAAAGATATTTCACTTAAATAGAAACCAAAAGAAAGTGAGTCAGTATATAAGACAAAATAGACTTAAAACTATTGACTGTAACAAGAGATAGAGAATGTCATTATAATGATAAAGCGATTAATTCATCAAAGGTATAATATTTGTATTTTTCAAAGAAATGTAAAAAATACCCTGTAATTTGTATGGAATCAAAAAAGCCCCTGAATAGCCAAAACAAGTGAGAAAGAACAAAGTTGGAGACCTCTTGATTTCAAGCTTCATTATAGAGCTATAGTAATTAAAACAATATAATATTGTCATAAAAATAGCCGTGTAGATCAGTGAAACAGAATAGGGACCCATTTATGATGGAGGAACCAAGAATATATAGTGGAGAAAGGAAAATTGGTGGTAGGAAAATTGAATAGCAGCAGCAGGCAAAAGAATGAAACTGTACCGCTATCTTACATTATACCCAAAAACTATCTCAAAATAGGTTGAAGACTTGAATATAAGACTTGAAACCATAAAACTCCTAGAAGAAAACACTGGTATTAATTTTCTTAACATCAGCCTTGGCAATGATTTTTTGCATTGACACCAAAAGCAAAGGCATCAAAAGGAAAAAATAAACAGGTGGACTCTATCAATCTAAAAAAATGTCTACACAGTGAAGGAATTCATGAACAAAAAGAATAGGCAGGCTACCAAACGTGAGAAAGTATTTGCAAATTGTAGATTAATCTCCAAAGTAAATAAAGAGCTCATACAACTTAGTAGCAAAAAATAAAAACAAAACCCAATCTATTAAAAAATGAGCAGAGGAACTGAATATTTTTCCAAAGAAGATATATAAATTGGCAATACGTACATGAAAAGATGCTCATTATCACTAATCATAAGGGAAATGCAAATCTTAACCACAATGAGATGTCACATCACACATGTTAGAATTTTAATTATCAAAAAGGCAAGAGATAAGTTTTGCCAAAGATGTAGAGAAAAAGAAACCATAGTACACTGCTGGTAGGAATGTTAGTGCAGCCACTATGGAAAACAGTTTGGAGGTTCCACATCTCAGTTATTATCCAAAGGAAATGAAAACAAGATCTCTAATATATATCTACACTCCGATGTTCATTGCTGTATCATTCACAATAGCCAAGATATGGAAGAAATTTAAGTGTCTGCTAATGGATGAATGGATAAAGAAAGTTGTGTGTGTGTGTGTGTGTGTGTGTGTGTGTGTGTGTGTGTGTAAAGAACTCACAAGATTATATATCCCAGAACAAAATTAATAGAACTTAATCATCAAGAATATACTCTAAGAAATATTTTAATACAGTTTGTTGTACCATTTTAGAGATGTGCTTTTAAAATTACTTGTTTCATACAAAATTTTTTTCATTGGACTCTGGGAATTAGGAGACTTGGGTTCTAATTTCTAATTGATTTTAGTTGTGACCAGACAGATGGTGTAACCTGAGACTTGGTTCCGCATTTGGCTAGAATGGAGATCACCATATATATATATTTTGATCTTTACAATTTTAGGATTTTGTATTACATGTCCTTAATTTAAAGATTTGTGTTTTAACTTCCTGGAAAGTAAGATATTTTTAAATTGATATGTATACTTAAAGTGATATTTACTTCTAAGATTGTGTTAATCAATGGTTTCTTGTAATCAGGGTGTCTCAGATTTGAAGAATAATGGCAGTTATTTATGCTGGGGGAGTGTGTTTTAAAATCAATTTTTAATAATCCCATATTAAAATTTAGTTGGAGAGTTCCACATTTGATGTGTTCTTAATTATTTTCTGTAATGTTTTTAAATTTAAACAGCAAAACAAAATAGAAGACACAGTGGTAATACAAATCAAAATAGAGAACACAATACAAAGCACAATGGTAATACAAATCAGACATTCTTTTTAAAAAAATTAACAAAATATAAACTTGAAATATATGTTTTATAGAACCATATTCCCTCTGAATTATTAAGAAATTGATGTGGTGGAAAAAATACTAGATATAAACTTGTTAGTAAATCTTGAATCTAATTTTATTTTAGCCACCATCTTGTTTTGGCCAGGTTGCTTATCTTTTATTTATTTTTTTATCAGAATTAAATTATTTGCTCTTTAATTGTAAAACTCAAATATTATTGTAAACCTCTATGAAGACTGTGTTTTCAAGACCTTTGAAAAATATAAAGCATTATACAAGTGCATGATTTTGGCTGTTTATAACTTAGTTTTTTCTTAAAAACTGAGGTGAATGTGTGTGTGTTTTCTGTTCTTAGTGAAAAAAATAAAAAGAAATTAAGAATAATGTCTTCCTTCAAATAACACTGTTTTCTTTTTCATGAATGTCTCTTAAGGAAGCTAGTGAAAAATATAATGAAACATTATATGGTAAGACTTTATTACAGTTTTAAAACTGATATATTGGATTTTTTAAAATAAACTTTTAATTTTGAGATAATAATGAATTTACATGCAGTTTTAATAAATAGTACAGAGAAATCCTTTGTACCCTTTACTTATTTAACCCCAGTGGTAACATTTTACAAAACTGCAGTTCAATATTACAGTCAGGATATGGGTATTAATACAGTCAAGGTCCAGAACAATTTGTTCGCCACAAAGATTCTTCCATTTGCCCTTTATAGGCAGCTCTATGCCCTACCCCTCAATCCCTGGCAACCACTAGTCTTTCCTCCATTTCATGATAAAAATTCTCAGCAAATGCTTTCAAATGCTTTGTCTACATAAGTTTACATGATCATATGATTTTTTTGGCTGTTGATATGGTAGATTACATTCATCAGTCTACAAATATTGAACCAATCTTGCATACCTGGAATAAATTCCAGTGGTCATTGTGTATAATTATTCTTGTATATTGCTGGATTTGATTTGCTAGTATTTGTTGGAGAATTTTGCATCTAAATACATGAAGGATACTGGACTGTAGTTTCCTTTTATTGTGCTACCATATTTTCTTTTTGTTGTGCTTTGATTACCTTGTACTACACTTCATTTTCATTATCAGAATCATACTAGTCATAAAATCAGTTGGCAAATTTTACCTCCTCTTTAATTTCTTGGAACAGATTGTGGAAAATGGTTGTTAATTCTGTTTTAAATGTTTGGTAGAATCTGCCTGTGAAACCATCTGGGCCTGAAGATTTTCTCTGTTGTCTCCACTTTAATGTTGAATTCATCTAGTGAGTTTATTTTGGTTGGTATATATTTCAGTTCTTTAATTTCTGTTTATTTTAAAAAACGTATTCATTTGTTTTTAGAGAACTTAAAAGGCTTGTTGAAGCATGTTGAAGCAATGGCTGCTTTAAAATCTTTGTCAGATAATTCCGATATCTTATTCATCTTGGTTTTGACATTGGTTGGTTATATTTTTCTTACTCATGTTGTGATTTTCAGATTTTCTTGGCATGGCAGTGATTTTTTATTACATCACAGATACATCCTGAGACTCTTACCCTGAGATATTATATCCTGGACCCTATTTAATCTTTTTTCCCCTCTTTTTAATCAATTAGCCCCCCTGTTGGAGTGTTACATGAGGGCCAGGTGGGGGTGTATGTTCAGATTCCTACTAAGTCTAGGTGTTGTTGCCCCCACCAGCCCCACCCAGATGCCAGGACCACTATAGCAAAAATAGGACACTGATGTTCTCTGCTTTGTTTTCCTCTTTGGGATTGGGGTTGTATTATCAGTTCCCTGCTGATCCTGCTGCCACCAGGGGTGAGGAAAGCGGAGTGCCAACTAGCTCTGCATCTCGCCATGTCCTTTGACCTCAGTGATGCAGGATAGGGTTGGGATTCTGCTTCTACTTGAGCCCTGCTGACACCAGGGGCCTGGGGAACAGGAGTGTTGACTAGTTGTGCTTAGCTAGTTAGCTCCCCACTGGGCCTCACTGATGCTAAGGGAAAGGGTGAGGAGGGTTGGGCGCTAGCACTACTGGTACTACCTTGGTCCGTCTCGATTCTTTGTTGGGGGTTGAGGCCCAGCTCCTTCCTGGCCCCACTAGCATCAGGTATAGACTGCCTTCTTAATAAATCTCACTAGTGGGTGGGAGTAGAGGATCAGCTTTCTCTTCCACCCTGCAGGTGCTACTCCATTGTGGGAATTCTGGTAACAGAAAGATGAATAATAGAGGCAAATTTAAGATCATTTTCCCCCTTTGCTCACTGATAAAATCCCAGCAATGAATTTGAAGCACACCCTGGTTCTCCCTGGTACAGGATGGAAGATCATCAGCCTGCCAGGCTGCCTGATATACTACTAATGGATGAATTAGGTTGTTTGCTTTTGTGTGTGCAGGTACAGAGTAATGTGGGCATTTTGGGGTGGAATTAATTTAACTTCTTATTTGGCCTGCTGAAAGCGGAGGGTACAGTTTTTCCAATGGTGATTGAATAGAGTAGGGTTAGTATTGCTGAAAATGTAAAACCCATTTTTATAAATGTTCGTTTTTAAGTAGAGCCTATTACTACAAACTATCCATATGGTCTTTTAGAGTATTTTGTAAAAGTGCTATTTTGATTTATAGCTCTAAAAGTGAAGACCAATTTAAGCAGTTAGCATTATGCACTGTTATGGCAGTTAATATTCATGGTTGCTCAGTTATCTGCTTATTCACCATACTTTTTATGGCCCATGATTCTTAAAATGCCTCATGGTCTATATCTTCTTAATTTGTATCATATATTATAGATTAGCAAGAAAAGAAATGGATAATATTGCCCATGGTTGCTCAGGAAGTTCATGGCAGAATCTAGATTAAAAGTGGGGACTCTTTTTTTTTTTTTTAGATTTTAATTTTATATTAGTTTCAGCCATACAGCATAGTGGTTAGACATTTATGTAATTTACATAATCCCCCTCCCCCATTACTCTAGTTCCCACCTAGCACTATACACAGCCATTTCAATATTATTGACTATATTTCCTATGCTGTACTCCACATCCCTGTGACTGTTTTGCAATTACTAATTTTTACTTCTTAATTCCTTCCCCTTTTTTACCCAGTGTTCCAGCCACCCATTCATGTGGTAATCATCAGTTTGTTGTCTGTCTATGATTCTAAAACTGGGGACTCTTAACCACTGTTCAGTATATCAGCCAGGAAGGACTGCACATTGAAGCTCTTCTTCTGGACTTCTTCACTTAGTGATACTAAAGTTCATTTGCTAAAGGGATCTAGAATGAAGAGCAGAATCCAGTGGATCCAGTTTATCCCTTAATGTAAGAATTATCTGGTCAGATCCCCAGTCTAACTATTGGGGTCATAATATGATACAAATGTTCTATTTTCTAGTGAATTGTGTGGGCCCAGGGGGCACAAAGATAAAAAGGCAGAAGGCAGTGGTTGAGTAGATAGTGACATATAATATGCCTGATGCTATGGTAGAAGTACTTTTGAATATACAAGGTATATGCTAGGGATATTTTCCCCTAAAAGAGACAGCTAAGCTCAGTTTTGCTATTGGCATCATTAAAAGGGTTTAAATGTCTTTGAAGTATCTGTCTCTAGGGCTTTTGAAATATGCCGACCGCAGTCCTCCCCATCCTACCAAGATTCCAAGCCCCAACTAGGAGAGTACAGTTTACAGTTATTGGTTTAGAACCAATAAAAAGAATCAAACTTCCGGGCATTCTACAGGTGAGAGATGTCCATAATAGTGACATTTAATTGGAAAAATAGCTTGTTTTCTGGTGGTAGGAGCTCAGCTCTGGAATTAGGTAGACCTGATTTGATTAAAATCCGGATCCTGTTTTTGTGACCACAGTTGTATGACCACAGATTAAAAAAGAGATAACATCTGTAATATAGGGACTCTGCTGTTCTGTAGATTAAATGAGATTATGCTTGTAAAACTCTTAGCACAGTGCCTGGCATATACTGAGTATTACCTCAGCTGCTTGTATTAATAAATGAACCTTACCTTAACTATGTTTGTGATTCAAAAATGTAATATCAGTGCATGCTACTTTGATGCTAAATTTGTGTTTTAAATAGTTGGGAAATGTCTTATTTACATTTATGTAGACTTAACAATAACATTTCTAGTAGTAACCATAAATTTAAACTCATGTGAAGTAATGAGAATTAAGAACAGTCCTGTTTTGGTAAGTAGATATTAAATGGTGTTTTTCTAAGAAAACCACAAAGAATTTACCCATAGAGTTCTTCAGTGTATGGCATCAGGATGTTTAGCATTCAATTGTTTATGTGTACCTTCTCTAATACTTGGAAATCTATATGCTTTATGTACATCTTTATTTCATCGCATCTTTGAACCTAGAAATTTGTCTCATTAATAATTTTAGATTACTACTTTTATCAGTGTTGAAGGATTGCCAGTACAGTTGCTCAGCTACTGAAGTCTTCAGACTTTTTTCTTTTTTAGATCTTATTACATCCAATTGTTAGTCATAAGAAAGTTGTTATTCCTGGCTTCAAGGAGTTTAAAATCTGAATGTAGAAGATTGATACAAATATATAAAGGGTAACTTAAGGAAAATAAGAAAATAAATACTTGACCATATTCTGTTGGAATCCTATCCCATCACTTTTTAAAAAGAAAATGGAATTTTTGTGAATGCTTTACTAGGAGGGGATGATTTCAGAGAGTTGTCTACATTTTATAACAGCTAGGCATCTTTCTTACATTAGATTGTGATCTTACTTTTATCAGTCTTGAAGTGACTTACTGTTTGAATTAGTGGCACTGGTTTGAAAGGTCCTCTTCAGTTATAAGCCATAAAAATGCCATGGTGGTTTGGGGTTTTGATTAAAAATAGTGTGTGCTGCTTTTTGTGTAGGCGTGCTTACCATATTTGTTTACATTTATTCAATGTTGGTATTGCTTTTATTTCTAGCAAATATTTCTTAAGTATATTTTTGTCTTGTTTGTGTTATAAAACAGGAAAAGCAAAACTAAAGGTGTAAATTCATACACAATTTATCACATGTTTAAAAAGGTATTTATTTTAGCAAACAACATCAGAGAAGTTGCCTTATTTTATTTGCCTCTTAAAACTTGTTGCTGTTTTCAGCATCTTAAAGCTGATGCTTAAGACTAAATAGATATAAAAAATGAATATTTTTAGAAATTTAAAGTTATTTTACACATGAACTTTTCTGTTGAAGATCTCTGTACTCAGGATTACATAATAAATCTATTCAGATGTGACAGGAGTGGACTTAGTAGGGTATCGTTGAGATTTTAAGCAAATCTGTAAGAGCCTATTATTGATAGTCTTCATTGGCCAGAGATAGTGGCTTTTATAGGTTTGCTTTGAAATGTAAATTAAAAACAAACACACACCAAAGCTAACATCTATGTAATACTTTACTATTTATAGAGCCTTGTATGTATGGGATGTCCGTGATCCTACTACCAGTTTGATGAAACGGTGTTATTTATTATCTTAGCTTAATTGACTTGCCCATAATCTTAACACACAGTAAGTGACACCACAAAAATTTTATACTCTAGCTAGAGTCCATGTTCTTTTCTACATTCCCCAAGGAAATGTCTTGATGTTAAGATTGATCTTAATATTTACTCAAGATATCTTAGAATTATTTTATATTATCTTCTATTGCATTTTGGGAAAAAAATTAACAGAATTTAATCTAACATTATATGTTTGTTACCAGTCAGAAATGACAACTATACAGGTGTTGGGGAAATGTTAGGCCCTATGGGAATAAACATAATTGTAGGATCCAAGTTAAACAAAAGAAAATTATATTCACATTCTGATCATAGAACCAAGAGAGAATTCCAGGTTCATATTTTAAAGGAAAATAAAATAAAAACAAAAAGAAAAGTAACCAGTACACTAGTTTTTTCTTGAAACGATGCTGTACTAATACATCTTTTAAAGATAATGATTATGTATTAGTATACTTTTTAAAGTTTGCGATAAAGTGTACAGATGTACTTGAGTTCCCTTAAACAGAATTACCCTGAACTCATTTCACAAGGAATTTGTGGACTCAGTCAACAGTCAGTGAACATAAACATTTCATTTGGCTGAAGATGGCAGAAAGGTTTTTCTGTACAAAAGAGAGACGAAATGCTCTACATATTGAGACTGGAAAATTTCATATGCTGTGATTTTGTTCTAATCAGAACAAAAAAATAAGGACATGCAAAGTACTACCTGAAGCCCTCTCTTATTATTAATTCAACAAAGCTCACATTTGTACCCAGTGTATGACTGCTTCTGCCGAATTGTTAAATTATTTAGTTTACTTCCCATAATTTATATCTCTGTAGCTAATAGAAAGTATTGTCAGTATGCCCTTTACAAAGGTAAATTTCCTACCTAGAGTTGTTTTCTAAATCACAGCTTTTTGTAAATCAAAGTGAGGCACCTGGTAACTTCCTGTGTTGAAATATAGGAAGCAGGAAGTATCAAAGCAAGCTGCAGGGGTTTGATGTCCTGTATAACTGTTCCCGCCTCCTGGGATTGTGCCTTATGGATATAATTTGAACTGCCAAACTCAAAAGTAAGTAATTTTATTTAGCATTTTTCTTTATTTACTAACTTGAAGCTTAAAATTGGAAATCTGATGTACTTTTCCAGGCAGTCTTTACAATTTTAGATATAAATTCCATTTTTCACATAATTTCTGTATAATTTAGAATAATTTTTTAAATTTAGAATGCTTTTCATTTTTTAAGAATAATTATTTTGTTTGGCCTTATGTATAACAGTAGCACAGTAGCTTCTGAAAATAACATTGCATATGAGTAGTAAAAAGAGCAATAGACTTAATGTAAGACCAAAGTGTATCACTACCTTGGGCTTAATTTTCCTTCAGATATAAATAACTGAATTGGGCTAGATTTCAGCTTTAAAATTACGTGAATGTATCATATAGCGTCTGGTTCTTATGTGCATATAAAGATATATCCTGTTGGCTCTGTTTCTCTGGAGAACAGTGACTAGTACAATCTCTCTCTATATCTTTATATCTTATAAAATATATAATATAAATGATGGTAATGCTAAGAGCTTTGAAGAAATAAAATAAGAGATAGGGTCTAGAAAATAATGGAAAGTGCCATTTTAGATAGAGTAGTCAGAGAAGGCCTTTCTGAGTAGATAACATTGGAACAGAGTTTGGAAGAAAGAAAGAGAGTGAGGCATATGGATATTTGAGAGGCAGAGAGAAATGTCTATTTCTAACAGCTTCATTCATAATAAGTCAAAACTGGAAGGAATCCAAAGGTCCATCAACTGGTAAATGAATAAACAACATTTACCAACAACAAATAGCTTTAGATTATTGATACACATAAGAACATAGATATATCTCAGAAGCATCATGGTACATGAAAAAAATCCAGCTATTATGACCTAGAAAAGGCAATTCTATAGTAACAGAGAACAAAGGCAAATCTATAGTAACAGAGAACAGACCAGTAGTTGTCAGAGATAGGGTAGGGGGAAGATTGTCTAGATGGCACAAATAAGCTTTTGGGAGTGATGGGAATGTGCTCTAGCTTAATTGTGATAGTATTTACACATCTGTTATTTATTCATTTGTTACAACTCAAGCTATACATTCAAAAAGGTGAATTTTGTTGTATGGAAATTATACCTCACTAAATCTAGCTTTAAAAAATTATTTGTAAATACCGTAATATGAAGTAAACCTGATATCCATTGAAGATGTGCCTTTTCTGTCTTGTGACTTTTTATTGTCCTTGGTGATAGAAGTACCTTCATTATAATTTGAGAAGCATGGGACTAAGAAAATTGTTGCAGATAGTAATTATGCTAATTAGTGAATTTATGAACAATTTCAGTGGTAAAGAAGTGCTTCCTAACGCAAATTTTGGGAGTCCTAGAAAGAAATAGTTCCTCCAGGAACGCAAGTAAACAGTGCTGTAATTGCAAACTAAAAACAAAAGATACTGTTAATACTGTGATTAAGGTAGTTTCATATGATTTGAGAAATGAACTTTAACTTTGCCAGTGTCAAAATCAAAACCTGACTCAAAGCTATTGCCATTTTTCATCAAAAGTTCAGTAAATATTTTTTTCTCAGTGTTTTCTTCATCATCTAAATTTTCCTTATTCCAGCCAGAAAGGGGGGAAAAAAAAACCAAGCCCAAATCACCAAAGTTTCTTTCTTTCTTAAGATTTTTAATTGAATGCCCACATCCCTGAAGTAATAAATGTTGACTCTAACCAAAAGGTGGAGATAATGGAGACCTAAACAATATAACGCAGCTAACTTAGTACATGAGCAAAGACAAAAAAGATCAGAAAAAAATTCTCCAAGTGCCTCCCTTCATTGGCCACACTACCAAAAATTACTCTTTTAAATAGTTTCTTAGTGTGACTACATCCCAGTTTCTCAGAACTGAGGATTCTAGCAGCTTCACAGGAAAGACAGATGCTTAGTTATCATTTAGTAAGCTCATCGAGAGCAATGGATCTGGATGTAAAGTTCAACAGAGCATCAAACTGGGATTCCTGGAATATACACATTTATCACTATCACTTCTTTTCTTCTCACCCTAGCATTAGGTTAAGGTGGAAAGAAAGCAATGACTTTGGTTAGGCTTGTAGTGTCTACAACTCCTATCCATACAAAGCATGTAGCCTATTCAGAGAATCCTTCTTGGAAGCCTTAATGTACATGGTTGTATCTTTTCAGAGACTCTAATATACTCCTAGCGATTTTTTAACCATTTTGTTATCCTATTGGGTAAATAACCTGGGAGTGGAATTGCTTGGTCCCATAGTATGTGTTTAACTATAAAAAAATATGGTCAAAAAGCATTTTTCAAAGTAATCATATAACTTTACTTTTTCAACAGCAGTGCATTGAACATTCTAGCTACTTCATATCCTTGCCAGTGCTTGGTAGTGTCTTTTAAATGTTAGTCGTTCTGGTGAGTGTGTAATAGTGTATAAGTGGTTTTGATTTGCATTTCCCTAAAAACATGATGTTTTGCATCATTTCAGTACTAATTAGCCATTTGAATATCTTTAGTGAAGTATCTGTTCAAATCCTTTGCTCTGTTTTTATTGTTTTTGTTTTGCTTTTGGGTCTTTTTATTATTGAGTTGTGAGATTTCTTTATTTCTTTAATTCAAATACAAGTCCTTTATGAAGTAGGCATGTGTTTTACAGATATTTTCCTTTACTTTGTGACTTATTCTTCTTATTCAATTTTATGTATGTTAGGCTATTTAGTATTGTCCCACTGCTCTTGGATTCTCTGTTCTCTTTCACTTCCCCCCTCTATGTTTCAGTTAGATAATTTCTGTTCACTTGTCTTCAGGTTTACTAATTCTTCCCTTAGCTGTTTCCTTACTGCTAATATGCTTAATTAAGGAATTAATCTTCAATGTTCTGTTTTTTATTTCTAGCTCGTCCCTTTTGTCTTTTTTTGTAGATTGCATCTGTCTGCTGTTCATACATGTATATTCTTTTTCAGTAAGTTTCTAAATAGTATTTCCCACATCTGGAATATCTTTGATCCTGGATTTGTTGACCACTTAATTTTTAAAATTAATTAATTATTTATGAATTAAGTTTATTAGGGGTAACATTGGTTAATACAATTATATAATTTTCAGATATACATTATAATTTGAAATTCTATTGTGTGTTTACCACCCGAAGTCCAGTTTCCTTCAGCTACCATATATTTATTTGATCCCCTTTATCACCCTTCCCCTACCCCCTTGTATTTGACCCTCTTTATCCTGTCAACCTACTCCTACCCCACCCATTCCCTACCCTCTGGTAACTACTGGTTCATTTTCTATGTCATGAGTCTCTGTTTGCTTGTCCTTTTCATTGTTGGTTTTAGGTTTATATCCCACATATAAGTGATGTCATGTGATTTTTCAACTTTTTCTGTCTGGCTTATTTTGCTTAGCATGATTATCTCGAGGTCCATTCATGTTGTCACAAATGGCAGAATACTGCCATTCCATTTTATATTCCATTTTATATATGTACCACGGCTTCTTTAGCCATTCATTTATCATAGATACATGCTTCCATGTCCTGGCCACGGTGAATAATGCTGCTATGAACATTGGTGTGCAAATATCTTTGAATATGGGTTTTCAAATCTTTGTGGTAAATACCCAATAGAGGGACTGCTGGATCATAAGTTAGATCAATTCTTTGTTTTTTGAGGAACTTCCATACTATTTTTCTTGGTGGCTGTACCAATTTGCAGTTCCACCATCAGTGTATGAGTGGTCCTCTTTCTCTGCATCCTCTCCAGCATTTGCTATTACTTTTCCTGTTGATTATAGCTATTCTAACAGGTGTGACATGGTATCTCATTGGACCACTTTATTTTTTTGACAGTTGGTTGTAGTTTAATTGCTTTTATGTGTTTCATAATTTTGAATATCATATTATAGAGGAACAGTATATATTGTTTTGAACATAGTACTTACTCCTGGAAATGGGCATAACCCTTCTTCAGTTGAGCATGGGTGATTGAGCCAACCAGTAGTTGAGCTCGGTTTGGATTTTGCTGTTCTTACGGTCACCTTAAGTGGACCAGATTTCAGTTTCCTCCAGTGGGGGCTGATGTTCCCTTGTGCTTAGGGTGGGGGTCTATGGTGCTAGTGGTTTTTTCTCAGTGTTCTTTCTCTTTCAGGATAGCTTTCAGCAGTTCTTGTCTGTCTGCACTGCAGAGAAAGGAGTCATTTCTCTGTGCTTTTGCTCTTCCCCCAGCAGTAGACTGCTGTTTTTTTCTTACTGGATGTAGGGCTTGTGTGGGTACAGGATGGAATTTTCTCAGTTCTTCTTGTCCAGTCTTAGTCTTAGGTGGGTCTTTTGTACCTTTGCTATATATCAGTGGGATTTGGAGCTTTAGCAGACTTTTGCTAAAGTCTGAGCCCAGGAGAGGTTCTTGCTTCTCCCCTACTAGCTTAAGCTTTTGTTTAATAGAGATAATGGTATTGGGAAGGGATTAAAATTCATAAAAATTTTACCTGTTTTCTTCCTATCCAAGATTTTGGTGACCACCTCTTTCTCCAGTGCTCTATGGTGAAATAGTTTGTGTATCCAGTCTCTCCTGACGGGCTTTTGTTATTTTCTAGTATTTGTTTACTTGGTGCCTTGTAATCTGAGCTCTCTGATGGGCTTCAGAAAAGTTATGATTTTGTAGTTTTCTTATTGTTAAGTTTGCAGCAATGTTCTCTTGTGGCTCTCTGTATCTTGAAGCAGAACCAGAACACCTTTTATGTATTGGGATGAGTTTTTATGATAAAATATGAATCCACAAAAATAATCTTTATGGCACTCCACTGACACAAGGGGAACTTTTGTGGAGAGTTTGAGAAATACTAAATCTTAGGCCAAGGAAAAAACAGGCAGCAAAAACCACCTTAAAACAGTGGTAAGTCATCATTGAGATAGATACTTTCAGATTGGCTATTTATTCTCAAATTTCCCTCTTTGTTTACCTTATAAAGAGGTAGCTGGAAAAGATAAATCCAGTTGATTCTTGTTATTGGTGGTAGTTAGGTTCTATAAAGTTGCCAGGCACACTGTACCATTGCTCCTAGGGGAAATACGTTCTCTCCCTGTCTCCTCTGTTCCTCTCTTCCTCTGTCCCTCTCTCCTTCTTTCCCCCTTTCTCTCCCCTTTCTCTCTCCTACCTCACAAGGACTATAATCTTCAATTTTTAAAATAACTTATCTTAGTAAGTTGTTTTCTTTATTTTACAAAAGAAAAAACAAGGTTCAAAATGTTAACTCACTTGCCTGAGATGCCCACTAACAAGTACCAGAGTTGAGATTCAGTCACCATCCAGCCAGCCTTAGAGCCATAGCTTTTTGCACTACACTGTTCATATCAGTCTCAGAGCTGACACGAGAAGGCAGAGTATCATCTTGTTAAACTTCACCTGGGAATATGTCTGTTGGGTAACTCAGATTTTTTGTTGCTCTGCATGACCACGAGAACATATTGAGTTGGGGAGTACAGATTAATTTTAGTGAGTTGATGAATTGGTAAATATGGAATCCATGACTAATGAGTATCAACTGTAATTACTTTTCCAGTCTCCCTAATTATTAGAGGTGGGTAGGTAACTGAGTTCTAGCTAAAGAGAAGTAGGTAAAAATCTGCTGTAAGACCTTAGCTTTTCTTGATAAAACAGAAGTGACTGGTGCTGTATCACTTTCTTTCTGACTTGAATGGTGATATAAATTGGAAATCGTGGAAGTAGTTCTCTGACAATGAGTTGATAAGCGATAGAATGAAAGCAGATCTATAAGGTGGAAAAATCATACTTGTTGGTTGTACCTAATAAGTAGCTAAACCCATCCTTAACAGTCACTTATCTGCAATAATTTTAAGTGATAAAGAATAACCCCCTTTATATTTAATTTTCTGTTGGTTAATCTTTCTGTGCTTGGAACAATATATTCTTAATAGACATAGCCAATAATTAAGTTTTTATGTTTTTTTTTGGAAACATGGGAATTTAACATGCTTATTGGTGGTTGATTATGCTCACTACTTTATGTATGTGTTATTTATGTACAGTAGTAAATAAAAGTTTAACTGGCTTTGTTCAAGGCCAGGTTTAGGTGACATGTGCTAGAGTTAAATGTAGTATTCTAGTGCACATCTTTTGTTTATCACAAACAATAAATCATTTAGCAGTGACATGAATTGTACCAACCTGAGTTTGGTTTTGATGACATTATTACTTTAAATTAATAGTAATGCAGTACAAAGCTTACTTTTTCTACTTATGTCTGTAATTCACCTAGAAAGATTAGACATATAGGGACTAGTAATGAAGTTGGGAAAAATGAAAAATATTCATGCCCTTTCAAAACAAGCATGGTATTATCTCTTGTCAGTTCCATGTTTTTTAATTTTTTTAAACATGTTATGAAGAGTTACACACATTTTTATATATTTTCATGGATACTATGGTTGCTATTATATCTTTATTCAGTGCTTGCTATGTTTAAGGGATTGCCTGAGATGCAGAAGAAACACAAAGCATAATCCTTAACCTTCCTGGTCTTACAGTCTTGTTGAGTAATAAAGGCATTGAATTAAATAGTACAGAAATTGTGCTTAAATTATGTAGTATAAAATAATGATTCTTCTTGGGCGATGCTGAAAAAACCCCCGAATGTTATAGTATATATCAGGTCTTCATTAATTAAATGTTTATTGATTACCCCCTGTGACATAAAGGTACCAAGAAAGACTTTGTGTGTGTTGAGAGCAGCTTTGGGATGGAGAGAGAGGTTTAAAATCAAACTAGACCCCATTTATACCCTCATGGAGCGCTGTCAGTTAAATATCCTGGCTCTTGGAGAGATGGTGCTTATAAATGTGCTTTGAAAAATATAGTTTGGGAGGATCCCAGCCACAGTTTGTTGTAGAAAAAAGGGAATGCAATAGGAGTTTGAGCAATGAAGAAATTTCTCTTGTGTCTGTATTCTTAGAGACTTCTGTTATAGGAAAGCATTGATCTGCAATTGAAGTCAGGTCTCCTGAGATGGGTGAAGCCAACCCAAACCTTAGAACGTGGCTGTGAACTGGTGTTCCTTCTTCTGTAGTCCCAGAGTCACTTTTATAAACAGGTCCAGGTAATGCTTCCTTCTGGACACCGTAATTTATCAGTTAAAACATTACCCTATTTCAGAGGCAGGAAAATTTATGGACTGGTTAAAGGATTTTTTAGAAGGAGCTTCTTACTATGACCTAGAATATAACTTTTGAGTAGCTAGGTTTTTCCTTGTATTACAAGAGCATTACATTTCCTACAAATTACACTTCCTTTGTTTCTATGAGTAGTTTTACTGTGTTCATTTATTTTTTTCCCTTTGTGCTTTTTAAGTTTCTTTTTCTACTCTTCTCATTTAAACATACACATATTACAGATTTTTTTTTGTTTCAATTCAGTATTCATTTCAGGCAGTTAGGAAACTCACCATAATTCACTTACATATAAAAAATGTTTTTACCAGCTAAAACAATATTTTTAGTTTCAGATTTTGCTATGCTTGCAGAATCTATGTGTGTTGTGCTCATTCATTTTTTATGGAAAATCTTTACATCTCTAGACTGTAGACATAGTACTTATATTTTTGGTCATCTGATTTTAGAGTAATTTTCAAGAAAACATTTGGTCATGCATTTAAAATGTTTTCTCTTCTGCTCCGAAGCCCTACTGTTGTGCTAGTCCTCTGAATATTTGCTACAAATCTATCTTTTTGTAAAGTCTCTTTTAATATACCAGAAACTTTTAACTGCCTTGTTTGGAGACCTGCCTCATACTAACAGTTTTTCAAAATAAGCAATATAGCGAGTTTGTATTTTAACTGACAAGAACATCTCAGGCTGCTAAATGGCTGTTTAAGAGAAACATATTGGTATGTATACCTGTTAATGTTCTTGGTTTTATCTATTTGAAAAGTACATGACATACTTTTTAATAGCCCTTATGGTACCTGCATTTCAAGTGATATTTTAAAGTTGTTTCATTTTTCTGATGACTGCAACATAATCATTTGGGCCCAAATTTCTATTGTTATTTTATAACCTAGAACTAATTTGGGAGATGTTAGACCATAGTGTGTGTGTGTTTGTATTTAAACTGTGGTTTCTGATTTTTACTTTAAAAAAAGCTCAGACTAATAATTGTTATTTGAAAAATTCCAGCATCAACTGATATATAGTAATATTTCAATCATTCTTATGAAACAAACAAAAAAATAATTCAAAAGCAATATAAATCAATCAACAAACAAAAAAACAAAAGGAATATCTAAGTAAATATGGATCTCAGTGTTAGTAGCTGTACAAAGAAAATAATTTAAATACTTTAAAATTACAAATTTATGATAGAGTTGTTTAGAAACAAAAAATTTAGAGTCTATTTGAAACATAGAATCACTGACTGTTCAGAAACTATGTAGATGAACTGTGGGTTATAGGTGAATCTGCATTGTTCTAGCTAATCTTCATGACATTTGTCTCTGAAGAAAGTTTAATGTTTACATGTTGGGTGAGGCTAATGATGGCAATGGATCCGATGATGGTAACCTGCCTATCAATAAATCCTTTCCCTGGGATGACAACTTTGATCTGCACCTCAGATATCTGATGGAATTCATTGATTTTAGAGCCGTGGATTCCAGTTAAGCAGCTGATAAGTAATTTTGAATTATAACTTCCTAAGAAGTAGTCTGAGCAGGTACAGTCAAACATGATCAGTAATCTTTCACCTCTGTAAGAGTAGGTTCGAAGTCACTGAATCTAGCATTGCTCTGCATCATAGAGAAATGGGCCTGTTGCATTACCAGCAAGTGGAATTTGATCAAATCTGGCATACTGTCCTATTTGATGGCATACTATCCTTGAATGGTAGAGGTTTGACCACCTGCAGAGATGAACAGAGAACTAGACAGCTTGGTCATGCCCTTCATTGGGAGTGGGAGAACAGGGCTGTGGAGGCCTGACCCCAGCATAATTGCATAGAGTTTTTGACATAACCATTATAGATTGTGGAATGCAACAATAGAGTTAGACAGTCAGTTGAATTGAGAGGTGTATTCCCTGTCATTTGGTTTGGAGTCTCTTTGTTCTCTTGTTTTTCTGACCATGCAACCATTTTCCCAGTGAGAGGGCACCACAGGCTATCAGGGACCATCTGCATCAGGGTGATGGGTGGTGGTGGGGTATCTGTTGTTACTGTTTTCCTATTCTCTACATATTCTTGTTGCTGGGAATTATATAATGTGTTTATGTCAGGATATGACCTCTGGCTTGCAGCTTATAACATAAAACAGGTGAGTCAGTACAGTAGGAAGTAGGAATATTTCTGGGAGCCATTTCTATACCTGGGACAACTAGGAATAATCATATAATGAAGTTACAGTTAACCACTAAAAATATCATACTAACCCCAAACTAAAGGTATCCCTAATTCATTTTTTTCTTAGCAGGATTCCAAAACTGCCTTCAGTTACTCCAAAGTTACCCAACAAGAAAGAAGGCAGTGTGGAAAAAGACAGCTTTCTTAACTGACTGTAATGACAATACTTTGTTTTCATTGATTTTTTTAATAAAACCATGTGACCATGTATCCTAGACCTCTCCAGGGCCATGAAAAGGGCCAATACAAATGAGGAGACCTGAAGTTTAACTTCATTAACTTCATGGTAAATCCTCTTGTTTGTGTTTGTTAAACATGTGTATAAGATAAACTTGAAAATTATCATGGGATAAAGAAAACAATATAGTTAGAGAATAGGAGCTTATCAGTATAGTATTATGAAATATTGGGCTGCATTCCAATATTTGCATATATAGATGGCTAGAGAAACTGCATAAAAGCTCTGAATAGATTTTTAATTTAAATTAAGTATTTTATGTTTAATCTTTACTGGGTTTTGTGGGGATTAGAAATGTAATTCTTATTTTTAGGGAGTCTTTTTGGAATAATCATATATATTAAATATAGAATGATTTAAGATATATATGAAAAATATATATGACAAATATGTATATAAGTATATCTAATATCTGCATGTGTATTGTGTATGAGAATCATGCAGTCTTCACAGCTCTCTCAGCTACCCTGAGAGAAGTCATTTTATAGCTGTAGAAACAGAATCAGCAAATAAATCTTGGCCATAGGACCAGGATCCATGTCATTTGCCTCTTTATCTTTTTTAAGTTTTTTAAATAATATTTTTCCTCCTTTGTAAATAATGAAACACTTTTTATAGTACTGTTTCATAAAATGTAATTATACTGTTTCCTAGGGCTACTGGCAACAAATAACCACAAACTAAGTGGTTTAAAACAAGAGAAATTTATTGTTTCACAGTTCTGGAGGCTAGAAGTCTTAAATCAAGGTGTCAGCAGGCTTGGTTCCTTTTAAGGGCTCAGAAGGCCAGTCTGTTACTTGCTTCTCTTCTAGCTTCTGGTGGTTGCTGGCAATTGCAGGTATTGGCTGGACATTTTAAATGGGTCACACCATCTCTGTCTCCCTCTCAACATGGTGTTCTTCCTATGTCTGTGTCTTCACGTGGTCATCTTTTTATTACAACACTAATTGTACTGGATTTGGGGCTCATTCTACTGCACTGTGACCTCATCTTAACTAATTACATCTACAATGACCCTATCTCCAAACCAGATCACATTCCAAGGTCTTGGGGGTGAGGACTTCAATGTATCTTCCTTTAGGGGAACACAATTCAACCCATAACATATACCTAGGCAGATTATTATTGTTCGACAAATCTCATTTTTCTTTTGAAATTCTGTCCATAGAGAGATTAAAGAATAATAATTCTGAATTTGGCCACAATAGCCACTTTACTTTAAGCAAGCCATTTAACATCTTTCAATAAGGAGAACCCTGTCTTGTTTAATTTACAGGGTGACTTTGAGAATCAAGTGAGGTGATACTTTAAAAATGCTACTACTCCTTTTCTGTTTTTTCCTAATGAAACATCAAGCACCTTTCATTTTACTGAAGCTTTAAATTTATTATTGGTATGTAGTTATAGAGGAGCTGATTTCTATGCAGCTCTTTTTAAAGTGTTCCATATGTATTAGGATTAGAATTATTAATAAGGAAAGGTTTAATGCTATCATGACTTAAATGGTTTTTGAAAGAATTTTAGATAAAAGTTACGGAACCACCATAGATACATGTGTATACTGTACAAAGTAATTGAAAAATGGTATTTGAGGATTCCTTATTTGATAATCATCTGATAAAGGAGAATGTAGAAGTTAAAAATGAAGACTAGATTAGGATTTGGGAAAAACTTTTAGGGTTGAAAATGTGAAATAATTCGTTTTTAAAAGTTGTAACTTTCGATATATAACTTCTAGAATGCTGATCATTATCTAGAACTATGATTTTCTTGATTGAATATTAGAATTATATAAAAAGCTTTTTATAATATTGATATCTGGGCCCCTACTGATGCCCATTGTTTCTTGTTGTGCTCATAAAATTGTTATTTTCCTGATTGATGGTTGAATACTGCAGAGCTGGCATTGATTTAAACATTTTTAGATGCAACAAAGGAGAAAGAAAAGGAAGATAGCATTTTGAAAATTATGCCAGTCATTGAGCCTATGCCTTTAAATGTGTTAGCGAAGGTTATCTGAAGAAGTGTTTGCATTGAACTTTTTGATCATTGTAGAACTCAGGAAAGGGGAAGAGTTTTGTTAATTAAAAAACACTATACAAATGTTGAGGATGTCTGCATGACATTATGGGATTGAAATCATTTTATCATGCTATGATAGGAACAAAACCAGGTGGCTCTATTTTGTGGCTTAGGATGTGGGTTTTCTTGCTTCTGCTAGTCTCACACACTGAGAGAAACAAGTTACATATGCAAAATGAGCTATTTTTTTAAGCTCCATGTAGTTTGGTAGCATAATTATTGACCATAGGATTATGTTCTGTTGGCCATTTTGTAATAAGCTATTTTCTGGGTTTTTGTTTGTTTGTTTGTTTGTTTTAAATCTAGAGTTTACATGGGTCATGCAGAGGAATTGCAAATACATTGTTTACCCTAATGTAGAAGTAATAGGTTTGGCTTTATTCTTACTGTATCTGAATGTCAGATGAATTATTCACTCTAGTATTTATTTCAAAAATGAAAATTGCCCATTTGTAGATAGAATGGCCTGTGATGTATATAAGAGAATTTTACTAATGTTCTTCAGCAGAATGCTTCATACTGGCCTCCTCCAATTAGGTCCATTTCCCTAATCTGTGAGTTTTTTCTTTAACACAGTGACCCTAGAATCTCACTATAGCCCTTCTAGTCTTTTTTTTTTACTACTTAATTTTCTTTTATTAATTAAAAATAACATTTTCAATCACATGTTTATAATATAAAATCTCTTTATAGTTCAGCCAACATAGGTTAATAGAAAGTTAGAAGGAACCAGCTTAACCAATATTCAAATCAGCCTAGTAATTTCCCTTTTTTTAGTTTCTACTGTTTCATACTATCCTTTTCTAACCTATATTCCTTTTTTCTAAGATAATCAATTACTCTCTCCAAGTTGCAGATCAAAAACTCTTTTCTCCACAGAAGTCATATATTCAGTGTCTGTATATCACTCACTCACTTTGGCATGTTATCTTTCTTTATCTTGATGACAATCTTATAAGCTTTCTTCTTTATTTTTTAGTTGTTTACTTCTTCATTGAACAGAAATTCAGTAGGCATTATTCTCCAATCTTTTTAAACAAAATAATAGCTTCACACATGCCGTCAAATGAGTTTTCATTTTATTAATCTGTTAGTCACATACTTAAAAATAAAATTTTGCTTATAGTAAAAATGACATTATTTAGAACTTTGGATATAAGTCATCTATTTGCAAAGGACTAGGTGAAATGTGCCCAAATGCAGGAAAAAAAAATTAAAAATCATTTTTGCTGTGGGCCCAGTATGAATTCTGTGAAGGCAGAGACCATGTTGTTCACTAGGTTTTTAACGCTTCCAGAGTCTTTGCTGTGTGTAATAAGTGTGGAACAATCTCTGGATGAACAATATAGATATCAAAATACTTGTGATTAGAGCCAAGAAGGCAAAACAAAAGTTGTGTAACCTTTAGGGTTTTTCTTCATCTGAGTTAGGAAGGAACTGCTTCTTTAGGTTAGACTCCCTGTCTCTCATGATTTTTAATTAGACTATGATTCTTTCTGTCTTTAGCAAGGGTTCTTACAATGCTTGCATCATAGAAGAGACAAAAATTGCCAACAATATTATTCTTATGTGAACATAGCTATTCCAGTAGTTGTAAGCACTCATGACTAAGAATTCTAAAAGTATTTTGAGGCTTTTGATTTTAGACATGCTATTGAGTTACTAAATGGACATCCTTTAACACACTTTGAACCTAACTATACTGAAAAACACTTACTGCACTTCTCTCATCTTTTAAGCCATTTAATGGTAAACTTCAGCCAAAGCCTATACTTTAAAAATAAATTGAGATAAAGTTCCTAAAGCTGAATGTGCCAAAAACATGTTAAATGAAAAGATTTAAAGGAAAATATTCATGTGTCTAAAAATAGATGTTGGCTGATGCAAAATGATTTGCTTAACAGTGATCACATTTGTGATTATTTGAGACAACTTTTTTCTTTTTAAATACCTTTTAGCTCAATTAAATTTAAGTGAGTTCTCGATAAAGGTGTTAAATATAATCTGTAATTTTTTGCATATCCCTTTTAGTTACCCATACATATATATGTACTAGTTACTCTAATTTGATTTTTAAGTATAATTTTATACTTCACTTTGCTTTTCATTTGGGCAGAAAGGCATATCATACAGAGATCTTACATATAACAAAATATGACCAGCAAAACTGAGTCTAAGATAAAATTAATTTAGCACCATTATGATTAATGAAAACTAATTATTTAAAAATTACTTAGAAGAGGATAACACATTATGTTTCATTTTCAAACTAACAGATAGAGATCAGACCAAATACATTTGATAAATACAAATATGCATAGAGAAAGTGGAATATATTGTCTCCAGAATGTATTATCATGATGAATTTGGCTCCAACAATGTGAAATAAAGTCACACTTGATTTTTTTTTTTTTTGGTAAATAAGGAAACAAAAATTACTTCTCAGCCCAGAAAATGGTTTTGTTCAGGAAATAGGATTTGTTTTATAAACTGCACACATTCCTTTATGCAGTTGATTAATATGTTAAATTTCATCTTGTCTAATACCTGAGTAAAGACAGTTAACTCCTGCAGTCAGTCATCTTTGAACCCCATTTCCTTATCTGTAAATGCAATTTAACTAGAAATGTCATTTACCCTTTAGAGTTTCTTAGAGATACTTAAAGTAAATGGGATGGATATTGCTTCCTAGGCAAATAAACTGTCAAGATTTTATTGTTTCTCTTCTTTCTAGACCCACCCTTTTCCCTCTAACCACACATAAAATAGATCCCTTTACGTTTTACATACTGAGCTTTCATGTGAGATTTTGTTTGGAGAAGATTCCAGCTGCTTACAAAAAAGAAAAATAGTTTTGAATCATTGGGCTAGATAATCTTTTAAAGTCTATTCTTTTTCTCCCTACTTCTCTGTTCTTCAAAATAAAATGTCTGTTATCCCAAGATAGTCTAAATATGAAGATGAAATCATTGAAATTTTCTAGAAATTTATATGGCAGATACACTTTTTTATATTATGCTAACAAAGAACAAGTAGATGAATTATATAAAGGATTTTTACGCTTACACACGTAATTGTATGAGTACATTTTGTATGGTGGAGGGTGATTCATGGAAATACATAGTTAGGGTGGGGTTATAGAAAAATTCCCATTTCATATTAGTAAGAAAAAACTAAACCTAGTGGAGTGAGTCAACTTTTAAAACCTATTTTAATTATGAAACTATGGACTTGGCAGCTAAAACAATATAGTACTTTGTGAATGTTTAGTAGTGACTTTTGACCTGTCTGCTAACACAAATATGCAGTCATTTTCCATTTAATATTTAATGTATTATAGTTTCTATGCAGGTTTAGTCATCAGCTTCTTTTTATTGTTCCATTATTTATTTTACTTTATTACTGAAAGTTTTTTAATGAACATGAAAATATACTTTAATTTATCTTTTGTTCCTATTGACTAATTCTTATTGTCCCTGTTGTCCCCTACTAAGAACTAATTCTTTCAGCTAATCTCATTGTATGCCTAGCATGCCTTAGGCATTGTTCTAACCATTGTTCTAGTCATGAACAAGATGAACCTTCTGTTTTCATGAAGCTTACATTCTAATTGCAGAGGTAGGCAACAAATAGACACATGATAGTGATAAGTCCTAGGAAGACCAATATATCATGGTATGGAGATAGAATATGATGGATGCTGTTATTTGCAATATGGTGACCAAGAAAGGCCAGTCTGAAAGGTAATATTTAAGCAGAGATCTGAATGAAGTTACGTCAGTGTCTGTGGAAAGAGCAAAACACACACACACACACACACACACACACACACTTTTTTTTAATTGAAAGACTTTGATTAGGGAAGGGACGTGATTAGATTTAAAAGTTTTACTCTACCTTCTGTATGGACGAGAGATGTTAGATGAGACAAAGGTATAAACAGAGAAACCAGATAGGAGATTGTTGTAATAGCCCAGGCTAGAGATCATGGTAGCTTCAATTAGGGCAATAACAATGGGAGATGTGAAAAGTGATCAAATTTTAGAAATATTTTGAAGGAAGCTAGCAAGGTTTGCTGGTAGATCAAATGTGGAACGTAAAAAGAAGTCAACTAATTCTAAAGCCTTTTGGCTAAAGAATTAAGTGAACAAATATACATAATATGTGTATTTGTATCATGTATGATGTCCAGAAACACATAGTGTGCTAACAGTTTGAGATGAGTATATGAATAAAGGTGAGAGGTCCTATAACTTAAGTGCATTGGTTCTGAAATGAGCAAACCTGGATATCACAAAAGTACTTTGAGTTCTGTTAGAATGCAATGTATTTATCGCTAAAAGATCACCATGCTATTTGAAATCACACTGTGAAAATCACAGGATTTATGGGAAAATGAGATTATGGCATAATACTAAAAAATTTGTCAGTGATATATTTAAAAAATCGTAAATGTAAATGCTTAACAAATAAATATTGTAATACATTTGGCAGTTTATATTGCAAAATATATTATTTCCTTGTGGAAGTGGGTGTGGAAAGGGTTGCAGGATTAAGAGTTTTTGTGGAGTGATGGAAGGAAGCTTACTGAACTTTGAAGGAAAGTTGTAATACTAGATGTGAATGGGTGTGATGCTCAGCTCATCTGGTAAACTGAGGTGGCTGGTAGATGTTTTAGATGTGTGCTTTTTGTATATTCGTACATGGCTCATTTCAGCTGGATGAAATTGCTCATAAGCAAATGTGAAATTTGAGTTATACTCACATTCATTGTTCCTAATATATCAGGAGCGTGGGATAAATTTACATTTTCAAAATAAGTGTTATAGTAGAACTAACCAAACCATCTAATGACCTTTGATACACTACTTAACCTCTCAGAGCCTTGATTTACTCATATGTAAAATAAGGATAATAGTATTGACCTCATAGGGTTTAGGGAAGGTTAGATGAGTGTATACATGCAAGTTTAGAATAGAATGGTATTTATTTGTTAAAAATGAAGCACTTTTCTATAACCTTTATTTAGAAATTACCCCTGGAGAAATTAATAATGTAAAAATACATGTTTTTGTGATTTTCTCTGGTTAGGCATAGATGTAGGTATATAGATTCAGCTTTTTCTAGATGACTTGAGCTTTTTATAGATGATTTAAGGTTATTTAAATCATTACAGACATGATTTACTATGCCTATAATTCAATTGCTACCAGAAGTAATTTTATTGCTTTACTGTGGAGCTACCAGGTAGAAAGTTAGCATGTGACTATTGCTTAAGTTTCTCTATAATGATGAATTCCTTTATTTAAATAGTATAGTTATTTAACTGTTAGCTAATTGACACTATTTCTTTCATCTTCTTTCCTCTTTCCCTTACTTCCACTGTCACAGGTGAGGCCTTAATCTTTCATCTTTAATATTACTAGAATGGAATTGAATTCTGTCTTCTGCTGCTTTCCCTGTCTCAGGAGCTACGATATGCCCTCTTCCTCCATTGTTCCAGACCCTCCATCCTCCAAACTGCTGCCAAAGTGACAAAGTGATTAGGCCATTTTCTTGCTCAGAATTCTTTCCTCACCTTCCAGCCATCACTTCCTGTGACATCATACACTGTAGCCATCCTGGATGATCTGCTTCTTACCTGTATTGCTGAAGATGTCTGGAGCATTAGCTGTCTGCTCAGTCCCCTCCACCCTTTTTGTATATCTTATCCTACAACAGTTACGCTGTATAATAATTCTTTTCCACATTTATTGCCTTGCTGAGGTCTAAGCCCTTTATGTTCAGAGATTTACTATTTCTTGTTATCCCTTGGGTCCAGCAAATACTAGATGTTCAATAAATACTAAGAAAATAAGTGAAGGGAAGAAGGATGAACAATGAGCCAAATATAGGTCAAAATTTTTTTAAAATTGAACACACTTTGGTTTAATGTTAATTACCTTTCTTCAGCTTTTGTCATCCATTGTTTAACTTAACTTCAGATTCCTTTATTTTCCACAACCAGATAAAGTATTTTAATATCTCAGCTGTATAATATAGTGGGCACTAACACACTCTCTAGAGCTAGACTGCCTTGGTTAGATTCTTGGCTCAGTCACTTAACTAGCTTGGTGAGCATAGGCAGTTTACCAATTTCTCAGTGCCATAGTTTCTTTATCTGTAAAATGAGAATAATAATTGCATTTACCTGATAGATTTAAGGTGATGATTAAATGAGCTGTGAATTGTAAAGTGTTTAGAATTGTAGCTGGCACACGGTAAATACTCAGTAAATATTAGCCACTCTTACTGTTCTGAATTATTATGAACTGTCTTAAAAACATATGGTCCTTCCTCTTTCCTCCTTAGATACTAGGTTCCTCAAGAAATGATATTTTCTCACTTTTCAACGCTTCAGGGCAAGCCCTGGAAGACTTTCACCAACGGTTGTCTCAGCGAAGGGTACCTGATGGTATACCTTACTGTTAAGTTTCAAGGACTTTTTCATTCTTGAGCATCTTTCCTCCACCCTTCAAAAGTAGGAACAAAGACACTGCAGGTCTTGTATCACAGGCTCTATAAAGTCCTTTTCTTGACCCATCTAAAGATGGACACAGTTGATTTACAACCCAGTTCCCCTCTCTGATTACTTCTTTCAACAGTGAAGGGATTTCCCTTCAGTAGATCACCATTGAGTCATTGCAGCTGACTAAGTTCTTTCTGCTCTCCTTTTACAGTGATTCAAACCTCTCAAATAGCATCCACACCATTTTTTTTTCTTGATCATATTTAAACACAGAAGTTACAAACAAATCAGAACAACATCCTCAAACCATTCTCTGCTGCTTATCTGTGATGTAGTACTTCTAAACTGAATAAAGAAAATCTGGCCAGATTAAAGTCAGTCAGTGATGAAAGTTTTAATCAAGGCTATAGTTTAGTTTGGTTCACCCAGTCTTAAAGCTCTGAAGGTAAGCCACCTTCTGTATTGTTTGTTAGTAATTGACTGGATCTATTTTATTGTTATATTTTACCTGTAACGTACAACTACACGTGAAGATGAGTAAGAAATAAAATATTTTTTAAACAGAATGTGACTCTATTATTTCACCAAATTCTTGACACATAATTGTTAAGTGTAAGAGAAGTTGTTTTAAAAAGTTAATTTTAATTTGTATTTTATTGCTTATATTATTCATGTCATTTTTTCCCTGAATAATATGTTTTTAAATCATTGATTTTTACCTTCAACCTTTAATTTATAATAAAAATAGAGGCCTTCACCTGAATGATTGGATACGGATTTAAAAACAATCTAATAGAAAAGGCATTTAACAAGCACTGTGCTTAAACCTTTAGGTGGCAAGGAGTTTTTTTTCTTCAAAAATTTCAGAAGATGACAAACAATGCCACCAAATGTCAGTCACTAGGAGGCTGGGTGTTATTCTCTGATATTAGAGTTTAACTTAAAATTACTGTTGGCATAAAAATACAATTGATGACATATAGCTTTTTTAGGCTTTATTGAATATACTTTACATAGTGTAAAAGTCACTACTGTAAGTGTTCAAGTCAATGATATTTTTATATATTTATAGGGTTGTGTAATCATCACTACAATTCAGTTTTAAACATGACCAGTCCCCTTAAAATTATTTTGATCTTAATTATACTCCTAGCCTCAGCCCTATTAATCTTTTTATCTTTATAGATTTGCCTTTCTTGATATTTCATAAAATGTAATCATAAGTCTATTTTTCATCTTGCCACTTTAATACAACATAATTTCGTAAGGTGCATTCATATCATACATGAATCAGTATTTTCTTCATTTTCATTGCTAAACAGTATTCAGTTGTGTGGACATTCCACATTTGTTTATCTAGCCACCAATTGATGCACATGTGGATTATATTCACTTTTTGGCTCCTGTGAGCAATGCTGATATGAACATTGGCATGTAAGTTGTTGAGCAGACATATTTCCTTTTTTCTTGGATGGATTCTTAGGAGGGAGAATTGCTGGGTTATATGGTAAGTTTACATTTATATAGTAAGTTTATCTTTTTTTCTGAAATTTTTTTTAACAGATTCAACATATACATGAAATTATACAGTGTTTGTTTTTCTCTGTCTGGTATATTTTACCTAGCATATGCCCTTCAGGTGCATTCACGTTGTATCAACTGGCAGGATTTTCTCCTTTTTTTTATGGCTGAATCATATTTATTGTGTACATATACCACAATTTCTCTACCCATTCATCTGTCAGTGAACCCTCAGGTTGTTTCCCTATCTTGGCTATGGTAAATAATGCTGCTGTTAATGTGGAGGTACAGGTATCTCTTTAACATAGTGTTTTTTGCTTCCTCCTCATGTATTTCTAGAGTGGAATTTCTGATCAGATATATGGTAGTTCTCTTTTTAATTTTTTGAGGAACCTCCATACTGTTTTCCATAGTAATTGTACAATTTACAATCCTACTAACAGTGCAAATGATCCCCTTTTCTTTTACATCTTTCTTTCTTTTGGCATCATGGTGATACTGACTCTAACATGAGTTTGGGCATATTCCTTCCTCTTTGAATTTTTAGAAGAATTTGAGAAGAATTAGTGTTAAATCTTCTTTAAATGTTTGGTAAAATTTACCAATGAAGCCATCTTTTCTTGGACTTTTCTTTGTTGGGAGATTTTTTGATTATTCATTCTCCTTACTAGTTAATTGATCTGTTCCTTCCTGATTCAGTCTTATAGTTTCTAATGGAGAAAGTTTCTGAGACTTTCTCCATTTCTTCTAGTTTGTCCAATTGTGGGGGTTTCATTGTTGTTTCTTTGATTTTTTTTTTAATATTCATTCCTAGTAGCTTCTTATGGTATTTTATATTTCTCTGGTATCACTTGTAGTGTTTCTTTTTTCATTTATAATTTTGATTTGCTTGGTTAGTTTAGCTAAAAGTTTGTTGATTTTGTTTATCTTTTCAAAGAACCAACTCTTCATTTTGTTAATCTGTTTTATTGTTTTCCTGTTTTGTATTTCATTTACTTCAAGCAGAAGATAATTTAAGTTGGTCCCATAAATATTTCTTATTTTGTAGAAATAGATAATGCAACTTATTCACACATATATGTGAAATGATGAATTGATAAAGTTGTAAATTATTAGTAAAATGTGACAAAGGATGTTTTAATAGAACACAAAAAATGTAATTCTAGAAATTGGACTCTTATGAATGATTTTATTTTCTAACAAAACCTGTCTGAACCCATTTTCTGTTTGCCCTGAGAATACTCGCCGGCAGCCCTTGCAGCTGCAGTGTTTATCCTAAGATAACTCACAGATTACAGTCTTCACCTTATTTCCAAAGTTTACCATGAAGTAGCTCGCCTTTATTAATTATTTTTGCATTGCTCTAGTATATTGATAGTCTTTAAAAACAAATGACTTCATTCTATTTTGTAGCATTCTGTTTTTAATAGAGATATTTACATTTACGAAATACAGTAATTCTTTTTTTCTTAAGGAAAAAGTACTTTTAAATTTTTTTAAATTAAGTTTACTGGGGTAACATTAGTTAATAAAATTATGTAATTTTCAGGTGTACATTATTTTTTGTGTTTACCACCCAAAGTCCAGTTTCCTTCAGCTACCATATAGTTGATCCCCTTTACCCACTTCACCTTCCCTTGGCTCCCCTATATTTGACCCCCTTTAACCATCTGCCTACCCCTTCCTATCCCATCCCCTAACCTCTGGTAACCACTAGTCTATAGCTCATGTCCATGAGTCTCTGTTTGTTTGTCCTGTTCATTTGTTGCTTTTAGGTTTATATCCCACATATAAATGATGTCATGTGATTTTCAACTTTTCCTGTCTGGCTTATTTTGCTTAGCATGATTATCTCGAGGTCCATCCATGTTGTCGCAAATGGCAGTATTTCATTTCTTCTTATGGCCGAGTAATATCCCATTGTATATATGTACCACAGCTTCTTTATCCAATCATCTATTGTAGGACAAATCGGTAGCTTCCATGTCCTGGCGCTGTGAATAATGCTGCTATGTACATTGGTGGGAAAATATCTTTTTGGATATGGGTTTTCAAGTCTTTGTGGTAAATACTCAGTAGAGGGATTGCTGGATCATAAGGTAGATCAATTCTTAGTTTTTTTGAGGAACCTCCATACTATTTTCCATTGTGGCTGTACCAATTTGCAGTCCCACCAGCAGTGTATGAGGGTTCCCTTTTCTCTGCATCCTCTCCAGCATTTGTTATTACTTGTTCTGTTGATTATAGCTATTCTAACAGGTGTGAGATGGTATCTCATTGTGGTTTTGATTGCATTTCCCTAATAGCTAGCAATGTTGAGCATCTTTTCAAATATTTCAATACGTAGCATACTGAAATAAGCCTCTTTGATCCCTGCTTTATATAATGCCTTAACAATGCCTTTTTATTTGCTGATAGATATTTAATCATGCTCGCTACCCTCAGTCTCAGTCTTGTCAGTGTTAGCAACAGTGTCCGTAATGTTTGCTCAGATTCCCCTGGCACTCTGTGGTGTTAGGTCTCTTAGGGTATGGGGGGGAGGGGCCCTTTTGGTTGCGGGTAGGGGACTGTGGCTTAGGCTCGGTTTTGCAGTCACAGTTGATAAAAATGAGCTTTTTCTCTGAGGCTCTGTCCAACTCTCTGCCTTCTGCCCTTATGACTTGGCCCTACCACTAGCCATGTATGGAACTCACAGCACTCCCAGACAGGGCTGTTTAGGGAACATGCTGCACCTTCTCCCCTCCACCTCTTCCTTCAGGGAGCTATGACAGCTGTGAGAGGCAGCTTCTTTATTTCTCCCAGTCCACTACCAGACACCCGGGATTCTGACCTATGGTAGCTCTTATCCCACGCTGAGACCTGCTGGTGTACAGTTTGGATGTTTTTTGTTCAGTTTTCGATGTTCAGCTTCTTGTTGTTTCAAGGGGAGAGATCTGGGGATGTCTCTCACTCCGCCATGTTTCCAAAGATGCCTCCAGTAATTCTTGATTGCTGAAAATGTCAAATCCTAGAAAGCATAGCATTCCTATGTGTGATATTAACATTGTTCTCTAACAGTTGTTAACTAAAGTTTCATTTGATGATTTTGACTTATGTATACATTTCTGTTAACATTGGATTAGAGACAAGTTCTGTTCAGAAATAACTTCAAGAACAATTTTTATATTTTATTTTCACTTTGAAAACCAGTCAGATTTTCTTCAGCTTCAAAAAGTGTGTTTATATATGATTAAATTAATACTGGCAGCAAGGCGCAGTTTTTTTCTAAACAGGAAATGGGTTAATAGATATAGAAAAAGTATTTGAAAAAATTCAGTATTCATCACAATAAAAACTCTGAGGATATTATAAATGAAAATATGCTTAAACTGATTAAGATCATTTATGAAAACCTACATATATCATAATTAATTGAAAGATTAAACATTTTCTCTATAAGATCAAGAACAAGACATAATGTTTGCTCATGTTTGCTCTTACTACTATTTGCTATAATGCTGAAAGTTCTAGACAGTGCAGGAAGAAAATCTAAAGAGATAAGAAAAATTCCAGTTGAAAAGAAAGTAAAATTGCCTTTATTCACAAATTACAAAAACTTTTATATACAAAATGCTAAAGGACACTTTTAATAATTTTAAAACTACCAGACTTGATAAAAGAATTTATCAAGATCACAGGATATAAAATTGATAAACAAAAATTAATGTATTTTTGTATGTAAGCAGTGAAGAATAATTAGAAAATGAAATTTATTATTCACAATAGCCAAGACACGGAATCAACATAAATGTCTATCAATGAATGAAAGGATGGAACAGAATACATAATGACATGAAGGAAATGAAAGAAACAAAAATGAAGGAAATCTTGCAATTTGAGACAACATGAATGAATCTGGAGGACATTATGCTAAGTGAAATAAGCCAGACACAGAAGGAAAAATATTATATAATATCACTTATATGAAGAATTTAAATACTCAGACTTATACAAGCTTATTAATGAATAGACAAAATTATAGACTGGAGAAAATGTTTGCAGTACCTACTATGTCTGTCAAAGGACTTGTATCCAAGATATCTATATTACTACTATACTTCAATAATTACTTAAGCAAACCAATTAAAAAGTGGAAAAATACTTGGTATTTTACAAAGGAAGGCATATGACATGACAATTATGACATAAGTAGTCTGAACATCAGTAGTCTTCAGGAAAATATAAATAAAAACTATAATGTGATATCATTATATACACTAACAGCTCACTATTCTTGAGATTCTTTTCTCTGGTTCTTGTATTTGCTGTGGCTTCCTTTTGTTATATTTTTTCTCTTTACTGTCCTTTTTTTTTTTATTTTTGTGGCTTTGATTACTTGGGCTTCTTTTGCTTTATTGCTTGAGCTTACTGCCTTCCTCTTGTGTTTATTTACTTCTGTCTAGCCTACTTCCTGTTGACCTTGTCAGTTTTCCAAAAATATAAATATAATCAGTTATACTCTAATTTAGAGCAAAGCTGTTATGTTGGTCTACTTCATTATTTGCTGACTCGTCATCATATAATTTAATTTAATTTTTCTCAATTAGGTATTACTTCAGTATCGAGGTTATCACTGTAAGGTAAAATGTTTCATTCATTGTTTTATGCCCAGTGCCTTGACAATACTTGTAACAATAAAGTGTTTGATAAAAATTTGTTGAATGAATGAGCTACCACTGAGGATGAAGTTGAATATGGCTGCTTCAATTGTGAGAGTGGATATTATGTCATGTTCAGAATATGACCTGGCTAATGATACTTTCAGTGAACTATATAGTTCTTGTTCTTGAAGTTGTAGAATAGTTCAATACTTATGAGCACTGACCCTGGAACTTCAGTTGTATCTTGAATCACAACATGCCTCAAGGCATTTTGACCTTGAGCCAATTACTTAATCTGTTAATGTTTCACTTTACCTGTAAGTGGAGATAACTGTATCAACTTGATTGTATTGTTGTGGGGATGAAATAATTTAATCATATCAAGTGCCTATGAAGATTGCTTGGCACATAATATGATGAGAGGGTTCATGGTGTTGTTGTTGTTATTGGTTTGATAGGAAAAGCAGTATTATTCAAGTCAGATACAAAATAGAAGTCAGAATCTTCAGAGGCTATAACTCATCAATGTAATTTTTTTTTATTCAAGCCCTTTCCCCTTTTTGTTTCCCTTACTCCTCCTTTTAAAAGAAGGAACTAAATATTGGAGATATTTAAACATTGGAAATCATCATGGAATCTTACAAAACACAAGTCAGTAGAGAAAAGATACACAATAAAGCTTACTTCATGTCAGTTTCATCCTAATTTCCCTTCCTGGTAACTACCTTGTGTATTTTTTATTTTAAAGTGCAGGCCCCTCCCTTAGAGCACAGGCATGCTCATTGTCCTTAACCCTCACATCTTTGATGCTGTCATTCATATCTTTTTTAGGGAACCCTTAATTATCAACCCCAGAACATCCTATAAATCTTCATTAGGAAATTCCTTCTGAACTTTTGCTGAAAAGTAGTTACTGTGCACTGTGTGTATAGCAGCTGTTTGCCTAAGTTAAAAAAAAAAAGTTGACCGTTTTAATTTGCTTTAAAAATATCCACTGGCACTGGTTCTCATTACAGATGTGTGGTTGTAACATTTCATTTTTAAAATGTGTATCCATCTTTTTTCAGTTCTAAAGGAGTCCAAAGAAACCATCTAAAACCTTAAAAATAACCACTAAACCTACAGTGTTTCTGGTTTTTAAAAATTCTCAAGGGAGGACATTTTTTATCTTGGACTTAAGCTTCATACAGGGTGGCCCATTTAAAAGAGGCCCTGTACACAGCCACATTATTAAATGGGAACTGTTTTAAATGGGCCACCCTGTAAATCAGGGTTTTTTTTTTTTCTTTTTTCCAATGGATATTTACTTCTTTGCACACTTGTGAGTTTAGCTCAAGTGTTCAGTTACTGTGCTTGATAAGCAGCCCTGGAATTGAAATTTGGGCACCAAAGTGACATTCAAATGCACAAATCTGAGTTCAGAGACATTAAGAAATTTTTAAATTCATATTCTGAGAGATCGTGTTTGGATCTCTTTGAAAATGTAGCCAACATTCTAGACGAATCTCCTTTTTCAAAACATGTTTATAATGGATAAAAATACAAATAAGCTGAAAATGGAAACTTTAACATAAACAGTAATACACTTTTGGATGTTCTTTTACTGGAAATCTTTAAAAACAGGAAAGATGTCCACTTTTCTTGGAACAGGTTAGGGTCAATGGTTCTTAATATTTTTAACCAAAATTTCTAAACACATTATTTTTTTCAATTACCAAAAATAAAGCTGTGCTAGCAATGAGATAGAAATGATATTTTATTTGAACCATAGTGTGTCTGGGTTTTGCTCAAGCCCACCCCCATAATTTTCAGGGCAAAGAGCAAGAATTTAGATGAAGGCTCATGTACCATATGTCATCATAAATAGCCCTGAAATCACTTATCCGAACAGGAAGAGAATGTAGAAAGTGAATCCTTGGCACTATTTGAAAATGGTATACTTTGTAATGCAAGAATCTTTTGTATCCATGCTGAGAGGAGGATTTGAGGACCTCTGCATTTCTACCACATAATCCTCCCAACTCCCCAGAGCCGTGTACATTTCCCCTGTCGGTAGTAACACAACCCGCAAACCCTCATGGCATTCTGATGCAGTAGCCGTCTGTTTTGAGAAATGTAGAGAAGTATTTCCTCACGGCTGGGATGATTTGAGTTATGTATGAGTGATGACTGTTGATGTTGTTGTGTTTGGGATGTTCAGGCTCAGGGTAGAGTTCTTTCTTACCACGTTTTAAGGTAATATTGTTAAACCTGAGTATCAGTTTGATTGATTGTAGAAATCTCAACTTCTGCTTTAAATATAAATGGAATCTGTGTCTCCAAATTTGTGCCTAGTATGCCTCTACTAATTTACTACAAAAGGCGTCTTTTAATACACTTTCCTAACTTCTAACTAATTTTTGCCCGAACAGGTTTTTCTTATCTTGGTACATTATAGGTCATTATAATCTTGGGACTATGGTTAATAGCTTGGATTAGAACCTACCTACCACCTTGTTTTAATTCTGTACATTATAGAAAATAGTACTTTGGGAAAAAAAAAAGATTAGAAAAGATTCCAGATAAAGTGTTTGTATAAATTGGAAGCCTTAGAAGGAAAAACAAAATAAGGAGTTCTAACAGCTAAATATGGCCTAGATCAATCAGCTTCCTCTAGGCAAATGCAAAGAAACTCAAATTAAGGGTAAATTCTCTTTAACAGTCCTAGTAAACTCCCATTTTCAGAGATGTTCTATCAAAAGATAGAATGAAGATAATAATTAATATCTTACGATTTGAGTCCTTAATATTTTTAAAATATCCTACATTGTTTAAATCAAAGTTAAATAAACGATTGAGGTATACACTTAAAGTAACAAAAAAGGCAATCTAACAACTCTGTGGTTGCCTTGATGTTGCTGACCTACTTTATTTTTACTTTGAATGGCCTCGATCCAAAACAATGCCCCAATTATTCTTTTTTCCTAAAGAAGTGAGGCTGTGCTCACATTTAAATCATTAACATACCATTTAATGAAAATGTTAAAGCATAACTACTGTAAGAAAAATTCTTGAGTAAGATAGGTATTTGCTTTAAGAAAAAGCAAATGAAATGGTTTCTATTCTTTAATGTGAAGCTTCATCTTGAAAAAGAAAAAAAAAAAATTGAGATGGATCCAAATGAATTTCCTGGATGCTTCCATTACCTCCATTTGGCAAGAAAGCAGTCTTAGTTAGTGGTTATTTCTTGGATTACTCAGGAGCACACTACGCTTAATGAGCAGAGATATACCGCATAGACATTGAGGAGACCAGGGTTCCCAGTTGCAGCAACCTGATCAATTACTCTTCTGCTTTATTCAGGAAACTTTCACCTGACACCAAGAGGCAACAAGATAAATAAGTATGATTTTATCTTTTTTTCTTCCTGTTAGCTGTCTGTGTAGCCAAAGAACATCTGATTTGGGGTATTGAGGGAAAAAGACAGCAATGACTTGTTCAGTAGCCATATCATGCAAAGAAAGTCAATGTAATTTCAACCTGGCAGTTTTAATGCATTGTTCATTTTTATTTCAGATTTCATATTTTGTTGTTCATTAAGTGATAACATGTTACTTGAGTACTATAGTGATAGTCTTACAAAGTGAAAAAGATTCTTAGTACTTCATGTTTGTGTATTAGTTTCGTAGGGTTTCTGTAACAAAGCACTAAAAACTGGGGAAGCTTAAAACAATAGAAACTCATATTGTCCTACAATTCTGGAGGTACAAGTCCAAAATCAAGGGGTCAGTAGGGTCTTTTTCTCTTTGAAGGCTCGAGGGCCGAACCCTTCCTTGTCTCTTGTAGCTTCTGGTGTTTGCAGGCAATCCTTGACATCCCTTGGCTTTTGATGCATCATTCCAGTCACATTGCTGTCTTCTCCTTATGTCTTCACATGGTATTCCCTGCGTGTATCTGTCTCTGTGTCTAAATTTCTTTGTTTTATAAAGCTACCAGTTACATTGAATAAGGGCTCATCCTAATGACCTTGTTTTAGCTTCATTGCCTCTGTCAAAACCCTATTTCCAAGTAAGAGTATGTTCCATGGTACTGAGAGTTTAGATTTCCATATTCTTCTTCCCCTTCTCCTTCTCCTCCTTCTTCTTGCTTGTCATCCTTATGTTGATACATTTAATCTTTTCAAATTAAATTTATTGAGGTGACATTGGTTAATAAAATTATATAGGTTTCAAATGTACAGTTCAGTAATACATCATCTGTATATTGCATTGTGTGTTCGCCACCAAAAGTCAGATCTCCTTCCGTCATCATATATGTCATCATATATTCAACCCCTTGTTACCCTTGTCTACCTCCCCCCGCCCCTTTCCCTTTGGTCACCACAAAACTGTTGTCTATGTCTATGAATTTTTGTTTCTTTTTCTTGTTCATTTCTTGCTTCCATATCCTTTTTTGATAACCTATAACAGTTTATTTTTCATTTTAAATGTGAACATACAATATTTCAAAGATGGGTAAGCTATATAGAGCAGCTTAAATAAATGACACTTAACTGCCTGTTGTTTTCTACCTGTTTTGACAAAATAGTGGAGTTTTTGTGGGGGTGTTAAAAATTGTCTAGCCTATGCTAACGAGATAGTAACTGCAATACATGAGTTCTCATCCTCCTTAGGTCCTAGCTCAAGTACTTCTTACTCAAATAAGTCTTTATTGATTATTCCAACATGTTTTCCCCTCTTCTCTCTGAACACTAGTAGCAATTATGGTCAGTACCTACTGGAGTCAGTCTAACTTCATGTATTATTTGGTACTGGTGTTTGATAATACTAGAGGTTGGCAGTGAAATGGCCTGAGGGCCAAATCCTGACAGCAGCCTGTTTTTGAATGTCATATATAACTAAGAATAGTTTTAACATTTTTAAATGTTTGGGGAAAAAAATCAGAAGAATAATAAATAATGTTTGTAACATGTAATAATTATATGAAATTCAAATTTTAATGATATTCATAAAGTTTTACTGGAACATAGCCATGATCATTCATTCATTTATGGATTGTCAGTAGCTGTTTCAGTGCTACAGCTATGGTTGTGTAATTGCAACAGAGGCCTTATGGTCCACAAAGGTGAAAATATTTATCTTACCTTTTCTAGAAAATGTTTGCTGACCCTGGATTATACCAGTGATTTATTCCCAACCTATTAGGCTACCTCACACATTAAAAAATAAACAAATAATAAACATAATATTATGTTTGACGAAAGGACAATTGACCCTTTTTTTTTTTTAGCTGTATGCTCATTTACCAGTATACTATATATCATTTTTAGAATTCACAAGGAATTAGTTATTCATGTGTATACTCCTTAGTCTTAGGAGAGGACTTTCATCTTGATGTTCAACGAATATTGTTAAACTTAATCAAATTTACATCTAAATTAAAATGTGTGCATCACACACATATGTGGTAGATAATTACCTCTTAACTAATAGTATACCTAGAATATTTAGCTGATGTAAAGAAATTTATCCCAGGTCTTCCAACACATTAATGATAATGCTGAAAATAGAACATATATAGACTCTAAATTTCTACTTTCCACCTTCAATATACAATCCAAAGTGAAAGATTTTAGCAGTTTGCAGATTATTCTTATTAACTGAGTCTGACTGCGAGTTTAGTATTCGGTGTAATTTAAACTTAGAAAATACTCATGAAGTGTTTCTCCTTGTTTAATTTGAAAGTTTCTTCTGATGTGATTTTTCTTCAATGATATTCCCAATCTGTTTTCTTGTCACAAAAATTAGAAACAAAACTGTTTTATGGGGTAAGAGAAACCCTCTCTTATATCTATGTTGTTTTAATTATAAATGTGGTGATTTAGCCGTAAGGCTAAGCTTTGTTATCAAGACATTAAGATAAAGTTAGTTGCCAAAATGAAATTAATGATGGTGGATTTAGTACCCTTTCAAAGTTCATTGTTTTGTTCTTTTATCAAATAGATTTTAAAGAGACAATTTAAATATTATTTCATAATTTTTAAAAATAAAAATATTCTTATAAATACAAATATTTTTAATATCAAAGGTATATACTTTATACCTTTGGTGCTACCAATTCTTAAATTAAGTTTTTTAGAGAGAAAATGTATAAGGGTATTAAACTATATATGTGATTTTAAGAAAATTGAGGTAGTTATACTAAATTGAATCAAGTTTCTTCTATTACGTGTTATTCTTATAAAATATACTAAAAGTGCTACAGACAACCTTGTTAGTCTTCTGTTTTCTCACCAATTCCTCACCTCCCCGCCCCCTACACCATGTCTGGAATAGAGTATTGTAGGCTATTGCATTTTAACAGCATAATAAAGGTGATATGTGTGTAAAAAAAAAAAAAAGTAAGGGTAAACAGATTAGTTTGGCTTTTTTAAAATTTAAAGTTAAAGCTTATGTATGTAGAAAATAGTATTTCCTCACTCTGGCACTCTTTATTTTTTTCTTTCATTTTTTAAAGACAAAATAACTTTCTTCACTTAGGGTTCTAGGAAAATACCTACGTGAAACAATGAGCTTCCTGAATTTATTGAAAGATAAGTAATACAATATGAACAATTTAATTGTAAACATTAAATATTATTTTGGGCCATCTAGCTTTGAAAGCTATATTTTGACAATCAGCTAAATGTAATTTCATAGCTTTTTCAATCTTTGGAATGAGAGTGGGTAAGGGAGGGAGAACTCCCTGAAGCTGAGAGAACTCAGATTGTATAGCTAATACTTTAGTTCCTTGTGGATACTTAGGGAGACAAGTTATGTACACTTGTTTGAATCTTGGAAACCTGGGGGCCCCAGAGCATAGGGATCACACTTTCTCCTTTCCCCCTCAGAGTTGCCTAAAGATTGTATATAAAGGCTTAGTGGAGATTCACTGAGAGATTTGAGGTATGAAATTTGTTCGCAATAAAAGAAACCCTAATTCTTACTTCTGTAGGAACCTGAGATTATGGAAATTATAGATCCTGGGTTCCTTATTGGGGGAAGCTCCAAGGCTGAGATTTTTCTAGAGTTTATTTGTCAACCTTTGTGTATGTTATATGTATGGTATTGGTGTCTGTAAGGTGGAAGAAAATTTTACTCTGAATATAATAATAATTACATACCTAGACAATCAACCTGTTCCCAAGTATCAGTTTTAATCTTGTGTGGTATCTGTATTATAATACATTTAGTATGATGAGATTAATCCTATACTTGTTTTACTATTTCTACTTTAAAGCATAATTTTTATCAAGTTTTAGCCTTGGGAAGTTTTTATATTGAATAACAGAATGATTTCTGAACTTTGTTCCAGAACCCCAGTGATTTATGTATATGCCTATGTGATTTATGTATATGCACATGTGATTTATGTATAAATGTACTGTGGATTTCCCCAGTTATCCAGTTTTAATATTTATAATTATGTAAACTTAAGAGATGAATTTTATGCGGTAAACTCAGCTATTTGAATGAATAGAAAGGAAGCTATTTATTTACATTTGACTTGGAAGATTTTTTTCACTCTTCTAATAAATTTCATTTTCTCATTGTTGATATAAAAAGTGATATTTCAGTTCTCCAGATTTTTCCTCTTAATCTTGTAAACTCAGCTATTATAGCCTTTTATATACATTGGTTCACTTTCTTCATGTTTCACACTTAATTGTCAAAAAGTCATTTGTAATTTATGCAAGTGTCAAAATACTGCAGTCACCTCCTAGTTGAATATATGCTTATATGGTCTTAAATTTTTTATTTAATTTTTATTTGTGGTATAGGTTAAATAAATTATGTCTGAGGTCCCTTTAGTTTCTATGAAATACAATATGATAGAGTAGTTAAGATTTTGTTTTTAGAGTTTACAGTTAGACTACTGAGTTGGAATTCTATTTCTGCCACTCATTAAATATGTGACCTTAGGTAATCTAGTTAACCTGTTCACACCTAGAAATAGAAATAATAATAGCACCTACCTCATAGAGTTGTTTTGACATTTAAATTGGTTCAGTAGTAGTATCTGGCAAATAGTAAATCCTCAGTATTTATTGTAAATATCATCCCCTGTCATTTTCCTCATCGTTATTATAATTATTTTGATTCTAAATCTTACATTCTTTCAGATTTATTTTTTTCTTTCTTTTATATCTTCTGCTGTTAAAAAAGTCAATTATCTGCTACCTTTTTGAATAATTTTTACCTGTCCCCAAAATCATATCAACTATAATAAAATTTTGAATATTTTTTTTATGCTGTTGTTTCATTCGGTAAGCATTTATTGGGTTCTTACTACGTACTATTTAATTTCATAAAGATGAAACACATCAGATCTCTAACGTCACCCAATTACCACTAATGTAGCATTCTTATACTGTAAATATGCATATACAAATTTCCAAGGGGTGTAATTAGTTCTTGTGATAGGTAATAGAGTTGACTTCATAGAAGGAGAAACATTTGATCAAAACCTTGAAAAAATGTGATGGTATTAAACAAGCATTGAAAGGTTGTAGTAAATCAAGGGGTACAGCAAAGCCTTCTAGATAAAGGCTAAGGTCCAGAAGCAGTGAGGTATAGAAAATGTATATGAGATTACAGTAGAAAAGGAGAAATGGGAACCCTTTTTCCTTTTGCATTTTTGAAGTTCTGCCAGTTATGTCTCTGCTTATGAGAATGTGAAGATTTCTAACAATACACCGTTTGATTCTCTGTCCTGATATCTTCTACTACTTAACTGCTGTTGGCCAAAGTACTGCAATTATTGGCTCTTTCCTGCTAACACTGTATCCACAAGTTATATGAATTGTAGGTATTTTTTTAACATATATAGCTGCCTTAAGATCTTAATCTGCTCTACCAGTATTTAGTGTATGTGCCTCCTTGAATCGGAGATCCCAGTGAAATCAAATGTGAGGTATATTCCATCCCAGTAGCTCTTTTTCTTCATCGCCTGTATGTTTTTCCATAAGAATGTTTTCTTCTTCAACAAAACTCAGTTTTCCTCTTCCTTCCTTTCTTTCCACATACATATATTTCATACCCACATAAAACTGGCATTATGTTAACTGCTGAGAATAGAAGTTTAAATTAGACATGCTCTCACCTCTGAAATTTGGTAAGAAAAGCAAGTCACTGTAAAAGTATGATGTATATGCTATGATAAGTGCTATTGAAGCATCTAGGAGGGTGAATCTGTTACTTATTGCCACTTAACAAAATGCTGCTTAACAAAAAGCCATAAAACCTCAGTAGTGAAATCTCAGTATTTATGTGTAAGTGTCTAGGATAGTGGATTAGGCAGCTCTACCAGTCTTGACTGGGTTCTGTCATCTGAGTGTCAATAATTGTCAGCCTGTTCAATGATCCAAGGTACCTCAGCTGGGAGAACAGAGGTGACTCAGCTCTGCTCCATGCGTCTTCAGTCTTCCATCAGATTAGCTTGGACACATTTTTATGGCAATGGCGGAGTGCAAAAACACAAGTTGAAATATAAGTGCTTCTTAGCCTGTGCTTGCTGATATCTGCTAACATCATACTGGTCAAATGATATAACACTGAGCTCAGAGTTATAGTGGGAAGGAATCTAATGTAACTTAACCATGGGAATAAACACACTATGTGGTAAAGAATTAGAGCTATCAGTGCAGTATACCACAGAGGTGCATCTAAATTGGACTGGGAGTTCAGGAAAATTTCCCAAGGGTGGTACTCCTCAAACGAAATTTTGAAACAATTGAATGAAAGAAGAAACAAAGATATATTTGGCAGAGAGGCCCAAAGATGTGAAACTCATTGTGTGGTTAGTTATCTATAGATGGTTTGATATGTTGGGCAAGAAGAAAGGATGCATGGCTGGAAATAAGGCCAGAACCAAAGACAGAGGCCAGATTTCAAAGACTTATATAATCTGCAAAGGAGTTTGAAAGTTGTAGGAGTCTGTGATAGTTCTAAGCCTAAGTTTTAACCACTATTTTATTGACATTAATTATTATTAATATTTGTATTTGCTACCACAGAGCTAGTCCTTAAGATATTAATAGTATACAGTCTGGTGGTTGGAATGTACATGGATGTATGTTTTTATGGATATTTTTAGTACATAGAAGACTGCACATGTGATTCAGTGCAAGCTACTAGAAATATAGACTAAACTTTTCATAGTATAATTTAAAGATTAATATTTGAGTTTCAGTGATAGTGTGTATAAACACAAATTTATCTATGAAAGATTCTTATTACAGAATTTTAAAGTTGTAGAATCTAATCTAAATGAAAACCAAAAGATCATTCATTATATCCTATATGTTATTCTTAGTAGAATTGTTATATATTATTAAGGCTTAACATTTTTCTCACGTTATCACTTTTTTATCCATGTTCTGAAGGACAGACTTAAAATGTATTTCTTCTGGGCATACTAAATTCCATCATTTGAGGAAAATTATAGAGACCAGAAATAAACTTTTTCTTAATTTTCTCAGAATAAAAGTGACTTATCATTGTTTAGTTCACATATTCTAGAAAGACAATTGTCTTGTACACTTCCTAATTGAAACTGAAGCCCTTTGTGAAGGAGCAAATGGAATCTATTAGGTACAACAACTGGAATATATTATGTATTTTCCTGCTGGCAGTCATGAATATTTGCAAAATTAATTTCCAAGTTGCTTAATTGGTAATATAACAACTTTGCACTGTTTTTCATATTTTTTAATTTATAGGTTTATTTAGTTGGTATTTAAATGAGACTAAAACTATTGTTTTGGGTGACAAATCCTGGAAATATAAGTACATTAGGAGAGAGATTATTTAAACAGTGGTATTAATTATTACCAGGTGGTTTTTCTAGAATGCTGTTTAAGGAAGTGTACGTTATAAATCTGGCATGAATCCGCTTCATTTAAAAAATGATGGGGGAAGGGAGATTCTGGTCTTTACACCCTGGTAAACTTGACATCAATCTCAACAAAAATGATATGGTATCTAATTAGTAGGAAATTGCATGAGTGCAGAGTTCATAAAAGAGCAAAATAATTTCTGTGTGTGACAGGGTAATGCCATGGCAGTAGAGTATAAAATTTCTGCAATAACTTCTTATGGGTGAGATGGAGAATTGTAGTAAAGACAAAGGCAGCTTGATAGTTCAGTTCTTCTCAGCCCACAAAGTGTTCTGTTGTCCGAAGGATGTCTCTAAGCTACAGGGCTTTATATTGGGCTTGTAACTTGCTCAATGCTTAGAGGTTTTCATTTTTTTTTTTATTTAAAAGTTTTGGAACCTTTCTCTTCAACTGAAATTTTGGGCAAGACTTCAATATATAAATCAAATAAATGCTGAACTACTCTAATTCAGGTGATGATTAGAAATGGCGATAGTTGGAAAAGGTCTTTCCAAGGATATGCCATTTAAGTAGAGACTTAAGCGATAAGAAGTGAAGAATCTTCAATCTTGAAGACTAGAGAGGATGATTATTTCTTCATGTTAGATCAATGGTTGGGCTGAGGATAGGAATATGGATTAACTGTAAATGGGAAGAAGGAATCTTTTTGGAATTACAAAAATGTTCTAACACTGGATTGTGGTGATGGTGGTACAGATTTAAAAATATATTAAAATTTATTGAATTGTATACTTTAAATATGAATTTTCTGATATATAAACAATATCAGTTAAACTATTTTTAAATGATACAGTTTACCTGAAAATTCTTAAACAAGCTTTTTTCATATTTTTGAAGATCCTTCACATGTGACAAATAGACTTGATATTTCATCTAGTTCTAGGTGAGAAAATTAAGCCCAGTGTGTGAAAGTTAACAATATAAAGCATTTTGTAAATGTTTGCTCTTCCAAGAAAATAAAGTACATCTGTATGTATGTGTGTAATATGTTTGTATGTATGTATATAAATGTGTGTTTATAATATTCAGAGAAAGCAAATGCTGCTTATTTGGAATCCTATGACTAAAGTTCTTAAGTCACATTGGAGTCCTTTTGCCTATGTCAGTGTTGCATAAATTGATTTTTCAATGCTATATAACTTAGCAGGCTTAGAAAAATGATTACATACACAGTAAATACATTGAAAACCAAAAGTTTCTTTCCTTAAGAACTCAGAGTGTCTAATATGGTAACATGCATTGCAAATCTAGAGAAGAATAAAATATAAGGTATTTCCTAAACTCATTTATCTACAGAATACTTTTTTTCTGGACAATATTCAATTTGGAAAGTGCTTATATGGTATGCCACATGTATCCATTCTGCTAATTTTCTAAATATCTGCATAATGCCAAATTCTTCTATCTCTAAGTGACTTTCTCACAACATGTAAATCTGAAGCTTGCTCTTGCTAACGCCATGGCATATCTCTTAACTTTCTTGAATCTGTGATTCCCAGTTCATGAAATGTGCTTAAAACTTTAGGTAAAATTTGTGATTATAGTGTGTTTATATGCAGTGTTATAGAAAGTTAATTTTTGCCTGTTAAGTTCAGGAACAGTATGATAGTTAAAATCCTTGTGTTATTAAAATGTTTGGAGGGCCTAAAGGGACTAAAATAACTTTTTTGGAGTTAGCTATCTCTCTAAAAAGCTGAAAAATAATTTTTAAGTTTTAAATTTATTTTTTAGTTACAGTTGACATACAATATTATATTAGTTTCAGGTGTACAGCATAGTGATTATTCATTTATATACCTTACAAAATGATCATCCCAATAAGGCTAGCACCAAACATAAGTTATTATAATATTATTGACTATATTCCCTACGATGTAATTTACATTCCTGTAACTGTATTTATAACTGACAGTTTGTACTTCTTTATCCCTTTCACCTGTTCACTCATTCCCCCCCCCACCCACAACGCTCCTTCCATCTGGCGACCTTAAATTTGTTCTCTGTATCTATGAATTTGTTTCTCTTTTGTTTGTTCATTTATTTTATTTTTTAGAATCAACATATCAGTGAAGTCATATGATTTTGGTCTTTTTCTGTCTGACTTATTTCACTTAGCATAATTTCCTCTAGGTCCATTCCTGTTGCAAATGGTAAGATTTTATTTTTTTTTTTTTATGGCAGAGTAATATTTTACTATGTATATAGGGACCAACTCTTTATCTGATCATCTATCGATGGACAGTTAAATTTCTTTCATTTCTTGGCTATTGTAAATGTTGCAGTGAACATATGAATGCATATATCTTTTTGGATTATTGTTTTGGATTTCTTCACATAAATACCCAGAAGTGAAATTGCTAGGTCATATGATAGTTCTATTTTTAATTTTTTGAGGAAACTTTATATTGTTTTCCGTACTGGTTGAACCAGATTACAACTGCACCAAAGGTACACAAGGGTTCCCTTTTCTCCACTTCCTCGCCAACACTTGTTTGTTGACATGTTCATAAGAGCCATTCTGACAGATGTGAGGTGATATCTTATTGAGGTTTTGATTTGCATGTCCCTGATGATTAGTGATGTTAAGCATCTTTTCATGTGTCTGTTGGCCATCTGTATGTCATCTTTGGAGAAATGCCTATTCTTGTCCTTTGCCCATTTTCTAATCGAATTGTTTGTTTTTTGATGTTGAGCTATTTAAGTTCTTTGTATATTTTAGATATTATTCGCTTATTGGACATATCATTTGTAAATATCTGCTTTCATTTAGTAGATTGCCTTCTCATTTTGTTGATAGTTTTTGTGTGTTTTTCACAGAACTAGATCAAATAATCCTGAAATTTATATGGAACCACAAAAGGCCCTGAATAGCCAAAACAATATTGAAAAAGAATAAACTTAGAGATACCATGGTACCTAATATCAAACTATCCTACAAGGCTGTAATAATCAAAACAGCATGGTACTGGCATAAAAACATATATATAGTCAGTAGAACAGACTAAAGACCCCAGAAGTAAACCCATGAGTATATGGTCAATTTAAATATGACAAAGGAAGCAAGAATATACAATGGGGAAAAGACAGTCTCTAAAAGAAATGATATTGGGGAAACTGGACAGATATATGCAAAAAATGAAATTAGACCACTTTCTTACACCATATACATAAACAAACTCAAAATGGATTAGAAACTTAAAGGTAAGATCTGAAACCATAAAACTCCTAGAAGAAAACACACAGTAAATTCTTTGTTTGACATTAGTCTTAATTTTTTTGGATATGTCTCCTAGGGTAAAGACGGCAAAAGCAAAAATAAATAAACTACATCAAATTTAAAAACTTCTGTACTGCAGATGCTTAAAAATTAGTTATCCAGAGTAACTGAACCAAACTTCTTTTATATTATTTTGTTAATCTTCAGTAAATGAACATTTAAGGCTAATTTTTCTAATTTGTTAAGATTTTTGCACATTTAAGATGGTATTGCAGAAAAAGATTCCTGGGCGAAATAAAAGGACTAGCTTTTGCCTCTAACTGGATTAGTGACCCTGAGGTGGTTATTTAACCTCTCTTACCTTTATTTTTCTTCTTTTTAAGATGAGATGAATGGGCTAAATCTTTTTGATTCTTTCCTAACATTCATTGATTGGTATATATCTCATTCAGTCTTTCCTATTCCTCAAATAAGGAGTGCTTATGATCATTTGCTTTATGGTGCTATTAATTAAAGTTTGAATATGGGTATATATGAGAAAAATTGCCCTATAAATTGTTAAAAGAAATTCATAAGCATATTCTATAATTTTTGTAAACTTCCTCAGATACACATTTCTGTGCCTTGTGTTGTGATAATTGTAGAGTTTTTCTAGGTGAGTCTTTGGTTTTTACAAAATTATCCAATTTATTTAGATAATTAGAGAACTTCCCATTTCTTAAAAGCCATTTTTCTCACACATCACAAATTAATAAATGCCCATTTTAGTATTTTACATTGCCTCTTTGTTCCACATTCCCATCTCCTGATTATGTTCTATGTTTTCTTTATCTTATATCATCTTTTTAACATACAAATTATTTAGTTTTTATTATGTATATTGTTTTTTGTAGCCATATAGAATACGAAGTCTACTTTTTTTAATCTATTATGTTCATTGGTGTATCCTAAGCACCTAGAACAGTGCCTGAAATACTAGATACTCAGTATGTAATTGTTGATTAATTAATACCTATAAGTGATTTGTGTTTACTTTTTCAAAGTTTTACTGTGTCTTAATTTTTACTTTACTTTAAATAAATATATTTATTAATATATCTGTATATTTTCACTTTGGTATCATAAATTTTACATCATGAATGAGTATTTTATAATCTTATATCTTCAGATATTTATACTTATTTCATGGAATATTATAAAATTCTAAAATATTCTTAAATTTTATTTTAACTATATGTGAATATATATTATAATAAAGAGGTGGAGGAAATGGGTGTTGAAAAATCAAGCAAGTAATGAGAGAAATGATCACTGCTAGAAAAACTGTTGTCCTAAGTATTTAGTAGATATTTTAGGTTAATGATTATGTTAGCCTTCTCAGAGCCGATGTCTTTCAGTGAAAAACAGATGAAACCATGGAGTTATATGAAAGTTAGAGATAATAAAAATTGAAGAGTAAGGATAATTTGCTTGTGTTTATGACTGTCTGATTGCCTTAAATAACTCATCATAGTCAAACTTCTGCACTTCCCCACCCCTGGCTAAATTCTCAACAAATACTGGGTAAGAATGACATAAGCAGTGTGATGTCTGTGTTTGCATGTGGTGTCTAGTGCCAGGTTAGCTGACTAGAGTGTAGTGAGGGTACTAGCCTGCTATTCACTCTAATTCCAGTTAGGAGAAATTCCTGGGTATTATAGTAATACCTAGCCTATGAAAGTATAATCAAATAAGTGGATTGAAGAGAAAAAAGAAACTTTCTTTTGAGGACAGAAAGTCACCCAGGGCCTTTTTACAGCAAGCAGTAGTCACACAGTGTTCATTCCAAAGTAATGTCAATTACCTGAAGTAGAAAAACGTCCAAAAAACAGAAGTAATAAAAAAAAGTAACTAACTCCCAAGACCACAGCAATTACTTAACCACAGCATCCAGAATAATTTAACCACATTAGAGTTTGTAGCCAGTGGTAAGTACTGAAAGCAACTCAGCATCCAAGAAGACGCACACATGGTAGTAAAGAAATGTCTCTTTGTCCTTTCTTTTATTTTTGGTTCCTGAATGCTTTATAAGCAGATCTGCTTATAGGCCTAGTATTCTTTGTGACTGGCCTAGCAGGTTCTCTTTCACAGATTTTTACCAATCTTAAACATTTGGCTTCTTTTTAAGACTCTTTTTTTTCCCCTCCCAGCTTTTTTGATGTATAATTAACAACATCAAAAAAAAACTATAAGATATTTAAAATATACAATGTGATGACTTAATATACATATATATTGTGAAAGGATTTCTTTAAAGAATTCCTTTGTTTAAAACTTAATCAGGTCTTCTACTCTGTTCTGAATCAGAGCTTGAATATTTGAATCTTGTTAAATATACTAAAAAGGATAATATAAAATCCTGTGAAAATGTCCACAAGTACAAATGTTTTTTTAGACCTTTTTTTTTAAAAAAAAATGGGGGCAGGAGGAGGGCAGTGGGATGTTTCTTAGAAACTACTTTAGCATATAGGACCAAGAATAAATTGTAGCCTTATTGCCCTTCAGTTGTTTTGATTCACTTATTTCATTCTGTTATGTATTTAAAAACTTTATTTCTGAATTTCATGATTGTTAATTTACGTAATTTAGTGAGATTTAATTTTATTACAGGAATTTTCTTGTAAAAGTGATTTACTTAAAATACAATTTTCTTATAATTTGTGAATATAAATTTTTAGGATTTAAGAATTATAGCTGCTTTATTTTCAAATATCTGAAATGGCACTCTTTTTGTTTAAATTGAGGCAAAATTGACATAAAACATTATTTTAGTTTCAGGTATTCAAAATAATTATTCAATATTTGTCTACACTGACAAATGATCACTGCATCAGTGATCTGTGACCAGACAGAATTACAAATTTTTTTTTCTTGTGATGAGGAATTTTGTAATCTCCTCCTTTAACAGCTTGTAAATAAGCAACACAGTATTAATAGTCACCATGACTTATTTTATAGCAAGAAGTTTTTACCTTTTGAGTCTCTTCATTCATTACACACACAGACCTCCAATCACCAGTCTGTTCTCCGTACCTATGATCGTCATTTTGTTTTTATTAGATTTCAAATATACTTGAGTTTATAGTGTATTTGTCTTTCTCTGACTTATTTCACTTAACATAATGCCTTCAAGTCTAAACATGTTGCATATGGCAAGAATGCATTCTTTTTTATTGCTGAATAATATTTCATTTGTGTGTGTATCTGTGTGTGTATATGTAAATAAATAACATCTTTATCCATTCATCCATCAGTGGACACTTAGGTTGTTTTCAGATCTTGGCTATTGTAAATAATACTGCAGTGAACATAAGGGTACATATACCTTTTTGAACTAGTGTTTCATTTTGTTTAGAAAAATGCCCTGTTTTTTTTTTTTGTTTGTTTAAGTTGGTGTAGTCCCTCTTGTTTATTTTTGCTTTTATTGAATCAACTTCACTTTTGGTGTCAAAAACAAAGAAAGCATTGCCAAGACCAATGTCAAGGAGTTTTTCCCCCTATGTTTCCTTCTAGGAGCTTTATGATTTCAGGTCTAACATAACATTTTGTGTATATTTTAAGATAGTCTGGTTTCATTCTTCTGCATGTGACTGTCCAGTTTTCCCAACATCATTTATTGAAGAGACTGTCCTTTTTCTGTTTTGTATATTCTTCTCTTTTTTTTTGTAAATTAATTGATCAGATATGCATGGATTTATTTTAAAATCATATATGTGTGTGTGTATCAGAGAAGTTTTCTCATGTCAATAAATACAGTACTTATTGAAAAAATACTGTTTTATTTTTACCTCCTTTGAAATTTATCTGTTTATGCTTTTGTACTATTATATATACATATAAAAAGAGATAAATAATACATATTGCATATGCTTGCTCATAAAGTTTTTCTTTTTTTACAGTTAAAACCATTAAAAGAATTTGGGGTTAATTGCCTTTTATAGTTGGAGATAAATTTATGTAAGGAGTATAAGTCAATGGATACATCATCAGATATATGAATTTACATAGTATCTGGACGTTAGCAAAAGATTTTGGTACATGAACGATATTTTAGAATGTATAGGGACATTGAAAGTATGTCACCATACTTGGGAAGAATCTTGACATAAATTGCTAATTAAAGATATCAAATAATTTCAACACAGAGTAAGAATAAATACTCAGCACTTTCCTTCCTTTTATATAAAAAAAAGTCTTTTAAAGCTGATGTTAGAAACTACTGAAATGAAGTTGTGTTGTTTTTTGAGAACACACAGTGCCTGTAGTAATAGTCACTGTATATTTTTAAAAATTTGTTTTCTGTGTATTGGACCTCTGTAACTAGTTCTTTTTTCTATTTTATTTTGTACTTTCTGTTAATAGATATTTTTACTTTAATAGGTGTCTATTTAAAGAACCATCCCTCAGTTTAGACTGTTGGGCATACACATAACACACAAAAATACTGAAAAACTTAGTCATAAGTTCTGCAGGCTTTTTGGTCCATCATCTTAAGGATTTCTTCAACATCTGTACCTAAGTGTAAGTATGCAGAATGAGGAGTATAACTTCCCCTCATGAATAATCTTGCTTGTTTCGTACTTTCATTATACACTTGACAAGTGAGTTGCAGTGTTAGCTGCCTAGTGCTCAAGTGAGACATTTGATCCTGGGATTGAATAAACCCAGTCTTGTTTGAGTCAGACAGTAGGATGTAAGTGGCTCTGCCATTAAGTGGAGTCCAGCAGGATTGCTCTAGACTTACTGCTTGTTGTGTAGTTATTAAAGTAACAGTCCTTCCTAAAATGGAGGCTTGTGTGTTACAGCAAGAAGCTACTGCAGGAGACTGGGGAAGGACAGCCTTTTCAGGAAATTTTCCCGAAAGACCTTTAGTGTAGGCTGTTCTAGCAGTAGTAGTGTTGCAGGCATCTAGGCGGTATGTGAAGGAATTGAGTATCAGACTGTTGGTTGGTTCTAGACCCAGGACAAGTCAGTCAGGGCATCAATGAGCGGTAAAGTAGGTCTTTAAAGGGGAAAAAAAGATTTATGTAAGTATCAATTACTTGCATTTTGTCTTTAAGCAACTTAAAAATATTACATACATTGCAGAGCAAAAAAGAAGTGACTGTGGCTAGGTGCGGTGGTTTTCATTTCTGTTTTCCAAAACCACTAGGACAATCTCTAGCTCTCTGTGTGTAGGGAAAATATTGGCAGAACTGCTGTGAGAAAAACTAGAATTAAAGTTGAAGTATGAACAACCCTGAAAATTAAAATAATATATTCATCAAATTCCATCCCTTTACCTGGTTTTAGACATGCTAATGATGACTATTTTTAGTAAAAGTTTTAACTTCTCTTTAAAGCTTGAAGAAAAGCTTGATAATTTTTTATACTTTTTATTAATATGTTTTTAAAATACTCTTTTTGGAGCTATGAATTGAATTTGTTGTTCTATCTTTTAGTCAGTTATTTCACTTTGATAACTGGGTACTATTTCTATTGTGAGATTTGAAGTAACTTAAAATACTGGAAGGGAAACTTTGTTCAAGCAGTTTCAAGAATTAAATGCTCATTATATCAGTGAACACAACAGAAGATTTTCGTTCTCTTAATAGTGTACAATGTACAAAAGTTTTAGTTTTGATGAGGTCCATTTTGTTTATTTTTTCTTTTGCTGCTTGCACTTTTGATGTCATACTTAAGAAACAATGTCAGATATGAGGTCATTAAGATATCCTCCTGTTTTAAGAGTTTTATAATTTTAGCTCTTTAGTTTAGGTCTTTGAACTATTTTCAGTTCATTTCTTCACACTAATTATTGAAAAGACTGTCCTTTCAAAATTATATGTTTTCCCCACCTTTATGAAAAATCAATCGGTTATATATGTAATGATTTATTTTTTTTCAGCTCCCTATTCTGTTCATTTATATATTTGTCTATCCTCATGGCAGTGCCACAATTTCTTTTTCTTTATTGATAGACTTCGGTGAGATTGGCAGAGTGCCTTCTGTGAAATAGGTATTTTGCCAGTTCACACACTGAAGTTATCACCCTCTGAATATTACTTTTTCAGCTTTATATTAGGTTCTTCAAACTGACCTTCTACTGTGCTTAGGGTCCCCACATTCTTTCCTATACCTTGAGTACTATGCTAGTTAAAATCCAGGCTATGAATAAATTTTGGTTTCAGGGCTCTCTTATCCTGTGGAACTGTACTTTATCATTTTATCTGACTTTTCTATTGTCTTTCCCACTGTTTGTTAAAGCATGCTTTCAACATAAGGTTTTAATATAGTATTGTGCGTTTTCAAATCTTTTTTACTGGGAAGTGATTCTCTGTACATCTAGTCTACCATGTAAAAGTTGAGAATAAGACTTTTGAGAACAGCTTTGTAATCCATTCTTGATAATCCGCTTGCATATAATTGGAAGTTATAATTTATCATATTTACATAAATTTTTCTTAGCAACTTTTAACTATATGCTATTAAAAATTTTCTATATAATTATGTTACTGTATTGGCAATTTAGATATGGCACCATGATTTTCTGGTTGCCAACATTATTAAGTAATTATTAATATTTTGCATTTTGAAATAGTAAATGCTCTTAAAAATGACTTCATAAATCAGGAAATAGCATAGATAATAACATTGCAGGGTTTTTTTTTTTTTCAGCTTGTTTAGGAGGGATGCAGTTCTTGTCCATAGAAAATCATATATCTACTGTTATTTGAGAGAATAGTGTGTACTTTATTAAACAGATTATTGAAATAAATGTTCTTTATATCTTTCTTTCTTAGTTTTACAGTTTTTAAAGTGGTGTGATGATTATTTTTTTTCTTACAGGTTTTCTTTAGGTGATGCTAGAAGGCCTCTTCATGAAACAGCAGTTTTGGTAGAGGATGTGGTACACACTCAGTTAATTAATTTGGTAAGAGCATATATATAAAATCTTATTTGGTATCTCTCTGCATTCTGTTTATATAGGGATTCAACCCAATACATTTTTTTAAGATTATATTCGCATTAAAAAATTATATGTACATTTAGAATTCTTTTCCTCAGCCTTATTGAGGTATAGTTTACATATAACAAAATTTCAGCAGTTTAAGTACATAATTTAGTGAGTTTTGACAACTTATTGTCATGTGACTACTATCTCAATTATGACATAGAACATTTTCATCATCCAAAAAAGTTTCCTTGTGCCACCTGTAAATCAGTTTTACTCATCCACACCTGACCCCAGATAACAAGTTCTCTTATCTGTTTTCTGTCACTATATAAGTATAATTTTTCCTGAACTCTTTTAAAAAATTATCTATTTTGAATTTTGGACTTACAGAAATATTGCACAAATAGTTTATAGAAGTCCTAGATATCTACCCTTCAGCTTCCTCTGTTAACATCTGATGTAACCATAGTACAATTACCAAAACCAAGAAATAACATTGGTACAACACTGTTAATATAGTTATAAACCTTATTTTAATTTTATCAGTTGTCCTGTTATTGCTTCTTTTCTGTTTTAGGAGATAATTCATTATAAAACACTGTAGTTACTTATCATGTCATTGTAGTCTTTTCTGATCTATGATAGTTCCTCAGTCTTTCCTTTCTTTCATGACTTTTTGAAAAATACAGGCAATTATTTTGTAGAATGCTCTTCTTTTTTCAATTGGTCTGATATTTTCTTATGATTAGAATGTGGCTATGCTTTTTTGGCAAGAATACCACAGAAGTGGTATATCAAATCAACAGGTTCATGTTGTTGATAAGTCTTATTTGTGATCTTAATGTTGAATACTTGGTTACAGTGGTAAATGCACTTAATACAGTTACTATTTTTTTTTTCATTTTGTTGTTAATAAGTATCCTGAGAGGCATATTTTATGCATATGCAAATATTCTTTTTCTCTGAAAATTTTTACATATAAATTTTAACATTCATCAATATAATTTGTGTGACACTATTGTTACTGTGGTATTTGTCTAATAGTGGTTTTCTGTTTCTTCTTTCCTTTTATATTTTTAAATTCCAATTATCCTAAAAGGAATAGTTATCTTTAGTCACCATTTATTTATTCACTTTTTAATGTATATATGTATGGGCTAATGTATATTTAAATTTTATTTGCAGGACCATTATACAGTAATAACATTATTTATTTTAATTGCTCAAGTTGTACCAGCGTTGGCCCCTAGGAACTCTGTTATGTCCTTTCCCCATTTTTCTATCAGGTTTTTGGTTCTATTCTGATATATATTAGGGATATCAGTCTTTTGTTTGTGGTATATGTTAATAATATTCTTACAGTGTGTCACTTATCTTTGGACTTGTTTTTATGGGCTGTTTTGTGCATACAAGTATTTTTAATGTAGTCAAGTATATCGATCATTTATTGCCTTTAGATTTTGAGTCATTATTAGAAAGACTTTTCCTTATACCGAATTTAAAGAATAATCCATCCATGTTACCTTCCAGTACTTGATTGAGTTTAATTTTTAATGTTTAGATCCCTAATTTATTTGTAGATTATTCTTGTTTTTGTGTGAGATATGGATCTAATCTTTTTCCAGACTACTCAATTATACCATCACCATTTATTAAAAAGTCTGTGCTTTCCATAATGATTTGAGATGCTTCCTTTATCATATTAGCATATGCATTGAGATATATTTCTGACTTTGTATTCTATACCAATGGTTAATTTGTCTATGCATGTGCTAATATGACATTTTTAATTATATAGGTTTTATAGTGTATTTTAAAAATTGTTGCAGCTAGTCTCACCTTGTAATTATTCTTTCTCACTGTGCTCCTGGCTATTCTTGTATGTTTATTTTTCCATGTGAATGTTAGTATTAAATTTTGTGACTCCATAAAATAACTCGTTGGTATTTTTATTGAGATTGCATGAATTTATAATTTAGAGAGAACTGCATCTTTAGAATGTCAAATCAATCTAAGAATAGGGAACATCTTTACATTTTTCAAGACTACTTTTGTGTCTTTCATGAGTGTTTTAACATTTTTCTTGTATAGGCTTTATATATTTTGTCTTAGAGTTCTTCCTAAGTTCAATCTTTTTTGTTGCTATTGCAAATGGACTTTCTTTCTAATTACATCATGGCTGAAAACATCTGAAATTTACCGAAATACACAAATCTGCAGATTCCAGAAGCTGAGCAAACTCCAAACAGGACAACCCAAAGAAATGCATGTTCAAACTGCTGAGAACTAAAGATATAATATAAATCTAAAAACAGCCAGATTTATTACCATAGGAGAACAATGATTTGAACACAGAATTTTTATTAGAAAACTTGGAGACTAAAAGGAAATGGCACAGCTGTTTTAAAATACTGAATATAGAATTCTCTGTCGGCCATTTTTTTCTTTGACTTTGTATTCAATGGCCTTTTTTCCTTTTCTTTGTGTCTCCATGTGACTCCCTCCTCCTCTCCACCCCACCACCCAAGAACATCAGATATTTACTGTTCAGCACTATTGTCATATGTATTAAAGCTATACATGCTGTTATTGTCACATTGCAGTGTTAACAGCTTTTTTATAGAGTTATATGTCTTTTAAAGGAATGAATGGAAGTATAGATAAAAAGAAGTATATATTATCTTTTACATTTACCCACATATTTACCATTTTCCAGCCTCTTTATTATTCTTTGTTACAAATCTGAGTGACATTTAAATCATTTCCTTTAGCTGGAAGAATTGTAACATTTTTTTTGTAGTACAAGTGTGACACTGATAAATTCTCATTTCTTTTATCTAAACATCTTTTATCACCTTTATTCTTTATGTGGACTCTAGTTGATAATCTTTCCTTTTAGCTTTTTGAGTATGCCACTCCAGTATTTAACGACATATGTTAATTTCTGCTGTCAAGTCAGAGATTATGTACTTGTTCCCTGCATAACGTTACCTTTCTCTGCATGATTCAAGGTTTTCTCTTCATTGTTGTTTCTAGGATTGATTTCTTTCATGATTATCTTGCTTGCAAGTTTGTTGATCTTGTTGGGTCTGTAAACTAATATTTTCTTCCAATTTGTGGATGTTTTCAACCATTATTTTTTCTTTGTGTCTTTCATTTTGGGATTTCAGTTGTATGTGTTTTGGACCATTTGTTATTGTTTCACAAATCTGATGGTCTCTAAATTTTTCTATAAACTTATTCTTCCGTTTTGTTCAGCTTTGATAGTTTCTGTTGATACCTTTAAGATTTTTCTGGAATCTTTAATCTGCTATATCATCAATATAGTGTATTTTTCATTTTATTCATAGTATTTTCTTTTATACTATTTGAAAATATATCTTATTGGGTTAAGGTAATCCTTTTTGAATTATGGGAATATATTTTTATATTATTCTAACATTTTTTCTTTTTTAATTAAATTTATTGGGGTGACATTGGTTAATAAAATCACATAGGTTTCAAGTGTACAATTCAGTAATATGCCATATGTGCATTGCATTGTGTGTTCACCACCCAAAGTTAAACTCTGTTCTGTCATCATGTATTTGACCCCATTTACCCTTATCTTCCTCCCTCCTTCCCCACTTTCCCTCTGGTAACCACTAAACTGTTGTCTGTGTGTATGAGTTTTTGTTTGTTTATCTTGTTCATTTGTTGCTTTCAATTTGATATTCCATATATAAGTGAAATCATATGGTTCTCAACTTTTTCTGTCTGACTTACTTTGCTTAGCATGATAATCTCAAGACCCATCCATGTTGTCACAAAAATCCATTTTTTTCTTATGGCTGAGTAATATTTCTTGTATATATGTACCACATTTTCTTTATTCAAGCATATATCAAAGGGCAGTTGAGTTGTTTCTATGTCTTAGCCACTGCGAATAATGCTGCAATGAACATAGGAACACTAACATAGGAACACTGCTACTGGGAATGCAAATTTGTACAGCCACTATGGAAAACAGTGTGGAGGTTCCTCAAAAAATCAAGGATGGAATTACCATATGACCCAGCAATCCCTCTTCTGGCTATATACCCTCAAAATTTGAAAACACTTATCTGTAAAGATATGTACATCCTAATTTTCTTCCAGGGTCTTCTGTGATTCCATATGAATTTTATTATTCCATATGAACTCTGTGATTCCAAAGAATTGTATATTTCTGTGAAAAATTACATGGGAATTTTGATAGGATTACATTGAATCTATAGAGGCTTTGGGTAATATAGACATTTTAACAATATTAATTCTCCTGATCTATGGACACAAGATATCTTTTCATTATATATGTTATGTTCAGTTTCTTTCATTCAGTGTCATATTTTTTAATGTAGTGATATATCACCTCCTTAGTTATATTTTTTTAATTTTATTTTTTTGATGTGATTTTAAATGTGCTTGTTATCTTTATTTCTCTTTCAGATAGTTTATTGCTAGTGCATAGAAATGCAACTGATTTTTGTGTGTTGACTTTGTATTCTGAAACTTTATTTTTTTTAGTTCTAAAGTTTTTTAGTTTTTTTTTTGTTTTTTAGTTCTAAAGTTTTTTGATGGAGTGTTTAGGTTTTCTATGTATAACATAATGTCATCTGCAAACAGACAATTTTACATCTTCCTTTCTGATTCGGATACTTTTAATTTATTTTTATTGCCTATTTTTTCTGGGTAGGACTTCCAGTACTATGTTGAATAACAGCAGTGAAAAAGGGCACCCCCTTTGCCTTGTTACCAAAATTAGAAGAAAAAATTTCCATCTTTTACTACTGAATATTATATTAGCTATTGGTTGTCATATAAGGCCTTTATTATATTGAGGTATATTCCTTCTATACATAATTTCTTGAAGACTTTTATTCTGAAAGGATTTTGAATTTTGTGAAATTTTTTTTCTGCATCTATTGTGGTGTTCATACAATTTTTATCCTTTTTTTTATTTATGTGGTATACCACACTGAGTTGTGTATATTGAATCATCCATTCATCCCAAGAATAAATTTCACTTAATCATAATGTACAGTCCTTTTAATATGCAGTTGCATTTAGTTTGCTAGTATTTTGTTGAGAATTTTTTATTCTATTAATTAGATATATTGTCCTATAGTGTTTTTTTTTGTGATACTCTTATCTCAATTTGTTATTATCGTAATGCTGGCCTCATAAAATGGATTTGGTAGTATTCCCTCCTCTTAATTTTTTGGAAGAATTTAAGAAGCAGTGCCATTAATTCTTTAAATGTCTAGTAGAATTCTCCAATGAAACTGACTAATCCTAGGCTTTTCTTCTGGGGAGAGGTTTTTATTACTGTTTCAACTTCTTAGTCATTATGGTCTGTTTAGGATTTCTGTGTCTTCATTATTCAGTCTTGGTAGGTTGTATGTTTCTAGTAATTTATTTATTTTTATCTAGGTTATCCAATTTGTTTTCATAGAATTGTTCCTGGTAGCCTTATAATGCTTTGTATTTCTGTGGTGTAAGTTGTAATGCTTCCTACTTTTATAATTTACTTTAATTCTTTTTTTCTTAGTTAGTTTAGCTACAGGTTAGTCAATTTGTCCACCTTTTTTTAAAAAAAATCTTAGTTTCATTTACTTTTTTTAAATTGTGTTTTAGTCTATTTCATTTATTTTTGTTCTAATCTTTATTATTTGGATTTAGTTTATTCTGTTCCAGTTGCTTATGTGTAAAGTTAGATCGTTTGAAATCTTTTTTTCTTGATGTAGATACTTATTGCTATAAACGTCCCTGGTAGAACTACTTTTGCTTCATTCCAAAAATTTTGGTATCTTGTGATTTTGTTTTGGTCTGTTGCAACATACTTTCTGTCTTTCTTTTTGATTTCTTCTTTAACCCGCTGGTTATTCAGAAGATTGGTGTTCAATTTCTACTATTTGTGAATTTTCCAGTTATTCTCCTATTATTGATTTTAAGTTCCATATTGTTGGGATCAGAAACAATAGTTGATATGATATCAGTCTGTAACGGGGTGTTTCTTGCCAGATTCCTGTTCTAGCGCTACTTGCAGACTATACTTGGGAGAGACTGGACTGGAGCCTAGTCATTCGGCCTTTTCAGAATCTACAGATGGACCTAGTTTGGTGAGCTTACCTCCAGGGGCTTCTGGATCATGGCCAAGAAGGCTAGACATTTTGGGGATTATTTTGGCAGCAGCTGCATATTATTTCATTTGGGAAATACTACAGTAAGACTGGCAGTAGACTAAATATGTAAGTTGTTTCTTAAATTATTTTCTTTAATCTTTTTTTTTGTTTGACCTGTTATTGCCATCTCAGACCTTTGCCCTCTTATCCAATCCTTGATTCTTACTCATTACTTCAGCCAGGCCGACCCTCTATCCTACGTGATTTCACCTAACTCTACTCTCTTCTACTTAGGTGATGACTGCATAGGCCTCAGTTAAATCTTTTTCACTGGTTCTGCATAAAGATTGAGAATATGTTAAATAAGGAAAATACATACAGGCATCCCCTACTGTTCAAAGTTCATGTTAATGCCACTTTACTTTTATAAAAGACCTACCTTAGTACCTATTTTAGCTAACTGAAAGAAATCTGAAGAGGATTTTTGCTTTTACAGAAAAAGGCAAAAAGGAAAAGTCATAGTGTTTAAGATTTGTTTTGCAGTGAGCCATTATAGAGGCAGTGGCACCTACAGCAGTTAGCGTGGCCCGCCAAGTTCTTTCTGGGGAACTACACTTAGCATCTCAGCGTCAACGACTGAATTGCTATTTCAGCGCTATCAATAATAATACCGTCTCAGCTTCCAAAACGTATGATTTCTGATTACTATAGAGCTTTTATTTTTCTATTCTTCAAAGTGAGATATCAGAAGAATCTCTTCATTTTATGCATAGAATATAATCACCATTTTATTTCAAAATTATATTAGATTTTCACTGTATTAATCTATCAGGCAACTAGTTAGCTATTTAGTCTCTTTACTGTGTTTTTATTTCAGAACCATGTTTTCAGGATTATTCTAATGATCTTTAATTGTGAAAATTAATAACAAATTTATATAGGTAAAGAGTGATTGCTTAAATCTCCCGTCTGGATTAGCATGCACTGAGTTGTTCATCATCTCTTCCCCTTCTTCCTTATAATGTTTTTAAATTCAGCAGTTAATCTCCTGGTAGAAGGAGCTTATGCAAGGCACTGTTCAGTCCTAATCACCATTTCTGTGAGGCGTCACTTATGCCACCTCAGTAATAGTTTATGAGTATGTTTTAAAATAGTAATAAAGTTTCTTGTGCAGAACTTCAATTATAAGGGTTATCAAAATAGGACAAACTAATATAATTTGTGATTGCATAAAATAAAGGAAGTAGAGGTACCATGGGGACCTCATGAATCACAGAATGGAAACAGTCTTCTAGCTAACTAAACATTCAGACTTTGTACTAAGTCACATATATATGTAACTCAGCAAACCAGAACACACTCTGTATTTATGTGAATGGGATAAAGGAGTTCACAAATACCCTCTGGGAAAAAAAATCTTGGCCTGTTTTGTCTGATCCTACTTGGGAGTAAATGAAGTACCACATATTTAGCATAAACAGACTGAAAACACACCACTTTGTGGAAAATGAACACGTGTACATATGTTCGTATACGTAGTGGTTCAAAACATAGAACATTGTGTGTCACTGAAAACTGATTACTTTTTTTCATTTGTAGTTGTAACTTTTCTTATGAATGTACTATAGAAATTTTACTGATTGTTTTGGGACAGCACTTATTTCTGATTGATTGCTTTTAAAATGTTCTATTTAATTAGTTCTATTTTCTCTCATATATTCCTGTCTTATGCCTCAAGAAATACTACTGTATCTTCTCTTTAAAAAAATAAATATATATTTCTGTTAACAGATAATTTAGTTTTTAATTTGTGACACAAAATGGGTATTTCTAAGTAGAATGACTTTAGCTACATTTTTCCTGCCAGCTGTCCTGAGTAGTTTGCTATAGCATAACCTCAAAGACCATCCAGGAACGAATTTCTAGTTTTTTTTCTCTCCATTAGCATGCCCTCCCCCAACCATTGTTGTTTTTGTTTCTGCTCCCGTGTATCTTTCTCACTAATAGTTAATTCATGGTAAGAGAATTTCAGAATACAAATTGTTTATAGTTTCAATAAGTTATGAGTAGTATCTCAGGTTACTTGATTTTCTTAGCATTGGTGTAAAACAGTATCTTCCTATTTTTCCACATGTGTCAAAATTTTTTCTTCAGGGTTCTTTTTTTCCCCTACTGGTCTGCTAGGATCCCATCACCTGACTTAAGTTAAACTCTACTAGCTACTTGGATCCTGTGTCATGCTTAGATTTCTGACCTGTGTTGAAATTTTCAGTTCTGACTAAAAGTCTTTAAGGGCATAATGAAGAATTTCCAAGAATTTCAGATTTACCAAAGAGTTGCAAACCTGTCATAAAATTCCCACTCTCCAGATTGAGTTGAATCACTTAATTAAAATAGGTCCAGATGTGTATCAACTGGAAATTGTTTGGCTGAATTGATATTATATATGCTATTAATACTATCCTTTGATAATATCCATTTTGAGTGAAGTGCAAAAACTGTAATGATTTCTGTTAGCTTTATGGCTACTGTCATTTCTCTGTTCATTCAAAGTTAAACATTTATCTCTTTGTTTTCTGCATAGAATATAATTATCTACCATTTAGTTTAAAAATCATTTTGGATTTTCATTCTATTAATCTGTCAGGCAACTACAGTGCTCTTCAATTTATGACAGGGTTACGACCTGATAAACCCATCATAAATAGAAAATACCCTAAGTCAAAAATGCATTTGATACACCTAACCTACCAAACATCATAGCTTAGCCTAGCCTACCCAAAACATACTCAGAATATATTACATTAGCCTACAATTGGTCAAAATCATCTAACACAAAGCCTATTTTTATAATAAAATATTGAATATCTCATGTAATTTATGTAATTATGGTATCCTGCCTTCATACTAGACAGTTAGTTATCTTGAGTTTCATCTGAAGAGTAATTGCCTTCCTCTTCTTTTTCTCACCAGAAGCAGGAGACGCAGATGAGTGTTTTATAAACATTATGGGATGCAAATTGACAATATCTAAAAATGCTGGCAACACAGTACACTGTAGAGTATTGGTTACTTACCCTCTTGATCATGGAACTATGGCTTGCTGACACTGTCTATCATCATAATAGTGTATCATACCACTAGCATTAGAAGTAAGAATAAAAGAGAGAGTAAGGAAGCAAGAATTCAATGCCTGTAATCCAGATAAAGATTAGACAATCATGCTTCACACATATAAGTTTATTCTTTATTAATTTTCATAAATATTATTAGAAAAGTAAGTATGTACTATGTGCCAGACAGTATACTAAAATTTTTTATATATATTATTTTATTGTTCATACATAGTCCTTTTCCATAAATAACTGTTATTTCTATAGATAGCTTTTTAACTTACAAATATTTAACCTAGATTAACATTGCCTTATTTGTTATGTAGATATAATTAAAAACTTTATTTCTCAGATCTCAATATTATATATTATTCTATATTTGAACAATATATAATTTTTTTAAGAAAAAGAAGGAAAAAGGAAAGATTAAGCAACTTGTGAAAAGGCATACAGCTTATAAGTAATAGATTCAGAATTCAAGACATTTCTTCTTTGGAGAGTTTGGGGAATTCTTAGGATGAAAAATGCTGTTTCTTGTATGTGTACTAATGTGTACTTATGTACCAGAGTACTCTGTATTTCTGAGATTCTTTTTAATTGTAAGTATTCTGTGGTTCTGTGAAGTGAAGAATATTGTTTTCAGGGTAGGATTTATATTTTGCAAAAGATTTGCAGAGAATAATTAACAAAAAGCAGTGGTTGAAAAAGAGAAGTCTCAAGAAAGGTAAGCAGTATCTTTTATTGTGGAAAATACAAATTTAATTTTAAGTCTCTGATAGAGATTTAGCATACTTTATAAAGAGAAAAAGTAACATTCTACCACATGAGAAATGGTCTTAGCCAGCAAAACATCTTAGGCATAATGGCTAATTTGGTAACATTGAAGAAGGCATCATTTGATAGACCTCTGGACAAAGGTAATTAAATGTATAAAAAAGAATAGATTTAAACATACTTGAAAAAGATACTTTAATATTGTGAATTTTTCTAGAAATGTACCACATTGCTGCTCGCATTTGTAATAGCTTTCAAGAAGAAAAGTTGTGGTAAAAGTAAAGCCTTTTTCCTTGAGGCCTGAAGTTGTTTCCTGACAGTTTCTTCTTGAAGACTTGTGTTAAAGTTGTTTCTTTTCTTTTTCTAATAAAGAAAAGCAATACAACATTCATATGAGAAATAAAATATCAAATAGTAGTCCAAAAAATTTCTTATGGTCTACATATAATAAAAAGACCGTTTTTTTCAGTCTCTTCTCATATTAATTTTTACTCCCATATAAAAGTCTCAATTTTTTCTGTTCAGTCATGTTGTCTATGGCAGCTTTTTAAAAATTAAATATTGTTCTTTTTTCTAAATATATAATCATTTGATTTTATCAGTAAGAATAGGGTTGCTGTGTTTGCCTCATGTTTACTAGGAACTCAGTATTTTTAAATGTTTTTTTTCCCTTTAAAGGTAAAAATATTAACTTTTTTTTTCTGAATAACTTTGCTGTTTTCTATCATGTTGGGTATAAAATAAAGCCACTGTATTTTTACATAAATCAGAGATCAGGCAGTGATAATAGTTACTATTTTCAAATGTCTCACTTGTAGATATAAAATACCACAGTTCAAGTTGTTTCCGTAACATATTTATTTGTTCTCTTTTTATGTTAGTCAGGAAATGAAAATTTCTTGTAAGAAAGAAATTATTTATGTCACTATTAAATATTAAATGGCTACTCTATAAAAGAGGGAATGGTAATTAATAAATTATTTTTTTTACACTTGCGGTTTAAACCAATTGTTTATTTTAACTAAGTCTTTATGCTTAAATAATAAGGCACTTAGTAACCATTAATAACTAAAACTATGTTTGGATTTTGAATAATGTTGTCAGGAATAGAATTGCTATTTTCAAATGTCAGATAAATTGCACAGAGTTTGCATTTATGCCAAGAAGCTACGTTTAGCCATTGGTTTAATACAAAATCACTTCTGATCAAGCCATGTGGATTTCCAGTTGGAATATAAACAATATTTTTTAAATGTATACTGCAGAAAGGGATGAAAAAGAAACTTGGGACTAGATTTTCAAGGCCATTGAATTTCAGACTGAGGAATTTATATGTAATTCTGTTAGTTTCTTCAGGCATTTAAAAATTTAAAAAGTAGCATAGTTAGGAAAGTAGAATAATCTGGCTGTTTTATATAGGATAGTGAAAGAGCCAATTCTGGAGGGTTCTGTTTACAGGAAAGGTACTGAAATATTTAGGCAAGGGATATTACCAGCTCTAAGCTGGATGATGACAGCTTCTGAATGATATTTTACTATCTGTAAACAATAGTCCATTATGGATATAAATCCTGTATTAACAAAAATAAACAAATTCAAAATACTATAACAATCAAATCTACCATGACAGTTCTCAGTGTTTATCTGAGGGAAAAACTGGTAGAAGTACTAAGTTGTTAGTACATTTAATGTACCAATTTGACATATTCTCACTTACTAATCATTGTTCTAAATGTGACTCTTCTGGTTACTGTTGCAGAAACCACAAGACCTTGTTAACCATCAGTTGGGAAATGCTAGTAAAATGGAAGGTTTTTAGAAACAGACATTCCTGGGTTTGAGTCTTCGCTTCATAACTTGCTACTTACACAATCTTGAGCATATTTCTTAATCTGTCTGGGACTTGATTTACTCCTCTATGTGAATTTACCTACCCAGTTGGCATTATATAAATTAACTTATATATATGACCTAACACTGATCTATACTACCTTTTAATGAAAGCATGATTTAATTAATGACATCCAAACATCATAATTATAAATCTGTACTTTTGGAGCAATACAGTGTCAAGGGCAAAGACACTAAGGAACCAGAGAGTTTAAATAGTCATATGTTCTCTGTATCTATGAATTGTTCCTATATTGTTTGTTCATTTATTTTTTTTTTTAAAAAATCTACATATAAGTGAAATCATTTTTCTCTTATTGATGGTTGCCAGGTGGGAGGAGTGTTGAGGGGGATAGGTGAAAAATGTGAAAGGGATTAAGAAGTACAAATTGGTAGTTATAAAAATAGTGTACTTTAACATAGGGATGTTAAAGTACAGCATAGGGAATGTAGGCAACAATAGTGTAATAACTATAGTGTCAGATGGGGGTACACTTACTGGGATGATCACAAGGTATATAAATGTTAATCACCAAGTTGTATACCTGAAACTAATATAATATATTGTATGTCAACTGTAATTGAAAAATAAATATTAAAAAAATACATAGATGCAAAAAATGAAATCTCTCTCATGGACATGGACAGTAGACTACTAGAGGGTGGAGGGAGGGGAGGAGTAGATGGTAAAAGGGGTCAAATATGTGGTGACAGAAAGAACTCTAACTATGGGCAGTAAACACACGATGATTATATATATATATATATATATATATATATATATATATATATATATATATATATGCTTTACCACTAAATTGTACACCTTAACTTACTGGATTTCATTAACCAATTTCAAAAAATAATAAAAAATAAAAAAATAATGAAAAAATAATGAAAAAAGTAAAAAGAAAAACAAAAATGAAATCTCAGAACAAAAAGAGTCACATGCTGTTTGTATTTCTGTGGCCACTTTTCTGCCTTCAAATATCACATCATATACAGTTCTATCTCTGTCTTTGTTACTGCCTCTCATTCTTGATACAATTAGAGATATTAAAATTTTTAAATATCAGTTTAGATAATTTATTATATGTGAATTTCCCTGTTTCCATTTTACTCTGTCCGCCATGAGAAGAAACCTGCAGACACAGAGCAGTCTACATGGTCTTCATTAATTTGTTTCAACCCTGGGTTTTGAAAGCTTTTCCATAAACTTCATGTATTCTCTTTTTATAACTATAATTTGAATAAAACTTAACTATTAGTGAAACAAGAGCAGTGTTGACTAAAAGCCTTTATTTTTTGCTAGCAATTCCTTGACTCTTCTGATTTTGAGTCCTGTCATTTTGTATTTTAGTGATACAAAATGTTCTGTTCCTTTCCTACAAACGAATGACTTTCAGAATATTGTATGAAAAAAGTTTCTCAACATGCTCGAAAAACACATAGAAAGATGTAATAAGCAGGTAATGCTGTGCAGTTTGAGAGGTAAAACAGAGAAATAGACGGTTGGGTAAGTGAGAAAAGGTCAGCAGGCAGAAGAGAATTTAAGTCCCAAAATGACCACTTGGCTACAATGAGTATAGATTTATTAAAGTAATATTATTGGGCCTAAATTAGATAGTCATTATAAAGGTACCTTGTAAAATATAAGGCAATATTTTAATGTTAACTTTTTCTTATATTGTTATTACTACTAATGATGATGATTTTTTTTTAAAAAAAAAACCTGTTTTAAAAGTCTTTTCACTAAAGAGTCTATAGAGAAAGCTTTTTTTCCTGAAATATTGGCATAGTTAATTGATGCTGTTTTTAGGATTAGTATTAACATTCATATTTTACCCTCTACATACCAGCATTTTGAGAGAGTCAGGCATCCTTCTGAGTTCATGTGTTCTGTTTTAGTGAATTGACCCTTTAAGCATTTAACTTCTAATACCTTGACATTTATGTAGGAGACTTTTGTTCAGTATTTTAAGTAAGAGACTTAAAATTTAGTATCCTTTATTAATCATCCAGCATTATTATTTTGAAAAATAATTATTTTCCACCAGCTAAAATCATAGACATAATACCTCAAATTACACCAGTTTTTAACAGCATTCTTCAAAATGCATATTCTGAATAGTGAAATTATTTTCTGTGCTATGCAGCTGAAGTTACAAAAGACTTGTAACTTCTAATAATCAGCTTAATCTGGTTTTAAACTCTTCATGGCTTTGGAACAGGAATTTTTGTTTGAAAGAAAGATTGGCTTGTTAACTGAATTATGCAATTATAAGTAAATGTGGTCACAGCTGCTTTTGATTTCTTTGTTATACACCTGATTGGAAACAAATTTTAAAAAATATTTTTCCATTTCTTACACTGACACCTAGTGTTGGTTATTCCTGATATCTTAAATATTGAATTTTAGTTATTAATACTTATGGAACTAGAATTACATTAAACATATTCTTAGTAGTGCACTTGTTAACAGATTGATAACTCCTTTTTTCAACACCAGTTCCACACAATTTTTCTAGTTACATGGATGACACTATTATGAATCAATGGCTGAGGCTATTTTGAAAACAGCAAAACTCAAAAAAGCATAGAATTTAAGAAGTAGTAAGAACTTGAGTTTTTAAAACTTCAGCATTTTGTCATATCCACAGTTCCTTCAAGTCATAACTCCAGATGGGTGATTTGATTTATGTGAGCCTACTTCCTGGGTGATAGAGGTAACAAATCACATTTAATCATGTAAGCATTGAGGGTTTGATGTTACCTCTTGGCTGGGAATGAAGCAAGATTAAGTTTTTTCTTATTTTTAAAATGAAAGCCCTTAAGATGTTATATTTTTACTATTTCCTATAAATTCCTAAGGAGAATTTAAGTGCTCCGATTTTTCTAGAAATAAAATTTAAAGATCGAGATTCATATCGTATTATCTGCAGTTAAGTGATCTGTATACAAGTTGGAGAAAATTTATGCAGTCAGCTATTATTAAACTAGGAAATTTATGCAGTAAGCTATTTATGCAGTGCCCATAATTTTTCATCTTTCATTGAAGTGGAGAATGATATTCTGACTAGGATGAAAAAATTTTTTAATTATTATTTTTTATTTAAGTATAGCTGGTATACAATATATTGGTTTCATGTGTACAGTATACTGACTCAACATTTATTTTTAACTAAGATTGACTGTTTTTTACAAAATTAGTGACAAAGGCTAAATTTCGAGTCATTTCTAAAAGAATTACTACAAACTTCAGAGTATTTGAATATTCAGATGTATCTTCAATGAAGTTTGATATTCTCATACCTAAATATCAGACATTTAAAATATAAGAGATATAATCATACTTGAATTAGATTTATTTTTAATACTAGATATGATGATTTTAGTTGATCTAAGAACTCTGAAGAGGGAACTATCTCATAAGTTGTTGTTTTAAAATTCATCTTTTTCAAGATGAGCAAAAATTTTATCATCTTTCCTTTGATCCATTTAATAAGTTTGTATCACCTGCTATTTGATAGACATTGTCTTAGATGTAGGAAATAAGTTTTTATTGAGGTCTTCATTCTTATGTTTCATTAACAAAAGAATATAGAAATGTAGAAAATAATTAGAAAGAATTTTGATTTCCATTGCTTTATTTTTAATAATTCTAGTATATTTCTCACATGATTTTTTGGGGGTTGGATTTCAGTATATTTATGAGTTAATGTTTTTAGAATTATCAGGTTTACCCATAGATCACATATGACATAAAAGGTCTGAAAGGGACTCATCAGATATAACAAAAATGAATAATAAAGTAGATAACAGTTGTGGATTACATAATTTTTCCTTGGCTTAAATGGGTTGAAACTTCTTTTTGGAATATCAACATATATTTATGTTGGATTAAAATTGGAGCAGTAGCAAATAATTTGAATAAATATTGTGATTCCATGTTTATGGCTCATTCTAATATTTAATCAAATATTTAAATCTGCCTCTTACAAGATGTTATATTTCAAATCACATACTTTCAAATCACATACTTTCCCAGGACAGAGTAAAATTTCAAATCACATACTTTCCCAGGCACTTAATGAAAATGCATAGATGTTACACTTTTTTTAAGTTAAAAGTGCATCAGCTTCCATTTTATTCAAATTGCTTATTTCATTTAGAAACCCAAATAAAAATAAAGAATCACACTTACATGCATCTGAGTGGAAATTCACCTTAGTTTTCCCCTTTCTCTTCCAGGTGCAAAACTGGCTAAAACTGCTGGAACAGGAAGTTATTTTAGAATAGTTTCAGTTTAATGTTTTATCAGTCCCAAGAGTAAAATATTTTGCAACTACTGTAATTTTATATTGCTACTCTTAATGTAGAACCTTGTTAAAAATAGCATATAATTAAGTGGGTTCTGATATAAGTAAAATCCTGTAGCCTCAGTTATGCTGGATACACAAGAGGTAAATTTAGATTGGATGGAATTCTTAGCCACACAGGATCTCTATCATTCATTCCTTCATTACAGGTTTATTGATAAATATGACAATTATTGTTTTAGGCATTAGGAATATAATGGTAACATAAAGTTTGTGCCCTCGTGGAGCTTATATTTTTGTGTGCAAGAAATGAAAAATGATATTAGATAATGTTAACTCCTATGAAGAAAATGCAGGATGAAAAAAGGAAGAGGTAAAGTTATATACTTCAGTGCAGATAATATTTAAGCAAAAAATTAAATAATATCAGGTAAGATACCATGCATAGTTCTAGGGGAAGAACTGAGTGAACAGGAAATGTATAGGCCCTGAGACTGGAATATGCTTCAGAAACAGAACTATTAGTGTGTTTGGAGTGGAGTGAATGATGGATCCAGTGGTTTCTAAGTGTACAGTACAGTATTTTCTACCACATGCACTTTGTTGTGCAGCAGGTCCCCAGGATCCCCTGCATGATTTAAGATTTCTAAAAGGTCATCCCAGCTACTGTGTGGAGACTGGGCTATAGGAGTTTTCGTTTTGGAAGCAGGTAGATTAGTTAAGAGGTTTCTGTAGCAGTTTGTAGTATCTCATACTGGTATGGTGGTGATGGAGAGAAGTGGTCCAATCTAACTTTGTTTCAAAGATACCAACAGGACTTTCCGAAAGTGGATATTAAATATGAATGTATGGAAAAAAATCAAGGATGACCTCTATACTTTTTATCTGAGCAGCTAGATGAACAATGTTTTGCAGCAAAAATTGAGCATTTGATATTGTGTTAAAGTTGAGAAGCCTGTAAGACCTGTAACTGAAGAAGTCAAGTAGGCAGTTTAATATATGACTTGAATTCATGAGGGAGGTTGTACTAAGGATAAAAATTTTGGAGTCATAAAATTTTAAAGTCATAAGATACTATATCACTTGGGAAGAGAAGGGAAAAGACAGAAGACTGCAGAGTGACCCCTGGAAGTATTTCAATATTCATAGTTTGGAGAAAAGAATACACAGGCAAGGAGATGGGTGACACAAGAAAAGTGTGGTATCCAGATAGCCAAATGAAGAGAAAGTAAGTAAAACAAGAGCAGAGCTGATTATTATATTTGATAAGTTTTGGCAAGAGTCATTCTAGTTCTCTGTGGGGACAAAAAGTCTTTTTAGAATTAATCACAAAGAGAATTGGCGATGAGAAAATGAAGGCAGAAAAAATAGTCAATCTTTTAAGAAATTTTTACTCTAAAAGTAGTCTGAAAATATTTTCTGATTGCACAGGAAGTCCTGGTTTATGCCTGTTGTCCCAGCATAATCATTATTTTACTACTGTCAATGATCTGAAAGAGGATGTGATATCATGAGAGGATTTTATTGAACCTGATAAATATTATACTCATAAATTAAGTAATGTAATTGTTATGTCGTAGACTTTAAATTATGGGAATATGAAGAATTCTAAAAGAACAAAGCAGTTGTATCACAATTAAGATAACTTGGTTGTATATTTCCCATTTCTAATGTGTATTTTAACTGCAACTCTTCTAGGAATCTATAGGTTAATGAAAATTATACTTATTTTTTTTTTCATTTAGTAAACTTCTTTGGTGTAACACAAACACAGGAGAGTAAATAAATCATAAGTTTTTGCAACTTGAAGAATTTCCACAAAGTGAATGCACCAATGTAACCAGCATACAACTCAGTAAGTAGTACACGACCAGCACACAGGTTTACCCCCACACCCCCTGGATACTAACTTCCTTTCCATGGAGATCCACTTCTATCACTTATTTTGTTATTTCCTTTTTAATTGTAAATAATTACAGACTCATCAAATATTGCAAAAATAGTGCCAAGAATTCCCATGAACCCTTCCTCTAGCCTCTCCTAATGGTTAACACGTTACACAACTAGAGGATATTAGCAAAACCAGGAAATTGGCATTAATACAGTACTGTTAACTAGAATTTCTCCATTTTTTTTACATGCACTTGTGTGGACGTGTGTGTAGTTCTATGAAATTTTGTCGCATGTGGAGATTTGTATAACTACAATCACAATCAAGATATAGAATTGCTCCATCACCACAAAGAAACTCCTTCATGCGATCTTTTAAATTTGTGTACATTCTCCCCTACCCATTCCTCTTCCCTGTTCACTGGCAACCATTAGTGTCCTTTATCTCTGTAAATTTTCAAATGGAATTATTTAGTATGTAATTTTGGGTTGTTAAATTCAACATGAAGTTCTTGAGATCCACCCAAGTTGTGTCAGGTATCAACAGTATGTTGTTCTTTACATCTAAGTAATATTCCTTTTTATGGATGAACCACAGTTTGTTTATTCATTCACCTGTTGAGGGACATTTGAATTACTTCTCTTTCTGGGCTATTACAAATAAAACTACAATGAACATTTTTGCATGCAAGGCTTTGTGTGGACATAAGTTTTTCTTTCTCTAGGATAAAACTCATGGATTTGTGATTGCTAGATTGCATATTAGATTTGAGAGTTAAAAATCCTCTGACAACATTTAAAAGAAGCTGCCAAACTATTTCCCAAAGTAGCTATACCACTTGGCATTCCCGTTAGCAGTGTATGAAAGGTACAGTTTTTCTGTATCCTTACTAGCATTTGATATTGCCAGTGTTATTTTAGTCATTCTCATCAGTGTGTAGTAGCATATCTTCATGGTTTTAAGTTGTACTTCACAAATAGCTAATGATGTTAAACACGTTTTTATTCCTTAATTACCATAGGTGTATTCTCTTTGACAAAGCGTTCAAGTCTTTTGTCCTTTTTTAATTGTAATATTTTTCTTATTACTGAGTTGAGAGATCTTTTTATTTGTTCTGGATACAAGTCCTTTATATCCAAATATTTTATCCCAGTCTGTGTCTTGTGTTTTTGTTCTCTGAACAGAATATTGACTTCTAACACCATAAATATAGCCTTGCTCATGTTTGAACTTTATATAAATGAAATCTTACAGTGTATATTTTTCTGAGTCTAACTTCTTTTACTCAACATCATGTTTGTGAGATTCATCATGTTGTCATATGTAACAGTAGTTTATTCCAGTCTCTAATTTGCCAGAGTTTATTTATCCACATTACTTTTCATTTGCATTCCGATTATTCCTTATTAGAACTATTATTATTATGTTTCCATGAATATACCTGTACAGGTGTTTTGATGAACTTAGGTACACATTTTGAGGGGTGTACTGGGGCAGAATTTTTGTGTTATGTATTATGCAAAATTTTGACTTTAATAAATATTTTTCCACAATGGCTACGTCAGGTTACCTGTCATCAGTATATGAGATTTCCAGTTGCTCCACACTCTTGCCATTGCTTGGTACTGGCCTTCTTTTTTATTTTAATGGTTCTGGTAGGTATGCATATTACAACATATTTTTTAATTGTAGTAAAGTATACATAACTTAAAATTTACCTTTTTAACCATTTTAAGTGTACAATTCAGCATATCAATACCATTTACTCTCCATTAGCCTTATTTAATATAGTAGGATTTGCTTTTCTAATACTCTTTTAACATAATGTAGGTTAATATTATACAAAATAATTAACCTGTTTTATTTTATAATTTAGACATTCTCAAAAAGCAAAGCAAGAGCTGATTTTGAGTTATTCAAAAGTTTTGAGGTCTACCCAGATGTCTTGTATTAGACAGTAGAGGTACAAGGATAGCTAAAATGTTCAAAGCAATCATTGTAATAGTGCGTGTAATATATGTCATAACAGAAAGACATTTCAGCTATAAAATGGACTCAATAATTAATTACCATTGTATTAGACTATGTACATCTGTTAGGAAAATTATTCTTTCTGAACTTTGACTTTTAGTGTTTAATAAAAAACGAAAATGTGTTGGCTAAAGAGAGACAGGGTAGTTTGTTCACTTATTTGTAAAAGCCATTGAGATATTAATCCTTTAACTGTAAATACTACTGAATAAATTTCTCTGCAATATTTTATCAAGGATGTTATTTAAATTAACTTAAAATTTGTTTAGACAAAATAAATCTTGAAGAGCACAGGATTGAAACTGCAGTACTAAATATAAGATCTAGGACAGCTTGAGATGGTGGTCATTTTAAGAATCTAATTCTGCTCTTAAACAGGTGATTGCACTATAATTAAAATTTTTTAATGCAAATAGAAAATCAAAGTTATACCTTTTTATAATCCTATGCATACTGGAAATAGTGGGTTCAGAGGCAGTTGGAAGTGTTATCATCTGCATTAAACTCAGACCTGATCTCTCATTTTCCAGAATAACAACTCTATCAAGACAGAATCCAAAGCTCATTTAGATAATTGATAATTTTTATAGGATTATCTTCATATCAATTATGAGAACAAATGAAATGGAAATGTTTGTGTCTTCCTTACACGTGTACATGGTTCATATGAGGAACCATATGAACCATGAAGCCATATCTAACTCCTCCAGGATAAACAATAAAGGATGGATTTCAGAGATTCAGAATTACAGCCTCTTCAACTAGAGACTTTTCTTTTGCTATCCTTGGAGGATTTAGACTTTATATAACACTGTGAGAGGGCAATTTACCTTTCAGCATATGTTATAAATCACTTCGTTGGCCTTATTTTGAACAAAATTGTAGATAGATCCCTTCTACCTATAACAGCCTGCGACTTGGTTTCTTTTCTCATGAGCTCAGATAAGTGAAGCAGAAAACATCTATTTCTTGCCTTAACAATAATGATAAGCTTTGTATTTTTTTAAATGACTTTTAGTTTCACTTAAAGTTTATGTCAAAGTTGATTTAGTTTTTATAAGATCATGATTGTAGTATAAGAGGGAGAAGTGCCAGAAACTGACAGAACTTAATGTCTCTCTCTGCATGTATAAAATACTCAATTTATTACTTCCTTTTTTTTATTGTCAGTACAGTCTTGTTTCTAGGAATGTTTTTTAAATGAGTTGCTCTGTTTATTTTATATCTGAAATTTAATAACAATTCTCATTCTCTAGAAACAGGGCTAATCCAAAATGGCAGGCAACTCAAAAATTATTTGTATTTAATTTTAGAATACAGTTTTAGACACCAGTTTTAATATGAATGCTTCTGATACTTTGTTTTTTTTTTTTCATGAAAACAAAGTTAGAAAAGTATAATAACAAGCGACCCGGGAAGTGTTAAAAAGCTGTTTAGTTGTATACTTGTGGTCCATAACTTCAGCCAACCAGAGTCAATAATTTGGTCTTTTTTCCTACAGTTGCATAAGGTAGTACTTTAAAAAATACATATGTTATGGTGAAACAGTCATTGTATTGAAAACTTGAAATCAAAACATTTTAATTTTTTAACATTGTTAGCCAATCAAGTTTTTTAAATTTATTTTTTAAAATTTATGTTTAAGTAATTTGTGTGTGTGTGTGTGTGTGTGTGTGTGTGTGTGTGTGTGTGTGTGGCATTGGTTAACAAAATTCAGTGTTTCAGGTATACATTTTAACAGTAAGGCATATATATAGCTTATCAAGTTTTGAACTTAAAAGTTTAGTAATTCTTTTCTCTCACTGAAGTTGTTACACAGTGATATCTCTGCCTTCTGAACTTCTCTGGCACCTATCTTCATTTTGTTTTTTACACGTTATATGTAAAACTGAGAAAGAAAGTAAAAGTCAATTCATCTGAATTCAAATATATGCATTTTGAGGTAATCATTATCAATATTTTGATGACCATCCTTTTGCATTTCTCCTTATTTACATGAATACACATACTTATAATTTTAAATTATATGTGCAGCTCATGGCCACTTTCTTTTATCTACTCTCTCATCCCTTCCTCTTTAGTACCTACTATTAACAACCTGGTATATTGCTTTCCATACCCTTCTCCATAAATATATAAAGTTAATCTGTAGTAGCGGTTTTTTGTTATTTTGTTACACAGTTGAGATAAAACTTAAATTATTTAGTTTTCTACTGCTTGTCTTTCATGCTTAGCATCATGTTAATCTTATTTTTTCATGATTTTATAATATTCAACTGTTGCATTATTGATGGACATTCACTTCTATTCTAATTTTTTGCTGCTTTAAACAATGCTGCAGCAGTTATCATTGTAACACAAATCCTTTTTTGCCAGATTCCCCAGAGTGGAATTGCTGAACACAGTTATGTGTAAATAGATATTACTAGATATCTCTTCAGAAATACTCAGTTTTATTTGTACCAGTAATGTTTGCCATTGGGAGTTCTGACCACCCTGTAATATGTCTATCTACTGACTTAGAGTGATGCCTCATTGCTGCATTGATTTGGATTCACCTGACCACTGGGCAGCAAAGAACTTGCCACACACCTTCAGCCCTTTAATTCGTTGCTCTGGAAATAGCCTATTTATAGCCCTCATTCATTTTTCTATTAGATGCTTTTAAAGTATTTGTGCTACCATTTGAATTGTTATGGTTAATTCAGAAACGGCTTTACCATTTCTGTATTTAGATTGGTGTTTGCTATAGTTCTTATTAATCAGTCTTAATTATATTTAACTACTTTGCTAGTATTTTGATATAACTTGAGGTTTTAAGAAATACTCCTGAGTTTTATCAGTTCTATTTCAGTATCTATACTTGTGGGTTTTCTTTTTTTTGTTTTAATCTTTTTATGGTTCAGATTGATAGATTTTTTTGAAATTTTCTTGAAAATTTTGGAATTTTGAAATTGAAATTCTCTGACATTCCTGGAACTACTTAATCATAGTGTGTAATCTTTATAATGTATTGCTGTTTACATTAACAAATGTATCTATTTGTTAATCTTTAGTATTTTTCAAAATTTTTTTCTACTTTGTGTATGAGAAATTAATATCACATTATACTGATTTCACAAAATGAACCTTTATATCCTTGAGTCTGGAATAATTTAAAACTGAAATTGTCTGTTCTTTAAAGGTTAGATTGAAATAATATGTAAAAGCTTTTTGACCCTGGGGTCTTTTTAAATAGTTGATTTTTGTTAAAGTTCTGAGGCTCTTCTAAGGTAGTTGGTCTGGTCATGATTTTTACTTCTAAGGTTAAATTTTATCATTTATATTTTGCTAAGAAAACTTTTATTTTTCTTTAGGTTTTCAGATTTGTTGCAGTAGCAGCAATTAATAGTTGCTTAACCATACATCCACTCTCATTGTCTTCCTTAGCAACAGAACTCTCTTTGTTTTTGGCAGTGTTGCCTAAACAGAAGTCCACATTTTCCAGCCACCCTTGAAGTCAGGTATTATTGTGTGACAAGTCTTTGAGATTTGGGGGAAGTCCACTTCAAATGAGCTGCCTTTATTCCTTCTCTTGGTCTGAAACTCAGAAATGGTAGCTGGAGCTCCAACAGCCTCCCTGTTTTAACTTTGGGTGGTGAACACACAAGGCAATATACATATGATGTATTATTGAATTATACACTTGAAACTTGTATAATTTTATTAACCAATATCACCCCAATAAATTTGATTTTAAAAAATTTAAAAAATGGTTTGTAGATGAAAGCCAAGCACAAGGGTGGTGGAGCAAAGACTAGGTTGCAGAAGACATTGTAGATTCCATTTTGTTTAAAATGCTTTTATTTGGGATGTTCTTTGATATGTAGTTAAACCTATTTCTGAAGAATATGGAAGTCATAGGTTTACATTTAGTATAAGTATGTTCTTTGCTACCCAAATCTATTCAGTTCCTGAATTAAAATAATCAGAGTTTAGACAGGAAATTCTGATAGCTAAGGATATGTTATCAGAATCTGCTTGTTTCTGAGTTTTTTGAGGAGATTTATCTAAAGTTTATCCTAATTGATATTTCGTATTTGGATTATGAAAATTTAAAGAAATTGTTTCTTTCAAACCTGTAGAATAATCATTCCTTATATTGTTCATACTTATTGTCTTATTCTTTAATTAATCTCCAAGGGAGTTTTATCAATTTTAATAGTCTAAAAGAATCAGCACTTGGATTGATTTATTATTTCTACATTTTTTTCTGTGTTCTCTTTAATTTCTTTTATCTTTGTCTCTCTTTCTGGTTTATTTTATTGTTCTTTGTTCCCTAATTTTTTAAGATTACGATTTACCAGTAACTAAACGTATGTCTGTTTCTTTCTTGTTAATTACAGTTTTTAACTCTGACCCATGGCTTCCTGTTTTCATTTGCCCATCCATGTAATTTTCAGTAAGAGGTTAGATTTTTTTTTTTTTTTTTGCTCTGCAGAGTGTATGCCAAGTATTTAGTGCTTTTACATTGTCATCATTTTTTATTTCTCATTTTGTAGCAATTTTAACAGACAATATAAGCTTTACATTTTGTATGTTTAAAATTTTTCATATTGTGTATATATGTGTATAGCCAAATACATGCAATTCTTATTTGTTTTGTGTACATAAGAAAAAGTTAGAATTCTGTATTCAAGAACAGATGTAAGAACGAATGTAAGAACAGATGGAGATACATGTTTATGTGTGTGTACTTATATACACATACATACATAAAATAAACACATATGATTATAATATTTAGTTCATCTATATCTTTACTCTTAAACTTTTTCTACTAGATCTGGCCCATTCTGAGAGAGATATATGGAAAACTTGCTTCAAAAAACCATTTTTTTAACTAAGCTCTTGAATTTGTGGGTTTTATGTCATGTAGTTAGTTTCTCTCTTATCTGAAATACAGGTTTATATCTGTTATATCTTCATAAATTGTGATTTTTATTAACACTGTATTTCCTATGTTAATATTATCTATCTTTTTAATGCAGATATTTACTGATACTCCTTTATTCATGTTTAAGATCGAGAATACCTGTTTCAGATAACATAAGCATTTATTTTTAAAACAAATCTGACAGTCTTTTTTATGAGAGAATTCAGCTATTTCAAATTTAAACTTTATCTTATTTTCTAATTATTAATTTTACATTTTTTGTTTCTATTTTTCCTTATTTGTTAATTTTATGTTACCCTTAATACCCCCTTTTTTGCTTCATTTTTAAATTTTCCTATTCTTTTACATTCCAATAGTAGTTACCTTTCTTTCTTGAAACTCATCCTCCAACACATTTTTCTGCCCTTAAAACAACTATTGCTTCCATTAAGGTGCTTAATTCCTCTGCCTCTCCCCAGAAGATGAGACTTTTTAATAATGTTTTTATTTTTCTGTACTGCATTTTCCCCCAGGTAACATTTAGAACACTTTTACTTCTCTATTTCTCTAAATTTCCACATTTTACTGAGTCACTTATTTTTAATTCCATATTATTAATAGCAGTATGTTTCTTCTATTTCAAGAATCTTTAAAAGTCTGTCATCGATATCTAACTAGATTTAGTCTTATTTAATCAATTATAGAAAAGTTCTTTAATTTTTGTTTTCAGTTTTATTAATATATAATAGATATACAGCACTGCATAAGTTTAAGGTGTTCCTATATTATGAAATGATGACCATAATAATTTTAATTAACATCCATCATCTCACATAGATACAAAGAAAAAAAATATTTTTTAAGTATTTTTAAGTAGACTATTTTTAGAACAGTTTTAAGTTTACAACAAATTTGAGGAGAAAGTACAGACTTCCCATCTAGCTCCCTTCCTCCATATTTTTACAACCTCTCCCATTATCAACATCGCCCACCAGAGTTCACTCTTGGTATTGTACATTCTATAGATTTGGGCAAATGTATAGTGACTTGTATTCACAATCTAAATGCTCTTGTATTGGGTGCATAAATATTTACAAATGTTATATTTTCTTGTTGGATTGATCCTTTATCATTTATAATGACTTTTGTCTTGTTACAGTCTTTGGTTTAAAGTTTATTTTGCTTGATACAAATATAGATACCCCTGCTTTCTTTTGATTTCCATTGCATGGACAATCTTTTCCCATCCCTTCACTTTCAGTCTCTGTGTGTCCTTAGATCTGAAGTGAGTCTCTTGTGGACAACATATAGTTGAGTATTATATTTTTATTTATTCAGTTACTCTGCATCTTTTGATTAGATAATTTAGTACACCCATTATAAGTTGAAAATGTCATGTCGAAAATATATTTAATGCACTTAACCAGCTGAACCTCATTGTTGAGCCTAGCCTACCTAACACATGATCAGAACACTTACATTAGCCCGAAGTTGGGCAAAATCATCTAATACAAAGCCTATTTTATTATAAAATGTTTAATATTTCATGTAATTTATTATACATATCACTGTCACACAATCATAAAGTAAAAAAATTATTAACTTGAACTCTCATAAGTTAGAGATTGTCAGTAGCTATGGATTTAATTGTTTTCTGGCTGTTTTGTAATTTCTTTGTTTCTCTTTTATGATTTGATGATTTTCTCTTATAGTATGCTTAGATTCCTTTATCTTTTATTTATCTATAGGTTTTTGCTTTGTGATTATCATGAGACATATAAACTTTTATAGTTGTAAAAGTCAATTTTAAGCTGATAACTTCACTTCAGATGCATGCTAAAAGCTCTCTTCCCCTCATATTTTGTTTTGAATGTCACAATTTACATCTCTTTGCCTTGTATATTCATTAACACAGTGTTGTAGTTACAGATTTTTAAAGATTTTTTTTTGTAAACTTTATACCAGATTCACAGATGATTTAACCCAGTTCATTAAGACGTTTGAATATTCTGAATTTAACTATGTATTTACCTTTACCAGTGAGATTTATACTTTCATATGTTTTCCTGTTACTAATTAGCATTCTTTTGTTTCAGCTTGAAGAAGTCCTTTTTTATTTTTTAATGCTGTATAGTACTTATGAATTCCTTCAGCTTTTGTTTGTCTGGATAATTTTTTATTTCTCCTTTAATACTGAAAGAAAATTGCAGGGTAAAGTATTCTCGGTTGCCAGGTTTGTTGTTGTTGTTGTTGTTGTTGTTGTTGTTGTTGTTGTTTTCAACACTTTCTATATATCATACCAGTCCCTTCTGGCCTGCAAAGTTTCTGCTGATAAATCTGAGGATCTTATAGGAGTTACATTGTAGGTAACAAGTCGATTTTCCCTTGTTGCTTTTAAAATTCTCTCCTTTAACTTTTGACAATTTAATTATGTGTCCCAGCGTGGATCTCTTTCCATTCATGTTTTTGAAATTCTATGTTCTAGTGTCCTAGATCTGGATATCTATTTCTTTCTCCAGGTTAGGGTAGTTATCTACCATCATCATTATCATTATCATTATCATCATCATCATCATCATCATCATCATCATCATTTTGAATAAGCTTCTGCCCCTTTCTCTCTTACTCCTTTCTCTGGGATCCCTAGATCTTGGCGAGCAACTTTATGACCATTAATTTGAATTCTTTATAAGGTTAACCATTTATCTCCATTTTATTAAGTTCTTTTTTGGAGTTTTATCTTCTTTGTTTGAAACATATTCCTTTGTTTCTTCATTTTTCTTGATTTTCTGTGTTGATTTCTGTGCATTCAATAAAAGAGCCACCTCTCCTAATCTTGATGGGTTAATCTTGTGTAGATGATGAACCTTACCATTTAGCCTGCTCCTAACTTTTGGTTGTCTTTCAAATGTTGTGGTTTTCTAAACTGTTTGTTCTTAGAGGCTCCCGGTAATCAAGAGTGTTCTAAGACCTGTTTAGATGTAAGTATTTATTGTTCACCTAATGTATAGGAGTTGCTCAGCCAGTTACTAGATTTCTTTCAGAAGGAATTATTCCATGTGTAGTTGCAGATTCTGTGTGTCTATTGGAGGAACTGAGTTAAGGAGTCTCCTCTGTTGGCATCTTGGATCAGAAATCCTTGTTTATCTTTGATGAGGTGTCTGTTAAGGTCTTTGACCTATATTTTAATCAGGATCTTTGGTTTTTGTTGTTGTTTTGTTGACTTTTAAGAGTTCTTTGTGTATTTTAGATAAGCTCTTTATTAGATATACTTTTGCAACTATTTTCTCCCAGTTTGTGGCTTTTATCACCCATTTTCTTTACAGTGTCTTTAACAGAGTAGAAAATTTGAGTTTCAATGAAATAGAGTTTATCAGTTATTTCTTTCATGGATTGTGCTTTTGGAATTTCATTGAAGAAGTCATTGCCAAACCCAAGATTATCTAGATTTTCTCCTAGGTTATCTTGAAAGAGTTTTATAATTTTACATAATTTTACATTATTTAGGTCTGTGATCCATATTGAATTAATTTTGGGGAAAGGTGTAAGGTCTATGTATAAATTCACTTTCTTGCATGTGGATCTAGTTTCAGCATCATTTATCAAAAAGACTGTGTTTTTTCTATTTTATTGCCTTTGCTTTTTTGTCAAATATCAGTTGAATATGATATACTAGCTGTAATTGTTTCGTAGATTTCTTTATCAAGTTGAGAAAGCTTTTTTTATTTCTCATTTACTGAGAGATTTTTTTTATCATAAATGGGTGTTAGATTTTGTCAATTGCTTTTTCTGCATCTGTTGATATAATCATGTGATTTTTCTTCTTTAGTCTGTTGAAGTAGATTACATTAATTGATTTTGATTGTTGAACCAGCCTTGGATACCTGAAATAAATGCCACTGGGTCGCAGTATATAATTTTTATCATATGTTGTTAAATTTGATTTGCCTGTTTTTGAGGATTTTTTGCATCTACGTTTGTAAATATTGGTCTGTTGTTTCATTTTCTTGAACTGTCTTTGACTGGTTTTGTCTCAAGGTAACACTGGCCTCATAGAATGAGGTAGAAGGTGTTCCCTTTGCTTATATCTTCTAAAAGAAATTGTAGAGAGATTGTAAAGAGATTGTATTGGTATAATTTTTTCCTAAAGTGTTTGGTAGCATTCGCCATTGAACCTATTTGGTCCTGGTGCTTTTTGTTGTGGAAGGTTATTAATTATTAATTTAATTTTTAAATAGATACAGGCCTATTTAGATGTTGTAATTCTTCTTGTGTGAGTTTTGGTTGATTGTATCTTTTAAGAAATTGGTCTGTTTCTGCTGTTATTAAATTTGTAGACATAGAATTGTTCTTAGCATTCCCTTATTATTTTTTAATGTTTGTGGGATCTGTAGTGATGTCCTATCTTTCATTTTTGATTTTTGTAATTTGTGTCCCCTTTCTTTTTTTCCATTACCATAATTAGCATCTTACTGTTTTTATTGATCTTTTCACAGAACCAGCTTTTTGTTTAGTTGCATTTTTTTCTCCTCTATTTCCCTGAATTCCTGCATTTTACTAAGTTAAATATTTTTTAATCCATAGTATTATTGACAGTACATTTCTTCTTTTTCAAGAATCTTTAGTAGCTTCTTATAGATTTAATCAAGTCTAACTAACTTTCCCCCACCCCCGTTTTCTCTTCTGCTTCAGTTCAGATGTCTCTCAACTCTAATTTATTACTTGGCTGAAGTTTATTTCCAAGTTTATCGCTCTAGGGTAATATGGGCAACATATTTGCATACTTTGTATATTGTAAACTTTTCCTTTACGATGGGGAAGAATAAAATAGTTGTGGTTTTGAAAATGAATTCATATCTATCATTATATAGTATATGTTTAAATATTTAGAAGTTATAAATCAGTCTAATTATTACATGTAATTTGTTCCATCCCCTGTTTTGGCAAATATCTGTCTAACAATCTGGACTGCTATGTTCAACTTTAAAAATATCTGACTTCACAGAGTTTCATACTGGAAAGTTGTGGCAGCCTTAAATCCATCTCCCTTTCTTCTCTAGCTCTGTGATGAAGGATGTCTCACACACACGTGTGGGTATTCCAGCCCCTTACATCCAGATTCATGCTTAGGGTTGCACATAGCATGTCTGACCTTAAGAAGACATACCCTGTGAAGAGCCCCCTCATGTCTTGGAAGTTGTAGGCTTGAAACTGAGCAGGAAATTGTAGGGTTCTAGGACGTGGGACCCAGGTTGTGAGTGGACCTCTCCCCTTGTTGCCATGGACTCTCCTCTCTGTGGAACTCAACTCTGCTGATAAAAATCCTAATTTTTTTTTTTTTGGTATATTTACACTGTTCCTCCCCTAGTCATCCAGATGATTGCCTTAAGAGGTCTCTTTTTCTTTTTTCTCTTTGAGTTTGGAGCCTCTCAGTAATTTCTATTACCTCTGTTTCTTAATGTTTTGGATATTGCTGTTTCTCAACCAGTCTTTCACCCATCTAATTCTGTTGAATTTTTATATTTTAGAAATTAAAGTTCTGGCCCACTAATGCCATTCTTTTTTTCCCCGATGTTGTTTTGATTTATTATTTCCCCCAAATATGCATTTTTAAATTTCGTAAAATTTTAGGCAAGAAGAAAAGTTAAAGGATAAGTATTTTTTTTAACTTTAAGGTATCTTTCTTTATGTTATGTTTATTGCATTTTTTATTAATAAGATGACATTTGATTATGTAAGTAAAAAAATATTTTTGTTTTGGGGGGGTTGGTTTTATTTCTGTTTTTAGCACTTCCCATACCACCATTGTATTTGGCCCTGCAGAAATCTGGGAGTTTATTCATTTAACATATGAACATTTTTTATATACTTACCAAGAGCAAAATTCTACACCAGGTACTAAATAGGATAACATCTGCCTTACCAGAGAGGTTGTAGTCTAGTACAGTGATCAATACTGAAATGAATATACAGTTGACACTTGAAAACAACAGTATGAACTGAAGAGTTCCACTTAAATAAGGATTATTTTCAATAAATTTACAGCCAACCCTCTGAATTCCCAGGTTTTTCATCCACAGATTTAACCAACTGCAGATTTCAAAACAGTATTTTTAATCGGTGATTGGGAATCATGGATATTGGGGGCCAACTGTATGCATTGTTCTGTGCCACTTTATATAAGGGACTTGAGCATCTGTGGATTCTGATATCCACGGGAGGTCCTAGAACTAATCCCCCATAAATACTGAAGGGCTATAGTTAAGTCAAAAGTTATCTGTAGATTTTTGACTGTTAGGAGTCAGCATCCTTAACCCCAATCTTATTCAAGGATCAACTGTACTACTAAAGAAGATGTAATGTATGAGATAGTACAGTCATTCAGAGAGAGAGAGAGATTGGTTTTCCTCTAAAAATCAGCAAAAGCCTCATGTAGGAAATAATTTTTATACTAGTATAGGAAGTAGTGATGTCTGATCTTACAGAGATTAGAAATCGTAGAATTAGATAGTAGAAGGTATAGGAAAGAGAATAGTTTGAGAAAAATGAATCATTCATTTTTAGGGGAATATAACACACATGAAAAATAACAAAGGGAAATAGAAAAATTTTAAAGAACTTCTGAGGCTATGCCTCTGATTTTTTCCAGTTCTCTATTTTCAATGTAGTGTAGAAATTTCACATGTATGATTTATCTATTTATTATCTTTATTTATTTACAAATAGATATGTTCTCTAATGATATTCCAAACCACAGGAGATAGTTATAACATTCTGTAGTTTTTCTTTGGCTTTATTTTTAATTCAGGGTCTAATGAAATATTAAGAGTCATACTTAAATGCAGACTGAAATTTCTTTTACATTGCCTCCTCTCTCCAGAGACAGATTCTGCTTCAAATAAATATTTCCTTGTATCAGAGAAAAAGAAAAAGAAAAATTTTAAACTACCAGACCACATTTAATAGAAATCGAAAGGCTTTTAAAGTTTTGGGTTTATTTTTCAGTCACTGTTCTTAGATAATAATCTATGATAACTTCATGTCAGTTCATGGCTTAGTTTGAGGCAGAGAGACTAGTGCATCTAGATTTCCAGGGCTTAACAACAAACAGACTGAATGGTTATAGGACATAGAGTGGAAAGATAGGCTGTGTATGGGGAGCATACCTTTTATTCTGAGCTGATTCTAAGTAAGTAGTCATTAACATTACTCATTAGGCCTCAACTTAATCATTTTACAGGAAAAAGTAGCTAGTTATTATTAAGTGTGGATTTAAATTTTAAAAATGTTTGGCTATGTATACTGACTATATATAATATTATTTCACTCTATTATAGTTTAAAACAAAAAACAAAAAACAAAATACCTTTAGCACCAGGTCTTCCTAGGTGATCTCCCATCCAAGTACTAACCAGGCCTGACCCTGCTTAGCTTCTGAGATCAGACAGGATCAGGCATGTTCAGGGCAGCATGGCTGTAGACCTTGCAAAAGCGTTTTGATGCTAAAGAGTCGTTGACTTTGCTGGCCAGTGTAAGTCAGGAAGAGCCTGTTTGTACCACAGAAAATATCAGAATCTATGCCCAAGTTTTTTTTTTTTTTCCTTCTTATAGTATATTCTTTATGATATCAGACATAGTAATAGGACAGACATCTCCATCTGGTAATCATTACCTGTAGCTTGTATGTGTCTTCTGGAAGTTGACTTTTAATGTTAAACAAAGGAAGCTGATCAAAACCAGCTGTAAAACTTTTGCATAGTTCATATTTTATACAGTCAGCATTAAGTTACCATTCACATGACTGCATGTCTGAAGTTAAAAAAAATAAGTTAAATCTTTTCCTTTTATTAGAATTAATGTAATCTTGATTTTATAGTTAACACAACTTTAATTGTTTCCCTGTTTGGCAGGAAAATTTAATGCAATTGGCATCACTGTGTATGTATTTTACACACCTTGGAGAAATAATGACTCATTTATTGACTATATGTACCACAATTAATGTATTTTGGATACAGTCAAGATAAAAACAGTAGGTTGAAATATAATTTTCTAATTTAAAATTATGGGGTTAGTAAATGTAGAAACTTGCCAGCTAAACATGTAACAGGCCATTAAATATATTATGTGAACTAATTATATAGATATTGAAAATTACTCTAGTAATACCCCCCTTTGACACATGGCATTTATTATAATCCTAGGTACATGCAAACATAGTAATTTTAGATCATTATTATTTATGATAAGAAATGACTCAGAATTTTAAATCAAGAAGACTTTTTCCCCCCTTAACTGATTTTAGAAGAACTACAGAATTTGGAAGAATCAGAACATTCTGGGCAGTGTTCTGCATACTATTGGTACATTGTGTATGTTAAATAATAGTTTCTTCTGCCTGGAACTTACAGTTGTTGTATAAATAGCAATTTTGAAATCAGAAAGAGGCACGTGAATTTATAACAGCACATGCTTTTGAAAGATCTTGTAACAACAATATTGATGACTTGCTATCATAAGATGAAATTTTGTAATGAGAAAATGCACCAGATAATGTTATGACTCAGGCATAACAACCTAGGCAGAGTACAGTGAATATTTCTCTCTCAAAGGAATATCTTGAAATTCAGTGGTGGTTTTGCAAGTGATTAATGCTGTATTGTTGAAAATGTTCTAGTCTGGTGAAACCTAAGGATTGCTCACAAAGACCATGTAGGCAGAGAAGCCAAGGATAGTTCCAACCATCTGAGTATAGCATAATGCTAAGTACGACCATATCTGGTATTAGTACTCACTGTTTACAGGTGCTTTTCTGGGGACTTGGTTACTGTCAAGCTTTAGAAAGATATTCTGAAATGTACGAGCACATAAATGGAAAGTAATTGATAGCATACAATAATTTTAAAAATATTATAATTGTAATTTTATTTCTGCAAATAGTGACACATTTTATTTTTAAAAGATATGAGATAACTTTATGCTGAAAGGCACGAACCATGTTATCTGAGAATTAACAAACTTATTGTTCCTTAGGAAAGAGATTTAGATAATGTTTTACTTTAATTGTAGTATCTGTATTGGAACATTTAACTCGGTTTAAGATATGTTCATTTTTAACACAAAAACCATTTAGAATACCTAACACATGCTCGAAATTCCATATATGTATATTAAGTTACTTATTATACAAAGAAAGCTTATTAGTTACATTTAACACTTTTTCTTAGACTATAGAAGGTACACATAGATAAATACACATATATGTAATATATGCAAATATACATATGTGTATATATAAAATTAGCAAAAATTCCCCACAGATTTTAGTTACTCAGGTCAGGGAGCTTTAACAATTCTGCACTGCCACGTGACCACCACTCTAAAAAAGAATAACATTTCCATTACTTCAGCAAATTCTCCTTTCTAATCATAACCTCCCACTGCTCTCAGGTGATTTCTATAACGTAGATTAGCTTGTCTCCTTGCATTTCATTCTATTTATAATGGAATCATGTAGCGTATACTCTTTTGTGTCTGCTTACCTTGTATTTGTTCATATTTTTATTTTATATACAGTAGTATTATCACACTGTGATTGTTATTTCTGTTTCCTTAATGATGAATGAGATTCAGCACCTATTGTGTGTGCGTGTGCACACGCATTTATTAGCTATTCATATATCTTCCTTTGTGATGTGTCTTCAATTTTTTCTCCATTTTTATTGGGTTATTTATTCTTTCCATGTTTTGTCTAATAAATTTCTGTGTACTCCAAAGTCGTAAAATTCTCTCTTAGTTTTTTTTCTGATATTTTTATTGTTAGGAATTCTATGCTTACATCTGTGACCCATATCAAATTTTTATGTATGGAATGAGATAAATATTGGAGCTTATTTTTTTTCCAGTTGTTTCAGCAACATTTTTGAAACTAGATAAAGAACCAAATTATTTTTATTTGTACAGTTCATCAACATTTCTATTCTTTTGGCTCCAATGAATTTAATTGTAGTTTGTCCAATAAGTGAATTTGCTAAACTGCCACAGCATTTCAATAAGTTGATGAAATCATGAAATCATGTATCCTAGTTTTCTGATCTCTTCCATGGGTATAAGCACAGACCAGTTACTTCTGTTTGTCAATATGGAGTGACCTTTGGTGAATTTGTATCTAATTTCCATCTTACACTTCTCCTTGTAATCTTACTTTATGCTTTTCCCCTCCTTTTCTCATAGCTGAATGTAAAGTTAGAAATCAGTACTTCACAAAGTTAGCAGCCATAAGATACTAAGTATTTTCTAAAACTATTTAGCTGAGTTTTTAGAACATGATGCCCCTAACATGTTTTAGGTGTTGTACTGTAATGTCCTGGTTGAAGCCCAATGGCTCTTCTATATAAGATTTCTTAGGATTCTGTATTCATTTTAGGAACACATTTTGATGACTCACATTAGTGAATTCATCAAAAAAAAAAGAGATTTTTAGTTTTTAAAATTAAATAATATATTTTGTTTAGTCTATTTTCACTCTAGACTTATAAACTCGAAAGTCTATTTATTAATTTGAATTTGGGATTATGGGCAATTTTTATCTTCATTATACTTTTGATATTTTCTAAGCTTTCCATGATAAACATGTATTGTTTTTATTACCAGGAAAGAAAGAGTAGACATTAACAGTATCTGAGGATGGACTATGTTCTCTAAGCTTTTGGCAATGTCTAATTAATTAACAAGACATATTTAGATTTTGAGTATTTGGTTAACGAATTTTCAAGTTAATCAAGTAGAAGGTGGAAAAATTGACCTGCTAGAATACTTTCAGTTGGTGTGTTTAATTATAGTGTTTGGGCTATATAGACCTATATATTTCAATAATACTGCTTGTGGACTACCCATACATTTCCTGGGTAAATAATGAACACTTTCAGCCAAAGGATCAGCCAAAATGGTGTTTATGAGTATAGATAAATAAGGGACAAAAAACAGACTATAAAAGTAACTTATTTCCAATTTGTATTTGGGCAAATAAACAGTAGAGAGCATCGAGAAATTTTAGAAATGACAGGGAAACAAATAATACCATTATTTTGTGGACTCTAAAATGATTTTTATTTCAACCCTTTTGATGACATTTGAATTTGTGGTGTGACACAGCTGTTATTGCCTGGATCCTTCCTATAGAGAGGGGGTCCATGTTGAAGAGTGCTTGTCCAGATATGGGACTTAAACCGAGGAGCTAATTGGGGAGTAGCATCGATATATAAAAGAACATAAGTACTAATCACTCTGCATCAAAAAGATTCTGAAGAGTCGGAATTCTAAGTCAGTGATTCTCAAACTATTGGAAGTAAAGATTAAATTTTGATTTACTTGTTTGTTTTTTAACCTTCAGTTTTATAAAATGTAATTTAAAAATGTCATAGCAATATCAAAATGTTATGGAAGTTTCTAAACACTCTTATTTTCTGTTCTTATCTTTATATAAATTGATAACAGGTTATCGTCTGGCACTGGTCAGGGCCCACATTTTGAGTGGCATTGATTAGAAAGTTTTGTTATCAGTTTTATTGGCAGTGTATTGTTTTTTCTTAGTGCTAAAATAATGGCGCTCTTACACTTGATGATGTTAGAGGTTTGATGAAATATTTGGGAAGCTTCAAAGTAAGCTCTGTTAGAAGTTCCTTTTGGGAACAACCATGACGTATTCATATATGGCATCAGTCTGTGGCTCCACCAGGTATGACCACTTTGCTGCGTACCTTTGCTAGAATTAGCAGATCCATTTCCCTCTCCCAGCAGTTATGAATGCTGCTACAAGTAGCTACTGATAGTCTTCTCTCTAGGCATCTTTAGACTATGGAATGAAGGGAATGTGTTTTTCTTTCTTGTCGGAGAAATTACCGAAGACCTGGAAAAGAGAAAGTAGCTCAATATTACCATTCAAATATTTTTCAAAAAATAAAACCTATTCAGTGACTTTTTTTTAAAGGGTTCTCTACTTTTTTAAAAGGGTTCAGTTTGTTAAATTGTGGATTTTTTAGTGTTTCCCTCTCACTCTGCTCCTATATCTCAGATTCTTTTGGTTTAATGCTAAAGCAGTTAATTTTTAAAACTCTTAACAGGAACTTTCTAGGAAATGAGACAACTACGAGTATACTGTTAATTCCCATTAGTTTACATATACAAATCAGTTACATTTTTTTCTCTCCAAAATTCTAAACCAAGCCGGATATGCTATGCCAATATATAGGGGCCTATAAATCTAAGTAGTATGAGGGCCACAGATTCATCCTTTTTTCTTACTTGCTTCCCATAACTCTAAAATTAGCCATGTGGTGATATCAGGGTTTCAATTCTAGTTCCTCCTGCATCCTTTTCTTCTAACAATACTGTTAATACCTAAGCACAACTTTTATTGTGTCATTCCCCGTGGCTGAGAATCCTAGAATGTTATTTAATACCTTCTACTTTGGTTCTTCTAATGCTTTTTGTTTGTACTGTCATTGTGGTATTCACAATTTGCTACCTTATTTTACTACCTTTCTAATTTTGGGGGGTGAGAGAAACCATACTTTTTTTTATCCCCCCAGCTTCTAATTCAGTATTTATATTCACATATTCTATATTTTTTGACCATCTACTGTGCTCTAGGCTCTCTAAAATACATTAAGGAATGACAGATGAAAGCTATAAAATACACTCCTAAGAAGTTTGAACTGTTTTAATGCTTCATTTAATGTCGGTTGGCTGTACTGTTGGCTAGTATCTCATATTGCTGAGGAATTTATCTAAGAATTCTAATTTCATAATATTCATCATCATGATCTTATTTGCACTTTTAAAAACAGAATTTATTACAGTATAAATTTATAATTTTTATTTAAATTTTTGCAGTGTTCTTTATTTGCTTTGTAAGTACTTTGTAATTTACTTTGTAAGATACACGGCTTAACTTTTTACAAAAGTTCTGTAATAACTTTGAGTTTATCATGGGCTGGATTCCATGATTAGCTTAACAGAGGCATCTGTATCTTTTACCATCTCTGACTCACATGTAACTGCAAGGTGAATATCCATATAAAATTGCTTACTTTATCTTTAGGAGTAGATTGATTCTGGATACTGTTTAAATTGTTTAAGAAACTTTGGATATGGAATAAAATTTACATTTTAACAGTGTGTAGTTGTTCATACAACAGATTATCACCCAATTGAATCTCCTTTAATTTGAATTTGGGTCCGTCACCCTCTCCCCGCCAAAAAACCAAAAACCTCATGGATAAAAAGCTAACTGCCACAGTTGATTTGAGGACATAACTGAATTTAACAACAAAGAACAATAGGTCTCTTTTTTCAAAGATGGCATCACTAGAATTCTTTTAGAGATAAATATTTAAAATATCAGTCTAGTTTTGATTTACATACTCATATATAATGGGTTTTTTAAAATACTATACACATATAACATGCCAAAAACTTAGAATAATAAAAATTAGGGATCTGTATTAAATGAATTCTACTTTTAAAAGTATAAACAATCCCTAATTTCTGAATAAGGTGTGTTCCAGTGCATTATACCAAAAATCAGTTCTATAATATGTAGAAAGCACTATGCTAAAGGCTGAAGGAAAGCAAGGATGAGAAAAACACAGACCCTACCCTCCTGATGCTCCCTGTCTCATATCTGTGACACATCATAAATGTAAGTGCCGTGAACAAATACCAGGTACTTAGATAGTCAACTAAGATAGAGATCATATCTACTGAAAAAATCAACACAGCTTTATAAAGCACTTGGAATTTTGGGGTGAGTCTTGATGGGCAAATAGGATTTCAAGTATAAAGATAGATAAGTCATTCCAGGCTCAGAGGAGAACAGATAAGTATGAAAATATGCATTTGGGCAACTTCACAAACTGGTAAATAGTGAATAATAAGTTTAGCTAGAGCTAAGAATGGTGGAGGCAACTGGAGGGGGGCCTGAAGTCATACCATAGAGCAATATTTCTCAATGATAGTGGGAAGAGTTAGAACCTTAGTAGAAGAGTAAATAAATACATAGGTGTATATAATGTACTTCCAAATACATCATTCAGAGTTGTGGTTAATAGCTTATGTAATACTATTATTTCTATCTTTGTCTGCTAAGTCCAACAACTGAGCCCCCTTGGGGATTCTTTCTGTTGCTGCTCTTTTTACTGTGTGAGGACTACACTTTTCTCTTAATGGCCAGCCAGTAATTGGCTAGTTTACTTTAAAAGCTACAAACTTTGCTGAGGGAATCTACTTGTGTGGTAACATACACACTAAAAGGTCAGACACTTTACAAACCTGTCTTTGCTTTTAATGCCTCAGAGTCAGCTCTAGATGCACAGGGCCTCATGATGTACTATGACAAGTAAATAATTGTGTAAATAATCTGGTGCATGTGTAAGCCTTCCAGATCCCTAGAAGTATGTTCATGCTTTTCAAAATCCACTGTGGCTATCATGTCCTACAGATCTCCATTTAAAATTTTTGACTGGTTTTTGCTTGCCCCATTGGCAGCCTTAGGCAGCTCTGATGCTTATAGTCCTGATTCTTTGCCTCCAGTTGCTATTATTTTTAACAGCACCCTGGGAAAAGGCTTTTCCACAGAGCTTCAAGTCAGATTGATGGTCCTCCTCTATCAGCAACCTTTAAGCCATGCCTTGGAACTGGTGGGACAAGGAAAAAGAGAGTGAGTTGATAGTTGCCCCTCAAATTAATATACCATATATCCTGCTGTTCTTGAGCAAATTCAGTCATTTTTCTTGGGTAAATGTTTTTTAATTTGTTGTATGCCTTTACTTATTTTCCAAAGTTCAAAAATGTTTTGTTCTCAATAATTTTGCCAGGGTTTTGTTACCCTTTTTTTAAATTTTATTATTTTTTTTTTTTACTTTGAGAGAGTGTTTGTGTCGAGATTTTTACTCCATCATTCCTCAAGTCCTGTTCATTGTTTTTAATGTTAAGAAATATTAAAGTCCCTTAGGATGACATTGAAAAAGTGTTGTGAAACTTTGATCCTCCTAGTTTCATTTCATATTATAAAGACTAATGTTAAAAAAGCTTCATGGGTGAAATATACATCAAGAAAGTTAATTTGCAGTACAAATTCTTACAAAAATTGCAATCAGATAGGTGTGGGAGAAGGACAGACGTTTATTTGTGGGATTTTTTAAATTTTGTTGACTCTCATCAATGGTATCATAATAATCCAAAGAGGAACAACTAATAAGAGTTGTTGCATGCCGATTATAAAAAAAATTGCCCAGAAATATTTCTCAGTGCTGTCTCAAGAAATAGGGAAAGGGATAACAAACTACATCCAAAATTTATTTGTAGTGTGACTACGTAAGCAATTTCCCTAAAAAAATGAAATATTTGATCTCAAATATTATAGCACACCTAAATGTTGAGAATCTAAGCTATGTACATATTTCTCGGTATCCCAGTATAATGTAAGAAAGGTTGATTATTTTGATATCAATAACAACAATAATTGCTATTCACTTATTCACTCATTCATTCACCAGAAATTTACTGAGCACACTGTTTCAGGTGTTTAGAATATTTCATTAAAAACAAAACAAAAATTCTTGCTTATGGAGCTTACATTCTAGTGGAACAACTAATATTTTGTTGAGCACTTGCTATGTGCCAGTATTTTAGGCACTTTACATATATTAACTCATTTAATCCTAAGCATTATCCTTAGATAGATAACTATCACATTTTATAAAGGAAGAAACTGAAGGAAATTGTATTTAATAATTTGTTCAAGGTGACACAGTTTGGAGAATGGTAGAATTGAGATTTAAACAACCTAGGCAGACTGGCTTCAGCATTCATGTTTTTAACTGCTAATCTATAGTCTATCATACAAATTCAAATATTGTAGTCAAAAGCACATAGACTCCAATCAGGTAGCTTAAATAAGTATTGCAACATTGAATAGTAGAGATTGTGTCAGTTGCTGCTATTGAGCTGCAATAGATTTTGCCATGTAGTCCTAGTATTTTTTAAATTTTTTTCTAAGAGAAGTAGGAAGTCTGGATTTTTAATGAAATTTTTTTTATTTTTAAATGTTGCAAAACATGTTTTTAATATCATTGATATAATGATGGGTCCAAACCTATCTCCTTAGTCTTTGATACTTATGGGCACTTCAGTTATACATCTGAAACCAAACTAATTCACTTACCCCTCACATTCCTCTTCGATTGCGAATGTTTTATTTCTCATGTGGGGATAATGCCTTCTACCCAGTTATAAAAACTAAAAACCTTAAAGTCATTTTTGACTTCTTAATTTCTCTTCCTTCTTCTAGCTGTTCTCTTTGCTCCCACCTCCCTCACTCACATGTAATCTTTTTCTTACCTTCAGCCTTCCTTACGCTTTCTTCTGCCTGAAATGTCCTTTTCCTCCTTCATAATCTCTTCCCCCACCCCTCCTTTCCTGGTCTGTGTTGCCTATTAGATATGACAGGCCTAAGGGTGAAGACCACGCTGTAGTCATCTTTGTATTCCCAGACTCTGGTGTAATGTTTGGTCCACTGTAGATCCTCTCAGGAGTTGGGGATAAGGAATAAGCCCACAGATTTGTCTCTCCTGACAGGAGGACTAAGGTAATGTCTGTCAGTAATAATGGGGCATTTTCTGAGAGCTATATTTATGTGGTGGTTTTTTTTTGTTGTTGTTTTTTATTTTGTCGTCATTTTAAATTTGGTTAAATAAGAATGTCTGTGTCAAAAGTATTTAATTATATTGATAATCATCTACTGAGAAGTGCCGTCTGTGCAAAATTCTACTGTTTGTATAATTGGATTTTTTGCAAAGCTATTGAAAGGTATTCATGCCATAATTTGAAAAGAATATTCAGCACATTCCTAGAGAACCTTTCAGTGAAACTTGCTGAGTATGTATCTGGTTAGCAGTCTTTCCTAGCTCCTATCACCTCTAATAAACAAAAATCTCATGACCTATTTTAACATTAATTTAAATTTCAGACTGAATTAAATATGACAAAAATAAATCATAACAATCTTATTTTAAGTAGGCTTCAGACTTTTACTCCCTAATGGCATAATCCTCTCACCCCATTAAAGATATCATTTCAGAAAATATATTTTAAATCTTCTGTCACTGACTTACTTCAAAAGAGCTTTTTGTTCACCTTCCTCTTTTAACTAAAAATATCATTCCATCTGATAGTACCCCCCAATACCTAGGTCATTCCCTCTAATTTCTCAAAAGACCTTATTATCTGGTTCATGTCCTTCTGCTCATCATACTCCTGTTATAATTCTTGGTCATTTCAGTAGCTGGATGCTTGATGCTTCAACACCCCGGTCTTTCTCTGTCTTCTCTTCCTCTCCTCCAGTCATATGTTCTCCACCTTGCTGCAGCCATGAATTCCCATGGCATACCCAAGACTTTGTTGTTAACAGTCACTGCAGTGCCCCTACAACTCCAATTTAAAGTTTTTTCTCCAGTCACTGCTTCCTCTTTTCCCTCACAAAATTTTCGATTTCATGGTCAGTAATTATAATTATTTCCTTGCATATGTGCTTAATTCCCTAAACCTTTTCTCCTTTGTCTTATTCACCTGGCAAAGCGTAAGGCTGATTAAATTCAGCTTTTTCACCAGCTCTCAGCCTGCACCCATGCAGCTAAATATCACTGAAGAAAATTGTACAGCTATGCCGATTGGCCTCACATTAATATTGTATATTTTTTCTCTATTTCTTTCACTTTCCCAGTCTCCTGGATGACATATTATACCTTTTTTGTTAAATCTCCAACAACTTCTTTCCATCTTCATTCACAACTTTCCAACTTCATTCACAACTTCTTTGAGAAAGTTTAAGTAAATAGAACAGGCCATCCCCATTCTTCTACCATATCTGTTCTTTCCCTGCATGTATGCCCACATACATACCTTCTGTCCGGTTGCTGTGGCTTAATTATGCATTCTCTTGTCTAAAGTCAACCTCACTTCTGCTTTAAATTCCATCCCCTCTCACCACACAAGATCACCAATACTTCTTTCTTCTGCCTCATCGCTTTCCCCCTTTTATAGATTATAATCTTATGGATTATTCTTAGCATAAAAACAAGCTCTTATTTCTCCTGTCTGAAACCTGCCCCCCTTTGTTTTGATCTTTTTTCTCTAGCTGCTTTCCTTAACAGCAAAACTCCTCAAAAGTGTTGTTTATATAGGCCATCTCCAGTTTCTAATTCCCTGTTCTCTTTTTTCTAACAGTCTTGTCCTTACTCTTTTATTTTATTTCATGTTTTAGTCTCCTTTTTTCATAGTAAAAACCTGCTTACCAACAACCTCAATATGTTTGCTTATTTGTTCAGTCCTCTAATACATACAAAGAATGGCTGCAGGATTGCTATAACAGTACTTATACCAAAACAAATTCACTTAGTAAAATTCAAGACTGAATGCTTTCTCCTCAAGAATGAGACCAAGGCAAGGGTACTTCTTTCCCCATATATCTTGGCTGTACTGTATTGAATGTCCTAATCATTGTAATAGGGTAAGATAAAAAATAAAAGGCATAGGAAAGAAAAACATAAAACTATATTTACAGGCAATGTAATTATATACCTAAACATTTTATAGAATTTATTTTTAAGTTTCTAGAATTAATAAATGAATTTAGCAAGGTCAAGGACATAGTGTCATCTACAAAAATCAGTCGTATTTTTATGTAATGGCAATGAAATTAGAATTTTATAAACACCTTTTAAAATTGCATCAGAAACAAAGTACCTTGCAACAAGTTTAACAAAATTTGTGGAAGACCTGTCCACCAAAGACAATAAAACATTGCTCAGTTAATGACAACTAAACATGTTGAGAGAGATAATTTGTGCATTGGAAAAATCAATATTGTGGGGTATCATTTCCCCCAAATCAATCTATAGATTCATAGCAACCCCATGTAAAAGACCAGCAGGCTATTTTAGACATTGACAAGCTGATTCTGAAATTTATATGAAAATGTAGAGGACTTAGAACAGCTAAAACATCTTTGATAAAGAAGAACAAGTTAGATGATTTACTTTGTTTCAAGACTACCGTAATCAAAGCAGTATGGTATTAGCATAAGGATAGACATAGATCAGTGGAACAGAGTAACAAATGCAGATATAGAGCCACATATATGTTCAATTGAATTTTAGCAGATTCACAGGATAGGAAATTTAATGGGGAAAGGGTAGTATTTTTAACAAATTGTGCTAAAACAGCTAGATATCTGTGTAGAAAAACATCAAATCTCAACCCATTTTTTATGCCTTTTATAAACATTAACATTAATTTTAAATTTATAAAAATACTAGGAGAAAAACTTCATAATCTCATGGTAACAGAAATTTCTTAGGTAGAAAACAAAAAAGCAAGAACAATAAAAGAAAATGATAGATTGAACTTCAGCAATATATCTTTGAAAGATATTGAGAAAATGAAAAGGTAAATAAAGATTATATATATATATATATATATATATATATATATATGACAAAGGATTTATATTTAGAATATATAAAGTACTCACCAATCAGCAATAATGTGACTATTCAATGAAAAAAAGTCATAAAGACACTTCACAAAAGAACATTTATGAATGACCAATAACCATGTGCAGAGATGCTCAAAATCATTAGTCATCAGCGAAATGCAAATTAAAACTATAATGAGATACTGCTGTATATCTATAACAAAAAAAAAAGGTTGAAAATGCCTATTATTGGTAATGATAAAGAGCTGATGGAAATAAAATAGTACAGACACTTTGGAAATCAGTTTTGCATTCTCATAAACATGTTCTTACCATAGGACCATGTGATTCTACTATGTATTCACCCAAAAGAAATGAAAAGAGAAAAGAAAATGTCTACACAATTACTTTAACGTGATGGTTTTAAATAGTTTTATTCATAATAACTCTAAATTGGAACCAACTCAAATATTTATCAAAAGTTCAATGGATGAAAAATTGTGGAATATTTATATAATGGAATACTACTCAAGAAAAAAAAGGAATAAATTTAAAAATATCACAAATAACATGGATGAATTTAAAAAAAAACATTATACTGTATGAAAGAACCCATGCAAGAACACATAATATTTGATTCCATTCATATGAAGCTCTAAAACACAACTCTTATCTCTATTGTAAAAGACAACCTATCAGTAATTGGCTTGGAGAAGGAGTGATTGGCTGTTAAGGGCACGTGGGGGTGTGGGGGCTATGGAATGTCTTAGATCTTGATTGTGGTGGTTAGTGCAAGGGTGTACCCAGTACATTTTTCAACACTCATCAGATTTTAATGCTTAAAATGGGGCATTTTGTTATATATAAATTATACCTTAGTAAAACTGATTTTTTTCAAGAACGTATTTGGATATTTTTTGGGAGGTATTTTTCTGAATGTTGTTATCAGTGACTATCTAGTTCAGTTCAGTTCTCTATCCCCCTCCCCCAACCACACACATTCTCACTGAGGCAGTAAGATTTTCTGAACATAGAAAACATTGAAATGATTCAGAAGTCAAAATATATTAAAGAGATTTTTTCAGGAAAGTCCCATTTTTTCATATTATGTATATATACACACAAATACACAAACATACATATGTATATATGCATATATAAAAATATGTGTTATATATATGATATGGCTATCTTCACAAAGATACTATTCTTTATACACTCTCTTTGCCCCTTACTTTTTTATGCTTAGCAATATATCCTGAAAAATGACTACATATCAGTTCATAGAGATTGTCTTCATTGTTTCCCCACTAAGTACCATAGTTTTCTCAGCCAATCTCTCTTATACATTTTGGTATTTTGATATTTACAATATTTCGTATACAATACAAGTTACAGTGAATGACTTTGGGCACAAGTTTTTTTGAATATTGGAGTTTTTAGGATCAATTTTCAAAATATATTTACTGGATAAATCAATGTGTTAGTTTTGTTAGATTTCTCTCCACAGGGCTTGTACTATTTTACTCTCTTACCAGCAATGTCTGATAGTACCTATTTCTCTATCCTGAATAATATGCTTAAGCTTTTGAATTTTTGTTCATCTTAAAGAAGTGGTATCTCAGTGCAGTTTTAATTTGTTTTTCTCTGATTTCAAGTAAGGTCGAAATCAGTGTTTAATGGATTTTTGTATATCTATTTTTATGAATTGTCAGTATTTTGCCAATTTTTCCAGTAGCTTCTTTGTTTTTTTTTTTCTTGATTTCGAGTGGTTCTTTTTATATTAGGGATATTTTTTAAATCATATTTTGCAAATAGTTTTCCCAGTTTGTCATTTGTCTTTTGGTTTTGCTTACAGTGATTTTTGCATACAAAACATTTTTGATTTTATATAGTCAAGTATATCCATCTTTTCCTTTATTGCATATGCATATTAAAATCACAGTTTGGAAGCATTTCCCCATACCCAGGCTGTAAAAAAAAATCATATTTTCTTAAAGTATTACATAGTTTTATTATTATTTTTTTACTTATGTCTCTGATGTATTTTGGAGTTTAAATATTGTGTATGATGTGAATATATTGATCCAATTTAACTTTTTAAAATGGCTGTCCATTTGTTCCAGTTCCATTTATTAAATGGAGTTGATAACATCCTCATTTCCCCCAGGGATATTACTTAATATTACTTAATATTAACTAAGTAATGAAATATTACTTAAAAATAGTATCATACTAAATTTCCATATATGCTTGGATCCATTTCTGACTTTGTATTTGTTATGCTTTTCTGGCTGTTCATATGCTGGTACCACACTTTTTTAGTTATAGAGACTTTATAGTATATTTTAATAATCTCAATAGAGCTGTCCACCCTTCAATGTTCCTCTGAAAATTTTTATCACTATTTTTGCATGTTTATTTTTCTACCTGAGTTTTATATTTTATGATAGTAATCAATAATAATATTTTATTACATCCTTACAAAAAATAGCATAAGGATCAGTAGAAATTTCTACTCTTTCAAGTGTGGGAAACCTTATTGTTTCACAAATATCTCAAATTGAACTATCCACAATGTAATGTAAGTCCAAATGTTAACAGACTCTTGAAGATCGAATCCATGCTTGGGTGAGGCCACCTAGGCGGAAGAGATAAAAGAAAAAGAGCGTTTTTCTACCTAGTGTTGAGCACAGACTATGTACCCAGAGCACAGATTTTTTCTACACGAGTTTTAGAATAAACTTGTCTGGCTCCAGATAAAAACATTGGCATTTTTATCGGGATCTCCTTGACTTGATAAATTATGTAAGGTAAACTGGAATTTTTATGCTATTGAGTCATCCAATCTAAGAATAAGGGATGTCTTTTTTATTTATTCAAGTCTATAATGGTTTTCAGGAGTTTTTAAAAAGTTTTCCTTACAAGTGTTGTATATTTTTTGTGATGTTTATTCCTAAAGTATTTTTTTTTCATTGAAAAGGGGTATTTTTGTCCCTTTTTCGGTTATTGTTTGTATATAGAAAAGCTATTCATTTTTGTGTTTTAAATTTATATATTTGTGCTACCTTATTTTGAATTATTTTATTATTTGGATCCAGTCAGACTTCACCCTTCCCACTCCTCTGAAACTGATCTTATTGAGGGATACAAGGGAACTCCATGGTGCTGAGGCTGGTGGTGACTCTGTCTTCATCATACTTGACCTATTGGTCATATTTGATATAGTTATCCATTCTCTCTTTGGTGAAACTTTTTTTCAAATGGTGTCTGGAGCACTACAGTGTCTTATTTTTCTTTGCCTCACTTTCCTTAGTCTCCTTTGCTGGCTATTCTTCTCAATCTGGAGTTCCCCAGATATCAGCCCCTATCACTCTGCTTTTCCTCTACTTCCTCCTGGGTGTCCTTTTCTAATCTGGCTTTAATTTTCAGATATATGCTAATAAGTGAAAAATTTATTTCTCTATCTCATATTTATTAATTGGTCTCTAGACTTGTATGTCCTGTTTATAGTAGCCTTTTATAAGTAGTGTCTCTGCTTCTGATGTACCCGCCCTAGAGTATAATCAAAACAGAGCAAACAGGAATGACACTTTTATATAGAAGACAGATAATGTCACTCCTCTGCTCAAAACCCGCCAGTGTTTTCTCACCTCACTCACTGTAAAAGCCAGAATTCTCAATTATCTGTCAGGCTGTACAGGATCTTGTCTCCCACCACATTTCCCAGCTCACCTCTTACCACTTGGATTCTTCCTGTCCTGGGCCTCCTTGATGTTCCTTAAACATGCCAGGGAAGCTTTTGCCTTGAACATTCTTTCCCTAGATAGCCACCTGTATTGCTCTTTCACTTCCTACACATCACCTTCTCAATGAATTCTTCCTTGATTACATTCTATCAAAAGTATCACTATCCTTCTTCCTTACCTCTAGCACTTCTTATGATCATATTTCTGTCTTTATCTCCTTCCTACGAGGATATAAGGTCTAAGACAATAAAGATAATTTTATACTGTTTTCCTTTTCTTTCCACTGCTTTATTCTCAATTCCTCAAATATTTCCTGGCACATAGCTAGTGACCAATAATAAATCATTTGAGTTCTTAACTGCAAAGTATGAATGCTGCTCTGTTTTGTGGCTCATCAACTGATTTGAGAAGGCAGTTTCAAACTGCTCTCAGTAATGATAGAATTATAGACATAAGAATATAACTATCTAGACATGTTGCTCTAAATGACACAGTGGTTCGGTTCGGTTCAGTTTAGATATTGACATTAGGTATAGCTGATAAAATTCATTTATTTACAGTAAAATCTTAAAAAAAAAATAGCAAGTGCTTTTTTCCTCAGAATGACTGGCGGTTCCACTGTTAAAAAAGAAATGAAAAAAAGCCAAATACAGGCTGTTCTTATGTGTATATATTCTATACACACGTATGTATACTCTTACATATTAGAAGTTCACTGCCGTATTAAGTACAACTACATGACTACATCCTGTAAACAAGGTAGTTTGGGGTTATGATAGTGTTTCAGAAGAATTTAGAGGTCTTAATACTTTGATATTTTTGGCTTACAAAGACAGTGTGTTCTCTCAACAACAACAACAAAAAAATGAGTTTCTGAATTACTGAGGAAGCAGTTTCATTTCTTATAATAGTAGTTCTCAAAGTGTGGTCTCCACAGACTGTTGTTGATGGGCTCCTAGGAGTCTCTGGGTGGTCTGCCAGCTGGTTTCTTCTAAGGTTTATAATATGTAGTGTCTGTAGTCTGTTTTATAGCATGGATTAATGATTTACTTAATGACATTTTTAAAGTATTTTCTCATATGCCGTTCTTCCTATGAGTAATGATGAGGTTTCTTTTCAGTGGCAACTGGATATAGGTAGAATTGGTGGTTCACTCATTTTGTTTTGCTCTCATGAAATAATCCACAATGTGAAATTGAGATACCTTAGAGATATCAACTGCTTATATGAATATTAAGCTTTGAGAAGTCCTTCGATGGCAATTTGAAACACTAAAATATTTTTAAAAATCTGAAATCTCAGTTTGCATGCTTTAAAATGACTCTTCAGTTGGCCAAAGGATGGTGACTGACTCTGTTTGCATACTAGAAAAGATTATGTCCAAGAACCTAAAACCTGTGAACCTCTAAGATAATACTTTCAGTTGACAGCAGAGGATCTCCAAAAACCCAACAGGCCTGGATTTATTCCTGACTCCATCACCTAGTAAATGTGAGACCTTGATCAAGTTGCTCTTATCCCTGAAACGAATCGGTAAATGTTAAAGTCAAATATGTTATGCCATATTAAATTCCTAGAACAGTGCCTGACACATTTGTTCATTTAATATTCGACAAATATTTTAAGTATCTTGTGCTGGGTGCTTGGGTTACATAATAGAATGTAATTCCTGACCTCAAGTAATTTTGCAGCTAAGTGATAGAGATAAAAAAAAAGGAAGGAAGGAAGGAAGGAAGGAAGGAAGGAAGGAAGGAAGGAAGGAAGGAAGGAAGGAAGGAAGAAAGAAAGAAAGGAAGGGAAGAGAAGAGAAGAGAAGAGAGAAAAGAAAAAAGAAAAGAGAAGAGAAAAGAAAAAAAGGAAAGAAAGAAAAGAAAAAGAAAAGAGAAAAGAGAAAAGAAAAGAAAAAAGAAAAAGAAATCTACCTTCTGGTTTAGTGCCTTTAATTTGGTAGTGCTCTGGGCATTCTGAGAACATGGTATTAGAGAAAGTTTCCTAGAGGATATGAAGTCTGAGCTGAGTTTCGAGAATTGAGTATGAGTTAGCTTGACAAAATTGGGAGGAATATTCCAGCTTGATGGAACAATAGAATCAAAGACATACCAGCAAAACTTGTGTGGACAGCATTTGGCTTAGTAATAGTGTACAATGCCTAAGGGGATGAGTAGGAGAAGATAGAGATGTGTTTCAAGTAGGGGTTTAAGAAGTCAATAAATGGATACTACACTTAACTAGTACTATTAGTGTATCATTTTAGATGGTTACTATTTACTATTAGTACATCATTTTAGATGGTTAGATGGATGAGAGGAAACTGTACCAACTGCACATGAATGAAGTAATTTACCTTGTTTTGTTGGAAGTAGATGGAAAAAATGCCTTTTTCTTGGCTCACATATCCAAAATTAATAAACTCTGTTTTTAAGTTGCATATTCTGAGTTTTTCAGTTTTTAGAAAGCCAATCAATGGTTCTTGAGAGTCTTTTCACTTTAGAAGGCTAAATTGTTTGTAGCTTCAGTACATTTAGCAAAGCAGTTTTCTTCCATGAGTAAAAGCTGAATTTCAAGGCCCCAACAATTACAAATTTGAAATTATTTAAGTATGAATTACTCTGATTTTTACCAAAAAGTGTTATCCATAGCTATAATTAGGTCACATTTATTTATGAATTTCTATATGTTTGTTTTCAGCCTTTGAAGTGTGGATATGGTCTCCCACACTGGAATAGAATCCTTAAAAGACAGGCTAGACCTTTGGCTTTCTATTTTTCACCACTTTATTTTATTATTTTATTTTATTTTACTTTATTTTAATTTAATTTATTTTATTTTTAACTTTTAATATCTCTAACATAGCATTCTTCATAGAGAATAAAATAAATGTTCAGAATTTTATCAAAAAATGAAATATTTAACTTACATGTAAGTCTGATTATTGTTGCCTGTGCCAGTTTTGCCTCAGGAAAAGGCCTGTATTAAAAGAAGTAACATTCATACTAGTTATTTCTATTTATGTACTTGTGTTGTTTCTCTATTTTTCATGGGTAGACAATAAAGGAAATTAAATAGTAATTAATTGAGTTAAAGATTTTATATTCTCTTTGTAATCTCTCTTGGGTTTTGTTTGTTTCTAGATGTAAGGCTCCAAGAAGACTGTGTATTTTATGGGATAATCCAAATAACTAATAAGATAGGAAAGATCCTTTGTTCAAGGGCTGTATACAATATTATTTTAAATATTTAGAAAAGAATGACAATGACATTTTATAAAGGCCTTTTTTATTGAAATGGTGAGAAAGGGATAGTTCTCTAATAAAAATAATTACATGTATATAACTTACTATTTGTAGTTTCTTAAACACTAAAGCTAGTTTTCCCTAATAATACCATATATGGAGTGCCTGCTTTGTTCCAAACAAGTAGTAAGCAGCTTTTTCATGTTCTAGGCATTACATATATTTACTACTATAAAGAGAGGTTAGACTAAATGAATTTTTTAATGTTTGACTTTTTAAAAGTTTTTTAATAAAATTTAATTTAAATATTTTATACCATAATATATATCATATATTTCAATACAAATATATTTTAACTACTTACTATCTAATATAATTGATACTTCTGGAAAATGAGGTGGCACATTTATTCTTTTACTTTTCTTACCCTAATGAGTGGTTCTGCATACTGTGGAATCTTCGTACTCTTGTAGGAGAAGCCTGTAATCATCTTATAATAACCCTAAAGAGAAGTATTTTTTATTATCCCATATTTTAAAATATGAAACTGGGGCCCAGAAAAGACAACATTACTGAGTCCTGAGATTGTATAAGTATCTTTATAATGCCCTATTGGCATAAGACAGTTTTACCTGACTGCAGGACTTGTGATTAGTAAGGAGAAAATGGTTAGATTTAAAAAAATTACACACACACACACACACACACACACACACACACACACACACACGGCATAAGAATAAGAGTATGTTTTCTCTTGTATTTTGTGGTCTTGGATATTTCCATTTCATAAGTAGTTTTTCTGATTTGGAACATTTGACATTTACTGTTTATTAATCGTGAAAGTTTATAAAGATATGCCTCTGAGTTAAACTTTGAACTTAAAGACTTACAATTAATGAAGTATTAAAGCTTATCTGTTGACTATATAAGTCTGTGTAAACTAGGGAAGAAACCTGAGTTTTGCTTTACGTAAAGGATACCACTTTTCTTTAAAATGCACAGTTATTTTTTTAAATCCACATTTACTAATACTTTGTAAAAACATTTACTTTTGATGAGTATGAAATGGGGTGGTTAAAAATAAAATTGTTAAAGATAGTATGTATATATTGGATTATAGTTTTATAATGTTTTATAGTATCTCATTGAGCCATGATACCTTAAAAAGTTCTCAAATGTTGTACAATAAATTATTATTCCCCATACATTTCTTCACCCCCATTAATAGTACTTTACTTCCCACTTTATCAGTTTTGTCTTTAAATTTATCGATGAAATATCAAGAAGTTCTTCTGTTGAGTCAGTCTTCAAATATATCTTGGATTCATCTACTACTTCCTGTTAACAGTGTCATCAAACACTACCCCTTTCTCTTTTAGGACAGCACTGTAGAAACCTAACTGGTCTTCCTGCCTCTCCTTGTATCCTATTTCATTTTATGCTCACAGCAGCAAAAGAGTTCTTATAATGTAGTTGGATCTTGCCACTCTTCTGTTTAGGTCTTTGTATACCCAGGACTATCTGGTTTAAGCCAGTTACCCGGTTGTAATTATTAATAATGCCCTCATTCACACTCACAAAGAGTGCTAATTTAAATAAATTACACGGTCAGTTAACTTAAAGTTCTTGAGTGGTTTTCCATCGCATGTAAATTCAAACTTATTGCAGTGACCAACTCTGTCCTACATAAGGTGATTTCTGTCCTTTTCTCTGTCCTCATTTGTTCCTTCCCATTTTTCTTTAACTATTGTCATCTTAATTTCTCATTCAGGCTAAGTTATATGCTATCTGAGGGTCTTTGCACATGTTCTTTTTTATCCCCGTGAGTGAGTGTTCTTCTAATGGCTACAGCCTTATAATTCTTGAAGTCTCAAATCTCAGCCTAGATGTCACCTAGTAGAACGCATTCCTTGACATCCCAATCTAATGTAGATGCCTCTCCTACCATAGGCTCTATTTTAGCAACCCAATTTTTTCTTTATATCATTTATTTTGACTTGTAATTTTTTATTTATTGATTTTTTTTCCCTATCATACTGGAAGCTCCTTGAGGGCAGAGACCATGGCTGTTTTTTCCAATATGATCCTGTAGTTCCTAGCACAGTGCATAGTATATAGTAGGCACTCAAGAAATATTTATTAATTAAGTGAATGAATGAAGACAAATTGAAGAATAAAGCTTGCTTTAGTCTTGCTTTTATAAGACAAGAATCAAAATAACCACCTGTTCTCTGTTGAGATTTCTTTGCTAAAATCCATACTAATTAATTTTTGAAATGGAAAAAATAAATTGTACATCAGGAACTTGACACCAAGGGAGGAGAGTAATTAATTTAAGTACAGTAAACTCAAAGCTTGTGCTCATGGCGAGTTTGTATTCTGGATTTCCTTATTGCTGTCAATATATTTAATTAATTATACATCTTAAAGTTGTGGGACTTCTCTGTCATTCAGCAGGATTACTGGTGATCTGTATTATCTAGTTCATTATTTGAGAACACATGAGAATATAGTAGAAGTACAGTATTTAGTGTGTTGCTCAAGGGTATGAATTAAGAGTAAAAGCACTAGGAGAAAATAGGACTTTGCAGGTACATACTTTGCAAGTAATTGTCAAAGTTCTAAATTTTTTTTAATAACAGTTTATAAAGTCATCAAAACTTCTGAACAGCTAAATAATCATGTGTTTTTCTATTCTTTACATGTGTTTAACTATGTGTTTAACTATTCTTTATCTCCAGGTATATATGTGGATTGAGTTGAGTTTTGAGTCTGCTTTTTTTTATGTTATTTTACTTTATAACATAGCATTTTTGTCGTAACACAAAATAGTTTTCATATTTTCCCCACAAACTGTAGGCCAGAAGCCAAAAACTATGGCCCTTTGCCTATTATTGTAAACAGTTTTATTGGAACACAGCCATACTCATTCATTTATATATTATGTATAGCTATTTTCATGCTACAATGGCAGAGTTGAGTAAATGTAAAGAATGTGTATACCCTGCAAAGCTGAAATTGTGTACTATTTAACCCTTCACACATAAAGTTCACTGACCTCTGCTGCAGACCATCTGAAGGCAGTGACTGTGTCTGATCTGTTTGTCACTGTTCATCCTCTGAGTTCCCTGCTGGAGTCTGACCAACTCCAAAATCCTATTACAGGTTTAAAAAGCTGAAAGCTTTTATTTTTATTTCTTAAGCATTGTGCTAGATTTGGAACATCTTGTAAATTTTATTCAAGCATAGGAAAGATCTATTTGTCTAATAACTTTTTAGCTGTGCATGTCAGCGTTGTTTTAAATAAATTCTTTAATATTATGGAAATACTCATAAATCAGTCATAGCAAGTAGTTTTATTTCTTCCTCAATTTTGACATTTGATATTTTAATGTCGATTTTTGTTTAAAGCCTTTCACACCTTAGTAAAGTAGATTTGAAATGTTTAGACAATGCCCATCCACATATTAAAACACTTTTCTTCCCAGAGGAAGTATAGTAATTTGTCCTTTTAGTGGTGTTGTGACTTAAATTCATTTTTTTCTTCCTGTTTCTTGATCCAATGTAATTAAATAATAGATTTTATTTCATAACTTTTCAGATGGAATAGAGGGGAAATTATGTTCAGCAGACTTGTTTATTTTTTTCCATGCCCTTCTTAAGTTTAAATGGAATCCTTTCTGTACTAAAGGGAAGTGAAATAGCCCTTTCAAATCAATGTTCTTGGGAAATGAATGTTAATTAAAAAATACACTTGAAAGAACAGAAACATAATTTTTCTCTGGAAATATCTGATGGTTAAATCTAAGTTAGATGCTACTCTGAAAGTAATGCTAAGATTTTTCATAACTATTCAATCATCCAAAAATCAGAACTAAAAGATATATACATAAGGGGAAGTGTAATTTACCTACTTGCCAACTTAGTCCTTATCAAATACGTTTTAGGTTTTATACCAAGAGAAATGTTTAACATTTTTAAAATTATGCCTTCTCTTCAAATTGTATTTGTGTATCTTGTATGCTCTATTCACTTATCTTGTGTATCTTTAGAAAGAATTTTCTTTTAGCACTGTAAAAAATAATTTTAAATTTAAAGTAAAGAAGTCCAAGTGCCTCAGATAAAGAAACAACCAGAGGATTCTTTCATTTTACATAGAATGTGATAGCTATTTCTGTATATTTTAAAGCCAAATGTAAACTCAGGCACATACTTGCCCAACCAATATTATTCAGTGATTTTAGGTATGACGGGTAGAATTTATTAAATTTTGACTTCTTATTCTGGTGAATTATTTATTTCTGATTATTATGAAAAGTGATGTAAAAACAAAATATACAGTCTCATAATATAAATAGCTACTCTAACCATTGGACATTTCATTTTCATATCCATCTATGTATGAGCTATTGGTGATAAACATACAGCTCTTTCATTTTAACCTTACAGCCTATCATATATGGTTTTTAATGCTAGTAAAACCTGTATACAGAAGAAAGTACTTAGATTTGTTTGGGGGTTCTTAAAGAATTAATTGAGTACCTTCTGAACAAACTAGCTAGCAGTTTCTCAAATGTAAGAAGACAAACTGTGGACTGTTTATACGTAAAGCAAGTAGTCTTTGTAAAATAACTTTTGAATTATTTTATCAGGAAATATGTATATATGTATATTTTTAAATCTTAACTTTCAGTGGTTTGTCATGGATGTCTTAGAGAATCTGATTAAACTGTGGCTTCCCTCTCATCCATAACAAATTTTAGGTAAACTTTACAAAAATGAGCCCCAGTATGAACTTCCTCTGACAAAATATTTACCAAATTAAACATTTATCTTTAAAACTTGAAGAGACAGTTTAAAAACATTGTAACTGTATTGGTTTAAAAGTATTAAAAATTAATTGTAGAGCATTTGAAAAAACTATAGAGAGATAGAGAAAATACCTATGATTTTACCATCTAGATAAAACTACTTGTCTTTTCTTATTGTCTATTTTTGTAAATAAAATTTTACTGTGATTGTTTTCATTATTACTGTACATTCAATTTGTATTCAGCTATTTAAATTTAACATTTTATCATTAGAATTCCTGTTATTGAATAACCTTAAAAACATGTTTCTTAATGCTAATGTAAAATTCCATTGTGGATGATTCACCTCTTAATGAATAGAAGTTTAATGCCTTTCCAGTGTATTACTGTTTTAAATAATGTACAAAATAGCACCCATGTCCATAAATTGCTATCAATATCTGATTATTTTCTAGGATAGATGCCTAGAAATAGAATTATGGAGTTATAGAGCATTAACTTTAGTACACAATTTGAAATTGCCCTCCAGAAGATAGTTTTTCTCTAGCAGTGAATTACTTGCTTTCTGAATTCACCCTGCCGAGAGTATTAGCATTTTAAAAATTTGTTTATTTAGGAGATATAAAGTGATAAATTGCAGTTTTCGTTTGTATTTATGATCACATTAGCTACTTATATTCTTATGTGAATTTTGTTTTCATATCATTTGCCCATTTTCCTTTAGGTGTAAATGTTTTTCTTTTCAATTTCCATGAGCTCTTTATGTTTTTAGGATAGTAACATTTTATGAACTACTTTAGAAATATTTTTCCAGCATATACCTTTTAATTAGGTGCATCTTTATGCTGAAGTTTTTATTATAAATCCAATTTACTGATTTTTCTTCTTTCACTACTAATGCTTTTGTGATTAGAAAGTTCTTGAAAACAGATTAATATTCACATGTGTTAACCTTAAGCTATATTAATGGATACATTTATAACTGGACAGTTATAATTTATCTGGATGTAAGGAAGGAACTAAAGATCTAACTTTGTCTCTATATACAGATACATATAATTTTAACTGAATATGTCACTGTGCTCATATTATGAATGCTTTTTTAAGGGACATTCTCCTTTTTTGATTTGACTCTCATCATGCATCCTAAACCCATTTTGCCCTTTTAGTTATCCTTCCATGTTTTTCTCCTTGTTTCAATAATTTATCTATACATGTATATATACATATATAGAAACAACATATACAGTGTTTTTTCTCATTGTTACTTCTTTTACAAAAATGGGATTAGGTTATACACATACCTCTCTGTATCTTGTTTTTTTTTGGCTAAAAAAATACTACATAGAAATTCCTTTAAGTCAACTAGCGAAACTCTTTTTCATTGTTTTTTAATGGCTGCAGAATATACCTTGATGTAAGTGTACCATGATTCATTTACCTTCCCTCTATCAATAAGCATTCTGCTTTTAATCATTTTTATTTGATTAATCTTAATACATAAAGTCAGATTCTTTTTCTCAATATTCCTGCTAGCAACATAAGTTGTAGCTTCTTTTAATTTTTGCCCAAATACTGGCTGCGAAGAAATATCTCATTTTAATTTATGATCTGACTACTAGTAAGTGAGCATCTTTTCATTGGTTAACATTTGGATTTGCACCTCTTTGAATTTCCGTTTTCTTTTTTATGTCCATTTTTTATTGGATTATTTTCTTTGAAATTTCTAAAAATTTGTTTTTTATAGATTGTGCATCTTTAAATTTACATCACAGAATGTTTTCAAATATGTCATGAAAATGTGTTAAAATTATATGTAATCATGCATGTTTGTTTTTATTTCCTCTCTGAACCCCCAGTTTTCAATAAGGATGTCTCTCTAACACTTAATTGTGTACATTGTATCCTAGATCATCTTATAAGATTTTTATGTTTTTGTTTCTTGCTTTGTAACAAACCACCTCAGAACATAATGGGATTAAAATTAATAGTCATTTCATTGTTGCTTATGGTTCAGTGACTTGTCCTGGCTGAACATTCTGTTCTTCTTGCTTGTGGCCCCTCAATGTGGATGTAGTCGGGTGGCATCTGGAGCTAAGTCTTCTAGAGTGTCGACCAGGATTCTTAGGAACACTGGACCTCTCTCATTCTCTACGTAGATTCAGAGCCTCTCCTTTCCATTTGGATTCTTTATATGGTCTGTCCAGCAGAACCTTTACATGATAGCACCAAATTCTCAAAAGTTCCAAAGTAGAAGCTGCAGCAGCTTTTTATTGCCTAGGCAGGTAATTCTTGGAATGTCGCCTCCTCCACATTCTGTTGGTTAGAACATGCCACAGGCCATGCCAGATTTAGTGTAGTAGAGAACAATATAAAGACATGAATACAGGGAGTGCTGTTCCCTGGGGGAACTTTGGAGACTACCTATCACAATGTCTGCATTTTCCTTGTGAACTTTGAGCCATGCATAAGAATATCTTCCTCTCCCAAGGGTTGTGTAGGTAGTTCTCTTTATCTTCTTTCATCCTTTTTATAGTTTTGTTTTTTACATTTGAAGTTTTAAGTTCATCTGGAATTTATTCTTAAGTTGGGGTATAAGATAAAATCTTACATTTTTCTTTTTAGTTAACTGTTTGTCAAACCATTGATTAAATGATTCTGTTTCCCCAGTAAAATAAGCTGTTCATTTCTGTCTGTCTGAAATTCTCATCTTTGTCTCATTCTATTCATCTACTTTCATACACAAATTCTTCCTCTTTGTTCCTTTATCCTTTCTTTTCTCCATCCTCCTTCGTTCACTGTAGCCACTCCTACTCCAGCCTCCTAATACAGTTGTGTCATAATTTTCAGTTAGTTTTTTGGTCATTGTTTATATTGTTTTGATTCTGAGCATGTTAGAAGTTATAGCTGTGTTGTGTAGTATACTGTATTTGCATTTTCTTATTTGTAATTTTTATTTTTGTTTCCCTTGCAACAGTTTTCTTACTCCTTTCCTTAGTTTTACATATATCTACCAGTGATTCACACCCAGCTCTCACAACTGTCAGTCTCCTCTCAAAATAAAATTTAAAAAAAATTTCCCCCAATGTTAACTTTTTGGGGGGAATAATACTTCTCCCAGGTTCCTCTGTCCACTTGCTCTGATCTGGAGAGGTTGCTCTTTAGGCTGCAGCTCTACCATCTTGGGTAGATTTACCTTCGCATCTTGGGGACTTTTTAAATTCACTATAGGATCTCTTATGTCCTACATTACTCCTTACAGGGAGTAAGCCAACAAAAAGTCTTCCTCTTTCTTGGTTTATTCCTTTATTTTTACTGAAATATGTTGTTCATTTAGCTTCCTAAGAAAGTCCATGAGAGGTGAATTTTTATATAATTTGCAGGTCTTAAATTATTCTACCTTGACAGATTTTTGACAATTCACCTATGATTGTAAACTTTTAGGTTAGAAATTATTTTAACTGAGAATTTTTGAGGTATTTCTCTGTTACTTGCTGGTGTTAAAAGTTGTCGTTCAGATGACATTCTAATTATTTAACCTTTATAGTTGAACTTTTTGTTTTTTTCATTACTTCTGAAATTTCACAATATACATCTAGAATGTTTTACATGACGTGTACCTCATCCCACTTTGGCTGTTTTTCTGATCTTATCCTTAATCACTCTCCTTACTATGGCTAGATTAGCCCCTTTTCTTTTCCTCAATCTTGTTCAAGCATGTTCTTACTCAAGTAGAGCCTTTGCATTTCCCCCGCATGGAGTGTTCTTCCCGGTATCCATGAGCCTACTGCCTTATTTCTGGGTTCTCAAATGATACCTTAATAATGAATATTTGCCTGATCACCCTGTAAATAACAACCCACAACCACCCCTCAGCACACCTTATCCTGCTTACTCTTTTTGTTTTGGCATATGACATTTTAATTTGTTTGTTTCCTGACCATTGAAATTTAAGTGCTCTGGCAGTGTGGACTTTGTTTTGTTTAATGTTGAATCCCTGCCATTGAGAATTGTTCTTAATATTTGTAGATGAATAAGTGAATGTGACTCGGTATGCCCTTTTGTATCCATTGTGTTCAGCAGTTAGTAGATTCCGTCTGGAATTTTACCTTCTTCAGTTCTTGAAAGTTTTTTTGAATATTTCTTCAAGATTTCTTTACCTTCTTTTTCTCTTTTAGAAGTTATATTTTGGGATGTTAGACCTGGCTTACTGCTCCAACTGACTTATTCTTTCTTATTTTTTTGTTTCTTGTCTTAGTTAATTACTTATATTGTGCTTTGGAGAAGTAAAAATATGAAGTAAATTTTCTACCTATGGTTATTTGTGAACCTACAGTAATTATTTACAAATTGGCAGTATCACAAAAATAAATAGCTTTTGCTAGTTTTTTGCTTCTAATTTATAGATATGACTATGGCAGTACATAACTAAAATTATTTAAATAAATAAATGACATAAAACCTGTGGGGGCAGGAGAGATAATAGAATCTATAGATATATGACACTTGAATACAGTTGGTAAAAATTCCTCTTCCCCACCTCCACCCTTACTATAAGAAGGCAAAGAACAGGGCTTCTAGTCCAGCTCTGTGCCTGATACCTTTCACTTTAACTCCCACATAACATCTTTTTGGATAGAAAATGGTGAGGGTTAGAGCAGGAATGAATATTTCTTGAGAATCTGATATCAGAAACTGTGCCAGACACTTGTATATATAATTTAATATAGTCCTTATATAACCCTGAAATACAGGTGTCATTACATCCATATTAAAAATGGGAGATTGAAGGTACGATACATTAATCAGCACAAGTTTACACAGCTTTTGTCAGATCTGAAACATCAACTGATAACTTTGATTTAATTGAAGTCTTAATAGCACAGTAAGACCTCTGAAGTAATTGCTATGTGTCTAAGAGTAGATCTGTCATGGACTATATGAAAAATTCTTCCCTTACTCCAAAGAAAGAAAACATGCTTAAATAAGGATATTTACAGAAATTTATCAGACTGTTAAAACTCCATAAACTGTATTAAACTGCTAATTTTGCTTAAGTCCTGTAAAGTGCTAAATGTTTATTAGTCACGTTACTGAGTTTTACATATGTAAATATTAGTTTATATGAGGAAACTATTAAATATTAGTTTACATGAGGAAAATGGAAAAGTTAGCCCTCTACTAGCTGTGGGATATAGTGAGAACAGGATGTTATTGTCTGACAGACCTGTTCAAATCCCATCTTAGTCATTTAAATGCTCTGAGCTGCTGTTTCCTTAGCTATAAAAAAAATCTCTGAAAGACTAATAACTTAACCCATAGGTGTTCTGCAAAGACTAGAACAACTAAAAGTTTTTGGCATATGTAAAATATTTCAGACATCTTGCAGTATATTCAATAAATGCTAGTTTATGTTCTTGTTACTCTTGTTATTAGTGCTCCCCTTTCTGAAATTAAGTTTTGGAAACTAGAATTATAGTTTCTATTACCAGATCACATTGTTTACTTAGAGGAAGACACTTCCCACCTATTTCTACTTTAAATTATCTGAACAAAAATATTTTTTTAAAAGGCACAAAAACATTATACTTCAGGTGTTTAGGGGGAAATTGGTTCTAGTAAGTTTATCCTTGGTAAGTGTGAAGACTTATATGATAATGGTTATCTAATGTTTGTTCCTCCAGATTCATTTTTTACCCTTCCTCTTTTTCTGTATCCTGGGAGGCTCATCTCTTTAGATCTCTCTTGCCTTCTGACTTCTGGTTGAGTTTGGCGTGGGAGGCACCAGGAGGAGAGCTGAGAATAGGATGAATATAAAGCCAAGGTTAATTGTATCCCTGTCAGGTGGACTTATCCAGCTTTCAGGTTCAGGTGACAGCTGCCTTCCCATTTAACTCTATTAGCCTCTGTTTAATAATGGTCTCGTTTTGTCGTTAGACCAAGAGGGGCATCACGCTATCCCTTGTGTTTTCCCTAAAACCTCCCCACATCTTTGTAAATAGTTCCTGTTTAAACTCTTCTCCAAATACCAAGTTTAACTATGCTGTTTTTTTCCCTTCCAAGCCCCTGACTGATAAACATATATTCAAATAAGTATCACTGATCTCATATAAGTATTCCCCAAAGATGTCCCTGACATACATATATTAACTGAGATTCAACCAGATAAATTCTAAAAATTGAAATGTTCCCTCCCTGCCCCAGATTCTGATTAGAGGCTAGGAGGCACAGTTTGATTTGCCTTTAGGCTAGAAATTCATCATGCCTAAAATATAATTGAACAACAGATTAGTCAGCATATTTTTTAAATACATTTTAGATAATCCATAGCGGTGTCTTTGAGACGCTCTTCTGATTAGTAACCTTAATGTAGTCTGTGGCTTTCTTGTGTAACATTTGCAAAGGTGTTAGCTTAATGTAGTCTTCAATGTAGTATATAAATTGTAGTACTTATTTCTTATATCTTTGATTTCAAGCATAAACTGGTTTAAGTTATATAAAATAAAATTTCTGAATAATCTTATTATCTCATGTCATTTATTGTAGATCTTAACCAAAAAATAAGCAGTCTACAAACTATTGTAAAATTAGGAACCATGTTTTGATTTTTTTTCTTGTTATTTGCTTGCTTGTTTGCTTTGCTTGGCTTCTATATTAGCATAATTTTCAGTTCTGAGCCCAGTGATTAGCCTCTGTTAGGTGCTCAATAAATATATATTGAACAAACCAATGTTCAGTTAAAAATAGTAAATTTTTAACTGCCATGCTTATTTCATTTTAGCCTTACCTGTAAGACTACAGTTTGAAGATCTGCCCTTAATGTACATTCCCTTTTAGTAATACCACTTCCCTGAGAATCTACAGAAAGAAATAATAAATCATATATTATGTTTGAGGCATTATCTTTTCTATGGTTATTTTTTCTTCCTCAAATGTTCTTTTTAATATTCCTACAAGATAACTGTTAGTACTCTCGTATTTATTTGTTTGTTTTGGTTAGTGCAGTCTCAGGTACATGGAGTTATTGGCCGCATTCACACAGAGCCGGTTCTAGGACCCAGCAGTCCTCAGCTTTATTGCTCTAACCCCTGTGCCTGTGTCCATACATTAGTCATACAGCTTCCTGTCTTACACCATTCTAACTTCATTCTAATGCACATTAATGGGGAGTTTGTATTCTGGAAGGGCACCTTTTTAGTAGAGATAGCTTTACAAAATAGAGTGATAAGTGGTAAACTGGCTAAAGTTGTGTAAAGTCCCTAGGAAGCATAATGGAAAAGGGGAAATACGGGCTGTGTACCTCACTTGTATTCTTGATGGATATAGAGTTCTGTCTTCTCTATGCTGTCTGCTTTCTCAGAATATGACTGAGTGTTGCTGGATAGTTGTGCCATTTTATGCTGATATGAATGAATCTCAGAAATATCCTGGTTTTGGCATTAGTGACAAATCTAAAACATTTTCTCTGTCTACCAAATTATCAGTAAACTCTTTTTTCCTTTGCTCATGTAGATTGCTATTTCACCTTACCCCAAACAAACAACAAGTCATTTCTAAGCAAGATCTTACGCTTTTATAGTGTTTTATAGTTCTCCAAGTGCCTGCAGCCCGTTATTTCATTTGGTCTTCACAATGACCTGTGAGTATAACAAGATTTGTACTATATCACCTTTTCAAACCCGTTTAAATAACCTTTTAAATTCTTGAGCGGAATATGGAGCTGACATCTGAGCCTTCTGAACCTGGGTTTTCATTTAGCTTTACATATACCACATCTGATTTGACAAATACTATATACAACATTAATTGTTTTTCTTATGCAAGCAATGTTTGGCTACAATATTTGAATAAGTGCACTTTCTTTGATTGACTGAGGGGGAAGTATATACAAATTATCTCTATTTATCATGATAAAAGCAGAGGGCAAATTGGAAATGGAAAGGCACCAACCTCTTTTATGAATTAATAATTGCGTTGCTTTAATTCTATTATGCAACTGTCTTTGGCTTTCAAATGTAACTGGAACTATGAGATAAGATACTGGAATAATTTACTATATAACCTGCTGATTTGTGTAACATGGTAAACATCGTGGTAAAATAACTCATTAATGCTAAATAATAGTTCACTTTCATACTTCCTTCCATACTTTTAATTAGATTTGTTGCTGGTATAACTGAGTGGATTATCCTTTGAAAATTGACACCTTTATGTACCTTACCAAGTTGTACTATTTCTTCTTGTGAGTCATCTTTTTTACTTCTTCTCTCATTGATGTAAGTAATTAATTACGGAGCCAAAAGTAAACTATACCTAGAATTAAATACTAGAGTCAAACATAAAAGCCAAAGGCTCTTTGAAACTCATTTGCTGTCCACCTCTCTTTAGTTCCCACTTGAAGCCCTGAGGACCAGAAAGATCAACTATTCTGTTCAAAACTGTAGCTTCAAAAATTTAGGCACACTTAGACATGCATTATATTTCATATTGAGGTGATTCTATTTGACAAATAATTAGAGAAGCTATTAGTTCTCTATCAAAAGAAGCCTTGGTAGTTTTTCTCTTTAACTTAAGATGAGAGTTATTTTCTTAAAACTTGTAAAAAAGTGATTCTCGTGGTATCTATATATGGGTATAAGTATGTATATACATATATACATATTCATATAGATATGTTTATCCACACAAATTGTTTACATCCTAAACTTGTTTATGGTAAAATAAGTCATTAGTGCTAAGTAACAATCCAGTAATAGCCTTTAATCTTTGTGCATACCAGAAGCTATAAACTTTTATATGATGGTCCTTAAATTTCTTTTTTCTAAATAAATGTATAGCATTTATTCTGGACTTACCACATGTTGCATGACATTATCTCACCTAAAAATCAAACCATAGTTATTTTAAAAAGTTTTATGGGAGGAAAAAAGTCAAGATAGTTTTGGAAACTTTTTTAAGTAATGATTTTTTAAAGCTTCTTGATTAAACTACTTGTGAAATAATTTTGTATGTAGAGATAATCTAATGAGTTAGGGCATGAAATGTATGTAATAATTTAAACGCTCTGGAGCACTCTTTAGAATACACAGTACTGACAGAAGAAACCACACCTTAACTGAGTTTCATGGCAGACCCTCCCCTCATGTGTGGATCAAGTTCTCAGACCCAGCATCAAAACCTACAATTCTAAAATTATAAAGTCGGCACTTTGTTTATGTATTTTCTCAACAACAACAATAAAATATATATGGAATTGCCTTTGCCAAAACAAGGGTGATAGTAATAAGACAAAATTAGAAATTGGTTTTCCTCGTTTTTCATGATTATTCTTTAGCATTGCTTTATTCTTTCTATTTGGCAGTTTTTCTAAGCATTGCATTGGTCTGTGTGTGGTCTGCTGTAATTCAGTGCTTTTGATATTCTGATCTAACCATGAAGATTTAGTACAAGACCTATATTTATTCCTAAACAATCTAGGATGAAATGAAATCAGATTATCATACAAAAATTAGGCAGAGTTCCAAAGAACAGTAATTAACTCAGTCTTTTACCTGTTAGGTTTTTGTTCTTTAGAGAAACAACTGATGGCTGCAACTCTCAGTGGATGCCTTTTTAGCAGTGTGAACAGAAGGGAATATATATATATATATATATACACACACATACATATACACACACACATACATACATACATACATACATACATACATACATACATACATACAGGATGAGAGAGCTTCTTTGAGCCCAGAGATTTTCTCTCCCTCTCGCTTTCTCTCTCTCCAAATATATACCACACATATATATTTCTATCTCTATATATATTTCTTTAAGCCAGGAGATACTGATAATTATAAGCTTATCATATTTTTTAAAAACTTGACCTAACTGTGTTTAACTTACTATTCTAAAAAGAAGAGTTAAAATGAAACTGTAAAAAGTTAGGCACATCTTTTATCAATTTATATACTTATTTATGTTTCAAATATCTAAGACAGTGAACAAAGAATAAGGAGATCATATGATAGGAAAATACTAAGTAAAATATCTAACATTTATAGTATTCTGAATGTTAACTGTATTTAGTTACAAATCCATTTCCATTCAAACACTTGTTTAATTCTCAGTCTTTAAGCTGTGCCTGCATGAAGCAGTTGGCTTGGATGTTTTGATCCAGACCTTTTTTTTTTTTTTTTTTTGGCTACATTTATTTGCCAGCAATGAAAATGTTTTGAAAGACAAATAAATGTTTTTGTGGTTAGACTTTTTCATGCAATGTAAGTCTTGATTTAGTGATTATACCCTTGTGTATTCTGAATAAAAAATTAATCTTAGAGAGAAAGATGAATGGCTTGATGTTAGGCATTTATTATTTAGTTCTAGTTTTATGTACTTGGACATCTCTGATAGGTTTGCCATGAGGGTTAAATGAGATAATGTGTAGAAGGCATGAAGCATAGGAGAGTACATTCAATAAATGTTAGCATAAAAAAGAATATCAGTTTCTTTTTAAACATGGGTGATACATGTTTTTATCTTCAGACTTTCTCAAAACCCCACTAGATGACTACATAATGTAAAAAGGCATAAACCTACAATGATAGAGAAAATGGGAGAGGATTAAATAGCAGATGATATTAAAAATTATGGATACTTAAATGTGGATAGAAATGCTAAAGGTTTAACAGATTTGAGAAAAATGAAACTTTTGAGACTGGAAAAGATCAGGATTAAAGGTACCTCTTGAGAAAGAAGTTTGGGTAGACTAGAAACAGGAGGATTGGTTAAAAGTCAACTATCCCTTTGCCATTATGGCAAAAATAGTATATAGATTTACTCTATGGAGAGGTCGAATAAAGTGAACTTTGGTATTAAGAACACCAGGCACAGTGACCACCAACATTTAATAGACATTCTAGAAAGAACCCAGAAAACATAAGGAAAAATTTGTTCAGAGTAATCTAAGAAAATTTCCCAGCATAAAGGACAAGAATGTATAGGTTACAGTATTCATGTGAGTGCCAGGGAAAGACATTAAGAAAACCCTCAGCAAGGCACAGCACCATGAAATTTCACAATTTCAGTTATAAAGAGAACAATACTAAATCTTTCTCACAAAGGAAGTCACAGAAAGGCATAGAAATCTAGATAGAGCTGGAGAGAGGGAAAAAGGAGAGAGAGAGATGGGGAAGGATAGGTAGGTGGAGGGAGAGAGAATAACTAAATGACTTCTCAACAGCAACACTTTAAGCTAGAAGACAATGGAGCAATGCCTTTAAAATTCTAAGGGAAAATGATTTTTAATCTCAAATTCTATACCCAGCCAGATTATCAATTGAATAAAATTAGAGCATAAATGAATTTTCAGACAGGATCTTAAAAATATTATTTTCCATGCACTCTTTCAAAGGAAACTATCAGAGGTATTTTTCAACTGCAACCTACCACTGGAGGAAGGAGATAGAGTCTAGTTGACATCCTGTTTAAAAAGAAAATTAGTATTTTTCAAAGGAACATAACAGAATCCAGAGTCCTTATAATGTAACATTTACAATATCTCAGATTTAAAAGCCCAGATTTTTAAAATTATTCAGTAACATGAAAGCATGTCTTATACCCAAGACAAAAGGCAAAATAGAGACTGACTCTAAGTGATCCAGGTGTTAAAATTAGCAGACAGGGATTTTTTTAATGCAGCTATTATAACCATGCTCAAGAACAAAAAGAGAAACTTCCCAAGAATCTGCTCTACCAAAATTATCCTAATAGAGAAAAAACAAAACCTGGGATTAAGAAATCATGACTCCGAAAGGCTCCAGATGAGATATCTCTGAGAGAAAACAAAACACAGTGAAATTGAAAGGAATTCTTATATGTTTGAAATCTTTCAGAGTTTGGGATTAAATAGTGTTCATAAAAATTAAGCAAAAAAAAAACAAGGAAATTATTAACTAAATTTTTTTTTAATTTGTATAAAAATGTTTGCTTATAGCAACCAAGCTCTAACATTGTTTACCCAGTCACAATATAAATACTGGACATTAACTTAACAAAAACTTAAAATTTATAAATAAGATCAAGATGGGAGGAAAGACATGATTAAATATGAGGGATCTGAGGACACTAAATCTTCACCGTCTGTAGTAAGAAGTCAATTGATAGTATTTAAAGCTAAAAAATAAAACCAGCATTATAAGCATATTTCAGATATGGAGGTAAATAACAGAAGAACAAGCTAAAAGTGGTTGCCTGTGGATGCAGAAATAAAGAAGTGTGGCAAGGTATTTCAGTCTGGCATTATAAAATTTAAAGAGTGTTACTTTAATTTATATTAAACAGGTAAAAAAAATTCTTAATTACAATGAAGTATAACACATACAGCGAAGTGCCTGGTACAAAGTAAGTACTCAATAAATGGCATAAACCTACATACTGCTATTATTATTAACCCTCCTGCTAGTCATTAAAATCATTGGTTATCCATTTCAAATGGAAAGGAAACATAAAAATACAAATCTAGGGAAGTTATTTAATGTATCTAAAGTTATACAGTTACTTAGTGGTAGAACTAGAACTGGAGTCCAGATAACTTGTAGTTCCTTCAGTAATAACAGGAAGAATTCAGAGGGGATCTTTGAGATTATCTGTGGTGGGCAAGTATGGTTGCAAGTAGAGCTGTGCTTTCATAGTCTCACCTAAAATCTGGCCTTGTAAATAGTGCATGATAGACCAATGGATAATAAGACAGACAAATAAATCTTAGCCTAAGATTTTGCCTCTTCATGAAATACCTTTCAACACACCTGCCTCTTACTATTTATTTATGTATTACTTATCCTCAGAAAGGAGAGATCCAAGAAGTTAGTTAGAAACCAAAGAAGTGCAATATAAGTGTGGTTAAAAGGGAACACTTTTAGGATGTTAATGATTGTGAAATCATCAAATTAGTTTTGTTGTACTTTTATAGCCATTTGTAACTTAAGGGAAATCTTCCTGCTAAATTTATGTGGGCCCTAGAGGAATGCAGGGTTTATTGACGTGTAGCCCAATTCGCTTTTATTATAGATGGGAAAACTGAAAATCATCATGGGGAAATAGATTGCCAGCATTTAAGATTTATAAACTGCCCATTAGGAAAGGTTGTCCTGGAACTAGAGATATTATTCAAAATGAAGTTGCAAGGTGAGACTGTTAGGTAACTGGCTCAGAAAGATAAAGAAAAAACTTATTGACAAGTGCAAGAAAAATACTGCAAACTAAACTTACAAGTTTCATGCCAGGGTAAGATAATAAACCCTATATTGTATGAAGATAATCATATATTTTTTTCATTGAGAAAATTATTTTAAAGAAGAAAGTGCTGCATTCCACAAAGAATCAAGAATCTATTTCCCCATGATAATGGAGACATTGAAATTTAGAAACCATTCAGCAAAAAGTCCCCCAAACCTAGATTAGGAGAAATGCTGTGGAAGTAGAAAGCAAATTCAAGACCCTGAGCAGATTAAAACAAAAAACAAAATAAACAGAAGTTGTTAAAAATATGATAGAGAAAAATAATCGAGTTCAAATATTAGTGGCACTGATAGCACTGAGAAAAATGAGATTTATTTGTGGAAATCAAAAATGAGGCATTTAAGATAATATGTGATATTTAAAATGTATCTTTTACTCCTCAACCTCCAATAAAGTGTCATAAAATATTATTATGTAAACATGCTGATTGTTAATATGCTGGGGGAAATTTTTATCTTTTAAACAGTTATTGGAAGTGTATTATTATTTTTAGTTTGAAGAGTAAAAATATTTATCAGAAAAAGCAAATGCCATAAATGAGTTGCTATTGTGGTAAATATTAATGTCTTTTAGCAAAATATTTGACTAAGTTACAAATAAATCCCTGTAAAGTTACTATTACAATGCTTTTATACATATAGCTAAGAAAATTAACTTTGAATACTCATTCAACCACTGGTTGTAAAATATTCCTTTGCTTTGTCATTTCTTGCATATTTTATTATAATAAAACCAATATGTATTTTAGTGTACTAGTTTTTTATAATAAAAATTATAAATGTACCATTATTTTGCTATTAATTATTACTGGAAATATTTGACTTACTACAGTGAATAATGAAGTATAACGCGTTCTTTTTCCAAGATTAAGAAATTGAGGGATTTTTTAGAATATAAAATCAACTTTATTTAAGCACTGAAGGTATAAGGAATATTTATGATTTTGGTTTTCTGGTTCTGGCTGTGTTTTTTTGTTGTTGTTTTTTCAAATTAAATGTACCACTTCTGAGCTTAGCATCCTGTGGACCTGGACTGCCAAGCTGCTAACCTGTTTTTAAGCTTGCATTGTTAGAGTTTCTTTACTCTTTCTGATAAATGTAGAGAAATTTTTCTAGAAGTATGCAAGTAGGTAATACACACTTTGGTGTGATCACTATAATAAGCGAATAAAATTGCTCTCCTCACTCGATAAAGAAGAGGAGGTTAGAGTTTGGGAGAGGTAGATATGGAACATGGGACACATCGGGGCCATTTAGGCTTGGTGAGGTAACAATGGTAACTTGCAGTCTCCAGGACTAACTTCACAGATATCCAAGGCATGTTAGTGAGTACTAGCAGTTGCTACTGCTTAAATCCTAGGTTGGGTGAGGGAAATTAGCTGGATGGGTACATGAAACCTAAAGATAAAGTTTTCCTGCTAATTATGACAACATAACCTTGACATAAATTCCAGATCTCTATAATACATGTGTCCTGGTTTGGAAAAGGTATTTTAAACTGTCTAACTCTTCTGTCTTTATTTTTATTTTCTTTATTTCGTAGTGTTTATAAACTGACATTTTTGAGAATGTTATAAATTGTAATAGGAAAAACTATTTAGGGATCCATACCAATCATGAACCTTTCTTAACACGAGTAAAATTACTTATATCTGCATCATACTTTACAGTTTTCAAGTCATCATCATTCTTCGTTTAAGGAAATACAAAGTTACTTGACAATGCTGCTTCCTGATTCTCTGTGTATGTGAGAACAAATGGATACTGAGCCCATATTCTTCTCCACACTGAGTGCATGTTATTTTAGAACGACTGAAATGTTCTTATTTGGAAAAAAGAAAAAAGTGTATATATTTTCTTGATATTCTTCCAGTTTTTAGAAAAAAAGTGTTTAAATTTTCCTGCTGAAAACTTTTAATTTCTTTCTGGGTAGATACATCATCTTTTACAAAATCTTTCCCTCAAGATTTCTTTTTAAATGGTTCATAGTTAAATTTAAATTTCTATATTTAGGTAGAATTATGTTTATATACCAACCACCAGTATCCAGGAAATTCAGTGGTAAGGCTGACACATAGGGAGTTTATAGTCTATTTTGTAGTCTGTGTATTTAGACAAGGTTTGAAGCTTGCTTAGCAAAATCGCCTAAACATTCAAGCAAAATTTCTTTAGTACAAATGCACTATTTGATTTCTCATGATTGTTAAGATAACAGTGTGTCACTTTAAAAAGATTAGTTCTCAGTGTTAGATTTATTCCTTTCAAAGAAAGGTGCATTCAGGAACAGCTTTTATATGTAAATATTTTTATAATATTGGATAGAGTTGGTTTGGTGCAGTCATCATAGCTTGATCAAGTTTGGAAGAAGTTACAGGCACATTTTTGTAGTATTTTCTCCAGCATCTTTATTTTTTTCATCTGGATACATTTTATGTTCCTTCCAGCTAATCAAAATAAGAGACTGATTTTGCCTGTACCAAAAAATAGGACTATCATTTTTCACATTCTTTTATTTGTCAGGTTATTTTCAAGTAAGATTGTGTTTCTAGGACTTCTGAATTCCAGCAAACTCTCTGCTTTGTAGATATAAGAACCCAGATGAATATTTCAGGGGGAATCTAACTTTTCACGCAGTATGTTTTGTGTTGTACATTCCAGATACAGTTAACTTTTTGTGTGCATGTGATTAGTGTGGAAAGAAATTAATGCAGTTCAGTATTATGATTTATGGACTGAATCCTTTGCCCACTGAAGACTTGCCAAAACTAAAACTATTTTTTTTCCTTTGGATATTAGAAACAGCTACTGTTTTTGTTGATCTTTTAAAGTTCTGAATGGACCTATTTCAAATCATACCAGCATGGGAGCTCAGATTAATAATATACTTATTCAACTAGTGATACTGAGTGAAACCATTGCTCACATGGATATGAGGGTAAAATTTCATAAAATTATTTTCAGGTGCATTAATGCATTTCTGGAAGCTGCACATGATTTTTCTTTTGCATGAAAGAAATCGAGGATTTCTGTTTATTGTATCACAGGTGGGCTTATAAGTTAATATAATTGCATTTTTTAAAATACCTTAAAACATAAGACATTTTGTTTTTAAAAGCAGTAATGTGATTTCTGGGTTATTCCCAAAAGTTTTTAACTCTTCGTATATTTATCTCTCTTCAGACAGCATGACTGTATATATTTAATTTAGACTATTGAGAAAAATTCCTAAGTTTCCTTTGTTGTTAGTTACAGCAAGCTGCTGAAGTTTCTCAACTTCGGGGAGCAAGGGTAATATCTGCTGAAGATCTTCTGTTTTTGATGCGTAAAGATAAGGTAATATAAAACAATTTCATTGTATTTAAATGCCATGTTTGGTGCTTAATTACACTTTTAGAAAGAAACTATTCTAGTTATGTGGCGTTCAAATTGGAACCTTAACTATTGAACTGATGTTTTAGTCTTCATAGTTTGCACAAGAAAATGGTTTATTTACAAGAGAATCGATTTTTTTTTTTAATATGGGCAAGGACACTTATGTAAACCTATGCTGACAGCTAATTCTCACTTATCCCTATATATCTATTAAGATATTTTCATCGCTACATAATATTCATTAATATGGACTGTTCTAATAAGTGAAATATATCTGAGTGGCATATTTATTTTTCTTCTAATTTTATACAGGATTACAGGCTTTCATAGAGTAATGTTTTTAATTTGAATACAAAGTCTAATCTGTGACACTAGGTTATAGGAAATAGCAAATCAATTAAGATGAATATTTCAATAGCATATATATTAATGTCTAGGATATATACATATATAAAGATCTGCCTTTCTTATTCTTTAAACTCTGGCACTAAAATACCAAAGCTGATACATATCTAATTTTGTCGTAATTATCTTCCATGAGTAGCTAGTTGAAAATATTTTATAAAATTTTACATTTTTAATAAAAATTTTATCTAAAAGTTACATGTAAACAAACTAACTGAATAACCTCAGTGTGCTTTGGTAGATGCTGTCAAAGCAAGTAAGTAGTGCTTAGTTCCTAATGTTCCATTTTTCACTTCTCCATTGATTTTTCTTGGCCTTTTAATTACACTCCCATTTCTCTTCCACCATTTTGTATGCTTATGGCTCTATTTTTTTTTTAAATCAAAAGCCATCTTATCTGATCTTTTGGATGACTTTGTTGACACCCTTTCTAATATCCAGTTGTTTAAATCTGTAAAACCTTTCATTCTGATTGACTGAAGGTTAATTAAACTTGAATCAGGTATCTTCATTTCCTTATGCAACGACAGTCAGAGATCTACAAACTTTACCTGACCAGTCTACTTTTAAACTTTATTAATTTTTAGTTCATTTACTCTTGGATAGCATGAAGAATATAAAGGAAGAGAAAAAGAAATGTCTTTACTTTCAAGAGGTTATAATCTGGTTTAGAAAAAAATATGACTTAGTTGAAGAAGCATTTTAAGACACAGAATTTTCAAGTGGTGTGATTAGATGGAGAATTTTTTGAAGTAGAAGTTTCAGCCTAAGGTAAGACTCATGCAATTACATGTAGAATGGACCAAGTGCAAAGAAACGAACCAGGATGCTAGTAATCAAGGCAAAAATATGATTACTTTGATGGTTCTGGAAGTGGATAAGAAGGAATAATACAGTGAAATAATGAGTAAGACTACGCAGGATTTGGTGACTTAATTATACTTGGAGGACTAAGGGCAAATAGGTATGATATACCTACCGGTGGTACTATGAGGAAGAAGCCTGAGGTGCTATTGGCAGAAATGAGGCCCTTGAGCTGAGATTCTTTATGAAGGCAGCTGGAGAACAATAGAGTTACATTAGTACTTTACAGAATATGTCCAGTTAGTTTTTCTTTTTCACTGGTAGAGATAAAGAGGCTAGCACAAAAATATAGTCCACCTTGACACTCTCCTGTCTTCAGGGAATTTAAAAATTTTAAATCATATTGAAACATCAGGAACATATGCTAATTGACAGTGCCTTTCTACTGTCCAGAAGAACTCCTAACCAGGATCTTTTTAGCATCCAAGAACATGGCTATAATATGATAGTTGCAATTGTTCTCATCTTTCTCCTCAAAATAATAATTTTATACATAAGCTGACATGTTCAAAACAGAATTTAAAGTAGTTTGCATAGGTGTAATATAGACAAAATGAAAACTAAAGAACTGAATAGACTCAGCAGAGAAGGGTAGCAAAGAAACCTATATACAGGTATATTTTTTTCTTTTAATGATTTGTTTATATTAAAGCAGTATTTATTGACTGCATGCTATATTTTATATATTACACTAGGCAGTTTATTTATTCCTCACAATAGTCCTGTAAGGTAGACACTTTACTTCCTTTGCAGATAAACTGAGGTTCACAGCTTATGTTCTACTTCTGACCCTGCTAAGCTGTAGTCATAAGACTATTTTTAACCTCTGTTACCCTATGTATAAAAAGGATATGATTATAGTTGTCTATATCTCAAGGCTGTTGAAAATACTAAATAAAATGAATGTAAAAGAGCTTTGTAAAATGCAATAAGTTTCAGCTGTTATTAGGAATCTTAAACCTGAAGGTCAGGAACCAGTAATAATACATTCTAACTGTAAGCAGACAACTAATTACAAAGTATTATCACTCACTTTTAGAGTTGAGCGGTATTATGGTCTTCTAGTAAACATAACGAAAGCCATCATTAAGACTCAACTATCATTAATCAGCTTTGAGTTTCATGAAAATATGTTTCTCAGATTACAGAATGTTTTCCAGAAATATAACCATAAACCAACTCTTCTAAATAAAAGATTCTCAGAGAATAAAAAGCAGTAAAAAGGAGGGTTCATGGCTTTTTAAAGTTAAAACTCCTTGTGTGGGTTGTTTATGAATAATTTTAAAAATAAAATTTGGTCTTGAAAGTGCACAAAATAGTCTACAAAGTTAGTATAGTCAGCTTAGTATGAAGAGTACGACATTTATTGCCATCTTCAGAAAGAATTTAAAACTTTTTATAAAACAAAAACATAAAGTTAATTATTGTGACTGGAGCATTGGGATACTTACAAATGAAAAATGCTTTTAAATATACTATGCTTCAGCTTTTATGTTTAATTTGATGACTATATTTTTTATTACATAGTATTATGGTGAGAATTACTATATTTTCCCTAATGATCCTCAGGTACAAGTTTATGAAATTTAGTTATAATAGTTTTTAATCAGTAAAGTGAATATATTTGTGTGGTTTCTTATTTACTTATTTTATATTTTTAATAGAAAAAACTGAAAAGACTGCTAAAATACATGTTTTTCCGAGACTACAAATCAAAGATTGTCAAAGGCATAGACGAGGATGATCTTCTGGAAGGTAATCTAAATAAAATACTAAACTCAAAACAGTTGTACATGTATCACGTGGACCACACATTTATGCAATATCAATGTAGATATTTCCATAAAATTAGAATACATATACATCTGTTAAATAATGTAGTTTAGAAATTAACCAAATATTTATTTAATTGCCAGCTATATTTTGTGATTTTTCTACTTATATGACTTCATGGTAACCTGGTATTTCAGTTCTTTCTTTTAATAATATGACCTGCTTTACATTTAGAATATCACAAAACTAAGAAAATTGTGTCGATTCAAAACATAATTGATTTTAGCAAGCAGAATTTTTCTGTTGTGTATATAGGGAACTAGAATATTATATCTTTGAAATTGATAAATATCGGTTATTGTTAATTTATTATAGACATGTTTTATGGTATAAAGTAACCTCATTTTGGTGTGTTATTTCTATGCTGTTTAAAATCTAACAAAAAACCTAGCGCAGAGTAGAAAATTTTCCTTATATTCTTTTCTGACTCAATTTCACATTTTAGATTATTTAGTTAAAAATATTAATGTTGCAGAATCTAACAGTAATAAGCTGAAAATAGATAATTACTAAAAAATGCTTATTGAATTAAAATAATATAGTTGACTCTGAACAACACAAGTTGGAACTATGTGCGTCCACTTATACACAATTCTTTTCAATAAATATTGTAAATATATTTTTCTCTTACAATTTTCTTAATAGCATTGTCTTTCTCAAGATTTACTGTAAGAATACAGTATATAATATATATAATATTCAAAATGTGTTAATCAACTGTTCATGATACTTATACCAGACAAAATAAACTTTAAAACAAAGACTGTAACAAGAGACAAACAAGGACCCCATAGTCCAGTTTCTGGATATTTATCCAAACAAACCCAAAACACTACCTTAAAGGGACATGTGAATCCATATGTTCAGTGCAGCATTATTTACAATAAATAGCCAAGGTATGGTGGCAATCTGGGTGTCCATCAGTGGATGAATGGATAAAGAAGAGGTGGTACATACATACAGCCATAAAAAGGAATGAAATCTTACCATCTGCAACAACATGGATGAACCTAGAGGGTATTGTGCCGAGTAGAGTAAGTCAGACATTGAAAGACAAATGCCATATGATCTCATTTACATGTGGTATCTAAAGAACAAAATAAATAAAACAGAAAAAAACTCATAGATACAGAGAACATTTTGATGGTTGTCAGATGCAAGGGGGATTAGCAGTGGATGGAAAAAGGGACAGGGATTAAGTACAGTCAATAATATTGTAATAACTATAGTCAATAATATTGTAATAACTATTTATTGTGTCAGATGGGTACTATATTAGGATGATCTCTTTGTAAGATATATAAATGTCTAATGACCATGTTGTTCACCTGAAACTAATATAATATTGTATGTCAACTGTAATTAAAAATAAAATTATTTTTAAAAATGGAGATCCTACTGGCGAGCAATTAAGAGAAAGCTGGTAGCTTCATGATACTAGTAAGAAGAAGCAAAAACAGTGTATCAGCAAAAGTTTAACAGAGGAAATAAGGGAAAAACAGATAAGAAGTCTTACTGGGGTCAGAGCAAAACTTAAAATCTGGCAACACCTTGACTGCAAAGTGGCCCAACATTATGTAGATCAGTCTATGGAGCAGTTTATGCCCAAGGATATTATCAAAAACAGTAGAGCAGTCAACCAGCAATTACTGGGAGCCAACAGCTCTGTGTGATATCGATAGAGGCAAACCAACAAGAAACTTAATAGGGAGATTAGGAAAAGTGACAGCCCCAGAGAACCTGACTAAAATCACAGTCATCCCTGGTAACTAAGGAGACTATTAGTATGCTCAAAGCTTACCCTCTGAGGAGTAACATCTGAGGCTGCACACTGCAAAGGAAAGAGATTTTATTGAACTAGTCCAGCAAATCACTAAACAAATGAACAAGCAAATAACAATAAACCCCAGGAAGGGGAGGGAATTATTATCTAGAATTGCTATAATACATTACCTAAAATGTCCATTTTCAACAGCAACAACAAAATACTAGATATGCACAGAAACATGTATGTATGATCTATAAGTGGGGGGCAGGGAGCAAACAACACAAACAGCCCAAATGTTGGACTTAGTAGACAAAAACTTAAGTACCTATTATATATATATTTATACACACACACACACACACAAACACACACACACAAAGAACTGAAGGAAACCATGTTTAAAGAACAAAAGAGAGGAATAATTACAGTGTCTCACAAAATAGAGAATGTCAGTTAAGAGAGAGAAATTATAAAAAAAGAAAAATGAAAACTCTGGAGTTGAAAAGTACAATGACCAAGATGAAAAATTCAGTAGGATGGCTCAATAGTAACTTTAAACTGACAGAAGAAAAGAATCAGTGAACTTGAAAACAGATATTTAAATATTATGCAGTTGAAGAACAAAAGAAAATTGAAAGAACTTGAGAAAAATGTTAAACACCATTAGGTGAGCCAACGTTTAGATAATGAGACTACCAGAAGGAAAGGAAAGAGGAAAAGGAGCAGAAAAAATATTTAAAGAAATAATGATTGAAAACTTTCCAACTTTGCTGAAAACTATTGATCTATAGATCCAAGTAGCCCAACAAGTTTCAACTAGGATAAACCCATAGAGATCCACACACAAAAACATTCTAGTAGAAATGTTGAAAAACAAAGGTAAAGAGAAAATAATGAAAGCCACCAGAGAAAAGCACCACATCACATACAGTGGAACCCCAACAATATTATTAACAGCTGATTCTCACAATATAGGTCAGATAGCAGTAGGATTACATATTCAAAGTGCTGAAAGAAAATAAAAATGTCAACCAAGAAACATATTCAGCAAAATGATCTTTTAAAAATTAAGACAAAATTAAGATATTTCCAGATAAACAAAAACTGGGGAAATTTCTTGCTTAGCAGACCCATATAAAAATTGCTAAAGGAAGTTCTTCAGGCTGAAAACAATTTGCACCAGACAATGATTTGAACCTCACCCACACACACAGAAAAGAGCACCTGTAAAGTTAATTATATAGGTAAACATGAGACATTATAATTGTGTATTAATTTTCCTCTTATCTTTTAACTGATTTTAAAACAATTGTATAAAACAATATCTATAATTATAACGTTGGTTCTATAACATAGGTATGTGATGTATTTGACATACCTAAAAGTGAGAGGGTAGTAGCAAAGCTTCATTGAAGTAAGAAGTAGCACAAGATTGTTGCTCAGAATACAGAAAGAAATGAAGCAAATAGTAAATAAGGCAGTTAATATAACCAATTCTAAAGATATTTACTTTACTATAAAGTCAAAACTACTGAAACTGCATCAAGAAGAAATAGAAAATCTGAGTAGACCTATGGCAAGTAGTTTGCTGTGGCAAACAAAGAAATTGAATTTATTATTTGAAAACTCCCCAGCGAAAAACCCATGCCCAGATGACTTCATTGATGAATTCTACCAAATGTTTAAAGAACAATTAATAGTAACCCTCCCCCATTTTATTCCCCCAAGGCCAGTATTACCTTGATATGAAATCCAGACAAAAAGACATCACAAGGGAAAAAAAACTACAGACTAATATCTTTTTTAATGTAGTTATTAAAAATCCAGCAACATCTAAAAACATTGTACACAATGACTAAGTGGGATTTATCTCAAGAATGGAAGATTATTTTAGAATTCGGAAAACAATCTGTGTAATACATCATATTAATAAAGGGCAGTAACCACATGATCATCTCAATGTAGAAAAAGCCTTAAAAAAAATAAGTCTTTCTTGAGGAACACTCAGTAAACTAGAATGAGAACTTTCTCGTCATGACAAAGGTCATTGGTATGAACTAAATGTTTGTGTTCCCTCAAAAATTCTTATGTTGAAACCTAATCCCCAATGTGATGGTATTTTGAGGTAAAGCTTTTGGAAAGTACTTACATCATGAGGAGGAGCCTTCATGAATGAAATTCGTGCCCTTCGAAGAAGAGACACAAGAGAGCTCTGCTCTCCACCACATGAGGATATGAGAAGACAGTTATCTGCAAACCAGGAAGCAAGCCCCCATCAGACAATAGGTCTACCAGCACCTGATCTTGGACTTTCCAGCCTCCAGAGATTTGAGAAACAAATATTTGGGTTTTCAGCCATCCAGTCTATGGTATATTTATTATAGCAGCCCAAACTGACCAAAACAGTCATCTGTGAAAAACTCACAGCTAACTAACATCGTACTTAATGGTGAAAAATTCAGTACATTCACCCGAAGATGTTTGGATTGTCTTTTTTTGATATATGGGCATGTAATTTATCACATTAAAAAATAATATAGTTTTTCTTCATTCCGTAATTCACACTGGTACTTTTATGCATTGAACTGTATTAATTACTTATTATAATATTATATTTCTTCCTGACCTTTTGCAATAATTTTAATAATTTTAATTAAATATATGTTTTGCTTTTAAATAAATATGGTAGTTTTCTCTTAAGAGAAAAATAAGATCTCATCTATTTAGGTTTCAAATATATTGCCACAGTAATATACATAATAGTCTTTTAATTCATGTCTCAATCCTGATGTTATTATTGTCTTTGTTTTTATATATTTTCTTAATTGGGCCTTCTATAGCAGGATTCTTTTTCCAAACCTTAGAGCATTGCCTTTTTTTTTTTTGGTAAGGAATTTTAATCAGTTCACGTCACACTTATTGTGTTAACTGATAATTTGGTTTTATTCTCTTCATTTTATGAGATGAATAAATAATTTAATTCTGTGAGATTGGCACTTTTGTTTTAGATACAAAGATTCTCCTTTTAAAAATTATTTTGAGATAATTTCAATTCTCAATTTCATATTCATAATGTAAACCTATTAAACAATTTTTTTCCTTCCCTCTTCTTCATGCAGACAAATTGAGTGGTAGTAATAATGCGAACAAAAGACAAAAAATCGCTCAAGACTTTCTCAACTCTATTGACCAAACAGGGGAACTCTTGGCAATGTTTGAAGATGATGAAATTGATGAAGTTAAACAAGAAAGAATGGAGGTATAGTACATTCTTTCATTTTTACAGTAATAGAATAACCATTGCAGTGTCAATGATATTTAGTTCAGTTATTATGTTCTTTAAATACCTGAAATGCCCATATCAGTGGTTTCATGTCTGAAAGAGATATTATGAAGTAGACTAGAGAGAGTGTCAAACTGCCTTCAGAGTTGACTTTGAGAGACATCTTTAGTTTTCTGTTTCTGTCCCTCCTTTGAGTACCAGTAGGTTTCCCTCTGGATCTTACTTTTACTGATATTATTTTATTCTTTGAAAGCTAATTGACAATTAATTTTTGTTCCAATCATCCAGTTATTTTTGCAGGCAAAGATAATTCTTAACTGCATTTGTGTTGGCATATAGCATGAAGAACTATTTTTTAGGATATAGTTTGCATGCTATGGTTGGGCTCACTAGCTAAAGTAGTATCCATGGCAATCACATGCTTTATATCACTGTAACACAAAGTTAGTGATGTGTGCTTGGATTCCCTGAATATGTTTTAACAATGAATGTGAAAATTGTATGCCTTCTATTTACCTTTGCTATCTATTCATAAAATTGTTTCCTTAAATACATTGGAAAAATGAAAGTAATGATTGATTTCATTTGAGTGCCTTCCAAAATGCAAGATATTATTCTTAACATTCTTATACGTTTGCAAATAAATTTTTTTTTCATTTTCCTTTCTCTTTGAATTAGGCCAGAGGTAATTTCAGAAAGCCAAAAGATTGAGCTAAGTACCTACTTTTATCATAGTCTCGCATGCTAAAAATATAATTATTTCATGTTAAAGTTTGGAGGAAGTCCAATAGACATACATGCTTTATAAACTTTAACAGCTTCTTTAAAGAATTAGTATGCTTAGATCATGAACTGTAATCTGAAAAGGCAGTATTCTTCTTAGGTATCAATTACCTTAGAAATGTGTGGTTATCTTGGTTTGAGACAACTGCAAATGGTTTTAGTTCAGTTTCGCCTTGGGCCAAAAACATGCTAAGTTGTCCAATGCAGATGATAAACTTATATTTCTGATGTCATTATGGCCAAACAGGATATGATTGTTTAGTGGCATGGTTTCATTTATGATGCATTACACAAAGAGCAGATATTGTTTATGCTTTATTTTTAAGACATTTTTATATTATACAAATGGGCATGAGGAAAAAGTCATTAAGGAAGTACTGTACATAAGACATTAGAAAAATTGAACAGACAGCTTTTTAGTTTTGATGGGAAAATCTCTTTCAACCAAGCCTATTGCCCAGAAGGGCATTCCACAATCAAGGAGAAGAGAAGAAATGGAGCTCATTGTAACACTAAGCTCATAATAGCAGGCTACTGTGAAACTGGAAAAATGATGAGTCAGTAAGGTACAAGTTAAAGTCCATATAATGTCTGGAAATGCAGGGTAGAAAAAGCTTAGGAATTTATGCAATTTGTATTCCTCTTTCCTGTAGTTGTATTATATGTTACATAGTGATAATGAGGATAATTAACTATCAATAGCTGATAAAAATAATTACAATGAAATTATCATTTATATAATAAAAATTAGATTGGTAGTTTCTCTAAGCTTTATATCATAACTAAAATCTTCTCCAACCAAGATAAAGAATAGTTTTGAGATTCTGTTAATCCAAATAACAGAGTTTAACTGAATAAAAAGTGCTGAACTTGTAGACATAACTGTAGACAGTAGAAAGTGGAACTGTTAAGAGCATAGGCCTTGCCTGCTTCTAATTTGACAGGTTATAGTTTCAAGCGTAAACCACAACTGTGGCAATTCATATGAAACCACTTTGGACTCACAGACTGCAATCCTTTGCTTTTAAAGTGCAGTAGAATAATCGGTCCTGACATCACTCAGTGATTTAATTTTCCTCTAAGCATCACTTACAGTTGCAGAAACTTCGTTACTACCTTCTCATCTTGAATGTGTGTAAATGGTATAGACCCTACCAGCAAAGCTTATTATTGTTTTACTTTCTTTTTCTTTTTACATTTAAATATAGTTTAGAAGAAAAAAAATTTATAGATATAAAAACTCACTTGAGACCCTAGCTTTTTGTCAAAATATTGTGCAAGCATACAGAAACTGGTTTCTTTCTTGTTGTTTTCAGCTGACTTCTATGTGTGCTTGACTTTGTGTTACACTCATAATTTATTTCATTACTATTAAGTATTCTGTGATTTTAAATATTAAAGAAGTCTTTATATCTACTTGCTAGTCCATCATTATGATAGTTAACTCTTAAACTATTCTTTTCCAGCACCAAATTTTTAACACTTGGGTATTTGTAGACAACTATGACCCATGATCTCTGAAGATCCTTCTAAATTATCAAATAAAGATTAAATAATATTCAGAATTGTTTTAGTGTATTTGAGAAATCAGGAAAGGGAAGCAGGGAAGTGGTAAACATAATACATTAAATACTTGTAACTTCCCTCCGACTACCTCTCATCCCCGCTAAACCCTTACCTTGGAGTGGCACAGGTATGTTTTACTGTTTCTTACATTCTAAATGTTTGATATCTAATCAACTGAATGTGTCTGTGTCAACCACAGGCCAAGAAATGATCACTAAAACTTGCAAATAGCCTTGGATTCTTTTAACAGAGGAACCGTGGTCACTCACGGAAAAGCCTCGCCTAAAACCCAGCTGCTCCACTGTGAATGAACCTGAGAAACCCAAGTTTATCATTAATCATGTAAAACATCTGGTCTAATAAACCATTAGGCTTGTGAAGGGGATGCAAACAGAAAATGCTTAAAAATTGGGTGAGCCTTACCTTCTGAGTAATCCTCAAATTGATAAAAGTGAATGAGAGCAAAGATTGAAGCTCACCAAAGAGAGCAGCGTTTAAACAGATTGGGATGCTGAAAATCCCTGCTGACTGTTTATCTTGTGTATCTCCTGTTTTTTAAGTCAGAGGCCTAATACTGGAGTCTTGAGAGAAAGCAAAAGGAATACATAAAATTTTAGACAGCTTAAAACTTTTTTTAAATTGGTTTAAAATTGAATAAGTTCCCAAGTAGCTATCTGAATTTAACCTGAAGTGACTAGGCATAGATTTAAAATACAAAGTTTCTCAAAAAGGTTGAATGATCAGAGAAATCAGGGATACCATTCAGTTATGCCCCAAGTATAATGAGATTATGATCTCTGGGGGTTCTAAGTGTCAGAGTTCTAGTTTTGGGAGCTAAAAAGACTGGAAAACTCATTGAAGAGCCAGAGAGATGGATGGCTGCACTTCTCCATCTTTTCCTGCTTTTGAAATGTGTTCTTTCTACTATTCCCATTTTCTACCTATCATGATTTTTTAAAATTGTAAAGTAAAATAAAATGCATTTAAGGCTAAGAGTTCAAAAATAATATCTTATATAAGATTTATTATAAAACAAAAGTTAATCCCAGTAAAGTAAATGTTTACAAGTACAAAAAAAAATAGTTGATGTAAAAACCTAGAAACTCAAAAAATTTTTACAATATAAATTTATATAGGATTAAGAAATAGAAATTATATACTAGAAAGATATAGTTTAATATATACTTGAGATATACAAATATGCATATACATTTACATACATACCTATACTATGCTCATATATGTGTATATCCTATATCTATACAAACAAATGTAATTTTACTAGAATTTTTAAAATATAAGTAAAAGGTCAGAGGATATCAAACTCAAATGCTAATGGTAGCAATATTAGTTCAGAGAAGAGAATTCAGTAGGAAAAACTTTAAAATGGAACAAAATCAGGAATTTATGTTGCTTGCTAAAAGTTGCCGCCTATAATGAAGATAGTAAATACAAAACATTAGTTATCAAGATCCAGGGAGTAGTAACATGGCAAGCAAAAGCCTCTGTAGTGCAGAGAGAGGTCAGAGAAATGCCTTTGTTGTGGAGATTGGAACACACCATTCTTAGTATTTAAGAGATTGACTTGGGGAATAATATTTTAAAAGTGAAAATTTAAATTAATCTAATCTAACAAATGCAAATAAAACATTTTATAAATGACCAGCAGTTTTAAAATCCTACCCAAGGATTTTATGGTGCTCTTTGGAGAAAGTTTAGAGAGGTTTGGTGGGGCTCCAGCCTCCATCCTCCCCCTATACCGCCTTTAACCATGAACTTTTGTTTTGCATAATGGATCTGTGCATCAGCAGTAAAGAAAAGGTTTTACTATTTTTTAATTGAAAATCTTTACAAAGCCCTATTTTTCAACTGCCCATGAAGAGTCTTTCACACAGACACACACAAATTCAAAAAAATGTATAAATTCATAGGACATACTATCTTACAAGAGGAAAAAAAGAAAACTTGAAAGTAATAACAGAGAGGTTAAACAAACAAAATTTTAACTGATTGAAAATTTAACAAGAAATAAAACATAGAAACAACTAACGGACAAATTAAAAATAAATGAAAAATTACTACCACAGTCTGTTTAGATATTAACGGCAATGAGAATAGTCCATATCAAATTTAATGAATATGAACAAAGCTTCATTTAAAACAGAGGCAACTTTTTTAACATCTAAGCCCTTCATTATTAAAAATGAAAATTAATTATTCAACTAAAATTAGAAATTTTATATCAAAATAAACAGAAAACAGGAAAATTAAAGTATAAAAATAAACACAAAGTTAGAAAGTAATTGAATTTATCAGTTTAAGAGTCTTTGCAAAAATAACAAAGATGGAATAAATCTATGACAGGTCTAAACAGAAAAAGTAAAAGATAGCTGCTAAAAATTAGCAATGAGTAAAGATATGGCCGTAGACTGGAGAAATAAATTCTCATATTATTCTGTACTAATACATATGTAAATCTTGATGGAACGAGTATTTTTCTAAGAAAATAGAAATGATTTGTTTTACTCAATAGGAAGTAGAAAACCTGGATAAATCAGTAAGGTTGGAAGACATGCCATAGAATTACATCCTCAGAAATCTCTGAATTTAAACCAGCTTATTGGAGAGCTCTTTTAAACATTTGTAAAATAGTTATCATGCTATATAAACTATCTCAGAGCATAGAAAAAAAAGGAAAACTCAATAAATCTTACACAGTATGATATAATTTTGTCACTATGGATGCAGGAATCTTAAAATATTAACAATTTTAATTTGGCAGTATATATAATGAGTGATGTACCAAGACCATATAGGATTTTTTCATGAGTTCAAGTATGCTTCACTATTAGAAAATGTATTACCATTATGTACCAAATAACTAGGTCAGAGGAAAATATTTGTATGATTGTTTTAGTAGATAATAAAAAGACATTTGACAAAATTCACTTCTGTATTTTTTAGAAATTCTCAATAAACTAGAAATAGGAAAGTACTTGCATATTGTGTTAAAAATAATGTCACTCAAATGAACAGGCATCATTATAGTTTTAAAAATCTTAACAGTTTCATTAAATTCTACAATTTCCACTGTTGTCACTTTTATGTGCCAGAATTCAGGGAGCACTAAGCAGTAAAATAAAAGTCATAGCTATTGGTAGGAGACAAAAATTATCATTATGTACAGATAATGTAATTTTTATTAGGTAATCTTTGAGAGTCAATCTAAAAACTACTAGAAACAGTTAAAATCTTCACTAAATCATTTAGGTACTATAAAAATCAGTAGTTTCCTCCCATATTTAAGTACTAGTAAACAAAAATGAGGAGAAAGACAATTCAATCAAAAATAACACAAGAAAAATTTTAGAGATAAACTTTATATTTGTAAGAAATACAGGAGCAATATTTAATAACATACTGAGATATGAAGAATGTATAAATGAAGAAACACTATGTTCCTATATACAAGACTGAATGTTGTAAATATCTGAGTTCCCAAAATCACTTATGAGTTTAATGTAATTTTAACAAAAATCTCAGCAGAATTATTTTTAAGAAACTATAAAACTATGTTAGAATTTATTTGAAATTATATAAAGATAAAGATAACCAAGAAATTTGTATTAAAAAAGGATTAAAGGGCAGAGCTGAGTTTATGCTGCCAGATATAACATTCCATAAAACTACTAACATCAAAATGGTGTGGTACTGGTATAAAACCCAACAAGTATACCAATGAGCGAATAAGTAAAACAAGTATAGAGAAGAATGTAGACACAGTAAAGGCAAAATTAGGGATCAGTGGTAGAAGGATGTTAAGTAGTTGGATAACTGTTTGAAGAGAAAATATAAAGATTGCTTTTAACCTTACACTTGCATCAAAATTAATTCCAGGTGTATTAAAGAATTGGGTATAAAAAATTAAGACCATTTAGAATATAGAAATAACACAGGTAAATATCAGTTTTGGGATATAGAAAGATTTTTCTAGGCTTTTCTAGCAAGCTTTTCAAGCAATAACTAACTACTCAAGGTGTTAACGGGTGCATTTTGGCGGGGAATGGTCTGTTTTCAAATAGATTTGTGGAATTCTAAATTAAAAACTTTAAGAGTTTTCTTTTAGGACTTTTCAGAGTCTTTTGTATGCAAATATGCATTGTAAATTTTTTAAAAAAAATAGAATCTATTACAGTTTTCTGAAAGCACACTCAGCTCAGTTTGGAAGAAAAAAATCACGAAATGACTTAAATTTAATCACATAAATATTATGTAATTTCTGTACACCAATGAAAGACAAAATTAAAAGGCAAACTAGTGTAAAAAGATGACAGAATATTGATATCATTTCTTTATGTAGACTTTTTAGTCAAAAAGGAAACATTTTACTAGAAAAATTGGCAAAGAATATGAATGGACAAATCACAGAAGAAATAAAAAGAACTAATAAACATACAAAATATCTACTTACCTGCAATGAACCAGTGCCATTTTTGTTTGTAAATGGTCATGAGTAAGGTGGGACTGGGTGCACATTACTTATTGATGGAAATGAAGATTAATAAAAACTAGAAACTATTTTAAAATATCAATTAGAAGCATTAAAAGCATTCATATACTTCAACCAAGTAAACCCACATTTGGCCATTTTTCTTCAAGATATAATCAGAAATTGTGGTCATATGCACAGACTGTTCATCACATATTTATAATAGTGGAAAATGGGGCAAGAGAACTCTATTTACCCAGTGAGAAGGGAATGTATATATTCCCACACACGTAGAAATTTAGACTGGAAGGAAATTTACCAATATGTTAACTAACAGTGGCTGTCATTAGATGATGAGGTTACTTATGTTGTTCTAATTATACATATTTATTTATCATTTATACTGTTTCTCTTAATTCATAATTGATTTCTTTTATTCAAGTATCTTTTTTTAGTTTTTATTTTTTAAATTTTTTATTTTAAAATTAATTTATTTTCCAAAACAGTTGACATACAATATTATATTATTTTCAGGTGTGCAACATAGTGATTAGATGTTTATATACCTTATGAAGTCAGCAGTTTCCCTTTTCATTTTATTTTTTCCTGTCAGGAGCATTTAGTTTATATGTACTGCTGCAAGATATGCTTTACTAAGCAAACATTTCAAATTGAATTAAACAATTAGGAAAATGTGTAAGTTCAGGTACATAACCAAGAGTCGATTTGGCTTCAGTTGGGTTTGATATTGAGGTTCGCAATACATCATTGGATTTGTGGCTCCATTTCCATATAATTATCTTTTTTTTTTTATTTTCATTGCCCAAATCTTTATACTGACTAACCTTATGGGAGCACTAATATTATAGAAGTTCCAGGTCCTGACAGAGAGAATGCCTTTGTCCCAAGATTTACTCTGAAAGTGCTTAGGTCACAGGATCACCCCTATCACCTACAGTAGCTAGAAAGATGACGTTTTGATTGGCTTAGCCTAAATCATATGCTCTATCCCTAAAGCTGAGAGTGCAGTCTGCCATCTTCTCACAAAACCATGGATTCCTGAAGCTTTAAGAAGAAGGAATAGATGCTGGAAAGGCAGCCATGAAGGTCCTTAAGTGTAAAGGACCTCTACATTATGACAGTAAGAATTTATTATATATAATAGAGTGGTGCATTATAACCTTGACTCTGCTCACATCTCTAAGAAGTTTTCCTTAAGAGACAGCATAGTAGAATGAATGGAAATCATTTTCTTTGGATTCAAGCAGTCAGCCATCCATCCTTCCATTTTTTAATTCATTCAGCATATACTTATTAAGAGTCTTTTGTAAGCTATACTAGGTCCTGAGGTTGTGACTATAAAAAAAGACAAACTATGGTTGCTCACAGTCTAGAGTAATAACTGGCAAATCAAAGGGTAACTAAGTACTCTGGTAAGAGAACTACAGGCTCAATAAATGGTTTCTGCTATTATTATTATTAATTATTACTTTTATTTTATTTTATTATTACAATATTTGGTCTTGAATTTTGAGCCTTCATAGTAGATAATAGGTTCTGTGATGGAACTATGTACTTTCTATTTCACTTGCTATTTTATTAGAAATTTAGTTTATTCTGAAGTAAAGCACAATACTTCTTCAGGAAATTTTTATGATCAACTTAAAAGCCATAGGATTAGCTTCAGTGTGGTTTGCTGAAGAAGGGCACAAAATAAAATAGGTAGAATTAGGGTACATTTTAAAACATGAAACTGCAATGTGTCATGGTTAGTTTCTGAAAGAGATTCAAGAGCACACATTACTATATCTCTTCTTTGAGGATAATTTTTGTTCAGATAATTTAAAAATAGTTTGAAATTGTTCTTCAGGAAATATTAGTACAACTCTCTCCAAAAACCTTTGGCATTTCTAGCTACACAGAGAAAAATTAATGTAATTTAGTATATTTTTTTTTGGCCTAAAAATTGCAGAACAGGGAATTTTACATGACTTTAGGAGAACCCAAAAGTAGGTGTAATGTGCAGCTCTGAAACTGATTTCCATTTGTGACTTTACACACTGTATCAAATTCCTTTTTATCCACACCTGTAGACCTCTTCTGACTATGTAATGGCGAACATGTATATATTTGTTGCCATAAAAGCTTGTCTAAACTTGGGAAAGGTGTCTTCTGGAAAAGACATTTTTCAATTAATGACATGAAAAGTAAGTTACAGATCTTATGAAAATACAGCTTTCTCTAACTTTACTTGCACAAGTCTTATCATTATGTGCTTAGTATGTCAGATTCGACAGATGGTTCTCAAGGGATTCTTTTAGGCCTTTCTTAACCATGTGAACTATGGGCTGTAAGTGAGGGTAGAGACAGACTTCTGCTATGTATGATTAGAGTGCCCCACATACCAGCTGTGAAGTTAAAACTGGTTTGAATTTTTTTTTTTTAAGCCTCCAACATTACAGGATGTTTAATCTCTTGGGTTATGCTTTGCTATAGAAAAAATTTGGAGCAAGGTAAGTCAAATAACTACCATCTGTATGATAAAAATTTTAGTATCACTTCCATTTTGTCTTCTATCCTCAGACCTAGTGTCTGGGTGAAATTTAAATAATTTGTCTTCCCTGCCCTTTCATTAGTCTTCTGGGAAGCAAAATACATGGGGACAGCATTGAATCAATACTCAAAGTAACCATATTTTCCCTAATCTAAATCAGGACTTATGATTTGATGTCCACAGGTATCTTTTGTTATGGGGACAGAATATTTTCAATCAAGACTTGGTAGTAAAACAGGAATAATGAATGCCATTCATTTCCACCTTCCTCACATCAAGGAGTTTCAGCTTTAGTAAAGCAGAGAATAATATCTTGGGGTAAAGATACACGTGGTACTACAAACTAAACATTTGTGTCTACCAGTGGTAATACATTTGTGCAAACCTTACTGGGTTGCTGTGTTTAGTCTTGTATAAATGGATATTTGACTAACACATCTGGTTATACTGTTCAATTAAGTTTTTATAGAACCAATATTTTCTTTCTCAAATAATTTCAATTTGTTCTTTTTAAAATCAAATCTTTCTCTTTTAAAAGATACATCTCAAGGGTTTTCTTAGAGATCAGTATACGAACTTGTTTATAAAACACCTTGGCAGAGAAGAGTTTTAAAATATCATCGAATTTAGGAACACCACAAGATTTACCACTAATTTACATTTAATGTTTATAGTTCTCAAATTGTGGTTGTTGTAATAACCAAAATATTTTTGCCCTGAATATTTTGTGGATTATATTTCCCTATTCTTTCTCCTTCACCCACATTCCCCACAGTAGGTGGGGAGATTGTTGTTGCATAGTCTGGCTTTTATTTATCTTTATTGGTTTAATTTGAACAAGTTAGTCTTCTAAATATGAAAATAAATGTATTCTGTGGCAGGATTTTTATCTTTGTAATGCTTTAGTTTATTTAGTGGAATTAACATATCACTGCTTATTTGGTATAGATAATTTCCTTCTTTGCCTTTATTTGTATCCATGCTGCAGAGCTACCTTTAGTTCAGTTCTTACTGTTGCTACCACTTTATAGTAAATCATGCAAAGCAAGCTGTTTAATGCAATTAGATTTATTTCTAGATCATTCTATTTTTAACTTAGAAATAATAATTCTAGATTAACCTATAATTACTTAGTTATCAGTGTAATCAATTGTGTTTGTATGTTGGAAACTGTCCTTTTCAAAAGCATTGATCCAAAAGGCAGATCACATCCATCCAGGCTTCTGCTTTTCATGACTCTCCATTTTCTACAGAAGAGTCTCAGCTCCCTAGCATGACATTAATACATCTTTTATAATCTGGCCCCAACCAGCCTTTTCATCATCTTCCACCATTTCTGCTCCCACCTCTCTTCTCCCATATTTACACATACACACACACACACCTTGTACTTGTTTCTCTCAATATGCATTTGATTTTCTTCCCTTCCACTGAGCCTTCTCCATCTGGCAACATCTCAGTTCAAATATTTAGTATATGATAGATTATAACTAGTTGTGTTTGCTTAGTTTAACTTACTAAATAAGCTCCTGAGAGCATGGACTTATGTTATTTACTTTCATATCTTCTGTACCTAGCACAGTTCCTCAAGCATTATAAACTCCCATCAAGTATTTGTTCAAATAATGTGAATAAAATAGCTGTAATTTTATAGCTGATACATGTGAATATTATTAATCTGTTCTTTGGATGATTTCAATTTTTTTCTTTTGCTTAAAGAATTCAGTTTCCAGGTATATAAAATTAGTCATCTGGCTCACATAGAATTGCAAAAAGGATATTGTAATTCATTATGTACCTTTATGAACTTATGTATCAGAAGTTCTTCAATAAATCTTTCATAGGTGCTTTCCACTTGCTAATGATTTTCATTGCTTGAATAACTTCCTGTTCAAATTATAGTAGTGGCTTTTCCACAGTTCTAGCTATAGAAGTTCTTCTAACCACACTGCTTCAGCATTGACTTGAACTGTCCCAAATTTGTCTACGAGATGATACTAAGCATTAACTCCAGTTTCAGGTAGCAGATATTTTTTTCAATTTCTGTTTAGCTGCCAGTACTATCTGTGACTATTGGTTCATTCTATATGGTTGCCAATTCTGAACATTTGGCAATAAATGTTACCTACTTTTTCTTCTGTATTTGTTGTTATAGGGTTTTATAATTTAGCATCTTCAAATAACATAGTACTTATTCACTTCTCTGATCCATTAAATACCTCTTCTGGACAATTCTTTTAGTTACTGGCTGATTTATACTTCAAAAATAGTTTGAATTTTTAGGTGCCTTTATTTACTGTTGAATTTTTTGCAGCATGGGAGTTTTACATCTTCACTCACTCTATTTCATACAGTAAGAAACTGTTGTTTCATTTACTTGTTCTACTGTTAAGGAATAATTTACCAACAAATCACCATTTTCACAAAAGATACTTTTGTATTTATGTGTCTCATATACTATATTGAAAGACTATGAGACTGAATTAATATCCAGTGGCAAATTACACTCATTAATAGTTACCATCATTATTATTGCTCTTATATTCACTTAACAAAGGACAGCGTTTTTCCATTCTCCCATAATTAATATCATAGCCATCTAATAAAACTTTTAGGTTTGATATTTAGTTTTTAAAGTAAATATGTAATAAGTATTAACAATCTGGACATTTTATTTTTTTCTTTTAAAGCATTTATTAAATCTTACTTTTAAGTGTCCTTACTTTTAAAAGTTCTTGAAGAAAGGACATCTATTTCTTGTACTTATTCTGCACCACAAGTAGAAGACAGTCAATAATGGGTTTATTTACCTGCTCTCCAAAATGGAAAAGCTGTAAGTACAGAAGTGACCATCTTTGGGAAAACACACTGTAGAAAACTTCAAAATCACTGGAGTAATTGTTTTTATTTTAAATAATTTAAAATTAGTCTTTATTTACCATAATTCAGTACATACACAGATATCTCCAAAAACACTACTGTATTTTTTTACTGAATCTGTAGATATTTTTCAAATGAGGGAGAGACTGTAAGGTGAAGAAGAGAGAGGAGTGGGAGGGAAAAGAGAAAAAGAAAGAGAAAGAATTGAAACTCTTTTTTTCTAGATAGTAGCTTTTATCCAGTGGTTTAGTGGGAAGGATATTTGAATCTTGGAAGACTTGTTTCTTAGGGCCTTATGATGAGTTCATTACTGTTAATAGAATAGAATAGAGTAGAGTAGAATAGAATTAGAATAGAATAGGAGAAGAGAAGAGACGAGAAGAGTCTTAATAAGATAGTTATTATTCCACGTTTTTAAAAAATGCTTCAAGTGAAAATTTTGGGATTTTTACATCAGCTTGAGCAGTTCTTATTGATAATGTACCATTTTGTTTTAAAGTAAATTATGTAGTACATTATTTTTTAAGTAAACATTGCTTAGACTTTTCTAATATGTGGTGACTTTTCATAAGTCATTCATTGACAGGGTAGGGAAATTTTTATATATGTATCAGATCATCATCAATAATATTCACTTTCTTTTTTATCATTAGTCTCTCTCTCTCTATATATATATATATTTTTTTTTTTATTGCAGGCCTTCATCAGTAGAGATTTGTGAGATCACACTAACACCTGCCCTAGTAAAATCTCAATTGTTTAAATCCAATTCATTTCTTATTTCATACTATATTATATCTATTCCCCAGTAGCAAAACATGACTACAGAAAAACACAATCAAACTGACTTGTCTCACATCAAATTTATAACTAAGAACCTTGGGTAGCCCTTAGTGTTGCCCCACAGTTTTAGAACATTGCTAGAGCATTCATTTTCTCACTGACTTTGGTAAACATTTAAACCTCATTTCCCATCAGACCTCTAGCACTTCTCTTGTCCTCACTCAGCCACATCTTGCTTCCTGTTTCACTGAGGAAAAAAAATGATTAGATGAGTACTTCCACAAGTTTCTACAACACTGATGCACTTGCTATAATTCCCCTGCAAAAATTCCCCTGCCTTAAAACAAACAAAAACACTTCTAACTACTTCTTTCTGTTCTTCTTCAAAGTAGAACTTCTCAAAAGAGATTGCATTTGTTCTCCTCCCATTCTCTTTAGTACACACTTGAATCATATTTTCATCCCCGTCACCTTACAGAAATCTATCTCGTTAAGGACACTAATAACCTCCATTGTTGCCAAACACATTGGTCAACTTTTCATCTTTCTCTGGATATCAGCTCTCAGTAACTCTTAACTGGGCAAGCACATTGCCACTTGCTGGCTTTTTCAAGTACTTCTCTCTAGGCCTCTTGTCCCTCAGATCTCTGCTCAAATAGCACATCATCAGAGAGACTTGTCCCACCCATGCTGTTAAAAGGTGCTATGGACTGAATCATGTCACCTCATGATTGTATATGTTAAAGCCCTAACCTCTTAGATCATGGTGTGTGAAGATGGGGCCTTTGGGAGATACTTTCGTTTAGATGAGGTTGTAAGGGCGAGACCCTCATGATGAGATTAGTGCCCTTATTAGACGAAGAGACACCAGAGCTGTTTCTGCCATGGGAGGACATAATTAGAAGACAGCTAGCTGTCTGCAAGCCAGGAAGAGAGCCTTCACCAGAATATGACCAAGCTAGCACCCTAATCTTGGCGTTACAGTTTCCAGAACTGTGTGAAATTCCCATTGTTTAACTCACCCAGTCTATGATATCTTGTTATGGCAGCCTATATAGACTAAAACAAAAGGAGTGCCTCTCCTACCTAGTCCTTTTCTGTCCATTTACTATATTTTGTTCATAGGATTTAATATCCTCAATCTTTTATATGTTTGTTTATTATCTGTCTTCCCCCACTAGAATGTAAGCTCTGGGAGGGCAAGAGCTGAGTTTTGTTTATTACAATATTTCTTGTACCCAGAACTGTGTGTAGCTACAGTAGGTGCTCAATAAATATGTTACATAAACAAATTAATAAGAATGAAAATAGTCCCAAACATCTGTAAATCAGAGATATTTCATCATTTGGAAAGCACTTATTTTCTTCCTATTTTTACCTTTAAAGGGGTACATAAATTGTATTTTTTAAATATCTATTAGTAACACCCAATGGTCATCACAGAAGAGCTCAGCAAATTTATAACACTTGTCTTTTAAACAGGAAAAGTATTCATTTGTCTTTAAGGTCTTTATCTCTTTTAATTACTTTGTAGATAACCTATAAACATTTGGATAGTATAAAAGATTTTTATGTCCATTCTCCATCTCTGTTCAAAGTATTGCAAAGATTCTACTATTGGTGTTTTTGTTTGTTTGTTTGTTTGTTTGTATGTTTGTTTTTTGTAAGTTGACATAATGAAGACATCCTCCTTAACCAAATTAAGGTGAAAGTATCCTCAGATTGAACAACGTATAGCTGCCACAGCTCACTCATATGTAAGCACTGCTCTCCTTCAGGGTTTTTACCTATCACATACAGTTATTGGACATATTGGGTTGATTGAGAGTAGCAATGTCAGTCCATGTAAAATGTATTTAACTTTTTAATTAAAAATAAATATAAGTAAATGATCCACTATTTCACATCCAGGTAGGTCATTTTGGATGCCCCACATTTTTTTTCAACTTAATCAGATATAAACTAAAAGGTATAGTAAAGGTAAGTTTTTCACTGCTTTGATATTTCTGTAAATATCTCCTTTAATCCAGCCATATAGTTTAGTTGTCCTACATTAGGAGGGAGACGTTCAGAAGTTTTTTTCATCATTAGAAATTGGCTCTCTTGTTCCAATTAATACCTAGGCATGGTTACAGTTTTACCTGTCTTTACTTTTAATCTTTCTGAGCCAGTTAGTTCAGTTCTAATTGTGGTTAACAGCGTATACAGTGGAGTTTTGTGTTTTGCCCCAAATCTTTTTTTGTTGTTCCTTCTTTGAATTGATAAAATTATCTATTTACCTTTATTGAAATAGCAGATAGGTTTTTATCTTATTCTTCTGGGTTTTTTGTTTCCCTGCCCATTTTCTTTAATTATCTTTTATTTGTAATTTCAGTGTCCACCACATTTAAATTTTTCAATGGTTATTTTTAAACTGAGGAAACTTAAACCTTTATGTCTCGAATTATCAACTTTAAAAATGAATTAGTACTTTTTTTCATTTGATAAGTATGCTTTGAGTACCCACTGGATTCCAGCTCCTATATTAGATTCTAAAGATATGGAGTAGTGTTCACATAGTGATCTCCTTGACAGAATTTGGACTATACCAGAGAAATAGACATACTAGTAACTAGTAATAGCAGAGCCCTAAAAAGGACTTACTGCATACCAGACCCTGTTCTAAACCCTAACATTAAAAACAATAAACAAACATACTCAAACATATGTATTAGCTCATTTCAGTCTACCTGTAAGTTAGGTTCTATTATCCCCTCTTTGCAGATGAGGACCCCGAAGCGCAGAGATTAGGTAACTTGCCTACAGTCACAGTTGAAAGTGCAGTGAAGGATAAATTGTGGGTGCATGTACTCTCTGGGAAAGGAGAGTAGTAGGAAAGTTTCATTTTTTTCCAATCTGGCCTTTATCTTGAAGAAATTCCTTGAATTATATTGTATGTGGTTATGAGTTTTCCATATTTCAAGGCCGATAAAGATATTTTGCTTTATTTTCGCTTTTTCTTTGGTCATTTCAGGTAATTTCTGAACTGAAGCACATTTAAAACAATCGCGGCTTTATCATATTTGTTTTACAAATGTGAAACCTCATTATCTTAAATCCACAATTTTCAAAACCATAGTTGATAACTGTGTATCTTTCAGAATTTTTGCAAAATACTTGAAGGGCCAAGGACACTCAGTTATTTACATATTGAGATAAATCAGATTGCTTACCTCTTAATCATTAGCTGAAAGGAACTTTCTGTAAAGAATTTATTCAGCAAGGAGTAGAGGTAAGGTAGTTTTAATCCTTAGTGAAATTTGAAAAGTAGAAAACATTAAGTGATGTGCTATGTTATGTGCTTGTGGGAAAGAGAAAATTCAAGAGAGAGATGCTAGGAAGTTGAAATTTCAGAAGTACTGAGATGTCCAACACCAACTCTGTGTTTTCCTAATTTTGCATATTATTGTTCCATGTAGAAAGAGGACAAAATTCTCTTAATTAATTATGCTTCTTTTCATTTCTAAATGTTTGAGCATAGTCCGGCTGCATGTAGGTTAAACACATTATAGATTTCTTGGGATCCTAAACACCATTTAAGACAGTATTTCTATAAGAAGATACATTCTGAATTTAAAACAAACTTTTAGAATATAGCATGTTCATAAGTTGGAAAATTTTGTGTTTTAGTTATAAATGTGAATTTTACTTTCTACAATTTTCTTTTATCAAGCTTGTTTTCTCTGGAAACAGAAAACTACCGGTATTAGAGACCAGCGTTAAAAATTTGGCACCTCTGCCTGATTTCTTCTAAGGTTATTTAGGATGATCGTATTTCTTGCTGAGTAAAAGACTTAATGATTGTGTTTAGGCCTTTATATAATTTACGTCCAGCTACTGGCAGTATCTTGGAGGTAAATTAAAGGTATATATTGACTCAGTGTGCTATTAAATGTTGCTTACATGTAGGAAAGAGGTCAGATTTTTTTAAGGATTATGACACAAAGTTGTCTGGGAATTACCACTGTTCTTTCTGTGATTGGTGTACAGACTTGAATAAAGATGATGGATTCATTTACCAACTAGGAATAACAAATGAGTTAAATTTATAAATTCACTTATAATCCATTTGATACATTGCTTAAAAATACTTAACCCTACTTATAGACAGATTTCTCCTGTAAGGATGTGTATTTTCTAAACAACCCAAGGGTGGAACTCCAGCTCTGTCTCAGGAACTACAACTGAAACACCAATGAAATCAATTTTTTATTTACTGTTTCTGATCTCTGCTTCTCTCTACGTAACCTTAGTTTTTTTTCTCCCTGTTTAACTACATTTTTTCCTTGGAAACCATGTCACCAGCAGGTACTTCCAAGTTAGTTTCATTACCTAAAGAGTAGCAGACCCAGCTCTATGCCTTAGCAATCTTAAATCTCAGGGAATGGCTTCTGAATGACCCAGTTTATGTCGGGTGTCCAGACCTGGATCTAGCAGTGTGCCTGGAAGGCAAGGCCATATTGTACCACTCCAGTGAGGAGGCTTGCAGGCTGACTGTGCAGGGGCGGGAGCTGTAAGAGTGGGCAGATAGCACATTAGCTGCCTGTTGTGGCAGACTGTCCATGCAGTCATACACTCATCATTTATATCATGCCCACATATATACTAGACTTGATCTTGATCTATCTCCTTCAAATGTTCTGCTTCAAAAATGATTTTCTTAACCAAATTCTAATTTCCTTTTAAAGGCTACAGGGAATACTATACAGTTATCTTAGACTTAAAGGAAAATGGCTAATGAAAGAGTAAATATAGAAAATCTCACTGAAGTTCACAGAATGATAAAGAAAGTGAAATACTCTTTAGTCTAGCTTTTCCTCTTAAAAATATCCTCACTGAAACATTTCAACAAAAACATTTATTCAAATATGTTATTTTAAATACTGTATTACTTAAGCGAATATTTAAATACTAGTTTCTCTGCATACTGGAGCTGAATTTAATTCTACCTGTCTGCCAAATATATTGAAGCTCCAAATCCATTTTCATTTGCCAGGTTAAATGTTTAATTAAAGTATCACAATCATATCAAATCTGATTTCTTTCTAATAGGGACATGCTGGGGTTTTTTCTTCAGTTAATGGTATGGGATATGCTTTTTCTAAGGAATTTGTACAGGCATGTTTCCATTCCCCAACTACCGGAGGTACCCACTACCTTTGTCAGCTGTTGGGAAAGAAACATTAACTTTCTTAAAAGAAGTTTAAATCATGTCCACTAAATCTAACTACACTTTTGAACCCTTACTGCTATTTTCTTATAATCGGAATACTAATGACTTTTCTTGTACTGTAGAATATCTGGTTTTACATAACAAGTTACTCTGTATAGACTAGTACAATGGAAAAGGATTAGGCGATTTACAAATAACTGACATTCGTTTGTGAGGTATTCGTTCTCTTCTGCTCATGTGACTCTGTTTATGTGACTCAAACATCCATTTCAAATTTTCTTCTCATGTTCAGAGGACATTAATATGCCTTTCGAATATTACAGTCTCTTAAATATACTTCTCTAAAAAAACTGCTAATAACTTTCAGAGTACATCTTATATTTTTAAAAGAGATTTAATATTTAGCCTCCATATGAATTACATAGTGGTTTATACTTTTTATAAAGTTTGTAAAGTATATCTTCTTAGGTTTCTCATATTGGACCTAACTCACTACAGTAAGAAGCATCTTGAGGAGGAGACATTTGAAGCCATAGTGGTAATGATCTTCCTAACTTTTAACTTCCCTGAAAATAGTACCTGGAATTCTTTTTCCTTTCTCTGTGTATTACAAAACTGCAGATTCTTGATGAATGCCACAGTTTCTCTTTCATTACCAGTATCACATGGGTCTCCTGATTTCCTAAATCCAGTGCCCTTCTGTGTGAGGCACGGAATACTTAAGACAAGTTGATGTAGTAGATTAAATAGCTGTCTCATTGTTACAAGTGAAGTGCTTCACACACTTTTATATTTTTGAAATACCTGGCTGTTTCCCAGAAGTTAGGAACCTGACAGTTTCTCCCAGTGATACTTCTCTGTATAAGAATCATTGCAAATAGACTATTTTCCAGTGTGAACTTAAATAGGTTGTCTTAAACCTTGAGACCCATGACTCTGAAATATTTCTAAAGATTTCAGGACATTCCTAAGATACAGGATATACATAGAACCACAGAGCATTAGAACTGTAGCAAAAAAGACAGAACTTAGTCACAATTAGATGAAGCAACTTAACCTCGAGATTCCCATCTTGCGAGAGAGGCAAAACAAGACCTAAAGTACAGGTCCTCTGGTTGCAGGTCAGCATTCTCTTCACTAGTCACTCGAGTCTTTTTTGATGGTGCAGGGTGTCTGTCGTCTCAGTATGAATAAATATTTCAGAGGTTTAAATTATGATTAAAACTCACTACTGTTCAACATTGTTGATTTAGAATATATGGATATTGATTGGAATTATATTAACCCTGTAATGTACCCTGTCCTTTCCTTTTTAAATATATCTTGAATGGCCTTTTGTTTTTTGTTTGTATCTTTAGCATCAAAATAAAACTGCATAAAAGTAGAACTTCTCAAGAAGTGTGCAGTGTTTAATTTTTTTTTTTGCAATTTAAATTTTTCATTAAAAAGTGAAGCCATATGTTTTAGATATTATGGCCTGCCTCTTCATTAAAATTCATGCCGCATATCCAGCTTCGAAGATACTCTCTGTTATTTTCAAGTGCATTGTTCTCAGGATCACTTCAGCCCTGACCACCCTCAGTCTGCTTCAGTCATCTTTTTCTGTGTTTGACGAAGTTTGGGACTGATGGCTTTTCATTGGCTATCTCTAGGATTCCAGTAAAGGGTTCTAACAGGTTAAAAGCAGTGTCCCTGTCCTACCAGCTAACATTTGTACAAAATGCATAGGTCTAAAATAGCAAAACATTGAAGCACCCATTGGAGTGAATCATTTTTCTGGCCCCTCTTCATATTACTCACCTTTGTTGAGTTGTTATGCAACTCTAACATATGAATAAATTAAATGCAACTAAACCTTTTTCTTCCTATACTAGAGTGTCTCAATCTTTTTGAAGGTAGGATAATATTATTGGTTATTTGTTTAACTTAATGTTCTCTCCTTATCCCATGAAAGCACTCCACGAAGTTAAAAAATAAATTGTATTTTTTTATAAAATTCTGGTAAGTAATGTGATGAAAGTCCTTATTCTTAAGCTCATTCAAGACTTCTATGATAGATAAAAATTAGATCTAGAAATCAACATGATAGATCACATAAACGTAATGGCTTTTAACTTCAGCCATGTGCCAACATGATAAAGGCAGCTATTTGCCACCCAATATCTATTCTCTCCTCTTCCTTTATAACAAAACTCTAATATTTAGCTGGATATATTGCTATGCAGACAAAATATCACATTCTTCTTCATATATTGCAGCTAGGTTTGATCATCTGACTGATTTGTATTGTAGCCAGTGAAATGTAAACATAAATATTAAATTGGACTTCCTGTTAGTTTTCTTAAAATAGAAGGAAAAGTGTATCCATTTTTTACATTTGATTGCTTTATGCAGATTTGCTATCTGGAACTTAGAAGCTGTTCTGAATCATAAAGCTAATCCACAGTTTATACAATGTTATATGTCAGTTATATCTCAGTAAAGTAGAGGGTGTTAGGGAGAGAGAGGGAGAGAGAGAGAATTTTTTAATTGGAGAAAAAGGCAAAAGGTTGGAAGTGTTGGAGCAGATGCTGGTGGAAAATGAGGCCCTCGTGACTTCAGCGAGTGGTTATGTCAAGCCTGAACCACTTGTCTCCAGAATTCATTTATATAAGAAAAAAATGACTTCTGTCTTTCTTCAGCAACTATAATTTGGGATTAGATGTATGTAGTGAGAAGTATTTTAACTACTAAAACCTGTAAATGAGCCCCCTAGATTGATAAATTTGAGAGTATACTTCTAGAAAGTAATGAATGTCTTAGAGTAGACCTGGTCTGATAGAAAAGTCATTTTGATTAACAGTCATAAGTGGAAGACACTGGACAATTTCAATTTTTTTGGCAGTGATTAGATTCTTTTTTGCTGGTGCTAATAAAAATTTAGTTTGTGCTAGTAAAGTGAACTCATAAGTCATGAAACAAACCTTTGTGTCCTGTCATGAGAGCAGATAATACTTAGCTGTTGTGTAAATTCATCACATTTAATTTGTCAAGGGAAACTGTAGGGATGGCTCATCCTAGCCCTCTAACACAAGCTATTGCATGGGTTCCCACTGCTGGTTCCAAAGCCCCACTTTGGACAAGCCTTTTACATAGGACATTGATTTTTCTCCCCCCTTGTTAATTCTTTCTCAGACAATTGACAAATTAAGTCTATTTTTTTTAATTGAAGGCAGATTTTGTCAAGCAACCTATGATTTTCAAAGAATTATCATACCCACAGGATGAGTGTTAATGTCTTAATGAATTTCAGCCTAAATCTCATTAATTTAAAGAGATTTATCAAAACTTATCAGCATCAAAGAGTTGAAAATCATTTAGCATTTATGAGTATGTTTCCGTCTCTTAAATTCCAGAATAGGAGAAAATATTTGATTTTAGATTTTTTTGTTGTTGTTGTTAATCAAAATATCTATCCTGCCAGATACTGTGCTATAAAAAATAAGTACCATCTGGGCTCTGTGTTTTACTGCCTCCTCTAAAGAACACTATGCAAAGGAGGGTATGCAAAGTAACAGCATGCTTTATTTAACTGTACTTATGGGATACTTGATGTGGGTACAGTAGGAGTATTCCTAAAAATTGTATATAAATCAAATTGTTTATTTTTATCATATTGCAAAATGTATCAGGAAAACACTAATATAAGAGATTTGCAAGGATTGCTTTTATGCTATGAAATTCATGATTTTGCCAAGGTAACATTTTTATTGTGTGGATTTTCATCAGTCATTTCCGTGTTGCCTGTGTGTTGTTTTTAATTCACCAGCAATATTTGGGCAATCTGGTTTTGAAACATCTTGCCCTAGGGATCATCAGGGTTCTTAGACTTTTCTTACTGGCTAACTAAACTCTGCTGTTCCCACCTTTACCCTCACCCTGCTCCTCCCAAGTGGAGCCTTCTTACTCTTTAGAAGAGGATGACCTTCGCAGATATAAGAGACCATACTTATGTCACAAAACTGTGCTCCCATTTAAAAGCTATAAACTAACAACACACACACACACACCCCACTCTATATGTATTTTCAAAGTGTTTAGCCAATGTATTTGTTCCCTTGGCTTAATTTTCCTAATCATGGATGTCAATCATCACAAAAGATTATAAAGTCTTCATTATAGAATGACAATTTTTCAAAATCTTTTACCAAACCGTGGTATTCCTGTCTTCTGTCTGATGTTCTCTTTTGTCTGTATGCTCTTATGACCAGAGTATCAGCTTTGGGGGCTGATAGACTGACATCAAGTCACAGTTCCATCCCTTACATCATCTATAATATGCTTGTTACCTCAGACAAGTTACATAATGTTTCTGAATCTCAGATTCCTTAATTAGACCAGTAGCTTAGAACTGTTGGGAAAGATCTGTGATAACATTGTGATAACATATGTAATGTACCAAGCTCAGTGGCAAAAACATGTGTCTTTAAGAAATAGTAGCTGTCTTTGAAAAATTATTCTTTATAAAATGTATAATATGGCCACATTCCTATAAATATATCTGCAAATGGAATTTGGTTTAGCTGTAATCTATCATAATGATCACAGTCAGGACTAGTCAAGGAAATTATGGCATATGAGATATCAAGTTAAGTAACTTATTTGTGTTAGAATGCATTTCTAAGTCATATTAAAACTTCACATATAGCCCCAGTTTTAGGGTTTTCAGTTTTGTAAAAACTAAGGCTGTTTCTTACCAGAGGCACTAAAGAGCATTTTGGGTAGAATTTTTTAGATTATTGCACACCTTATTAGGTCTCTAGAGTTGTAACATTAAGTGATAATATGTACTTGAACTCTTAAGGTAATTTTACTTGGGTTAAATTTACTTGGGTAATTCTATCTATATTCACACAGAAAATTTTATATTTGAGCAAGCAGTTATGTTAAAGAGCACCGGTTTGGGAGTAATCTTAAATCTTTCTAGCAATATGTCTTACCTTGATGAAAATCTACAGAAACTCTCATCCAAGTACTAAACATGCCTTACCCTGCTTGGCTGCTAAGATCAGAAGGAATAAGGAGTGTTTGGGGGGGGGGCGGTAAGACTGGCTGAAAAATACATAGGAGCTCTCTACTACTTTTGCAAATTTTCTATAAGTTAAAATTATTATAAAGTAAGTTTTTTAAGTGACAGAGAGTCAGTGAATGTAAGTTTCTTCATCTATAAAGTGGAGATGATAATGTCAGATCTTCCTACCACATAAAGTTGTTGAGAAGATCAACAAGTAAGGCAGTATAATTTAAACTCAAAAATGCTGCTTTTCTATGCAGTCATTCTTCCTCACTTTACTCACCCCTTTTACCACCTCTGATCTTCATCTTTCTTGCTGCCAGAGTTGCCCTTTGCTTCTTAAAGTTTTTGTGGTTACTTTATTTAAGGTGAAACACACTGCCTCACATCACCAAGTTACCAAAACAATTCTCCTTTCTTCATCTTTCTTTGTAATCCATTCCACACCCTCTGTGGCATGCCTTCATTAAGCCTTCTTACTTAAGAACTGGGCCTAATGGCCACTGACATTTAATCAAATAACAGTTATAATACATTTACTCATGAGTAAAGGCTGATTAAAAATTGGGCACTGACATCTGAGGATGGGAATTTCATCATCAAATATCTTAACAGAAACCATTTTGTTAAATAACTATAATTATAGGTTTTGCATTTATGATTCCAGGGGATTTTGCTATTCTGCATTCTTTGAAGCCCAAGAGGCCGTCATAGATTTTCAGGCTACTTTGAAATCCTGAATTTACTTATAGCCAGGGCTTCTTTAGGAGATAAGTTTCTGCAGGACTTTATCTTTCCAAGCTTTTGAACCCACAGTTACCTCAGAGATGATTCCTATTTTTGTTTACTTTTTAATTAGGCAGACTTTTTAAAGATAAGAATTGAAAATAGACATTAATTTTCTGAATGTGTATACATTTCTTCTTTTTCCTGGGAAATATTTAGGAATTTGCATTTATTACATTTGAAACAAAAGCAATTTGGATAGCAGTTGTATCTCATTATTCACTATTGTATTCTTATTATAGTCATATTTGGTCATGTCTATTTCTGTTGTTTTCTTTTTTTCAGTGATTAAATCTTGGCATATGTGGTAATTCATTTTCTTCCTTTTGTTTTGTGCTAACTCGTGCTCTCAGCTCAGTCAGTCTCTGTGGCAGATTTCTGCTGATGAACTTGCTTGTTTTTGACTCATGAAAACAACTCAGGCAATTATGAGAAAAGAAACTGTAGCTTTAAAATGGTTAAGAACGTTTTCTGTTGGGGAATAAACAACTTAATTTGATTTGTTTTCTTTCTAATCTTAACTCATATGGTGTCCAGTTGTAAAAGCTTATTTTTTCTTCCTAATATATTCCCTTGAGAATTTTTCCTAGACCAGTGATTTCATTTCTTCACTGGTGCATAATGTAGTAGACTTTATTATTCATCTTGTCATGGTTTCATATTTCTTCTTTTGAGGTTTTAAAGCATGTGTGATTCAGATTTTTTTATAGCTATATTTTCCTTCACTTGAAAATTTCTAAATAATTTCACCACTTACTAGGATACCTTCTTAGAATACATAAGGTTCAATATATGAAGAGCCAATTTTTAAAATATTTTTTAAACTGAGATTGAAACTCTCAACATAAATTATAGATAATGAAGACTATAAACTGGTCATTCTGATCCATTCTTGAACCAGTTATCTCTACAACTCATAATATTTCTGGCAGCAATAGCGTAATTTTTAGATAGAGAGTAGGATTCTGATGAGAAGTGAGGGCAAGTCCAATTACATTGGCTCGGAAAGGTTTAAGGTAGCGGCATTTGTTCTGGTCCATGTTTTAGGAGCACTCTTTTATATGTGCTCCATAGAAAAGCCTGTCATTTTTGTAGAAGACCATGATATCAGAACCAAGGAGGGATTTAACAGAAATGATACAATATGATTATATTTTTAAAAGATCACTCTGACTAATGTGTGGGGATTAGTCATTCCATCAGTATCATGGTCATCCTGTGAGTCTCACATGTGAAATTGCCTCTGTTTTGAAGTCAGATATAAAGAGAGGCACTATGCTTATTCATTGAGGGGCAGGCAATATAGGAAAGCCCGGTGGTTTTCAGGTTCTGTCCTACAATTTTTGGTGTTTCATTGAGAAATATCTTTAAGAGGAGAAAGAACATTGGAAAGTTCTAAGTCTCCTTCCCTCACCTCTATCAAAGTATCTCTGCTTTTAACACTTTTCATTTGTGAGTGTTCATAGGAAAAAGAGCATAGAGTTTAGGGTAAGACAGACCTGGTTTCAGATTGCAGCACACCTTACTTGCTTAGCAGCCTTACACTAGTTACCTAACATGTCTGAGCCATAGCTTCTTCATTTTAAAAATAAGAATCATGTCTGCAGTAGTTTCCTTCAATTGAATTATATCTGGAAGAAGTAAAAGAGAATGTAAAGGACCAAGTGTGGCATCTGGCACATGATGTAGAGTCAACCAGTGTTAGTCCACTTCCCCTTAGACTAGTGGTTCTCATTCCAGTATGATTTTGCTCCCTAGGGAATATTTAGCAATGTTCGGAGACATTTTTGGTTTTCTCAACCCAGAGAGTAGTGGGCAGATACTGTTGATATCTAGTGGGTAGAGTGGCTAAGCATCCTACTGCAGTGCACAGCACAGTCCCCACAACAAAGAATCATTGAGTCCAAAATGCCAATAATGTTAAGATTGAGAAACCCTGGCTTTGAGGTGTTAACACACACACACACACACACACACACACACACACACACACACACACAAATATACATACATATATATACATACACACACACATATATATATGGACTCATTCCACCAATACTTATAAAATACTTGTCATGTGTCAAGCTCTGTAGAGGCTTTGGGGATTTAACAATGAATAAAATAGGCATAGTCTCTGCCATCAAGGAGCTTACATTCTACTTGAGGAGAAATAGAATTTATTTATTGTTAATAAATAAATATGTAATATTGTGACAGATGATAGGAAGAGCTTATAAAGAAAAACGAAGCAGGGTAATGGAGAGAGGGTGGCATGGAGGGAGCTGCTGTTTTCATCAGAGACAGCTTCTCTGATAAGGTGACCTTCGACAGTAAGTAGGGAAGCAAGCCAGTGGTGTGGGATTGAGATATTCTAAACAGAGGTACAGCAAAGCTGAGGCCCCAGGATAGAAATGCGTTTGCATTTTTATGAAACATCAGGATAGGCTAGTGTGGCTGGAGTAGAGGGAGGGAGAGAGGGAGGGAGGGAGGGAGGGAGAGGAAGGAGTTGAAATCAGAGATAACAGGGCACCAGATTATGTAGGGTTTTATAGGCCAGTCTTAGGATTTGGGGTTTATTCTACGTGTGTTGAAAAACTATTGGAACTTTTGATCATAAGTAGCGTGATCCAATTTTCATCTTTTAAAAGGTTACTCTGGCTGTTGTGTGGCTATCGTTGTGGACTGGCAGGGATCAGGGTGACAGGAAAAGGGGAAGCAGGAAGACCCATTAGAAGATTATTGTAGTAATCCAGGGGAGGGATAATAATGATGGTTTGAGCCATCATAGCAATAAAGGTGAAAGGTGATAAAAATTGTTTTATTACAGATATATTTTAAAGGTAGAGCTAATGGAACTTGCTTAGAGGGTATTGATTGATAAAGTAAATTAAGAAAATTTTTTATTTTTTTAAGGAAAAAAATCCTATTGAAAAACTCAGATGTGACACATAGTAGCAACAAAGGGAAGGAGGACCCTTCCCTGTTCCAAACAGAGTTCTGTATATCCTTCAAGAGAGTGGTGAGAGCCATGGCACCCTGACAGGATTCACCCTTTCTAGGATTTTATTTTAAAGGTGCCAGACTGTCTATGGCCATGCTACCCTGAACAAGCCCAATCCCATCTGATCTCGGAAGCTAAGCAGGATCAGGCCTGGTTCATATTTGAATGGGAGACCAGCTAGGAAGACCAGGTGCTGTAACTGTAAAAAATAAAAAATAAATAAAAAATAAGGGATCGTAATCTGACAAGGTTCTTGCAATCTCTGAGGTCAACCAAGGGTTGCCTTGCCTAAAAATAGATAGATGATAGATAATGGATGGATGGATGGATGGATGGATGGATGGATGGATGGATGGATGGATGGATGGATGGATGGATAGGTAGGTAGGTAGATAGATAGATAGATAGATAGATAGATAGATAGATAGATAGATAGATAGATAAAACAAAGGTGCCAGACTTTTCCACTACATAAGTGAAGTCAACCTCCATCAGTATGCATACTGGACTGCTTGATAGTTTTATCTTGGCTAAATCAAAATGGAAAGGTCTATAAATCTAACTCAAAGTTAAAGAGAAAGTATGAACTAAATTTTATGTAATAGTGGCTTTATGTACATATTTTCCAGGCAGATGTTACAAAGTTTTACCCTAAATGACCAAAATATTTAACTATATCCTTGTATATTTGCTAGACTCTAAAGCCATGTTGGCTCATCTGGATATTACATAAACCTACAAGAATTTTTAGGAATGCTATTCAGAATACCTAAATAGCTTACACATATTAACATACTATGGTCACTTTTAGATATACAGCCAAGTAAAAACCACAAAAAAAGGGTTACAGCATCCTCAATTAGGAAAATAAAAGAGACATCAGTCTTCTATTACATCGAAAAGTAGTTTGAGCAAAAATTCATATATTTTTTATATTATTTGCCAACTTAGTTGTTATAGAGCATGCTTACAGTTTTACAAAAATGTTAATAAGAATTAGTACTAAAACTACATGAGGATTTACAACCAAACATGGAATTAGGTTGTATAGTACTAGGCTATTGAAAAAAATAATAATACTTTTCTTAGCACACATTTTATCCTGGGACAGGAAATATTTTATTGTGTATAATTTTCCCAACTACTAGCTTACTAATTCAGATTTAAAAATTTAAACAGACATTAAACCAATTTTAAGTATAACTTATATTTTCCTTATACAACCAATTCAGGCTCAGTTTTGATAGCTAAAAATATCTAGAGAAGTAAAAACTCCTATACTTTCATTGATGAATATATTTAGACCCGTAGAATATAGGCCAAAAAAATCCAATATTTTAAAATGACTCTGATACAAACTAATATCACAAATATTCTTTTGTGTATGTCTTAATCACTGATGCCTTGTACTTGCTGAAAACTACTTATTTTTAGCACAAATTCCTTTTAAATCCCTTGAATGTTCTAGAGTCTACAGCTATTTCTTTAGGAAACTTCTTATAATTACTGTAACACATTCTTAATTGTATTATAAAAATCTGGTATATTATAAAAATCACTCTGAGAGAACAAATTAACATCAAAGAAAACCTTTATTTTTTAGGTTACAAAATAGAAAATATACTGTATTTTTATTCACTTATATAATTTAGAGAAAATTCTGGGTCAAACTTAAACTTCTGATTAGAAGATTACATCAATCAGGATTCTGAGTTGGCTCCCTTAATATTGTAGTAATATAATCTCTCTCTTTCTCTCCCTCTCTCCTTCTGGCTCTCAGTCTCTGGTCTCGTCCACCTCTTCCTCCCCCTCTCTGTCTTCCTCTCCCTCCTTCCTCTCTCTGAACATATATCCAAGCCTTTGCTCTTTCTCTGATTTTCTGCCTCTTGAGTAACTGCTTTGATTATTTTTGTGTGTGGACATTTATTTAATGACCTCCTGTAAGTCAAGCAAAATCAACTCAAGAGGAAAGATTCCTTTACTTACAACTTTTTTTTCTGATTGTAATTCATTTAAGAAAAAAAAGCAATGTTACTGAAGTATGTAACTGAATAGTAAGCTTCCTATAGTGCTACCTCCAGAGTTAATTACTATTGAAAGTACACTGTATCTGCTTCCAGACATTTGCACACACATGTGGAGAGTGTGTGTGTGTGTGTGAACACAAATGGGATCAAGGCACATACATTCTAATTCATAACTTGCTTTTTTCATTAATAATACATTCTTGAAGCAATAATTATTTTTTAGGAGAGACAAAAAGTAGCACTTATAGGAAAGTGCCAGGAGTCTAGAAGAACAAATCACAAAAGAGAAATAATGTGACCTGGTATCTTCAGGGAAAACTTTCTAGAGGGGGGTGCTGCCTATTCTGAAAGGGAAGAAGTTAAATTGTCATGTGGGCAGGGGAGGGAATGGCCAGCACTATAATGTGGGAGGGACAGGGGACAGTAAAAACATAGCAGATGTGACAAAGGATGACATGAGTAAAGCAAAGAATATGTTATGTTTTAGTGAAAACAATGTCTGCCTACATAGAATGGGCCAGATTTTGTCTGTGTTTGGAAACCAGGCATTTGATCTTTATTTTGATGCAGTGATTAGCTGAGAGCCATTTGTGTCAGTTTATGATACAGAGGAATGAAAGTTGGTGGAGAAGAGGCAGGGTTGGAGGAGGGCCTACTATTGTAAGGTCTTACTAAGTGTAAAGGCCTTTTCTCTGTTTTTATTTAAAGTTTTGTACCCAGATAGGTTGAGAGAGTTAAAATGTAGAAGGAACCAGCTAGGAACCTGTTGCAGTAATTCAAGCCCAAAATGATGAGCTTTGCAGTAGGCATAAAGGCAGGGAAAAGAAATCTACCAAATTTTTTAAGGGAATCTCTTGGGTAGGGGAATCTACTAAAATACAAACCAACCCAACAAGCAGAACAAACACTCACCTGGGCGCTGACTGAGTTGCTTCTGCAATGATCTAGGTAAACTCTTTAAGTTTTCTGGACCTCAGCTTCCTTGTTTACAATGAGCTGAGGATAAGTTTGTTCAGGATTCTGTGGTGTTTACTGATCTCTAAGTATCTGTCTGCAAATAGACCACAACATACATGACCCTGCATAAACATTCCATAATTCATATATTGTCTGTTGCTGGATGCTGCAGCTCACCACTCTATTTGAAATTTCCAAGTTCAGCAACCAGTTTCTCTCAAACATGAAGTAGTTGGTAGCTTATCACTGGCATTTTGCCTTTTCCATGCAGAAAGGACTTTGCATTTCAATTGTAAGACTTCTAAGAGTAATCAGAATATGATTCAAAAAAAAAATCTGAGATGGAAGTGAGAGCAGATAAACTTTCATCTTGGTTTAAAAGTTATGTTCTGTGATTCTGCGTTGCCGAAGAAAGATAAATGTCATATGTCTTGAGAAGCTGCCAAGAGATATGCCAGCACGTAGCTTCTATAACTATTACATATGCTTCAGTGAAAGCATGTGGAAAATTTAAATGAAACTTCATGCTGCGTAAATAATCCAGCCTCATACCTCAGACTGGTATAGGCAGGGGCAAATGTTGATTGTCATTGCTGCAAGTAGTTTTCAAAGACACATCCAATTTCACATTAATTGAAATCAAAACTTTTCACTGCAAATTTAAATTAACAAATACATACTGAGAATCTGTTGTGTTCACAGTTTTAAACAAACAAATTATACTAGGTACTGCATCTGTAGAGATATTTGCTTCCCTGTTTTCATTTAGGTAGGACCCAAAAATGAGTTCATCTGGCATGGAATTCTGCCTTCTAAGTTTGTTTTACAGTAACCAGAAAAAGCTGTAACTTCTTGGTAGTGAGATGAGTGACAATTAAGCATAACTATTATCTTTTACATTTCAAAAAGCCATTCTAGTTAAAATTTTAAAATATTGTTGAGTGGAAAATTTTAGGAGTAATTCTTTCCAAAGTAGTTTTTCTATGTATACCTCTATATGGTAATACTTGCTGTATTGTAATACTAGTAAAGTTCAATTTGAGTGTGTAGCATATTTTTATCAGTTTTCAAGAGCACTGTTGATACTTTAAGAAACTAAGGAGTGGGTAGACTTGACAGATTAAATAGACGACGAACTGGACTTGCAGATACAAGAGCATGACTAATCCAAAGATGACTTTACATTCATGTGGCAGTCTGAGATCAGAAAAGCATTGTGTAATCTGAGAATGTTCAGTATAAATAAAAGCTATTATAAACCTACTATGATTATTCAGTGTGATACCTCAGACTAGGTCATTTAGGACCAAGTTTTCCATGTAGCTTTGCCTCTTTTTTTCCTTCTCTAAATTTCAGTGTCCTCAACTGGAATTTGGAGCTATTAAAACTGTTTATCTTAGAGGTTATTGTATTGCTCTATGTAAAAGTAGGCATTGTTATTCTTTTTTACTAAGCTTATGATTTTCCCCCTTACATCTTTTTCCAGAGATTTTTTACAGTACCAGGAATAGTAAAGGACAGCCAATGTACATGTTAATGTGGAATGGAATAAGTAATCTGAATAGAGGCAGAAGGGAAAGTGGAATTAGGACAGCACAGGAAATAAATCCAAACTTACTTAATAGTTGGCAATGTCTAGAGTTTTTTAATGGGTCTTTGGTTTAAAAAAATAAAAGCTGCCTACCCTCTCTGAAATTCATACAATTTGATTACAGATATTACAGTTTCTGATTTTAGATCAGCCAGCAAGGATTTATATGTATTTCTTTTGCCTCAGTCTATCGATCCATCTGCCCAGTCATTCAGCTAGCCAGCAAACATTTACTGAGTCCCAGGGAAATCCAAGCTAAACATTGGCCAACACTGAGATCATAGAAGCAAAACATAGTTAATGTTTTTAAAGAACACAGAGTCCATGAAGGTTAAGTATATACTGCTTTTACCAGGATTTAAGGTGATAGTATAAAGGACAGGAGATAATATAACCAGATGTTGAATGATTTGGATCCTATTATAAGGCCAAATTTGTCTCTTTCTTTTGATTATTTGAAACAGTTGATGGGGAAGAGGAGTAAACAAAAATTAGTATGATATGCATATCTGAATCACTCTCATCATCATCTTCACATCCCAGTTAGTGTCTCTGATTTCATGTTGAGCTTACTTGACCACGCTTTGAATAGTGTGCATGCTTTTTATGACAGGGCTCACACAGGAAATGATAATATTTTTATGTGACACTAAGGTAAATAAACAAGGTTACATATACCCTTCGGGGTTCTGTGCCCACCCCCTTGTGTGGCATCCAGAAGGTTGAGGAGAAACAGTATCTGTACACACTTGTGATAGGTTTGCAGCACAACAGTCCACTATCAGGTACATTACAATTTGTATACTCTGCAATAGATTATCTCCAGGTTGTGTGTTTTGTGCTGACCCTGGACCTCACTAATTTGATTTTTTCATGAACAGTTTAGACATGTTAATTATAGTAACTACATGATACATTTTAGTAATACAATGTGTAGAGTTTAGAGGATACCAAAGAGAATTATTGAAGTAAAAAATTATTGTAGGTTGGAGATAGCTTTTTATAATGAAAATAGGCCAGTTCAAGAATTGGAAGTCCTAGGCTTCAGTTCTAACTTGGTCATTTTTGACAAATCACTTGTCTCTGAACCTCAGTTCCCTTATCTTTAAAATGAGAGTGATTGAACAAGATAAACGTTAAGTTACCCTCTATCTCTAATATGCCATCATTTTGTACTGCCTATACATCTTCGATTTGGAGTCAACTGCTTTGCACTGTTTGCTGTGAGCTCAGCTGTTAGTAAATGGCTTCCTTTGCATGCCTTAGGGCCAGCTTCATGGGGCTCCTTAGAAGCTAGAGGAATTGGAATCAAACTAAGATGCTTAATGAAGAAAAAAGAACAGGCACTGAAGAGGGCTTCTGAAAGAAATGAAGTTAGCTAACAGTAATGTAAAGGCTTTCAACATCTTTTAAATGTAGTCAGATGATAGGCTTTGCAATTCAAAATATTCCAACTAGCTATACATCTCATTTAATTAAAGCTGACAACATGGCAACATTAAACTCTTAGGGTTACGTTTTTCTAACTTTAATTCCTAGAAATACTTATCACAGATATATCAACTATCTGAGCATATATGTAAAAGTCAAAACTTGATTGTTCAACTTGGTGGAAGAAAAGGACTTCCACCAAGGAACTTCCTTATTGTAGACTAAAATGGTAGCATTTGTTCATTTCACAAATATTTTATTGTTTATTTATCATGTGTCAGCTATTTTCTAGGATCTAAAAATTCAAACTTGAGAGGCCCCTGCTATAGTCAGAATCAGACAGACAGATGGACTGACAGGCATGATACAGTATTAGCAGTCTTAGAAGTGTTTTTAATAAACAGATTAGTAACTGTTTTGTTATGTTCAAAGCACATAAATTCACCCTTCCTTCTCATTTTCCATTAGCAAAAAAAAAAAAAATCACATACCAGTACATTAAAAAAAGACCAATCTAAATTATGCATTCACATACCAAAAAATGCTTTCTAAGTACATAAAAATTCACCCAATAATATACCGTTAAAAAAACATGATGTTTCGGATACACACAGAAGAGGATTCATATGCACATACATATGTATGTGTATAATACACCCATAATATACATATGTGTGTGTAATATTTACTAGTGTATGTTCAAAAAGGATACATGAACCTAAAGAGTAAATAAGTTTAAAATAAACAAATCAAGAGAGTTTTGTATCAGCACATATGTGTGTTTATATGTGTGGAGGAGACTTAGGAAGGAAAGAAGGGAGGGAGGAAGGGGTGGAAGAGAAGAAAGGGAAAAAATACTCAGTGGTCTTAGAAGGAACCACAGTAGTTAGTAAATTTTACCTTACTTCCCACCTCCCATCTATATCTTTTCTGTATTGAGCTGCAGCTAGTATATCATTATTCATTTTATCAATGGATATATCATTGGAATTCAGTTGACTACTTACCCAAATCAAACAAAATGAAAAAATAATAATTTTAGTTTAAAAAACTACAAAAATATCTACAGACATTATAAGTGGTACTTATGTACTCCAACAACCGTGATAAAGAAAATTTGCTGAAAGTCCTTCCAAAGCAGAAAAAAAATTAAAATCTCAGGGAGTTTTTTCCTTTACTGGCCAGAAATTCATTCCAAGAAGTACCAGCCTGTCTCATTTCAAAATGCTTCCCTCACCAAGGAAGCGGAAGCGGTTGTATTCTTTCCCACCAAACTGTGGGCAAATTATAATTATCCTACCTCGTGTGGGACAATGAAGCAGCAAACATCTGCTATACTGAATCAGAAACCCACGAATGAAGCTGTACCAAACTGTGAATCATACCTGGACTCAGATGAAAGGATTTGTGTTGTGTTTACCTTTTTCTTTATTTTCTTTGCAATTTAAAATATGGATTTGTTAGCTCTGGCTCCATTTTCAAACTGAAGGGAAATGGATTCCATTCTTTGACTCCAATTTTAATATATAAAAATCCCACCTTTAAGGTAAATGGGCAGTAATCATTAACAGTTTGATTTGTTATTTCCTCACAGTTTCTTTTCTTTAAAATGATGGTACAGTTAAGAAAATTTAGAAGTGCACAATCTATGAAGTAGGATCCTTTAGTTTTTTCCTTCTGCTATAATGGCAGTAACAGGAGTGGAACATGGCATTTTAAACCTTATTTCCAAGAGAAACAAGCTTCAAAACACTGTTACTTATAATTTTATGTATTATGGTATTTGTCAGTCCTAAACTGTTTACCTAGAGTTAGGAAAGGAAAATGGAACTTCAATTCTAAGTTTTAGCTGTGAAAACATATATTAATCTACTTGCTTTTTAAAAAAAAAATTGTGCCTTTTTATTTTTATCTATTAGAGAGCAGAAAGACAAACTCGAATTATGGATTCAGCTCAATATGCAGAATTCTGTGAAAGTCGACAATTAAGTTTCTGTAAGTAAGCATTTAACTTTGCTTCATTATATGTTTAAGAGATGATGAGTTACAGATATATTAAAGTATGACACAATCTCTGTTCCTTAGAAATGGATGAATTTAGTATATGTAACACAACTGTTACAGAAACAGCCCCTGCATTGTAGGGGTGCCCATAAAAGATTTTACCCCACTGTTACTGCTTTGCAATTAATAGGAGTTTTAAAGGGTATGTGTAATACACAGAGAGTCATGTTAATTATTCACATTACTTTTAGTTAGAGAAAATCCACTTTTCCTAATATTCCCATTTTACTTTCTTTCCCAGTGTCTTAGTCATATTCACACTATTATTGCTGATTATACTTGACCCATAATGGACTTGTAGTACAATCATGACATTTAAAAGCTCCTAGTATGTATTCATAAATAACAAATTTTTCATTTATTTATGCATACTCATATTACCACAGAGGAGCATATCAATAATCTCTTCCATCTTTGTCTATAACCTCCTGCTGTGGCACGCATTCGGTGTTAGCCAAATTCATTACTCCATGCTCTTGTAATACTAACAACCACGTGGTAAAATGAGTGCTGTCCCATCACTGCACACAGGCTTACTAAAAGTACACTAAGGCTCATGATAAATAGTGGGCTCAATTATATAGCAGCACATCCTTACAGCAACTCAGTAATGACTAAAACTTTCAGGGTAAAGGTCAAAGAGTATGTGTGATGAAAAGTCCAGTTACAAATCTGACAAAGTAGCACATGACCCGCTCTGAGGGATTGCAGACACAATGGTGTCTTTAAACGAAACGCTGTTATGTGGTCACAATAACAATAGATTTGATTTGGAAAAAGAAAATGAGAGCTTCGTTTATAGATCATAAAGTGCAAATAAATGACACATTTCAAATAGTGCCCCATGTAAATGTCAGTAAAATATAGGAAAACATGTTTTGGAAGATTTTTTTCCTAACTAAATATACTTTGCAGGCTGACTAACAATTTGGCATCATACATCTGTGAAGCATTAAGTAAATGACACTTCAGATCATGGCAATTTCAGCAAATGAAAGGTTTTTGTATTGTAATTTTTAGGTTTAAAAATGGCATTCAAGTCTTTTATAAGTATAAATCTGCAGTTTATAAAGTAACATTTAGTGCTATTGAACTATTTTTTTAAATCATTTTAAATTTAATTCACTTAAAGGAACAAAAGTGCTATTTGACACTAAAACAATATAGTTATTAAAATGTTCTAATACACCTTTTATTTGAAAAGCAGCTTTTTATTAACTCATTTTTTTTGTTTGTAACAATAATAAACTATTACAGACAAAAACTGATATTTTCTCTTTATAAAATAATTATAGTATAAACAGTATATTATGCTTAAATTTTTTCTTTAAAGAAGAAAGATTTGAGCATTTAAAAATATGTTTCTAAGCACCTCTAGGTGCTTCATTATGAAACCTTAGCGGGAAAATCTATTTTGTATGCCAAAATACTGTGTTTGAGAATGCTTAATCCACTTGGGTCAGCAAATTCAGAATTGATACCCACACTGGTCAGAGTGTTAGGCTCATTTCATTCTTCTTCTTCTGATAGGAATTGTGATCTAGTCACATATCTTCTTAAATAGTTGATCATAGCATTCACTAATCAGGGCTACTGGTGCATTTTAAAATAGCAAGTCTATAAGTTTATAGGCTGAGGGTAAGTTGTAGAATCGGGACAGTGGTAAAATTCACCAGTCTTTTGTTTTATATTTATATAAGTCAGAGAGTCATTTCCCTTAGTCTTTAAAGCTTTAATGTAGTTACAATTTGATAACCTTTTTACAATCCTTTTCTTTCAACTTTTTGTTTTATATATGAATTTTATAAACAAATATCTTGATTTGCTTTTTAGTCAGTCTGAAAGTCTCTTTATTTTAATTGATGAATTTAATTTTAATGTATTTAATGTATTTAATTATTTGTACATTTGGGTTTATATATGCTGTCTTATTTTGTGTTTTAAATTTACTTTGCTTTTTTTTTTGCTTCCTCTTTTTTTATTTGTTTGATTGATTGAGTTTTTCCATTCCATTGTTCCTCAATCATTTAATATATATTATATTTTTTATTTTAGTTGCTATCCTTAATTTTTAAATATACATCATTGACTTAAAATTTTTAAAGTTGTTCAATAGTAAAATTTTCTTCTTGTCCTAATTTTGTTTTTCCCAGGGCTTTGTAAGTGGTTAAAATACTCATTTTTGTCTTAAAAATGGTTTTATTCTGCCCTCATATTTCAATGGTAGTTTAGTTGGGTAGAAAAATTTTAGGCTAGTAATTATTTGTTAAAATATGATTTTATCTGTTTTTGGTAAGAATTCTGCTATCTCCTTGTTCTATATTTTCTCTGTAGGAGATACTAAGAGAATGAAGATACATTGCCTCCAGGTCCTCTGTTACATGGGGAAATGAACAGACTGACGATCAGTAGCTGACCAATAAATATTTATAGAAGGAAGGAAAGAAGGAACCTGTACTCTTAAAGGTCCCAGAGAAAACCATGCCCTCTGAGGAGGGCTATTCTCAAATAGTCTTCACCCAAAGAACAGTGGTTTTGAGGAGATTAAAATAGCAGAAGATTTCTTCAGACTGGAATAAGCATTGCACAGGGTTCTGAGGGAAGGATCAGGAATGGAAAGACTGGTGAAAAAGGGTGAGGCAGAAATAATGTAATAGTATACAGGGATGAGAGAATGGAAAATTAGGAGAAACATGAATTTTACTAGTGATCATTGATGAGAAAGATACAAAAATGTATAAGAATTAAGTAACCTTAAATTTCCATATAGTATCATTGTCTGGAGTTGTTTTAATTCCAGCACAGGCCAGAAACCCAGATAGTATTCGAAAGCTAATAATCCTAGGAGATTTTGACCTTTATTCAGGATTCTATTTAAATTGTTGACCAGTTTCCAGAATATATTGAGAAAAGGGGTAAAGGAAAAGGAACTCATTCATTCTAATGCCCCTTCACTTATCAATGGAAATAACTATCATGACTAGTGATGTCTGTACCTCTTTTTCTGGAACCAACAATGTCCTGAAAGGTTCCATCTCTGAAGGTATTCTACTCCAGGCGACAGGAAAAGAATTAGCTCAGAGAATCTTTTCTTATTGCTGGAATAGCAGTAACTCAAGTAAGTTTATGGGACCTCTGTGCATCTTTTTGATGTATAGAAATGTTTAGAGCCTAACCTTCTACTGAAGAAATCTCTTTCAATCTATTTGTTTGTTCATTCACTTATTTCTTCTAGAAATATTTTTTGTGAGTCTTCTAATGCCAGCACTGTTCTTGGTGCTGGGGATATACAGTGGTGGCCACATGGTCATTGTCCCTACATTTTCAGTACTTAAAATCTAGTGAGAAACCTACTAATTTCTTTGCGTAGGCGGACAGATCTGATGGAATACTAAGAACTATCTTTGCTCTTGCTTTTAAAATAAATTGTTTATTCCCTCTCCCTCATAGTCACAAAATATTTGTTTCTGTATTCCTAACTATCTGTCAAAGGGAGAAATGAAGAAGGTACATTTTATTGATCTTGCCAAATTGCTGTCTGTTAACTTTAACTTCAGAAGTATTCCACAGATGTTAAACGAGTGTTTGTGAGCTATTGCAGCTTACTAGTTAGATGGAATGTGGCATGTCAGAGAGCATTTAGAAGATTGGTTACTTTAGGGAGATAACTTTAAGAGGGATTATCATAATTCTGCCACAGCTGACAACTTTGGATGTGCGCTTCAATAGCAGGAGTTAAGGTCTTCTGTGATTTATTTAGAAAAAATCTCTTCTGTATGTGGAATCCATGAAGGCTCTATCCATAAGGATCAAAACATCATGCCATGAGTTACTGTTAAGTGTTTTATAGACCTGAGGGACCAGATTAATCAAAAGAATAATCAGTAGGGTTTTTAAAAGTGATTATGTTATAGACTTGATAAAATCTTCACGATCAATCTTTTCCCTCCAGTTTGCTAGTTAAATTAGTAATATCTAATGAGGGCCTTATATCAAGTTAAACTCTGCTTAGCACTGTGGCAGGTTAGAGATATTTAACAGAGGGTTCCATATGTGCTTGGTACTGTTAGGTATGTAGAGAGACATGACACATGGTATTTGCCAATAGAGGGAAATTATAAGCAAACTGGAAAGAATATCTGATGATATAAGTGTTCAGTAAATGACTAGAATGGAGTATATCTTTGGCCTCTATGGGTAGGATTCTTGTGAATGAAGAGTGATTGGAAGGCATTCCATAGAGGGAAAGGAACAGGGGCAAACACAGAGAAGATTATACTCAAGGCCACAGGACACTTTAATAGAGAACGATGTAAAGGCAGGTTTAAATCATTCGGGATGGTTTTGAAAGTCAGGCTTAAGAATTTGGACAACCTTTGTAATCAGGAAAATGTAACCGCAGTCTTAGATCAAGCCAGACAGCAGTTTATTCTATCTGATTCTAAATTGATGACTTTTAACCTGTAAGAAATGCATTTTGAGTGGTATTAAAAATACAATTTCTGTATGTTCCTCTTCTTGTATGTAACAGGTTCTTTCTAGCAAGTCCCCCCCCCAACCCACAGGAATAAATAAAAAGTTACATCAAGCAAATAACTCTTCTTACTCTTGTTATAACATAGGCTGTGGCCAATGGTAATTTATAACTGATTCCAACACAGCAAGAGAAGTGCTAAACATTAAATAGTTTAGTATACTATGTTATGTAGCATAAATACAAAATAAAGGACCCAAATGTGTAAGGAATTTTGGGGGACTAGACTAGACTCTAATAAAACTTTAAAAACTTTGTATTTTGTATGTATTATCTTTCATATGCAGTTTTCAAGAGACATATTCATTTTGTGATAGTAATTTGCAGTATTAAAACACTTCAAAAATTAAATGTTCTATACTTGTTTTTTTAATGGCTAGCCAAAAAAGCCTCCAAATTTCGAGACTGGTTGGACTGCAGCAGTATGGAGATAAAACCCAATGTTGTCGCTATGGAAATTTTAGCATATTTAGCATACGAAACTGTGGCACAGGTAAGAATTTTAATCTGTCATATCAAGCCATACATGGCTGCTTTCTCCTTATTTCTGTCTATGATCAGTTCTTCTTCCACTTGCTGCTCTGCCAGGAATAAGAACAGCCACAAGTTTTCTCCTTTGACCATCTTATCATTTTCTGAAACTTAGTTCAGTTATGTTTCTTTGCATCTTCAGCTGTGGTGGGTATAGGGTAAAAGTGACTGTTTCTTGCAACTTTATTATTACCAGAAATGAAATTCTGCATACTTTTTCTCAACATTGAATTCTAAGTACACATGCCCTGTTTAGAGATTACTTTTGAGCTTTGAAAAATACTCAATAGATAAGTACAATCTACTGAGTGCTTGCAAAAATCTGAGTCTAGAATCGGTGTCCTCTGGCAGTTTCTCAGAGCATGGTCCTTAGACCACAAGCAACATCATCTCCTTGGTTCTTGTTTAAAATATAAATTTCTAGACTGCATCCCAGAGCAGACATATTGATTTAGAATCTCAGGGCTTGAAGCCTAGAAATCTGTATTTTAAAATGCTTCCTTAGTGATTATGAAATAAAGTTTCCCTAAAGGATCAGAATATATCATTTCTGTCCATTGGTAGGTTCATTTACCTGTCAATGAAAGCATATGCTCATGTCAACAATAAAGATTTTTAGGCAGACAGTGTTATCAATAACATTTAGAATGTATTGCTTTTAGTTGTGCCACTTCAGTGACATACATGGTTATTTCCAGCTATGTGACTTTATTTTCATTGCTCTGATCTTCTAGTTAGTGGATCTGGCTCTTCTTGTGAGGCAGGACATGGTAGCCAAGGCAGGAGACCCCTTCAGCCATGCCATTTCGGCAACCTTCATTCAGTATCACAACTCTGCTGAGGTAAGTATCAAAAAATCTTGACAGACTCATCTGTGGATTTTTTTATATTTATATTTATATTTGTAGTTCTTTAGGAAAGATTATGTAGGAATTTATGGACTGTAGTCAAAGAATCTTAATACATTCAACATTCAAACAAATATTAATTGAACACTTACTGTGTGCCTGCCCTAATGATCCAATTAATGATGATTTTTTTCACCTTTCCCCTGCCTTATTTAGCTTTCCTGGCCCTTCAGGGAAAGAAGGGTAGTGGCAGAGCACTTTTCAGTGAGCAAAGTTATTTATATCTTTGTTACTTAAAGATAAAGAGGATTTTGATTATTCATGTAATAAGAATTCTCGGCCTTTATTGATAATTTTACATTCTAGTTATTGATCCATCTCTAGACATGATTTAAAGAAGCATGGCTCCATTTATCCTTTGTGTTTAGATTGGTCCTGTCATGTGAAGATCACATCTCTTCTGATCCTGTTTATGTTATTGAGATCCCAACTGTGAGGACTATAAAATCTTCTTGCCAACTTTAAGCTTTGTATAATTTTGGTATAAAAAAATACTCAGTGTAAGCGGCATGTGCCTAAAAACCATAATGAAATATTATCTATTGAATAAATTTGCTAATATTTGACCTTTTTTACAAACATAAGCTGTTTTATAGAAGTCAGTCTAATAACCACGGAGAAGGCAGCAGGGAGGTTAGATTAACATCTGCATGTGTAATTGTGAAATGAGCTTTAGATCAAGTTGGGTGAAATGTGTAACTTGAAAGTAGGTAAGCCCCTTTAAGAATCTGATGAAAACTATGAACCGTTTTCCATAAACACATTTGCAAATTTGCATACAATTACAGGGTGTTCAGAGCCCTCTGAAACCATGTGGACCCCAAGTTTAAGTATCTCTGCTCTAGGATACTTTGTAAATCTATAAAGATACATGTCTATCTAGCATGTTATTACAAGCCAAAAATTTGACATCTTTTTATGCTCCTTAAAGAATCAGATTAGCTTGGAATCCAAGTAGGAATTAAAATATTTATGCCTATTAAAATCCATTTTTTCCCTTAGAAAAGGTCATACATCATTATCAGTCAGTGTACTTCAAAAGTCCCTGAAGTTTACAGAGTTGATTAAACACTATTTGTTTTCTTTATGTTACAAACCCAAATTATGATGTCAAAGAACACCCTTTAAAATGTCTGCAGTACATATTTATTTTATGAATATGCATAGTATGCTTTTCATTAACATCACACAAATTTGTTGCAACATTTCTAATTGAAAAAATTTACAGTGAACATAACAAGCCTAGTTTTCCCTTAATATTCAAGGGGTTGCTTGCATAGCTAAGAAAACTCTTCATTTCCCCCCCTTTCTTGGTTCTCCAGGGTGGCCAAGCTGCCCTGGGCAACTGCTCAGCAACCACAGCCGCTATTCCCAGCTACCCAGCAGTTAAGAAAAATGGCCTATGTGTGCTGAATTTCCTGGGCTCTATGGGAGGTGGGAGCATAAGTGTCGGAAAGCATCCTGACTAAATGTGTTAGTACAAGCCTCAAGCTTTTTCCTGGCCTGCCAGACACCCCTCCTCCTATGTGACTGGTAGTCAGAATGAATATTCAGTGCAACTGGAAGTCTTCTTGCTCTTTATTACTTCACATAACACAAAGAGAATGGCCACCCTAAGTAAAGTAGGAGTTTTACTCATCAACATTACAAATCAGCAATCAACATCAAGGGCCTGCTTCAAGGACTTTACTAAGAAGGATAGGGAGGGGGACTCTGGAGACTGATGTGATGTCTTTTGAGGGAGGTAGAACATTCTGTAAAACAAACAAGGAAATAAATGAGCAAGCAAACAGTTTCAGGTAGCATATACTAATTTCCAAATCAGTGTTAATTAGTGTGCACAGGTGAAAAAGAATTTCCTAATTACAGTCAACTTCAAAGAGGAAGGTGGGTGTTGAAGGAAAGATAGGACTTTATGAGATGATAAAAGTGAGGAGAATACTCTAGGCCTCAGAGGCAGCATAAGTATAATTGTACAAGGAAAATAAACTCCTGATGAAAATATTCAAACAATGGATTCATTGAGGAGGAGGAGTAGAAATTTAGATGAGAAAAGTAAGGCCTTAATGCATAGTTATTAAGGAAGAGTTGAAGATTTCTTGGTTAAAGGGTGATAAGTTCAAAAGGGTGGTTTGAGACCTAGTTGGAGGTGCTATGCACAGTGGATTGGAATCAGAACCTCTAGGTGTAGAGTTAATACAAATGCATTTCATTTTAATGATTGCAATTTCTTGAGCACTAAATAAGTTTGGGTTTCTCAGATTAGCAAATTTAATATTGATTCAAGTTAATTTTCTACATTTTTTCTAATATATGGTTTATGCATAAGAAGCAATGATCTTTAGGAGCTGTCTTGGTTTTTCTTAGAACAACTCATGCCAGTTTAGCTTTATCTTTTCTGTTTGATAATGTTTCCAGGCAAGCAGATCAAAGAAATACTCTTGAAACCAATATCTGAATTTCAACAAAACATTTTACAAAGTTTAGAGTAATTTTTTAAATACATTATAGAGAACTGTAGGCCAGTAGATGGTATGGTTAATATGGCTGATAGGATGAGGTAGATTAATAATACCATATGTGAAAAAGACAGAGACTTTTGTTCTGCTTCAGTGTTTAGGTGCATCTTATGGGATAGATATTGACACAGTGGAGATTGTCTAAAAGGGAGCAATCAGAGGTGAAGGAACCAGGAAATATGTTTCATAATAAGTGGTTGAAGGAACCTGGGGTGTTTGACCTATAGAAGAGAAAAAACTGTGAAATGTAACAGTCTTCAAATACTTGAGTGCTTCTACATGGAAGACAGAACAGACTTACAGTCATAGCCAAAGGATCCAGATAGAAAGGTGGGATTTTTTGAAGGAAGGAACTAAATGTGGGAGAAGCTAGAGATATCTATAGTGACCACAAGGTATTGAGTCTGAAGACAGCTGGTCAGATGTAGAAATATCTGTATCAAAATCTGCAGAAATTTGGAAGCTGTATCTGAGGAATCCTGATTTTATCTAAATGGTTAGACAGATTAAAAATTAAAATATTTAAACCCTTAAGGGGAAGGTGGAGGTTTCTGAGGACTGGATTATAACAAACTGTGTTTTTATATTTGTAAGCCTCAAATAGTATTAAATCCATGAGATATTAAACAAAATTGAATGTTAGTAGAAGTCCTGGTCACTTGATTTCAAAGCTACATTTCTTTGGGCAGTGGTCTTGCATGAAGTCTTACCCAGACTCTCCTGAGAATACACCTCCTCCTACACCAACAGCTCTGCCATCTGGCTCACAGCACTCAGGGAAAACCACATCAGGATCCCTAGGGAATGGGAGTGCTGGACAAGACTCAGCTAAAACCAAGCAAAGGAAAAGAAAAAAGGTTAGTGATTTTTTTTTGTTTTCTTTGTTTTTTTCTTTTTTCTTTTTTTCAGATGAAGAAGATCTGGTTGAGTTCTCTTTAGAGATAGGGAAAATGTGCTGTTTTTCCTCATAATTCAAATTTTTAGAAGTAACTAGTTTATTCTTAATCATATTTAATGACTTCTCAAACTTTAACAGCTTTCTTTTGGATGAAGCAAGATTTTTTTTTTTTTACATTTTATTTTAAAAATTTTCAAACATACAAAAAAGTTGAAAGACTTATAGATTGAACATCACGTATCTGTCATCTAGATTCTGCAGTTAAAATTTTACCATATTTACTATATTAACTATATATTTACATTTACTATAGTTATGCAGCATATTGTTCCTTTATCCATTCATTGTTTTGTCTTTTTAATTTAATGCAAAGGAAACTGAAGACATCAGTATGCTTCCTACCTACATATTTCATTATACATAACTTATTTATGGTTCTTTTTTTAAGGTAAAGTTTATAATACAGCGAACCACTCAGTTCTTAGGTATTCCATTTAATGACTTTGGGCAAATATGTAAACCTGTTGTTTTCTAAACCCCTTTCAAGATATAAAACATCACCATCAGTTCACCAAGTTTCTTCATGCCTCCTCCCAGTCAGCTCCTGCCATCATTCTCAGAAAAGCAGCAACTATTCTGATTTATTTCATCATAGATTAGTTTTTTCTGTTATAGAACATAATATAAAGAGAAGATAGTATGCATACTCTTTTGTGTGAAATTTTTTTCACTCAGTATGTTTTTTTCGAAATTTATGTTTTTCAGTAGGAGTGTAATGTATTTCTCTTTACTTCCGAGTAATGTTCCCTTGTATGAATATATCAATTTCATTCGCATTTTGGTGGACATGTAGTTTGTTTCCAGTTTTTGAGGTATTATGAATAAACCTCTTATGAGTATTATTGTACAAGTCTTTATGAAAAAATGTTTTTGTTTCTCTTAGATAAATAGCTAGGAATGAAATTACTAGTCATAGAGTAGGGTATGTGTTTGATTTTTAAAGAAACTGCAAGATACTTTTCCCAAAATGATTCCATCATTTTTAACTTTCACCAGCAATACTTAACCATATTCAGTGACTTCTATTCAAACTTTAACAGCTTTCTTCTGGATAAAGCAAGATGAGAGTTCACTGGTCAACATTTCGTATCATTGTTTTTAATTTTAACCATTCTAATGGATATTTAATAGTAACTTATTATAGTTTCAATTTGCATTTTCCCTGATGACTAATGATGTTGAGCATTTTTTCATGTGCTGATTGGCCATTCATATATCTTCAGGGAAGAGTCTCTTTAAATCTTTTACAAAATATTTTTGAGGGAGGATTGTCTTTTATTACCAACTTATAGGAGTTTTCTATGTGTCCTGTATAATAATCTTATTTCAAATGTATGTTTTTCACATATTTTCTCTGTTCGTGGCTTACCTGTTTATTGTCTTAATGCTATATTTTGCTCAGCAGCAGATTTGAACTAATGATGAAGTCTAATTTATTAAGTTTTTTCTTTTATGTTTATTGCTTTCTATGTTTTGTCTAAAACCTTTGACTGCTCATGACTCATGACAATATTCTCCTGTGTTGTTTTTTCTGGGGGCTTTATTTTTTCACTATCATCTTTTTTGATTACTGTGGTTTTATAGTAGGTCTTAAAGTCTGCAAGTCCTCAAACATTATTTTTCAGGTTTAATATGGATATGCTGTGACCTTTGCATATCTATGTAAATTTAGAATCATCTAGTTAGTTTCTATCAGAGAGAAGAAGGGAGGGGCAGAAGGGAAAAAAGGAAAGCCTCATTGGATTTTGAAAGAGATCAGGTTGAATGTTTACATCAATTTGGGGATATGTTGATAGGCTTTCTTAACAATACGAAGTCTTACAATCCATGAACATGGCACATCTCTTCACTTATTTATATTTATGAAACCTCTCTTTTATCACTGACAGTGTTATTCATTCTGAACTCTAGTTTATCTGTCCTTCATTCCTTTCTTATGATAAGAATTTCCTTCTGTTACCATTTTTCTTTTTTGTTCTAGTAAATTTTATTAAGCATTTGTTATTGTGTAGTTTTGCTGGTGATGGTTTCTCTTAGTTTTTATATTTCTGAAAATACCTTTACTTCTTCATTCCTGTAAGATATTTTCACTGGTTATAGAATTCTGGGTTGGCAGTTTTATTTTCAGTACTTCAGTGATATCATTCCACTGTTTTCTGACATTAATTATTTTAAATCATATGTCAGTAGATTTTGTGTTATTGCTTCTGTGTATGTAACCTGTTATTTTTCTCTGGATGCTTTCAGGATTATATCTTTATATTTGGTTTGCAACAATTTCACCATAATATACATAAATGGTTTTCTTCATATTTATCCTGGTTAGGGTTCACCGAGCTTCTTGAATATTGGTTTATGTCCTTAACCAATTTATGGGAATTTTCAGCAGTTATTCCTTCAGATATTTTTTCTGCCTCATTCTTTTCATCCTCCACTGCTGCGACTCCAAGTACTTTGACATTGTTCCACAAGTACCCAAGGCTCTGTTTAATTTCTCTTTTTAATCTTTTCTCGTGTTCTTCAGGTTAGATAAATTCTATTGATCTTTCTATATGGTCCAGGCTCTTTTCTGTGTCAGCTTCAGTATATTGTTATATCTATAACAAGTAGTGAAATCATTCCAAGATATAATTTCATAATCGATAGTAACCAAATTTAAATTTCAACCTCATATCTGGTTTCCCCTTTCATTTACAAAATGACAGAGCTCACTGCTTACTTATTAAGTGAAAACCTGAACTATGAGGAACTTATGTTTTGTAGAGTAGTTTTAAAGAATTTCAGCTATAGCGCTCTTCAACTCATTCAGTAACAAACTATGGTAACAAAATGTTACCTAAAAAGTTTCTTCAGTGGGCTTGCTTTACAAAGAATGTAAGAAGTTGTAATTAACCTGGTAATTATGCATACATAAAATAATTCTTTATAAGTTTGGAATTTTTCTCTTAAATATTAAATATTTATCTTCTAATCTTATTGAAAGCTATTAGAGTTATTTTACAGACAAGGTTCTTGGATAAAGTAAGTATTAGCCTAGTCCATGCCTAAATTTTCCTAAATTCACAATTGGTGGCATCAGAATGAATGATGTCCTACTTCAAAGCTATTCATTATTTTTCTATTTACTCATCCACATCTTTCGACATCTATACAGTTTTGCCATGTTTTGATTTTTACTCAATGGAAACTTTAGCTATGGTGATAACATGGTATAACTCATTCTACATAAAATAATAAAGCCTCTATTATATACCAGCTTTTTATATTAGAAGACAAAAGATTTAATGTATAGCCATATTCTGATATTGTCATTATAATCTTGAGCATATCTCTTATCTTCACTCTCTCATTTATAAGATGAGATTGGAGTTGGCAGAGTTTAGAATAGATGATATCCTGTGTTCCTTCCAGATTTGATAATGTATGAATCCTTGAATCCGGTGATTCTCTCTAGTCTTTTCCTTAAATGTATTTTCTAGTTTTAATTTCTTTAGAGAAAAGCTTTTCCTAGTTATACAGAACTACAGTTTTAACAAATAACATCTGAATTTAACTTCAAAATGAGAAAACTAACTATATTATATACTGTAACTTTTGGCCAAAGAATGGCCCCCTTCATCTGAAAAGAAATTCTCTATAAGCACAAAGCTTTGGGAGAGAGATATATAAAACAGTGAGGAAAAAGAAGACACTTGCCTGGCCAGTCATAAATTAACCTTTGTGGTCAGTGAGTGGCGGAGTGTTAGGAATAGTAGTACCAACCTATCATTTGCTCTAATCTGAGATATGTGTTATTCCTTTGTAAGACTTAATATTTCAAGTGTAACAAAAGATCTAGTCCACGATTAACAGATGTGGAAAGAATAAGAGGCAATTAGCTGGGATTCTAGGTCCTTCTTAAACATTGGATTGTCCTAGAAGGGGAAGGCCGAACAAGGATAGGGCACTTTTACCTTTTCAGCATCTTTTAAGGTGGAAAGAAAAGAGGACAGCTATAGACACTTGTAATAGATCCATGGGAGAACAAAAGTTTCAGTGTAACTTCTTGTACCACAGTTGAGAGTTCAAACTGCAAGAAATTTTATTCAGTGCAAGCTAGCAAGGACAAGTAGAGGGACAATACTCAAATCTAGGAAATACATGGGACTACAGCTTCTAATACCTAGCATCAATTTCTGGAAGAGACGTAAATGAAAATAAAATGGAGGAATACAAGAAGGACTATGAATGCAGCCAAGAGAAAAAGGACTTGACTTATGAAGGAGAACTTTACCAAGCAGCTTGTAGATTTACTTAAGAAAGTAGAGTTTAGTTTCCACAGAGATTTTAGCAAACATTCTACAGACAACAGGACTCAGTATTTTGTAAGATATGTGTGTTTCATTTTTGAAAATGTTCTAAATGTTCTAAAACACGGGTGCAATGTTCTAAAACACAGGTACAGACAGTATGGGAAAGATGAATTGATACATATATCTAATACTATTCATGTGTTTACAGCAGATACAAGATTTTTAATATTAGATAACAAACAAATTTAATGCTAGTTCTTCTGAAATAATTTTGAAGAATATTGCAAAAATGTTAGATTACTGCTACATTAAAAATTCTAAACTTGATATGAATTTTGAATTTGAACAGATTATTAATACCTTGGTAAGGGACTGGATGTTGACAGAAATGTGGAGATGTTTGTGATATGGAAACAATACGGGGAATATAACACTTTAGATTTAAAGGTTCCCTTCCAGAAAACTCAATGGGCAAATCAAGAAAGTGCAAGTACACATGAGAACTTCATACGAATGTTTGTAGTTGCTTAATTATAGCAGGTAAACCTGAAATTGGTGAAATGGAAAATCTAATATCATTTTTCACAAAATTGAATGTTTTTACTTTTATATAAGTTAACTTCATCTTTTTTGGAGACAGATAACATAATTCAACCATGCTGGCTTATTTGTCTTTATATTGTACCAATAACCATCATAGGTAGTTTGAAGTACTTCAGTGTTCTCAAATTTTGTTTGATTGCCATGCCAGAGGTTCTGAGATTTTGGCCAAAATGTTCTATATCAAAACCAAATTTATTTGGGAAAGTAAAGGAAAAGTAGATTGACACTGGCCATGGAGAAAAGAAGTGAAAAATAAATTTGGTTTGCAGGAGCAAGGCGACGCCGTTGGGGAATATGCACAGGAAGGGCCTCCCACCTCACTTAGTATGCAGTGTGGACCTTTTTGATGTCTCTCTTTTTATTTCCACTTGAGTTTCCACTGGAAAACTTACGTTAGATCCCAAATATAGCTTAATATATGCATTCATTTCTACAAATGGATAGAATACTTCAACTTCACAAGCATTTGTTATACGTAGCATGTTAAAGAGTCTATAGTAGTCTGTGTTAGTCTGTATTCACATTCTGGAGCCTAATGGACTCACAGAAGTGTCTTTACACTTATCAGGTACCTGATAATTGCATTTATTCTAATACATTCCGACTGAAGCAAAGCATTTAGAATAAGAATCGAGAAAGCACTCAATAAAAACTCTGTGCACTTTGTATCAGTGCTAAAGAGGTATTAAAATAACTTCATCTGTATTATCGTGGGCATAACAGGTGTGTTATTTAAGGTATTATTGGAATGAAATTGAGAAAGATACCCTAGAGTAAATTCCTATTTGGCTTATTTTAAATCTTGTTAAAATAATAAAAATAATCAAGATCTGTTTTCTTTCATATTTTAAATCTTATTTCAGGTTCACCTTGGATAATTAACAAATGCTCTTGCTTGGTAGGAATTTTTATATTATTTTATCAGTCTGTAACAGGAAAAGCATACACAAGGTACAAAAAGTATATTTTAAAAGTACAAAAGGATATACAATGAAAAGTGTCTCCTATAACACCTGTCCTCCATCTACCCAAGACACAGCACTATTACTAATTTTTGGTGTATCCTTGCAGAAATATCACATGCTTAAATAACTGTATCATATTTAGCCCCTTATTTGTTTTAACAAGTGGTAACATAGTGCCACCCAGTTGGACACCTTGCATTTTTTTTTACACAGTACATCTTTGAGATAAGATGTATGGAGCTCAGTGGGAATATGTGTGGAACTGTCCTATTTTTTTTGTTGGTTGCTGTAGTTTCTGTTCCACTGAATGGATGTATCATGATTTATTTCAGTGTTCCCTTACTGATGAAAATTTAGTTTAACAATCCAAATAGTGCTGCAGTGAAAATCCTTATATGTATGTTACTTTGTACCTTGTAATACCATCTGTAGGATAAATTCTTATATATGAAATTACTGAGTCAAAATGGTTGTGCTTTTTCATTTTGATAAGATTTTGCCAAATTGCTTTTCATAGAGGTTGTATTAATTGTACCCCTACAAAGAATTATGAGGATGGTAATTATAGTAATTATCAAAAAAAAAAATCACCTTCATTATGTAGCTATGAATGATGTCTAAACTACAGTTATAGTTAGTTACCCAAGCTACTATTTCTTTCTCTTGATTCTTTTAATGTTGATGATCTGGTATCTGGTATCCACTGCACTGTAAAGCAATTATAATTATTACCCCAGTTTTACAGATGAAAAAACTGAAGTTCAGATATATTACATAACTTGACAGAGCCAGTAATGATATGGACCCAAATAGTCGGGAAGCTAGATCCTGCAACTGACTACAAGATTACAATGCCTTTATTGCATATTTTAATTTTTTTAAATCATGTTACATACATTTTTTTGCAATGTCTAGATCATGCAGAAGAGATGAAACCATTATTCCATCTCAGTTTACAATGGCCCAATGTTTTCTTTATCCCAGACATATATTTCTTGAGTTGATATCCACACTCTCATTGCAAATAATCTTTCTTTTTCTTGTGTCTTTTTGCACTTTAATACCTGCCTTTTACCGATGAGGCAGAGTAAAATAGAAAAGTTTTATTTTATTTTATTTTACTTTATTTTATTTTTGTCTTGAGGACACCTAGGAAAAGAGCACCAAGTTGAAATGATCTTTTATGACAGTCCCCAGTATAAATAAATATATAGCAATTTTACATCTTTTATTATTTCATAAATATGTCCGACAAGCTCCCAAGAAACATTTATAATAATAAATGTTTAAAATTTTTTTTAAATAGCTTCCTGTGGTTCTCTCAACAAGCCCCCTGACACTTTTCATCTGCACGCAAGTGGCTGTATTCTCCTGTACCTTGACGCATGTACAGCCTAGGTGAAATATTGTGAGCATAAGAATTGCATTTGGTAGGTCTGCTAGGAGAAGGTCATGTAAAAGTCATCTTTGATTTGTTAATTGAATTTTTTTTAGATGTAGTATATGGCAGCAGTGATGTGCATCCTAAGGGAAAAAAAAGCCATCCATTTTATAAAAGTTTATTTTCATATTTTATACACTGTAGTTCTGTTGTGTGTTTTTCATTTAGTAACAATTTATGTGTTTTTCTGTCGCAGAGCACTGCGGCATGTGGTGTCGAGGCTCACAGCGATGCCATCCAGCCCTGCCACATCAGAGAGGCCATTCGACGCTACGGCCACAAGATTGGCCCCCTTTCCCCATTCACAGTACGTAATAACAGAGTTATAAAAAGTTATATTTATAATCTGAAAGAATTTTGATTTTCAAGTGGTCAAATGAAGAAGCACTGGAATTGTTGAAAGCAATTTGTGGTGACTATAATTTTGTTGTATAAAAGTGGCATAATTCTCTTGGGAAATAAAAGTTAGTCATTTTTGTCTCTTTTTGGAAGGACAATTTTTTCTACAAAATATTATTTTCTTTCAATTACAAATTATGCTTTTTTGTTGGAGCTTTTATTTTCTATTTTTTAAAGCTTAGGTTTATAAAACTTTTTGTCAAATTATATGTATCCAAATATTGCTAGAAGCACTTTATATTTTAAAATTGGTTAGATTGGCAATACCACTTCTATCAGATGTCCTGCTCCTAAACATACTTTGAGTTGGAAGAAGAAGAAATGATTTCTTTGCTGACTTTGAAGTAGGCTGAAATGCAGACAGTCTTTCACATCTTCAAATGGTTTTAAAACTTATAATCAGGGTTTGTTGTTTTTTTTTTTAAGTGGAGAATTAAAGACTATATTTCAACAGCGTAAAGAAAGTGTGTGAGTATGTGTGTGTACGTATATGTGTGTTTTAATTAAATGCTCATCTTGTAACCCTTTAAAAAAAAATCTTTATTCATGTTAATAGAACTTTCTCCAAATGCATCTCTGTTTATAATGAATTGTTTTGCTTTTCAGAAAGTGAGGTTTGATTTATGACTAAGGAACAGTAGAACTTTCAATTTGTTTTTTATATTTACTTCTGCTTTAACATGCAAAAGCAAAATATATATGTATAATATTATATATACATACATAAGTATAACATAGTAGGTTTTTTCTCCCCTAAGAGTGGATTTTATTGTTTTCTGTTGATAGAAGTCATGATTTCATCTAAATTAAATCACCCCCCTTTTTCTCTTTATTTTAGTGAAAGGGAATGCTTTCTTTCCATTCTTTTTTCATTAGTTATTGTTGACCATATAGGTTCTCTGTGTGACAGCAAGAATGTGTCAGAACCTTTTTATATGTCTCCAGAAGCATTTTGTAATGATGATGATTATTTTTACTTGTTTAATATTTAATATTTATCATATATTTTGAGAACATGATTTTAATAGTTTAAGACTAAAGCAGTATATTCTTTCTTATGAATGTGTTTAGATTATTACAATCAAAAAGAATGTTTTTAGATTATTACAAATGAAATCCAGTATCTACGTAAGTGAATCTATTTTAAGCAATAAGCCAAAAGGAAGATGAGATTTAGAAAAAATATGAGATGTTTAGAAGAATTTAAAAACCAACTCTAATTGAAAGAATCAACTTATAACAAAGGTTAAAAATATTAAATTCATAGATAACAGCTAAATAATGTTTAATAGATTGAGAGAATAAAAAGGAGGCAGTCTCGATAATAATCTAGAAGTAACTAAAGGGTATCAAGGGGAAACAGGATTTTTGAGAATAACCATAAAATGGTAACTAAAAATAATGGATAAAATTACATAAAGGAAAATATAACATAAGGGGAAAATCTCCTACTCATGAAGTCTGTGATATTTCCTCAAAAGGAAGTGGTAGCAGTAGTGGCTGCTTTATTCTTCAAGTTTCTTATTTTTAAATAAATGGGATGGATCACTTGAGAACCATCTAAGTTGATGATGCTTTTTAAAACTAATGATGCAGTTTTAAAATCCTTAAATAGATCTAGAAAGTAGAACAAATAAGCCAATAAGCCACTGCCAGAACAGATGGGCAGAATCAACAGAAAATGATAAGGAATTCTACCACAGAGGGGCTTACCAGTTTTCGTCACTCCTCAGATAGGACCCACCTTGAAAGGTCTGCTCCATCACCTAGAGTGATAAGTATTTGCCCAGCCTACAGGACTGAATATGCCTATTACATATATCATGAGTAATAAGACAGGGAGAAACCATTTCATGGTATATATAATATACAAATTTTCCTTTTAAAGTTAAAAATTCTCTTTACAGTAGATTTTTTAAAGTACCCTGTGTTCTAACAATGTGGCCACTGTGCCCCAGCTCTCACATATCTTCAGTTACTTAGAGGAGGTATTCCTGATGGTGGGAGATGCTGACATTCAGTTCCCTGATGCCCATTCCCTGAGATCATACTTCATGTGGCACTAGGGACATTTTTTCTACCTAGGCTTTGAGCTGCATCTCTTAACATAGACTTAACATGAACATAGACTGAGACCTGCATTTTCATACAGAAAGGCTAAACTAACTTACCTCCAAAGTAAAATTTCCCTAGTAAACCAAAATGCCCATGAGCACCTCATTTTTATTTATGAAACGTAGAATCTTGTCTTTGCAATATGTCATTCTGGATCTAGAGTGCTTGTCTGGTGTATATTTTTAAATAGGGTATCTAATTTAGAGTATCAATAACTTGATTCATATGTAGCCAATTCCCAATAATTTAAAATTGATTTGGAGAAATAAAGTAACAACTTTATTATAACAACAACTTTATTAAACTTAATTATAACATCAACCAGTAAACCAGTAGAAATGTGCTTTTAGTGAAGCATTATTCTGTCTTCTACTTTATGACTTCTGAAATGAAATTTTATACAAAATCACAACATGATCAATTTCAGGAATACAATTTATTGTATAAAGAATTGTGAGTTTTTCACCTTGGAAATTAGTTGAAACAATAGAAGAAAGGAATAAATGAAGCTACATTGGAGGGGAGGAAAAAGTACAAACAATTTTTTGCACTGAGTAGCTGCTGGAATAGAGAGGAAAGGGGGAGATAGCAGAAATATCAGTTGCCTGCCACTCATGAATGTTTTGGAGACATGTGTTAACCACCCATTCCCACTTAACCAATAATAATAAATAATAAAATGCCTCATTTTATTGCGCTTCTCTTTATTGCATTTCACAGATATTATGTTTTTTTTACAAATTGAAGGCAAGAACCTCCACCAGCAGAAATAGTACAACTGACTTTATTGTGGTAATCCCTTTGTTGCCATGGTCTGGAGCCGAACCTGCCCTGTCTCTGAGCTGTGCCTGTTCTGTCTTGGGCATATTGGTTTTAAAGAGCGATTTCTTCCTTTTCTGAGGTCTCATTTATTCTCAATCCTATTCAGTAGATCAGAGAAAATATCATACCTAGAAGATTTAAGTGATTTTCCCGAGGTTCAGCTATTAATTAAGTGATGGAACCAAGACTAAAAATTCAGGCCTTCCAACTCCCAGCTCTTAAACCTTTCTCCTAAAGCGTATGCTTTTGCAGCTGTCCTCACCCCTACATGCCTCATCTTCCATATACACATGCTAAAGAACATTTAAAGAGACTGATTTTACTTCTTGCTTATTGTTTATTTTTCCTAAATATAATTCTGAAAAATCACCTCAAAGTCTGAGGTTTGTAGTAATTATTTAGAGTACTTATGCAAGCTGGAATGTCCTAAGTGATTTTGAGGCTTGACATCTTACAGTGTCCCTTTACTCATAGTAGTTGATATTATCTGAGGTCATATTGTGTGGTGATTAAGACTTAATCCTAGAGCCAACTGGTCAACATTCAGACCCCAGCTCTGCCACCTTACTACTAGCTAAACAACCTTAGGGAAGTTTCTTAGCACCTCAATGGCTATTTCCTCATCTTAAAATGGTATAATTATAGAACATGTATCATGATAGAATTTAAAGAGTACTATCAATTTGATATGTGGTAAGCTCTTAATAAATTATATTAATAATAGTGGAAGTAGTAGTAGCAATAATAGCTGTAGTATATTTTCAGAAATGTATCAGATAAGTATGCAAAAAGATTAAAATAGGAGCTGTCCCCCTCAGCCACCCAATAACACAGACACACACACAACAGAGGCATCACTTATAATCCCAAAAGAAACTTAAACCTGAATAATGTGATTTTTTTAAAGAAGATGAATAATCTATACCATTTACAGATTATTGCTCCTGAGAATAAATACTCATTTTTACTTTTTGCATTAATAATGGTTGAAGAATATTAGTGGTTTTTATTACTATTATCACTTTAAAAAATAAGATCTCAGTGATTGTACATAGTTACCACAAGATTTTTGCATACTAACTAGGTTTTGTATGTTAGCTCCTATAAAACAGAAATCTACAGAACAAATGGCATGGCCACATATTTATAAAGCTTCATCAAATTCAGTTTTTATGAGTTTATGTATTTGTGTAAGTTATTTAAAAAGTTTTCAGAGACTGATGAGTTTATTAAAGTTGGTGAAAAGTTTTTTAAAAAATAACTAGTCTTTTTTTCCTCACATTTAAATTTTCTTTATTTTACTGTTTATGAAAATCATGTTAGTATGTTAGAAAATTAAGAAAGTATAGAAAAGTAAAGAAAGAAAATTTACATTAAGAAGTGCAAAAGGTGTAGCAAAAACTTTAATGAATTATCCTATCAGAAAATTAATTGGTATTTGATTTTTGAAGAAGTATTTTTTCTCGCAGCCTAACTAGAAAGGCTCTTGGTAATGGTTTTTAAAACCATATTCTTAGATTTTATTTGTGTATGTTTTAGATGTAAAAAGCATTTTAAAATTTTGTGAATGCAGTAGATTTCTATAGTTAGAGTGTTTTGTATTTTCCCTCAGAAGAAATACCCCAAAGACTAATCCAGCATACTCCTTGTCTACCATACAGAAGATGGTCAGATGTTATATTTGATCTAGATCCTCACTGTCCACAAGCAGTGGGTGGTGCCCATGGTAACCTCCTCCGAAGGTCAAGTCCAACTCTCAATGGGAAATGCTATGAGTGGCTGGTATAAAACCAGGTCTATAATTTTGAAAGCCAGCAAAAGGAAACTGTTCACTGATTGAGATGATGTAATCCCGTGTGTAGTGCCTAAATCTATTTTAGTTTCTCCTGAGTGATATTCACAGTGGAAAAATATGTAAACTTCCTGAGCTTGCATATTATCAGATGGCTTTCTGTTGAACTGGAATAGTGAGACAATAAAATTACTTATTCAAGCATGGTCATTAACCTAAATTAAACATTAAGTACATTTCTAGAAGTGAGTGGCTTCAATATTCACTAAGCTACCTTAAATTCTGAGACAGAATCAGTATTTTAAAGCTGGCTAAGTCTTGAGGAAGCTCATTAGTTTCAGTCTCAGAAAAGTATTATAATGTACTCAAGGGCACCTTGCAGGTGAATGTCAGAGCTGCCCTAGAATCCAGCCTTCTAGCTCTCGGTTTACTATTCTTCCACTATGGCATATACTTTGATGTGTATGTAACTATTAGGGCTGCTAGGAATGCACTCATATCATTGGTTCTTCAGGAATGTTTGCAACAGACAAAGATCAAAAATATATTTAGAACTCCTCACATTAAACTTTTCAAAGTAAAGCAGATTACTTTGAATATTTTAATTTAGAGTTTCACATTCATGAATAATTCTTGTTATAAGCACACATTAGATTTGTCCACATTTTATATGTTCAACCTGGAGTCTAAAATGTCACAAAATATCAGAATAATTTTCAAATGTAAATACCAAGTAGAAATTTGAGAACTTTTAAATATTTGTGTTATTACCAGAAGTAAAAATTTTCTCAGTAAATTTTTTGGAAGTACTAATTCTGTCATTATAGAGTACAGCCAGAACAATTTCATAGTTGCAGGCCACCAATTCTCAGGAAAAAATTAACATGACAAATTTATCATAAAAGAATAACCTAAAAGTACATTTCTCTAGACAAAAAAAAAAAATGTTTTTAATTTAACTATTTTTAATTTTAAAATAGGGTAGGGAGGAATTTCAGTTATAAAATTTACTGTCAAATTATATTAAATCACAGTTTCTCTAGGTCAAAAACAGTTGAATATCAGAAATTTTATATGGTTCAACTTACAGTGTTCAATTTAGGATCTGTTAGGGAGAGAATGAAAAGTAGAGATAGAGAAGGTGGAAGAGCTTGGGAGAGAAAAATCATAGAATCTGAGACAAATGTTGATTGATCAAATAATAACTTATATAATATTTTAAAAGAAACTTTTCTCCTGGAATATGTTATTTATTCTCAAAACACAGCAAGATAAGTGTTATTATACCCACTTTATATATAAGAAAACTAAGATTTAAAGAAAAATTAAATAATCAGCTTAAGTTTACATAGTAAGTACCAGAACCCTATGTGTGGACATAGGCTAAGTACTCTGTGGGTCACTGGGACCATGGGCTTCAGTGAGTTCTCACTGGTACTACTCATTTAGCTTCTTCTTTACACAATACCCTATGTTCTTAACTCTTTAAGTGATCTTATCCTGAAAATGTGAGATAGCATTTTCTAAACTACATTATATAGAGAACAAATATCCTAAGAGGTATTAAAATATGTCTCACAAGAAAAAGGTTTTTTTAATTAAATATTCAGAAAATCTGTATGTTATATCTAAAAAGTCCACTCTTTGTGTGTGTGTGTGTGTGTGTGTGTGTGTGTGTGTGTGTGTGTGTGTGTGTGAATTTTTATGAGTTTATTTGAGCCCAACTAATGACATGTAGCGGGGAGCAAGATTCAGTAAAAACATTGAAGGTGTTTCAAAATCAAAATTATGATTTTGAAGTAACAAAATTTGTAATTTTCATTAAGTGTCCACTTTAACATTTTATTTTATTTACACAGCATTGAGAAATTTTGATTTACAAATATAGCAGTATTTAATAATGTTCTACACAAGCTGACAGTAGTCTTAGATCAAAAGAGAAGTTTTTTGCTTAAAAGTTGTTTCACTAACAATATCTAATGCTCACATGTTTGAACTGGTAATGTTTAAAAGGAATCAATATATGAATTTCTTATCCAGTATAACTCTTAATGGTTTTCTGGAAACTATTTTTAAGGTATCTTAAAACATTATAAGCTGCTCAAAGAGGTTACAAAGAAAATCTGTCAGCTGAAGACCCTTCTCTGAGAAATATTTGCTTAAAGTTTCATAGTCAAACTTATTTTGATTTGCCTATTGAATCCCAATTTGGTGAACATTCTTACCGATACTGCTATGGTAGGCATAGATCATGATTCTGGATTGCAAATCGAGGTGACCCAATTATGTTATATTATAAAACTTTTTAACCATCAGGCAAAATGGTGGGAGAAGGGAAGAGAGAGCTTATTTCATTTGAACTCTGCAGCAGTATGTTAAATTGGTGCAGCCGATGAATTGTTTTAAGGAATATCCAGTTCTATTATGAAAAATTCCAGTAGTATTAACAATTGGTTTGTTTTTACAGTAAATAGTGACTATTAAAACACATTTTGCTTTTCTGCCTTCACTTTATATTTAGATCAGCATGTAGTATAACATCTGAAGGTGATGTAGTCATTTACAGTTTTATACAGATCATTTATTTGGGCTGCTTTAATTTTCAAAACAATAAAACTAATAAGCCAGAATTCCAAGATATAACTTTCTAATCAACAAAATATTTACAGAAGTTTAAACATAAAACTCAAGGTGACAGAACCTTTATTTTGAGTAGCACAATAATTGTACATGGACATTCAAATCAAACATTTATGATGCCAATTGAAATCCTACAAAGAATCCTAGAATTCTCAGGAACATACTTTGAAAAGAAGAAAAGCAGGTTTTTTCTAATGAAATGATGGTTAAGATAGAAATCAAAGGTCAAAGCCTTAATCAATCCTGTGTATTTCCTCTAAGCTTGTGTTCTTTAGTCTTTAAATGTGCAGTTGTTCAAGAAGTTAGTGCCTCTCCATTCATTGTCAAAAGCAGACTATATCTTGGAGAAATGGAGGAAGAACTTGAACATAAAAGCAAGGAGAGAGGAGTAATTGACAACAACGAAAAACTTTTTGAGCAGTATATTCTAAAAGCACTAAATATTCAGATTTGAATGTGTCACAGTTTCTAAGTTTTTGCAGTCTTCTGAAGGAATGGAAAAATATTTTGAGTGACTCCCAAAAGGAAATTATTTTTTTTTCAAAAAAGAAAAAATATCACAGAATTCTTTGAACTCATAAATTTATGAAAGCAGCAAAAATATTAGTTGGAAGAAAATAAATTAAGCCGTGATATCTCGAAATTTAAAAATTATGCTCTAAAAATGGGAAGAAACTTTTTTAAGTCTATGACTAAACAAGAAAATAGATAGTAAATATTGAGTTAGACTAAAACTCAGTATATTAAATTGCTCATGTTTATCTAGCAAAAATACTATTTAAATTTTTCAATTAAGATTTTATATCTAAAATAGGCAAATATTAGAAAAGAACTCATAAGTTTTGTTAAAATAGTCTTTATTTACCATTGCCAGAAGCATCTATCATTCAGAAGTGTGTTTTGTTTAAATGAAACATTTATGTACTGTTTTATTGAAAATGTGACAAAAATTTCCTCCAAAAAGCCATGATGAGAGCCTGTTGAACTGAAGATGATTTACTTTTTAATGATTTCTTAAATAGTGTTATATACTTTAGTCACTCAAATATAATTATTGAACTGTCATTTAATTTGCTGTTGCAATTGCAACATTAATCCCACAATATAATAAGTGGATTGTTTTAAGTGTAAAATTTATACCTTCTAGAAATGAAACTGATACCTTGCTCTTATTGTACCCAGTGTATATTTAAGGCTTTATCTAAGGTAGGAAAAATACACATGAAAAAAATAATTATGCATTGTCTTCCTGACTGGTGTTTTAATTATGATTTGATTTAAACCAAAATCCCCTAGACTATGTATGCACAAATCAAATATTCCACCCCACACACTGCCTCTACATGACCTCATGTGGTGAGAAGAGAAGATTCATAACCCATATGTCAGTCAGATGTTAATTCTGGCTCTGGCACCTGGATAGGCATTCTCACCTGATTGGAGTGCACTTGTAGTTCTGGGCATATACCCAAACTATGAAGTAGGCTCTCCAGATCTGGAAATATTGTGGCTGATTAGTTGGCAGTGGTCACGAGGGCAGAGCCCAGTGTCAGGCCCTGCATTTGCCCAGGTGCATTCGAAGTGACAGTTGGGCAGCTGTACCCCTGATGCAAATACCACAGAGGCAGTATTTAAGTTGACTCTCTGGTTCCAGAAGTTCACAGCCTGGCCTACAAGTTCCTGTCAATTCCAATTTAAACACTTGTGCAGATTTTATAGTTTCCAGTAGAGAAGTTAGAGACTGCATTTCTGGCTCTGATTTAATTTTACATTCCTGATCTAACCTAAAGCACCCATTCCCGGATTCTAGACTAATTAGATAAGAGCCTAATAAGTAAATAAGTTGTAGTTGACAAGCATTCCTCACTCAAGCAAGCTTTCGGTGTTTTTTGTGTTTTGTTTTTTAAAGAGTGAGAGAAAGGAGAAAAGAAAACTAGCCTGGGCTGTATGCTGTGCTTTTCTTCTGCTGTTTAAGAAGACAGTATTAAGGGTTGATCCTTGTGTGGGTAAACTAACTTTACTTCAGTTTTAGGTGGCAAGCAATATCTTTTAACCACACACATCAGCTCATAAATGGTTAAAATAAAAAATGAATGAGAAGGCAAGGTAAAACTGTACTGCTATGAGTCAATCTGTTGCCCACTACTACTGGAAAAACAATTCAAAGCACATGCCTTCCTGGTGGGATGAAAGCACACTTCACATACAAAGGACAGCACTGGCTTTCTGAGTTTGGACTAGGTAGTAACAATCCATTTGGCAGAATCCATGTTTGTACGATTGAACTACAGGTGATTTAGAAGTGAAAGAACCAGTGTCAACATTCCTACATGTCCTAAGATCCTTATGGCTCTTATATCTCCACATAGTAATTCAATGGACATTTGCAAAATATTGTGTTAAAAATGTGTTGAAATGGAGGTATGGTATATGAACATAAGTAACTGGATGTCCCAAGGTAATGAAGGAGATGCACCTATAAGCAGTGCTCAGTGATTGGTGTCGTATCTGGAGTGGACACAGTGCCTCGGGTACAGAGAAGGAGGGCACAGCTTGCTGAGGGAATCAAGGCAGCTTTGTAGGGTCATTAACATTTGAACTGAGAGGTGAGAGAAAGGAAGATGAATTTTGAAAAGGTAATTCAGGCAAAAAAGAATGAAAGGTAGAGTCAAATGGAAGAAAAAGATGTATGAAAGCAAAACGGCTATTGAGGCATAGGTGAGGGACTGAGTTTTGGAGTACATTGAAGGGAGATGAAGCATCAAAGGTAGGGTAATGACATTTGGAGAAGGCCTTTGAATTCCAAGCCAGTTTTCTTAGACTTCATGATGTAGGCCAGCAGTTATCTTACTGTACTCTACAGAAACCCCAAATTATTTTGCAGTCATTCTGCAAATAATAAAGTGTTTTCTCTAAATAATACAGATAAATTTGTATCTCCGATATATATTGGGTTCTCAGATTTTGTTTGGAAAATGTCTTTTAAACAATTGATACAGTCATCAAGGAGCTATTTTAGATTTTTGAGCAGGGGGTTGACATGAACAGACCTGAACTGTAGAAAAATAACTCAGGTTATGGTGTAGAGGAGGGACTGGAGTTAGTGTGTATAATTGGCAGGGGACCAATTAGGTGGCTGCCCTAATATTGCAGATAAGAGGCCAGAAAAGCCTCTGCTAAGGCAAATGACATTGAGAACAGAGAAGACCGAATATAGATATTTGGCATAAAGAATAAGTAGAAGAGAGAAGACAGAAGAGGAATTTGGCATAGAGAATAAGTAGAACAAGACCCTGAATGAAAGAATAAAAGATTATAAAAGACGAGTTTATAATTTGGGTCAATGCATAAAACAATTAAAAGTATTCTCAAGAATAAATTTAGTGCTCAGATGCTTACAGAGAATTTGCATGACATTTAAAGATTCAACAGGGCAACTAATGTCAAGGGGATTCCCTGTGGGAAGGAGAGTAGGAGGATGGAGGAAGCTCAATGCATAGATCACCTGAACTTTAAAAAAAATTAAGAAGACATTCTGGCTTTCTGTTTGAACTTCTGGGGGTGTTTATATATATGATCAGAAAGTCACACATATTCTTAGGCTTTTTTGATGAGTGAATTGACTTTCTAAGCCATTAATGAATTTGGTCATGCATTCTTGAAAGATGACTGTAATCTAACCAGATTTTGAAAATTTTTTCATCATAAAAGCCATGCCTGCAATAGCTATGTGCTAGTGTAAGTCCCAAAGCATCATTTCTCTAAGCTTTGATGAGAGACTTTAATCTCTGTGTGAACCCACTCTCTCTACCACCTCCACCCACCCTCCCCCAGAAAAAGAAACTCTAAAGAAAGTAATGAGAGCAACATTGACTTAGACACCAGATTTTAGAAGACTAATAGAATGATCTGTTGTTAACAGAAATTCATTCAGTCTTGCTGATTACAGCGATGCTTCTAAATGGAGACACACTACGTGCGGTTCATCATTTACCCACACAATTATTCCACCTCAGCAAGCACTTCCAGTCTTTACGAAGCTCAGTCTCAATTTCAGTCTTTTTGCCCTTCCCTGCTAAAAGTCCCTCCTTCAGATTTATGAAAGAAAGCATTTCTTTTTGTGAAAGGTTTTTGTACACCCGCATCTGGAAGTGTTTATTTCAGTGGCATGTAAGCTATCTGTGGATTTAGTTAGCACTAGACCCCCTTTTGTGTACTCCTGCCTTAAAAATTTTATAAATGATCTCATTGAATTTGTGCCAGTGTGCACATGGTTTGGCTGATTGCTGCATATATCCTTTACCTGCCAGTCACCTTTGATTTATGTTCCTTCTGCTAAGCTTTTACCTTCCAAAAATGGTGCCACTGAACTGTCCTTTAAATCATCTTATGGGTTAAATTACTCCAAGATGAGTTGGTATGTTTTTGGTTGCCTATGGACAGATGAATTTATATTTTTCTGCCCTTACCCACTTCTAGTAAAGCCACTTAGAGAGGAGGATTGGACATGTTATGTCATCGATCTCTTTATTCCAAATGAATACCATCTGAAACACTATGCCAAGTCAAGACTAAAGTGACAAAGAAGTGTTCTTTGGCACACACTTCTGTTATGAGATCTTTTTAAGTAAATCAGTGCCTTGAACTGAATCTGATGCGAGGGCTTTATATTTCTCAGAAAAGGGGAAGTAAAGTATCTCAAACAAAATAGGTAAACTTCATCAGAAAGATAGGGACTTTGAAAGTTTTACTAACCTGTGATGGTTGTGATATGTCCTAGAGAAAAGCAGGTGGCTTGGCAGTTATTTAAAATGTTAGCTATTTGTGGTAGTGGTTTCTAGGGGTTTCACATTTCTAAAGAGAGGTCCTAAAGAGCTAATTCTTAAGAGTGTTTAACAAAATGATGCATCAGTTTGAACTGATTTTCTACAAGTTCGCTGGTCATTGAACATGCCAATTTACTCAATATTGCAAGATACCAGCCATCACCATCGGGACTAACCTTAACACTTAATGTGAGTTTGCTAACAAGAAGCTAGTATAGTGTTGCTAGACTGTGGCATTAATGATATAATTTTTAAAGTAGGTTTTGCTATCTCACTTAAACAAGCTTTGCAAAGAGCTGTTCTTTATCTATGCTATAGGATGGTAGAGGAGTATTTTTAAATTTCTTGATTGTACTCGAAATGGTGTGGAAACATTTAAAATACTTGGATTACACAGATTCCAGTATCATAGTTCTCAAACTATTGTAAGCAAAGGCTAGAACTTCTAGGCTGCTTGGCCGTGGTCCCACTAACCCTGGAGGTATTTATTTTAAAAGACCCAGGGGGCTTCATTTATACTCCTAAAAATTTATGTGCAACTCCCTGTGTTCTTCCAAGGTGAAAAATGTCTCAGGAGTGTGTCAGTCATGTTTGCATCATTTGGTCAGTCATGATACTAACATGCTTTTCAGAGGAACATCGTGTGTAGGACTCCTTAGAAAATCAGCACCAGAGATGTGAACACTGTATTTTCATTAAGATATCACTTTTATTTTTAAAAATTATACACACATATACATAAAATCTTTTAGGTGGGCATAATTGTATGTGTTATGTCTGCACACACGTATATATATAGTCTTATTTTAAAAGGTTGTCTCTTAAGGGTTTTAAAGATATGATATTATTTGATTATTACAGTAACCTACAAAATAGTATGATTGTGAGCATCAGGAAGAGAGGGAGGGAGGAAGAATTACCTGGTATGAACCAAAAATTTCACTGGTGCTGTTTCGTGTAAATCATTGTCATCCTCACCGAATTCAAAAGTAGAGATGACAAGGCTAGTTCGCCAACAACAACACCCTTCTAATCAGATGATTTGACTGAGCCTCAGTTTAATCACTTGTAAAAATTAGCCATTTTTGGTACATATTTAGTAATATCACTTGAAAGCACCTAGCAGAGTGTCTAAAATATAGAATGTGCTCAAAAAGTGAGCATTTATTTTAAAATCATTATTATCCTGAGAGAATTCAGGAGAAGAGATGGCAAGGCTAGCTGGCCAACAGTACCACAGAAGGAGGCCCAGCCTGGCATCCAAGTGTAAGATGGAGATCCATACCCACTGATTGGCTTTCTCTGTACCTTCAGAGAATTCCCCAATGTTTCCATGCCTGTTTTCACATGTATAAAAAGAGTAATTATGTGTTCTCTATAGTTGCAAAGGATCTTGAGATCCACAAACACTGGACTCCTTTCCTGCCCCACATTTCTGCCCTGGTGTGGGCAGACAGGCCCATGCTGAGGACCATTTTACTTCCGGTGGTGGTGACATTACTGACCACATATGGGAAATGAGGCTTAGATGCAGAAAGAACTGGTGAAAAAGATGAAAAGCTACAGAAATTGTGGGTTGCAACAAGAAACTGCCAAAAGCTTTTCCAGGAATGAAAGCTTAGAGCAGTTGGAAGCTTTAGATTAAAAAGAAAGAATGAAACGTGTAGTCCCTTGCAAACTGGTTTTAATTATAAGTTTCCAACTTAAGGATCAGGGAAGGACCCTTATCCATAAAAGTTTCCTACTCCTGCTTTCACTGATTCATAAACTTCTGCTAGAGGAAAGGCATTGTCTTCTCTTAAAATATGTTTAGTACACATGTGAAAATCTGTTTCAGGTATCTAGGTGCGACCATCTGTAACTCAACAAAATTGTTTGGTGATACTTTACATTGGTGATCTTTGTTCCATTTTCTTAGTCCATTTCAGTAGTGTTTTCCTTAAGGTATTCAAGACAAACAAGAATTTATAATGTTTCCAAAAATCTCCTAGAATTTACCTGTGAAATCTCTATTCAGAGATAATTCTTTCATCTAATAGTTAGACACTTTTCTTCCAACCTAAATTGAATTTTTTTTTATTTCTCCTAAATGGAAAGAAAAATACTATAATGTTATTACGAATAAATACTATAATGTTATTACGAATAAAAATACTATAATGTTATTACAAATATTACGAATAAACTGAAGCCCTTTCTAATTTTGGTAGCAGTATTTCTCACATACTTGCTCAGGAGAAGTTTGTCACTCTCTCCACTTTAATCTCAAGATAGCTTCAGAGTGCCCATACTTCCTTTAGAGGTTAGAATTTTTTTCTAATTTAGACAGATCTAAGCCCAGGGAGTTCCTGGTGATGTAGAGCATGATAAAAGAAGTCCACATCCCATCTCTTTCTTATTTCTTTGACTTTCTCTCAACTGTTTCCTTCTTTTAAATTAAGTCCTAAACTTTGACCCACTTCATAGATACTTCATATTTTGTAATCTGACCCAAACCTAATGAAGATGTATCCTCAGGTAGACCAAAGGACTGTACTTTAATATTGGTATCTCCCTCAGCAAAACACAATGCATTTTGCTTATCTGGAACACAACATAACTGAAAACATATTAATGAGGGCTAAATTTGATAGTTAATATCGAATTATAAATATGAAACTACTATGGTAGAAATGGCCCTGAGTCATCACTATCCATTCAGGAAGCTTTTTCTGAAAAATTTTAGGCACTAGAAATAACCACTAAGAAAACAAGATTTGAAGAATCCAAAATAACAGAATTATTTAGATATTAAGACACACCTATTTGTTAGATGATTATTTATTCTCGTAGACAACCGAATTTTTCTGATAAAAGTGCCTTTGTTAGTGGTTTGCTCTTCTACAGCTTCAGACACATTTTTATGATACATTTTTATGCATGGCCATCAATTATGAAAAGAGTCTAGACATCTTGTTTTCAAATTTGGAAGAAACTTTTTTTCTTGGATAACAACCTTACATGCTGCCATGAAATATGTCAGGTTCCCACACAGACTGTAGTTGTCTGCATTCCTAGTGAGGAGATTTTCTCTTGCCCCATTAAGAATAAATTTCCAGCATACAATATTTTGAGCTATATGGCTAAGTAAAATGTTTGAAGATGGGGCTTCACATGTTTCCTCTCTATAAGAGAATTCATCTTTCTTTTTATGCCAAAGAAAAGCAGATATCCGCAGGGATGCTATGATTCTACTTTACTTGGGAAAAAATAAAAGATTTCTCAAGAGTGTAACAAAGGAAAAATAGTGCAAAGGTATATGCCCTGATGTATACTGTCAGCTAGAAGGATGATGAGTCTGCTCCATAGGCAGATGGAGAGAAGATTTGCAAAGGAAAGAAGAAATCACCTATCCCACATATAATCAGGAAACTCAGTTCTCTGAATCCTCTTGTTCCTGAGATGTGTGTTTAGTTTGCTTTTTCTCACTGACCAAGGAAATCAGTTCCCCTAATGGGAATGTTAGACACTGAAGAAGAAATGGAAGAAAGTGAACATGTGCTAAGCTCCATCACCTAGCACAGTAATTGGTACACTGAAAGCCAGTATTCATTTTCATCTCCATTAACTACTTGGGAACAGAAAAGGAGCTTGAAGTTAATTGTGGAGAGGGCAACAGTAACTCATTTTGTAGATAAATGTTAAACTTTACCTCATTGATTTCATTTGCTTTAAGAATCCAAAGGCAAAGGGAAACACAATAGCTGGAGTAATCAAGCATCCCCACCAGTGGTGTTTGTGGGGCAGCAGTACTCTCCTAGACCCAGGTGGGAAGACCTCCTGTCCCGGGCCCCACACTGCATGGGGTACCTTCTGTCACAGTCGCTGCTCAGGCCCTGCTTTGCCATCGTCGCTGCTCAGGCCCTGCTTTGCCACCCTTGATCAAAAGGCACCTACTGATGAATGGCTAAACAAAATGTGGTGTACACATACAGTGGACTGTTATTAGTGCATATAAAGGGATGAAGTTCTTATACATGATACAACAAGGATGAACCTCAAAAACATCATGCTAAAGGAAATAAGCCGGACACAAAAGGATAAATACTATATGGTTTTATTTATGTGAACTATCTAGAATAGGTGAATTCATAGAGACAGAAAGTAAATTAGAAGTTTCCAGGGGTGGAATTATAGCTTAATGGATACAGAGTTTTTGTTTGAAATCCTGAAAAATTGAAAATAGGTACTGGTGATAGTTGCACAATATTGTGAATGTAATTAATGCTGTTGAATTGTACACCTTAAAATTGTCAAAGTGGTGGACCTTATGCCATATATGTTTTACATTCCGCCCAACCCCCCAAAAAGGCAATTGCTGCCAAGTACTATGAAGGTTTGCAGATTATGCTGCCACCAGAGTATTAAATGGACACTGCCAAAGTAAGTAAGAGGAGGTTTTGAGCTGCAGAAGCTTTTAAATAAGAGAAAAGGCAAATTAACTGATCAAATCCTTCTTCTTTTCATGTTCTAATTCAAAGATCCAGATATACTCACAAGTCAACACAGTATCCACACAGTTACAATAGGGCTGAGAAACATTTACAACTCCTATTACTCTGAAATTTGTATATATATATATCTAAATGGAAAGTGCATGGAGAGTAATTTTTATATTGACAACTAGGTGAGCATTAAACATTAGAATTGCAAATACATTTTTAATAAAAATATTTAATAAGATTCCATTAAATTTTCAAAAAATTAAAATAAAAATTTTAGCTTTGTTTAAATAATTTTAAAGCATCTTAAGGACAAGACCATCATAATGGTATTAACACTGCTGGCAAAGGAAGAAGTATACGTGCCAGGATTTTGGCAAAGATTCCAGAAGTATTTTTTGTGCTTTGAGCAATGCATCGTCTTTTGAATTTGTCGCAACTCTGCCAATACCGATGACATTCTTTGGAATAATTTGAAAGTTATTCATGATATTTTCCGAATCTGCCCAAAGATCATCTTGATGAAATAGATATCAAATTTTGACCTTGCAGCCACTGTTGAACACATGGTGGGAATGATGACTAAAAACAGTTAAAGCAATTATATTTAATTTTGAGAAGATACAAAATGAACAAAAAAGATGAACAGAAAACAAACCAAGGCCTTTGGAGGAAAATCGATTTTAAGTTGTGCAAAGCAGTTACTTAGTGTAAATGATTGCTTGTTACTCATAATGTTAGCAAAAGCTTACAAAAAAATTATATCTAAGTTTGACTATTTCACTTGTAATAGAAATTAACTTCTTAAATTTAAGAGAAAATAGTTTTTCTAAATCAAAGGAAAATTTGAACAAGGAAATGAATTACGAGGGAATAGTTTCACAAGTAATCTTAAAGTTAAGTTCTATAGAGAATATTTTCTAGTCATTATAGGTGAAGGTGAATTCTAAGAAAATCACTTCAATGAATCTCTTATTTGTTTTGTTGTTATTCTGGAAAAGTTACTCAAATTCAGTGAGGTGAATGAGGGATATGCATTTTTTTGAAAAAGTTTCAATTGTATCATTTAATTTTAATTTGGAAAATGAGAACAATATTTATTTATTTTGAAATATTAACTCTATAAGAAGTAAACAACTGTCTCCATCAGGATTTGCAGAAGGGAAAAACTTTGGAAGAAGGTATCAGACTGGGAAGGGAGCAGTAAGAATTAGAAGCTAATGGGAGAGGTGGGGCTTCAGTGAAACCTTGTTGGCCCTAAGATTCAAGGTAAAGGAGAAAGAAAGAGAAAGGAGGAGGGAGGTTCTGCAGACAGGCAGAGAGATGAGTGTGATCACAGGCACTCCAAAGGCCGTGAGGAAACAGGCCCAACTAGAGCAAAGGATATGAGTTCATGAGTGGAGAGAAGTGGAGGCTGCGGCCCAAAAATCCCAGTAGCAGTTTTCGTCTTCCTCCAAAACCCTTTAAGACCTCTGGTATGCATTGCCCAAATGCTTTCCAAAAGGGCTGTGCCAGTTCACTCTCCCACCAGCAATTTGTGAAAGTTCAGATTTCACTGTATTCATGCCAGTATTATTCTAAGTTTTAAACTTCATTAAAAGTTTAATAATTTGACAGTCTGCCAACATTTCTAAAGTATAGCATTGCAATAAAACAAAAACCATTCGTTTTTAAAATGTTTCTTGGAGACTCACAGTGCTCTCTGCATTTGGTTTGGGAGAAGGAGCCCTTCCCTCCCAGTCACAGGGACGAGTCCATGAGCTGCTCCACATCTATGTTGTCAGAGTCATATTTGTCCGGCTTAGTCCCAAAGTGGTAAAAAAGATTAAAGGAGATGATAAAAGTGAACATTCACGAGTAGTAAAATATTAGATAAATTAATATCTAATTACCTTAATTAGATATTAAGGTAATTGATGTTTAGTATGAGATTAGCATACAGTAAGACTTAAACTGAGTACCTATTTTCGTAGGATTGTGTGAGACAGAGATAATCACTCTGATTTCAGTTTTTAAAAAATTAACATTTGAGGTGAGGGATGGACAAAGTACTAAAGTTCATATAGAAAATCAAATATTTAAGAATGATCAGGAAAATTTTCAAAAAGTATAGTCAAGGAGGAGGGAATGTTAATTAGCCAGGCTAAATATTAAAACATAATGTAGCAAAAAAAGACCAGAAATATACCCAAATATGGATGATGGATTGAACATATGATAAAGATAGAAAAATAATCTCTAAAATATGTTGGTAATCAAAAAAAGAAAAACCCAGAAACTAAGATATAGGGCAACAGAAAGGCATATTGTATTGTTATTTAGGTTAAGATGGTAATCAGGAGAAATATCTACGTATGTATATGCTTGTGTATGCATAGAATGATCTGGAAAGACACATGAAGCTAGTAAAAGTAGTTGTTGATAAATGAGTTCAGAGATGAGAGGGAGGCTTATTGTTTAATATTACCCTTTGCTATCTTTGGGAGCTTTTAAACCAATTTCAAGTATTACCTATTTTTAAATAGTTTAAAGAAAATATTAGCTCAGAGTAAGGCAGAGCCACTAGAAAGTTCTACAAAACCAAGTATGTTGGTGATTTTTTTAAACTTTTCACTCAGGTATTTTAGTGTCCTGGTATTTAATATATCAGGAGTTACATAAACGTCCTTTTCTGCAATTCTTTGCAACGTCCTGGGTACAGAGTTGGCTAACAATAAAGACTTTCTGGAGTGTGAGGGTAACTTTCCTTTACTATGGAATGGGTCTAATTTAGGAAGCAGGATTACATAGTTGACAGTCCTCTTAAATATTTTCCCATAGTACCAGTGTGAAATCTCAAACTTTTGGCAGCCAGGCAAGTTCCCTGAATTCATATGTAGCATTTCTTTTCTGTTCAGAATTGAGACCCAGTGCCCGGTGCCTAGGCTTTTAAAATTATCTTTCTGAAATTTTGCTTCATTTTTGCACTGGTTCAAATGAAGCCCTTTGGATACATGAGGAGTTGTTAAAATTTCTTCCCTTGGAAAGTCACTGCAGTGGATTTCAACAGAGAGATTTGCTTCTTGCCCTTTCAAATTCTTCACTCTACCACATTCAGAGACACAACATTGAAACTTATCTTCAAAACATAAACTACTCGTTTTCTCTTTATTAAATGTAACTTTGAAGAAAATATAAATATCTATTACCAATAATTTTATCAAATCAGGAATTTTGCAAGCGTAGGAAGTCAGCATCTCACACAATGGAGACAGCCATGTTGTATATATGATCATCTTTAAAATTAATTAATTAATTTATTTTATTTTATTTTATTTTTAAAAACCACCTCCCAAAACAACCATGCTTATAACCAAACAGAAACCAGTATATAATGATTTAACTGCTGGCCTTTGGCCAATTGTGATCATTAATAATAGTATAGTCAGTAATAACTAATGGAATGATGATGGCTTATGAACTATAAGAGAATAATAGTAAGCTGTTGCATGCTCTCAAGATTGGTAGCAGTATTCATTATCCGCTGTATCTTATCTACTGTATCTGTAACAAATAACCCCAGTACTTAGTGTCTTAAAACAACAGTAATCATGATTTCTGTAGGCTAGGAATTTGGAGCAGCATTGTTCAGCAGTCCTGGCTGTGGTTCCCCATGAGGTGAAAGTTAGAAGTCAGCCAGGTGTTCGCTGAGGCGCGACAAGCTACTTCCAAGGTGGCTCACTTACATGGCAAGGTTAGTCCTGGCCACTGACTGGGGACCTGCCAATGGCAGCTGGCTTATTCCAGAGCAAGCAATCCAGGAGAGCAAGGTAGAAACCTCAGTGCGTTCTGTGACCTAGCCCCAAAGGTCACATGTTGTCACCAACCCTGATTCTTTGTGGGAGGGAATTGCACAAGGGCCTGGCTACCAGGAGGCAAGAATTACTGAGTACCATCTTGGGAGCTGGCTACCACAGCAGAGCTTCATCTCTTCTTTATAAGTACAAATGCAGAAAGTTGGGTTATATTGCATCCAATAACTGGTAATTTTAAAGGAGGAAATTTCTGTTTAATAAAGGACCACAGTCAAGAATTGCTGAACATACTTGAGATTCCCACAACCCCTCTACCCCCAATAAATCTTAAATGAACATTTTTCTAACATTAGATTTCTGCAGGATGACTAATGGACTGACTCTAGGGTAATTCAGCCATTGTTTTTGAAAATCCATTTGGCACATAAACCTGAGATTCTGCTGGAAGAGTTGAGGTTAAACCCCACTCTTTCAGAAAGTACCGAGGGGCCTGTTTGTGTCTTCTCCGTAGAGAGAAGGCCTGCATTCTCAATGTCTTGCCTAAACTGCACACTAACTAATCTGCCTGGCCTTCAGTTTATCCTCGTTAATAAGCTCTTGGGCTAAGTCAACACAACTGGGATTTGGAATGTTGACTTCAGAGAGTCTGCATTTTTAAACCTCAAGCTTAACCATTCTCTGATTTTAAAACTAGTAACATTTTAAGCTATATACTAAGAGGTAGAGTTAGCATTAGATGAGATAATGTGCACAAGATGCTTTGGGAGAGTGCCCTCAAGAGCATACGGATGCATTAAATGAGATGGCATCCCAGCCATCCTAATCATGTCATCATCATCATCATGCAGTTGACTTGACCTTCTGTCCAGATGTACTACATACTGACCTTGAAGTATCCCAAGTTTTCTAAACTGTTTTTTTAAAAAGTGGGAAAGACTTCTTTCTCGCTTTTCTAAACTAGAGGAAACATAAGTGAAAGAATATATGAAAATTATTTAGAGAAAGTCAGAATAGGAAAAAGGTACTTTTATTTTTTTTAAGTTTACTGAATTTATTGAGGTGACATTGGTTAATAAAACTATATAGGGTTCAAGTGTACAGTTCTATAATACATCATCTGTATATTATATTGTGTTCACCATCCAAAGTCAAATCTCCTTCCGTCACCATATATTTGACCCCTTTCACTCTAATCTGCTTTCCCCTCTCCCCTCTTTCCCTCTGATAACCACTAAACTGTTGTCTGGGAAAGAGGTGCTTATAAAAGGCCACTAGAGTAAGATCTGGAAGAGACTCAGTGTCTTCAGTAACCAACTCTTTTGTGAACCTTAGATGCCTTATATTTACAGTTAGAGTTTAAGACTACATGACCTTAAAGATTCTTTCCATCACTAATCATCCTGTTGATTTTAACAACAAAAGTGTTATCTTTGAGCAAGTTACTAAACCTCTTCCTGACTCAAGATAGAAAGTGTGGCTAATAATAGTACTTTCACATGGACTTGTTAAGGATTAAATTAGTTAAAATATGCAAAACCTTTAGAACAGTGCATAGAATATAGTAAGCATGCTGTAAATGTTAGCAGTGATAATGATGATGATGATTTTTCCCATGAAGCTGAGATTCATGAAAGTTGATTATTTTTTTCTGAGGTCACAATAGTAGAGCTGGAACTTGAATTCCAGTGTTTTGTTAAGCTACATTATTTGCACTTGTATTTTTCAAACCTTTTTATTTATCTATTTTTGAAATATATGATTGATTGTCGCAGCTTTGAAATAGGCAGACCCTCAAATACCCTCTGTCAAGGCTGTTTTAAAGAAAAAGCTAAAAAATTAGAAGATGGAATATTGTTTGTCCCCAGGATTCTGAAGGTATGTGGGACATAAATCAATGCTTCCTTAAAAACTAAGAAGTCCCACCAGGGCTTCACCCCCTAGTAAGGTGGACAAGAATTCTATATAGTTCCCAAGGCCTCTTTGTGGCTGTCTCACTTCTACTGACACTACCTACAAGGTAATCACTCATTTTGCCCCACCTTATTTGTATGTCCATATTTCCCACTTGTTTAGATTAAGAGAATGAATTTTATTTGATAGTGTACCAGCAGTATATAATAGTTTGGTTTAAAAATAGATTCTTTGCTTTCCAATTCCCTGCTCTTTTCCACTAATTTTGATTCTGCTTTGGATGAATGCTCAAAAAGTAAAATTTCATTGTCTTCAGTGTAGTTATTATATCAGGGTGGACCGTAGCCCCAGACAATGCAATCATTATTGTAGCCGTTTTTAAAAAAATAGGTGAAACTAGAAAGTAATTTGACTAGTTTTATTGTTCTTGTTGTTTGTTTTATTTTGAAATATAACCAGAGTATTACATCTCAGAGGCTGTGTCTTTCAAAACAAAATGTCCTTGAATATCTCTGCAATTCCAAACAGTGCTGCTTTTAATCAAAATATTTTTGAAATTACGCTCTAGACATTTTCTTCAGAGCTTGTAACACATTCTTTTGAACATGTAGCGGTGACAAATCAATCACATTATTTTATTAATATATCATTTTGTTGAAGATTGAAACTACTACTAACATAAATGTAAAAGAAAAATTATAGAATGAATTGTTTGTGGCTCAATTCAGTGGTTGTGTATAGTGAAACTAACACATTGATGCATAAAATTAAAGAAATGTTAAATTTTTAAGCATTGACTATTAATAGATTATTATCATTTCTGGATGTCTTTGGCACATTTCCATAGCATAATTATCTTTATATGCTGTAAGTGTACCTAGTGGAAAAGTAAAATAAAAAGTTCTATTAGAACTTTTTTAAACAAAATAATGTTCAATTATTATATTGTTTAATTTTTGTATTTTATATTATCTTTAAATGTTATAAAAATGAATTATTGTATTGCCCTATAAAACACAGAAGCTTATTAACCTGGTTTTCTTGGTCTGTTGATGAGAATGTTTTATCAAAATGGATATTTTAAATGTTATAAAGATGTAATACTGTGCTAAATTAGACTATAAACTATTAATTTGGAAAACAAATACATTTTTATTATTTTTCTAGAATGTCTTTATATGTTATAATAGACAAATTAGGAAGTAAGATGCCTTATGTGTGCACGTGAACTGTCTTTGGGTACACAGGCCTCTCCTGTTGATGCGTAAGAGAGTCAGCATTTATCCAAATTTAAGTGTTGGTTTTTATGTTTATACTTATTCCTTTGTATACTTATACACATTTGTATTTGTTCAGAAGACTTCTCTTGATTAGTTTTTACCCTGTATGGGCACACCAATTTGTGATGATAATAACAACAGTAGTAGTGGTGGTGGTGGTGGTGGTAGAAGTAGAAGTAGAAGAAGTAAAAAGATACTGTCAGAAAAATAGAGCTGAATTCTTGAAAGAGATTGCAGTAGAGGGAAAGAAATTAGATTTTCGGCTACTGACACTTGGCTCAGGGGGTTTGACTTAATGAAGCCGTGTGGTGTGGTGAAAAGGGCAGAAGTCAAGAGCCTTAGGCTCAAAAGTTCTTGGCTTTTGGCTCTGCCTCTGATTTCTCTGAAGTACCTCAGACAGACCACTTGACCTCTGTGAGCTTCTGTTTCCTCATCTGTAAAATGAGAGCTTTGATGACTTGGTTACTAAAACTACTTCCAGCTATAACATTCTGTCATTCCAATCCTGAATGTACTGATTCAGATCTTCTTTTCTCTCTGTATTACTTGCATGCAGACGACCTCAATATTTACATATGTTTAACTTTGAGAATTTGTAGTAGTCAGCTCAGGCGACCATAACAAAACACCAAAGGCTGGCAGGCTTAAGCAATAGACATTTATTTTCTCACAGTGCTGGCGGCTGGGAAGACATAGATTGTGGTGCTAGGCAATCTGATTCCTGGTGAGAGCCTTCTGTCTTCAAATAACCACTTTCTTGCTATATCCTCAACATGGTCTTTCCCCAGTAAGAGAGCATGGAGAGATCTCTCTTCCTTTTATGAAGCCACCAATCCTATCAGATTAGGATCCTACTCTGAGGACTTCATTTAGCCTTAATTACCTCCTAAAAACTCTCTCTCTAAATACAGTGACATTGGGCATTTGGGCTTCAACATGAGAATTTGGGGGAAATACAACTATAGCAGTTCCCCCTTGATATTTTATTCTAGATCCTCTCTTCATTCGAGGTGGTTTGTACTCACTATCCTTCTTTTTAAGTTAAGAAGAAAAACAACTAAAATTGCATGTGCTTCCAAAATCCATCAGAGAAGTAATAAATATGCTATCAACAAATGTGTAAGAGAAATAGAAGTGGAAATGGCATTTTATTGAAACTTTTTTAATATTATGAAAACTTAGTCACATAAAACACACAGGCATACAAAAAAATTGATAGAAGTTTTCTATGAACACCCATATACCCACCACCTGTATCCATAGTTAATATTTTACTCATTTTGTCACAAATCTATCCATCCTCCATTCTTCAACCTTCTTTTTTTAAATCTATTTCAAAGTAAATTACTGAAACCAATACTTAAGCATGCATGTTATTAGATAAAGGTTTTTTTTCTTTTACGATAAAATTTTCATACAATGAAATGCACAAATTATTCTGATGAAAGTGTATCATTCTGATGAAATTTTTTTAGATCACTATTTTAAATATTGCTATGTTCTATGTACATATTAATTGAAAGACTTATATTGTAAGAAAAAGGACACTCTTCCATAGATAGAGCTACTTATAATTTATGCTAGTTGTCAAAAGCACCACTATTTAAATCACTAAAAGGATGGAACTGGGAATGGGAGAATAAAAAAAATGTCGAAATTAAAAAAATAAAAAGCAAATTTGGCAAGTGATTAGGAAAGGGCTAGCTATAGGCATTCAAGTACTTTGTACATACATACATAAATAATTTGCTTTGCTTTATAAACTTGAGAGCAGGGAAATGGGGGGGAAAAACATGTTTGTCCTCTCTACTCTCATCTTTAGAAATTCTTTCTCAGCTAAGGGAGAGAATCTTCTGTGGTTCCTGACACATGGTTGTTAACCTTGTTAAAGACCTATCATGAGTTAGTGAATGAGTTAAATGTTAAGGAGAATGATTCCCCTTAACAGTCAGAGAGACCTCTGTAGGACTGCTCATGCCATCTCAAACTGGTATCTATAAAATAATTTTGATATATCCTCTAATGGACCATGCAGTATGTTCTCCAAAAGTCTCACTGGAAGGGATTCCAGGCAAATAGAAAAGGGCTCTAACTTTCATTCATAGGCATGCATAATTGGTTTAGATTTCCTTGTATTTGTATAAATTATATATATTATTTTTATATATATATATATAATTATAGCTATATGTGCATCTTTATTTGTACATGCAGATACACTGATGTTGTCTGAACGTATTAGGAATATTTGTCAATGTGCCTCTTTTGCTAGTCCCTGAATTAGTTGTAGATTTCTCAGAAAAGTTGCAATTTAAAGTCTTTCTGAATCCAGTGGAGTCTTAGTTGCTCTTAGTGGTTTATATCTCAGCTTTTTATTCACCACTCAGAGTTCACCACTTAATGAGTCATCCCAGCATTTAGCAGCATCCATGGCTATTTTTCTCCAAAGTCACTTGAAGTAAACTCCCGAGCACTGGAAGGAGTTGCTTGTGAGGTGACAGTTGATAAAGATGAGCTTTTTTGGTATTGCCATAGTCTTTGGGGTGCGATATGCTATTTGTCTTAACAAGCAGGCAATCTTGAAGGAATAAAAAGACAAACCAACATGTTCTCAATATTAAGAATTGCATACTTTTGATGTATGGGACAAGAGCTGGCACTACTAGAGATGATCTGTCTTTCTAAGCATTCTTCATGTTGTCTACAAGGACACAAAGTCTCATCAGCACTCCCATTCCACTGCTGGTGGTCTCACAATGTGGAAATGGCAATAGATGCATCAGTGAGATTTGGCCCTTTTGTTCAGAGCAATCCAGAGTGACAAAGAAGAGCCCGAGTCAGCAGTAGGTCCACCATCTAGGGCCTTGCAGATACCAAGGAAGTCATTATCCCAGAAGCCCAGCCTGAAGGCAGAAGCATGGGGGATCAAGGATTGCATTGCAGTAGTCATTCCACAATTGTAGACCTTAGCCAAAAATAGCATTGGGAATCTAGGACTAGTGACAAGGAATCCATCCTATGAGGAAATTGTGGCAAATATCAGGAAACGCAGGAAGCCATTGCTGTGATGAAGTGCAAGAACACAGGAAGCAAGCACTAAGGAGCTCCAAAGAAGGATAGACAGGCAAGAGTCAGTAGGGATGGGTGGGAACCCCCATGGGCAGAAAAGATACCTGAAGGAATCCCAGCAGAGTCCTAGTGGGAATGGGAGATGGGGCAGCTTAGCAGAGTCAGTGAAGTGACAAAGTAGACAAGGCAGGAGCTAAGCAGAGAAAGCTACCTTCTCAGAGAAGACTTTCTTATCAGCCTACAAGGCAGACATGGGATGCAGCCTTATCCAGGCAGTTGGGTGGTGACATCATCCTTAAAAGACTGAAATGAATGGTTCTATGCTTAGGGTTTTTTTTTTTTCTTTAAAAAGTATAATTATTGGGGCAAAAACTGTTTTGAACTTGGTTTTTAAATTTTGCTTTACATTTTCCTGGGGTTTAGTTCTATTTGCTTCCAGCACGAGTCCAAATACCTACTTCAAAGCAAACATTCTAACAAGAACTTGTTAAAAGGAAGGGAAACCAGCTCCTGTGGCTTCTTGTACACCAGCTATGGAGGCACTCACAGAACCACGTTTGTGAGTTGAGTGTAAATGAATCCGAAACCTACAAATTAGATTTCCCTTGAAATACACATGGGTTTAAAACCTTAACGGGAAAAGAACTTGGCAAATCAAATCTGACCGTATTCAGTAAAACCTCACTAATTTGCACTAATGACCAAGAGACCCATTGAGAATTACTGAATATTTGTGAGCATGTTAGCATGGGAACAAATACCAAAACAGGGGTGAGGGGATCAGGGGTATTGGAGGAAGAGTGGGAGGGGGAAAATTCAAAGTTTCAGCATCAAACAAACATACTTTCTGGTACAATGAAGAATGTATTTGAACAGTTACTGGAATGAAACTCAATAGCTTAATGAGTGCCTTGCTGTGGTACTCCCGCCCGCTGGGGAGGCAGCCATGTCATACAGCGTGCTGTAGCCAGCAGCTAATGTGCACTTAGGTAAAGAAGCCTTTGCTTTATTGAAAGTTGAATTGGGGGGGGGGGGGTTGTGGTTTTTGCAGGGGTGTGAACCAATGAGATTCTAGTATGTGTCATACACATTTGTTATGGGCTTGCACATGAGGCTGTAAATCAGCATTGAGCATGTGATTGCTTATTACCGCTTTTCTAAAAAAAAAAAATTGCTAGAAGAGATAGCAAAGGAGGTTGGAATTATGACTAGCTGAGTCTTCCTTAGATGTTAATGAATCATACTTGTAGTAGGAGATATTTAATTTAAATTTAAATTATTCTGAATTGAATATTGACTAGTAACCCTTTATTGTGACATGCATTTCATTAATAATAAAAGTTGCATCTTTATAAGCAACTATCTAAAAAGTTCTTTGAAGATTTAATTATCTGTAGCTCAGATTTCAGTAATTATAGTGACTGTTTATTTCCTTCGAGAAATGAAATACTTTTTTCCAATTGTTACTATTTTAACAGTTGCAGTTAAAATACAGTGGCTATGCTTGCTTTCACTTTCCTCTTCAAAATATCTAAGAATGTTTAGAGTTTGGACATTCTTTATAACTGAGGAATATCTGTTAACTAAGTGTGCTCTAATTTAAGAAGAACCGCTGGTAATGATTTGTGTTTACACTGATTTCGATTGTTCCTCCTTCTTACCTTACTGTAAGTTAATGTTTTACAAGCTGAAAAATAATTTGAAACTTCCACTCAAGCAGCCATTGAAGTCTGTGGGGAATAATAAGTATGTGTAGCCAGAGCTTTCATAGGACATAAGTTGAGCAAAAGGTTTCAGGTCTTGTCTTACTGCTCCTGGATCAGAAAAGGGATTATCACCCCACAGCTGGTGCAGAAAAAAACTAAACCTAATTTGACTTCCACCAGAGCCTCTGATTTCATAATTTTTAATATTTTCTCTCTTCCCAACTAGCCAATTAGACAGTAAAATGCAGTTCATGCAGACTTTTTGTGCCATCCCCTCTTCAAGTTAGGGAGCAGAGAAATATGGAAATTTGAGGCGTTTGTTCCCTCACATCCCAGTAGGAACTATACCAAAATAGTTTACTCTTTCCAAGCCCCTAGTTTTGCCTCTGTGATTTTCAGGCAGGCGATCTTCTCTGCTTTAAAAAAAAAAAAAAAAAAAAAAAAAAAGGTTACAAGGCCAGTATAGGCTTTCAGAATTATTTTCTTCTCTATCTCAGAATTTCTATAGTTTAACTTCTGTTTCTCTCTTGGACCTGTTTCTGAGGAAGAAGTACTCATTGCTTTGTCAGAGAGGATGCCTGAGCTTTTCTTCCTCACCGCAAGCTCCCAGTCTGTTTCCTTCCTCTTCTCCATGTGAACAGATTCAGGTCTCCCCCATCTTGAGTTCTGTCTTTGGCAGTTCAGTTTACTATGACTATTCCTTACCTTTTACAACAGAATGCCTTAGGAGATTGGAGAACTTTCTACATGGTATGTGTGCTGTACTCCAAGTGTTTACCTCTAATTCCCCACACGATTTTGCAACTGACAGCCTCTCCCAGCTCATCTCCTACTTTCCACCCTCTTACTCATTCTGTTACAGCCACACTGGCCTCACTCATGTGCCCAGAATACTTCATTTAGGCTCTTACCTCAAAGCCATTCTACTTGCAGCTCTCTCTACCTAGATTGCTCTTTTGCATATTTCTGCATGGCTTACTCTCTCATTGCCGGTAGGTCTCTCCGATCCAATGTTACCTCAGCTGGCAGGCCTTCCCTGAGCCCTGAACACTTCATAGTAGCTCCATCCCCTCTTCAGGATCCCCATTGCTTTTTGCCAGCTTAACTTTTCCCATAGCACTTGTCACAGAACCCCACCATACTGTATAATAACTTATCTGTCGTATATTTGTCCCACTATAGTACATTGCATGAGGGCATGGACTTTGCCTGTTTTCCTCACAGATGCATCCCCAGCACCCAGAGGGGTAGACTGGTAAATAGTGGGTACTTGATAAATAACTAATGAACGGTTGGATGAAAGATAGACTATAGATACATATAAATATTCTACAGATATAGACTGACCCTTCCTCTAGTTAACTTTGTTATTTTTGTTTCTGTTTTTAATTAATGATTTTTCAGCTTTTTTCTTTGAGGGAATTGTTTAAAACAGTTTTTAAGTTAGTATTGCTCTCTCTGGCTAAACCTTCCTATTGCTTCATAACAAACAGATGTACACTGAAATCCTTGTTAAGACTCATTTCTTCACTTAGCTTGGAATTAAGATTTTTCACAATAAGAAAATAAGCCTTCAAGAAGAGTTAAGCTGTGTATCATCAGGCTTTTTTAGAATTTGGAACTAAATTTTTGGTCACATTTAAGATTTTATTTTTTAATTCTCTCTTTCAATAAGCCTATTGAACCTTAAGACACTAATATTTTAACAAATATAAAAGAGAAAGGCCTTAACCATAAGACAGTCACAGCCCACTTGCAAGGGATAGTATTATTTTATTATGATGCTTAATTACTGTGATAATCCTTCACAGGATGAAATTGGAGAAAGTGGGAGCAATTCACCTAGTTGTAGAGTTCAGAGAAGGCTTCATAAAGGAAAGATTGCCTGAGCTGAATTTCAAAGGATAAGAGAACTTCAGGCAAGCAGAGAGGAAGGAGATGTAGAGGGAACATGAGCAAAAATAGAGCTCCAGAGAGATGTAAAAGAGCACTGCATGGTCAGAAAATTACTGACAATTTGAAATTATTAAAACATGGTAGGGTATGGCTAGAGGTCAGAAAAGGAGAGGTGATGGAGAAGGCCTGAGGAATGCCATGTTTAGGAGCTCCGATTTAATCCCTGATGGGTGATATTGGAGGGCCTTTAAGTCAAGGAAGCAAACGTTAGCGTTGGAAGATTGTAGTACTTTCAGGTGGTTTTGATGGTTTTGAAACTTTACCATATAACTTGTTCTTCAAACAAAATCTTAGAAATTAGCTTAATATCAAAATTAGATCAAAGTGGAGCTGCCCAGTTAAAGTTGAGGTGGAAAACTCAGAACTTCCCAGCTTGGCCTCCCCCTCAACTCTTATCTTCGCCTCTCTTGTCAACACTTAGGACACCTTCACAGGACCTCCAGGTCTTCTCTGAGCACACTTCTACAAAACAATCCTTTTCGTTTATACTAGAAAATAGTGACTCAGAAAGTTAGAATATCTCAATGAAATAAAGACAAAGCCCAGAATAGAATCAAATTTCTTGATTTCCAGTCAAGTGCTTTTTTTCAGTATAACGTACTATCATTGGAGAAGAAATTTACTATTTTATACAACAGAAATTCTTCACACCTATTTCACAGGTGTAACATATGAGATAAAGAAAAAAAATTGTTCAAGCTAGAATAAGTAGTATATTTAAGTACCTTAAGTACATGTTTATTAAACTTTATGTAGGTTTTTAAAAATATTAGATTCTTTTAGAATTATATTCTAGTTCATACAGTTCCCTTTGCCTTTTCATGCTGAGAGAGTACTAAGTTAGCCCTCAACTTAGATTTGTAGAAATTAGATACAGGGAGATTTCTGTAAAGGCATCTTGCTAATGGAATCCCATCCCATTAAGTCTTGATAGTGCCTGGGTGTACCGACCTTGTCTAAATAGTGTATCATGACTCAAACCTGCTATAATGGCAAAAGCAGTGGAATAAGAGTCAAGCCATTAACTCCCAGTGCAGCCATTAACTGGCTGAATAACATTTGGAAAAGTCACTCAGGCTCAACTGTACAATGAGAAGGTTGAACTAAATTACCTCAAAGGCTCTTTCCAGCTCCTATAGTCTGTGATTCTAATTACAGCATATTTTGTGTTTTATCTTTGAAAGTGTTGACGTTTTATAGGCTGCCATAAGCTCTCGTTTCTGGTGGTCCTAATGGCTTAAGATAGTCGGGTACATGAAGCAGTTGATTGTGAATATCTTGAAAGAGAAGTGGTCACGAGGGCACAGGATATGTGCTAATGATATGTGTTCATTTATTTACAACCATATTCCCAGTCTGAGAATTTGAATAGCTTCACTGAAATTCTGGTAATATATTTCTCATGATGACCTTATCAGGGGACAGCTCAGCTTTGGGCAGCCCACTTAGCAGATAAGGAGGATATTTATGAAGAGTTCTGCTTATCTCATGTATATACACTCTTTAAGAACTCTCAGAATTGTAGAAGTCCTTCAGAGTCCTTTTCTGAATTCCCCATTCTATATTTGATTCCTCAGTCTCATTTTTCTGCAGAAGTCCTTCCTTAATATGCTATTTAAAGTTCTTCACATCAATCCCTATTATTTTAAGAATAAATGTGATATAACAAACAATGACATTATTATATTGTAAGGACAAGAAATAGGGGGTAAGTTATAAAGCAGAACATTTTTATTTACACAGCAGTGTTTTAATAACCAGTAAAATTTTGGAAGAGAACTAGAAAAATAGTTAAAAGATAAATGGACTAATGTTTCAATGTTATGATTTTTCACATACACTAAAGTTCATTTTTACTTTTTTTTAAATCCTTGAATTTCGGACAGGACCCTGGGAGAGTTGTTGGCATCCTTTGGTCAACACATTTGTCAGGGTATTTTTTTTTAATGTCCTTCTATGGTTCTATTAAGCAATAACCTCATTAGCAACACATTCTGAGTGGTATAGTATGATAGCTTTACTACAAAGGGGTTCTGTATTTCAGTTGCCAGGATATAACACTCTTATGACAGGGGAGAAAAAGAAAACTTGCTATGAAGGGGAAGCTTAGACATTATTTACTCTAAATATTGAAGCTTTCCATCTGAAAGTTTACAGAGGCTGAGGAATTGTTGAATTTGGAGATTTCGAAATAAAAATCTCCAGCAAAATCTAAAAATGTTTCCACCTTGAAAACAAGTCCTATTCCCTCCTGTGAGCATTTGCCTTACATAGTTTTGGATTAGCCTATAAGTTATTTTCATCACAAATACCTTTCACTAAGAGACACAGTATCACCCTCTCCTGGAGTGAAACAAATAAAACATTCTGGTTCAGGGCTAGGCAACTTGAGAACAGACTGTCTTGTGTTGAGTTAGGTAGACTTTTTTCACCTCTTTTTATCAAGTCTATTTTTTAGGCTACATCAAGTTAGAGCAGTGCAGACTCTGAAAGGCCCAATCCAAATTAACCCTGGCAATATTCCAAAAGTGCTAGGAACTGGCAAATTTAAATCATTTGCAACTCTGAAATCTTTTTTTTCTTTTACCTTTGGCTTTATGTCATCATATATGAATTAAAACTATGAAAAAATGTTATTACTGATTTTACCTCTTTGGGGCCTTTGACTTAGTTGACATAGGCAGAATATATTACAACCAATGTCATTGTTCAGAAAAGGGTTATATGTGGCAAAGAGATCATTAAGTCTCAGACAACCATAGAAACAAGGCTCTGTTGACAGAGTTAAAAAGAATTCTATGTATAAATGCTTTCTCTGGTCCTTATCCGTGTACCTGTCACTCTCTAGTGTGACAATAGGTAGGAGTATGGAGTTTTTTTCAGCTGTGAATGGGGTAGGGCACATGGATAGACACTGAGCTATAGATGAACTCAATATGTGAGGTTGGACCATCTTAATTTGCCTTATTTATAAGTCAAAATCAATTGAATGTCAACAGTTTCATATGATTCAACCTAATATTTTGATTTGTTGTCAGTTAGTAGTTACCCTTCAATTCACCTTTGCTACCAGCATAAATTAAATTTACCTAAACTCACAAACCATTCCCAAAACAAAACAGTTCAAAAAGATACAGAAGGTTCTCTGTGCCTAAGTTTCTTCATCTATAAAATGGGGGAGGTAATGGTACTTGCCTAGTAAGGTTATTATGAAAATTAAATGTAAAGGGCTTAGCATAGTGCTTGACATATAATAAGCACTCAATAAATTTAGCCATTATTGGCATTGTCATTATTATGAGCATCTTAATTATTTGTTTAGCAAATATTTAGTGGCATCTGACTGTATGGCAGGCCTAGTAGAGTCAGGCACTGGGACCAAATTTCTAAACAGGCTATATTCTCTACCCTAAGGAGCTTACAAGCAAATATACAGCAGTTACAATGTACTAAGTGCTACTGTAAAGTCAACAGGTGATATAGACACACATAGGTGGAGCCTAACTTTGTCATAACAATCAGGGAAGGCTTCTTGGAGAAAGTACCATCTAAGCTGAAACCTAAAGGACTAGTAGAAGGTAGTTAAGCACAAAGAACCAGAAAGACCGGTCTCATCAGATGAGTATAAACTATAAAGGCCTGAGAAAGAGAGCATGATGTGTTCTGAGACCTGCAAGTAGTTAAATGTGGCAGGAGCAGGGAACAAAAAGTGAAGTCGCTACTTCCCTCCTGCTTTGCTCTTGTTACTTCATACATCAGCAGGTTTCACCAGATGCCACTAAAGCAGAAACATATATGATTTCTGCCAGTATGGTGAAGACCTCATTGCCAGTTGCCAATTCAGATAGCTTGAAGGTTTGCTTACCAAGGTATTCTAACTATTAATATTTTTGTCCTATGTGGAAGGGGTTATTCTATAAAGGTATTTTTAGATATCAAAGGTGCTAGCTAGGTAGGAAAAATGGACCACAAAAAAAAAAAAAAACTGGCCTCTGGAATAAAGTACTTTTAAAGAAAATCTGTTTATAATGCTACATAATAGCAACAGTATTATGATTATAGAAGCTGAAGTACCTATTTTTCTGAATAATCAAAGGGTACATTTTTAAAAAAGCAAAGCCAGTTAACATTGAGCTAAACACGGACATAAAAAAATCAACCTGATTGATCTGGATTTTTTTTTTCTCTAGAGCAGAGTAAAGCAGTGACTGCAAAAGATTGCAGCAGTCAGATCCCTTTCAGTGATGCTGCTCCCCCAACAGAGCATCCCTGCCTTTGTCAAACCTATATGCATTCAGAAGATGCGGTTTTCTTTCTGCTGAGATAGAACTTGCCTATCCATTATGGTACTTGATGTTTCATAAGTAATATGTTGCATTTCAATTGTATTTTCAGATTATCTGCAAAAAAAAAGATTGAAATGGTAAACTGTATGAAAGAAGCATAACATAAACAATAAAAATGAAAAAGATAATTTACTAATTAACATTCCATTGAGAACCTGAATATTTAATAAAAGGATGTATTTCCTTAAATCTAAAAAGACTGGTTACTGTTCAGCCTGTTTGGGTTAGTTTATGATATAGAAAATTGATTGAATTGAAATATATATCTTTCTCTCATAACATACCTAATTCTTTACTCATAAATGCTAAAGTCCCCATGATTTCTTTATTACAGATTTTATTCTCATTTATGAGTTCCATGTTAAAATGTTAAATCAACGGAATCATCACCTTAGCCTTAAATTAGCATAGCACATCATTAGGGAAAGCAATGCTATACATTTAATTGCTGTTTTTAAAAGTTATGTCATGTTGTCATGCCCTACATTTGTGTTCATATGTTACCATATTTAATTTATAAGGAGTTTGTTTAATTTACAACAAGCTTCTGGGCTGCTTCCTGTTATTTATTAGCTCCCTCAAAGCCCAACTATTTGGTAATAGCTGTGGCTATTGCTATGTGAATATTTGAAATACAATGAAACTAAAGTGATATAGGATAAGAGGACACGTGTTAGAGAATTTGAAAAATAGAAAAACAGTGCAGCATGAAATGTCAAACCACATTTGAGAGCACTTTTACTGTATTTCCATAAATGCATGCAGAACTATGTTGCAAATACTTGAAACTGTTTTCGTTTTTGGCCTGATTTTCTAGCATTGAAGAAACCATGTCTAATGATCTTGAGTATTCTTAAAGTAAAAGAAATTATATTTTACATAATGGTTTGCATGTGTGAGTTCCCTCTGGCAGAAACACTATAATTAGTGTGTCGTCTCTCAGAGAAGAGACAATCTGTCTTAAAGATTCAATGGCCACATTTGACGCCGGAACTGAGTACACACAGAACATTGTGATTTTGTTAAAAGATAAACACCATCTCTTTTCACTTATTCATTCTCTCTCCTTCCTGCTTCTCTGGCTGAAGCAAGAGAAGCGAAGGATGGCTGAGCACAAAGTTTTCTTCCTTCTTCATTCAGCAAACCATGGAGAAAGATCCTGGCTTCTTGACATTAATAATTTTGCTTCAACTCTACTTGGAACTATTTGGGTAGCTTTTCAAAAATGAAAAAGGTACAATAAAAGAGTACTGACCTTCTTGTTTTACTAGTAAAGTAGCAGATTCAGCAAAGGCTCACTCTCTTCTGAAAATGACCATATTCTTCCCTGGAGACCCAAGATGGTAGAATATTATTTTTTTGCACAACTTTCATTGAAACTATTAAAAAACAATCAGTTTGAATAGGCATAGTTGCAGACAGGAAGTTTTTCAGTCTTGTTATTAAATAAGAGTAATAATGGTAGTATAAATGCTTGACTGCTTCTTAGACAGTCAAAAAATATCCTTGATCCAAGGAGAGGAAGAAAACCTAGGGACTGTTCTTGAACCAAAGTAGGAAAAAAAATGTGAACACATCTATAATGGGTGTGTATAATGCAAGGATGCATCTGATATCTATCTGCATTATATACACATGCTCACACGCACACACCATCTCTGTCAGAGTAGCCTTTGCTGTATATTAATTTCTGATTCCCTGCAATATCTGAGAAACCGGAATTGACCACGGGTCAGATACAGCACATTTCAGGTCAATACCTGTGGCTGCACAGTAGGAGGAGTGGAAAGATATGAAGAAACCATTCTGCAAATAAAAATGACAGTTTCATTTAGGAGAGCAAAATAAGGAAAAAGTGTGCCTTCTGATTCTGTTTTGCATTAGTTTGCATTTGTTTCTGAGTGCGCTAGAGACAGGATGTCTGCTACCCCTTATCTGTTACAGTGTGGCCAGAAAGCCTGGAACATGAAAAACTGCTGTCTCAGTAGAAGCATCTGCCAATCAAAACTGGCCAGCCCAAGAAAGGGGGCTCTAGCCTGTTAGCACTCCCTTCCTCCATGGCAAAGAGAAAAGGCAAAGAGGGGACAGAATTAAGTGCACTGCGTTACTTGACCCTATCTAGAAAGTGCAACTTGTTTATATACAATTCCATGTGTGGGAAAAGCCCAAGCTTTAAGATAGAAAACCTGAGTTCCTCATTCAGATCTGAGTGTCCTGTGATAACTCAAGAACTTCAGGTTGTAGAACTAAATGGAAAAGAATGAACTCAATGCTTTTTTCATTCTAAGGTATACCTCAGGAACACACTTGTGCTTCTTCCTTTTTTGTTTTTATCTTTTAGATAAGAAAATACTATGTTTTATCTCTGTTTTTTTTTTTTTTTAAGAGGCAGAGCTAATCTTGTTTCATAAGGTAGACTTTCAGGTATTTGAAGACAGCTATTATGTTTCCAGACTCTGTTAGAAAATCTTTAAAAGAAAAAAAGTAAATAGTAAATAAGTTTCTATTTATTTTTTATATGAGTAATATTTTCGATCACATTTTAGGTAAATTTAAAATATATCTTCATATCTTGCATTTTCACTTTAGTGTGTTTTTAGTGATGAGCAGGAAGTGTCACATAGTGCAGAAGCCAATGGCAGCTGGGTCTACAAGAAGCAAAAAAAAGAGGACTCTGGCTGCGGGAGGTGGCAGATGGGGAGAGGGAGGAGAACCTCTGCAGAAGGCAGCAATTCAGTGACATTGAGCTCACTAAGCTGTCCGCTCCAGAACCAAGTTCAGCAGAGGAGCAGAATGACTCGCAGGACACTGGGCAGTTTTAGTTTTTCCTGACTGATTACTTCTTTTCAAAGTAGATGATAAAGGTTCACTCTGACTGCTGTGAAGAGAATGTCCTATAGGTAAGAAGAGAAGCCGAGAGATCAGTTAGGAAGTTATTACCAAGAGTTCACTGAGAGATGATGATGCTTTGGGAATGTTGATTTCAGCCAGTTTTTTGTTTGTTCGTTTGTTTGTTTTTGGAGGGGGGTGTGTTATCACCATTCCTGCATTCATTTTTATTTCTTTATTTGGGGCCACCTCTGTTTTTACTTTTGTAATTTGCTCTGTGTGCAATTCTAAGCCCCAAGCGTAGTGTCACTCTTTGTTTAAATGACTGCATGCCACACAAGTGATATCTGTGTCTTGTTCATTCTTCTATCCCCAGTGCACAGCCCAAGGTTAGGTATAGAGTAAGCATGCAGCATATATTTATTACATGCATCCATTTATCGAGTGCACGTTTCCTATGATGATTTAGAACTTCCCGAAAGTATCAGTGATTCCAGGGCCATGCTTGAGAACATGGGCTCTGGAGCAACCACCTAGGTTCAAACTGTGACTCTACTGCTTAGTAGATATTTGACCTTGGGCAAGTTATATAGCCTTCCTAATAGGACCCACCTCATAGCATTGTTGTAAGAATTAAACGTGTTAATACAGGTGCCTAGAACAGTGCTTGGCACAGAGTAAACACAGCCTTTATAATTATAATACAAAAATAAAAACTTATTTTAATCTCCAGAAAAGAGAGATAGCAATTAGGTAAAATACTTTCTACAGGACATTATTTAGAAATGTTGAAGGTAGCAGTTTAAAACATTCAGTTTAAAATTGTTTTGAACTAGGTGGAGTGGAACTAGCTGAAGACAAAATGTGAAGCCAAATTGTTCTCTAGCAAGATGATGCCTAAACATGCCTTCTTTCTGCCTTGCCCTAAGGTTAGCTCACAAAGGCAAATATATAAGAAATAGCATTCATTTTATGCAAATTAACAACTAGTTTTGTGGGAAAACAAGACTGTGTGAGCTGATAGCCTTTTTGATTAATAAAACACTAAAAGGTAAAAAATACAGAGAATTTACCGTAGCTGTTTTTCAATGAAAATAATCAGTTCTCCAAATTTGACAAATGAGTAAATATGGCATACATTTTTTTAATGTTTTCATTTTCTTCTGTTGTTCATGAATACTGTTTCTAGTGTGGGATTTGGAAGGAGGGTAGTGAAAGAAAACAGAGGCATGGGAAAAGAGAGAGTTCCTTCTCCATTCAGTTTTTCGAAGGATTAAGTCTTTCAATTGCTTTAAAATCAGAAGTAGTTAAGTAACAATGTAAAACTGAAAGCTTGCTGAAATTCGATCTCTAAAGCCATTTTGGGGTGGGTGCCATTATTATATGTTCACAGGTCCAAGGCGTAGCTTTCGGTATAATTAATGAAGCTGAGCAAGGTCCGAGCTATTCACAGCCAGGCATAGTGCATAATTAGGGGAAAAATAGAAGAGTGGCATTAGTGAAGAAAGAAAAGAAAGCCAAATGGAAACGGTAACTACTGTGGGGAATTTGTCTGGTGTCACTAATAATTACTTTCCCTCAGGTGCCCATTTTCCTAATTCTGGCTTAAATACTTTTAAAATAGTTGATTCTAAGCCTCTTGCCTCCTCTCTAGAATACAATAAAAATTAGAAGCAAAGTCTTTTGAGTTTCCCCAGGGCTGGGAAATAGAAGATATTGGTATCATTACGGTGAATTGGTCTTCAGATGTCTGAGGATAAGGGATTTTCCATTTCCTTTGGCACCTAAATTTATAGGAAATGCCTTTGGGGCCCCTCTTCTTTAAACAAGGAGTCAATCTTCATCCCTTTGGCAGGTTAAGTTCCTGGAAAAGGCCTGACAAGTCAAAATGGTGTGAGTCAATTTTCAATTTTCCCATAGAAACAGTTTCAGTAGGAGTGTATATTCTCGACCAAGGGCTTGAAGCCCAGTTTTTTATAGAAATAACTTCAGACACCAGGATTTCATCAACTAAATCAATTAAGGATGATACTATAGAGTTTCATAACTTAAGACTTTTATATATTTTTACTATAAGGTCATGGTAAACCATATGGAATCTTGTAAAAAAAAATTTCTATCATTTTTATTTTAGAGGAACTAGAAGGCGACAATATGTCTAGATTAGTATGGAAATTTAAAAGGCTGTTTGGGGAACATTTTGACAAGTTTCTTTAAGCAAGCATAGGGCCAATCAATGATGACTCTTCGATGAAGAAATCCCACTTTTTCTGATTGCAAATTTTACTAGTAGCCAGAGAATGAGTATTTTGGTAGATCAATTTGAGTTTGGATTCATTTCCTCATAATTGCCTTATAAGTCTATCTGTACTGCCAGCTGTAACTGCAGTGAATGCTAAACACAAGTGTGATTGTTGCTGTGTTACATCTGTGTCCCTGCAAGACTACCTGGTTACATAGGAAAGAATCTCTTCTACCTCCACAGTCTGCTCATCGCAGCCAGTTTGGAAAACTTTTTTTATTTCTTAGATATTGATGTAGCTGTATTCTCCTGTATTTAGGTAAATTTTATATACAAATATTTCAAAAATATATCTTAAAAGCCTCATGGAAGGTATTATTCAAAATTATTGAAACCATTCCAATGCGAAAAGCTAAAGCTATTCCCTTTCTATAGTCTCTGTACATGGAAAAATCTTCAAGTCCTTGATGCTTGTATCCAGAATTCCATTCCATGAACTAAATTCATTGTCCATGTACACTCATGGTTAGATCTTGAACTCCCAAAAAAGAGAAGACTGAGTCTCTGGGTGTAATTCCTACACTAGCAAACCTTAAGCATAATGTGAACCTGTATCTCTAATGAATCAGTAGCCATCATAAGTGGTGGCTTCACAGCACCTACATGTGTTTCGTGCACACACACGAATGGACACAGACAGAAAGTATATAAAAATAATAACAAAATAAGCTCAGCTTCCCCAGACTCTGACTGTCAAAGAGCAAAATACTTAGAAAAAGAAGAGTGCAGCATTTCAGTCATAAATTTCCAAGACTCATTTGTCTGAGTGTTTTGTCTTGCTAACCACAGAGAACAGTTGGAGTGAGTGGATCATTTTATTTCGATTGCTTCTCCGGCACGGGCCCTAAGGGACAGACTTGATGATCTAATAGGTCTTTTCCATCTTTAATATCTATAATTTTGGCTATACTGTGGCAGCTTCTTATTGCTTTAAATAAGCTATCTTAATTCAAAAAACATACATCTGGATTTGACCTGCCTAATATATGTCAAGAAGTGTGTGTCCCTTCAAAACCCACCAGGGACTTTCTAAGAGACTGAACGAAAGCAAGAAAAAAGAGCAAGGAGAGGTGGGGAGACTATGAGTCAAGCAATTTTCTGTTTATTTTACTTAAGTTTTTATTTTTCAATAATGTGAATATCCCTTAAGCCTCTTTAAACCTTTTGTTTTTTTGTTTGTTTTGTTGTGTTAACATCTAATCTGAACATTAATACATTTTGACTTTAGTAATTTTAAAAAATTGTTCATTAGGTTTCTTGAAAGTTGTTCTACCATTAATGAGAATTCTTTTCCTCATATTTTGGTCATCATCTCTGACCAATTCTTGGCTTCATATCCATTTTGCAACTCCTCAGACTTGAATGTCTAAAGAGGAAGTGGTGTCTATACATTACTCCGAATGTCAGCCAGTGGTGGTCCTCAGGCCAGGTGTGTTGGGAGCATTATTACAAATACATAACTGTCTTCTCCCCAGCTAAATACATCACCAACACTATGAATTAGCTTTTATAAATGTATAAATATGCAGCCTCAATAGTTGTCCTTCAGGTCATCCATCTGGTTTATCTGCTGGAATAGCTCTCCTTTATTCTTCCTGCACTGTGATTTTCATTTAATATGTAGGTCTTATAAGCTGTTGTCAGTTAATATTTTCTCCTGCACATATTTAGTTACTTCCCAAGATTGTTCTTCCAGACAGGAAGACTAGACGAAGTCTTGGTATGTCTTATTGTCCATCAATTTGCCTCCATCTTCCTCCCAAGACTAATTCAGTCTGAATGCTGAATTACTTTTTTCGAACCATTTCTCCAGGTCCTTATGATTATAGGCAGATCAAACCAGGTTAAAAATTAGAATTCATTTGGAGTGCTTCTCTCTATAACTGTCCTCTATAGAATGGTGCAATATGCTGCCACAAAGGTTTTGTACATTGACTCATTCAACAAGTATTTATTGATCATATACTATAATTCAGGCACCTCATTAAATTACGTTGAACTGATTCCATATATGGTACCTAGTTCTTTAGCTATAACTTAGCCTCTTGTGACAAGGCAACAAGAAAGGCATATTTCACTCAACTCTGTTCTTCTTCTAAGGAAGGTCAGGTGGAATGAAATAGTGGAAAGTGTGCTCGTTATTGGGTGTTAGACATTCTTACTTCTAGTCCTGCCTCTGTCAGTGAACTCTGAGATTTAGACAAGTCATTTAACCTCCCTTTGCCAAAATTTTCTTATCTGAAATGGGCATGGTAAACCTGCCTGCTTTCCAGAATTATGGTGAGGTTCACATGAGATAATGCTTACAAGAAGTACACTATCAACCATAAACTACTGTGCAAACATGCACATAAAATGTATTGTTACTGATGCCAGCTAAATAGTAAAGAATAAATCAAGAGTAAGCAGTTTAGACTTCTTTAATCTTAGACAATCTCTAATAAAGAGATTCACTTTTAAGTTAGGTGACAGGAAACCCATAAATAGAAAAGTCCAGTTGAAGAGATCTATGCAACAAGTGAACACAGACTATAACTGTAATATTTTCCTTTTCACAAGGAATAGAAGCAGCAGGGAATTAAAACTGAGAATCAGCATAAAAGACAAATGAGGGTTTGATTTTTTTTTTTTTCTTATATGAGTGGTACTCTACCCTGACTGAACATTGGAATCAATGCCTAGGCCCCACTTCCAGAAATTAATTGGTCTGGGGGGTATCATCTGGGCCTCGGGATATTTTAAGATTCCCCAGGTGATTCTAATGTACAGTCAGCCAGTGCTGAGAAAAATCTCTGTGCTAGAGAGATTTAAAAAAAAAAAAAAACAAAAACCTCCAAAAGTCTAGTTATAAAGATAGAATTTATGGATATGAAGAGATAACTGTCAATAGTAGAATATATGTGTCTAATGAATAATAGAGTAAAATAGTGGGACCTATAGGCCTCCAGCAAGTCTTAACAATAGCTTAGGCTGACATCTCACCAGGTAAAAAATAAAAGCAGAAAAAGAAAAGACAGAGGTACAAAAATCTTTTCATAATTGTTAAAGTTTCCATTTGAAAATGAGTTTCCAACCAATATGATAGTTGTAGTGTCAGTCAAATGGCAATAAGTATACACAAACATGAGCAGTAAGTGTTATTTTCACAATTCTTATTCCCTATAGTAAATATTTACATAACGGCTAATCTGAGTTGTTATAACTAATCATGGCTGGTTCTCTTTAATGTGCAGATACTTTGATTGTGACCTGACTTGTAGTCTCAGGTCATTTACAGAAATGCAAAAACAAACAAACAAAAACAAAAACAAAAATTCTACAAGAAAGACAGTGGCATTTTATCCTTAGCAAAATAAGTATCAGCAATTGAAAAAGTATATAGTAGTTTAGCACAGTCTCAATGCAAGAAATAAAGTTTTAGCCTTTCATTGTGCTTGGGTTCCAGTTCCCAGAGCCGTTGTCCTGGTTTATGCCCAAGGGTTCAATCTGATCCTTAATGTCAGTTACCAAGAAGCCACATTTTTGTGGTTTTTTTCAGATTCTGTTTTCAAACACAGAAAAAGCCAAGGAAGTCAAAGAAACTATAATGCTAAAAACCATTTCTGGTGTGGAAAGTTATTCTTTACGCTTTAAAAAATATTTTCAATTTGGAAAAAACAAAAATATTCAGAAAGGTCAAGCCTCCCGTGTTCTCCCTTCTTGGTTTCTCTACAGTATACATGTCTGTCTCAGTCTTGCCTCCTTTTCCCCACTTTTTCCCTTCTAAAAGCCCTCTTTGTTTTCTTTTGTCATCTGTTCTACATGTTTTATTGAAGGGCTCTGAAGTTCCTTCCCAGGGCTTTCTGGTATCTGTACTAGAGTTGAGCTCTCTCTATGGCTAGCTTGTTGGGATAGTTAGAAGTTTAGTTCTTTAAGAGATCAGTGAACCCAACTGCTTATATCCTTAACTAGCCTTTTACAATAAGTTAAGAAAAAATTCATGATTGTCAAGTCTAAGATTATAGTGCAGAGAGAGAGCAAAGTTGGAAATCAAAGTATTGAAAGGCACCAAGGGTCAGAGATGGTCTCAAAATAATTTTTTAGACACCCTTATCAAAGGACAGTGTTCCAGAATTAGATTTTAGGCACTCCACAGAGAAATATCATTTCAAAACTTTTTACTGATTGCCAATCACTTCCAGAGATGGTGTATAAATGGATGGCTCACATTATGTCTCTGGAGATGCAGTTTTATGTCTCAAGTATCTGTTTTCTTTCTATGTAGTGCCTAGCCCAGTGTCTGGTACAAAGTAGGCATTCGATAAATGTTTGCCAAATTGAATTGGTTTTATTAATATATACTTTTAACTTTGGTTTTAACAAAATAATTCTAGCTACATGATCTTTTTATTCAAGTAGGCCTTTCTAATGAAAACATAACATGCTGCCATATCTAAAACCAACTTAGAAACTTGCTGTTATTTTTCATTTTCTAGCACTATGATGTACAAATACTTACCATCCCCAGAAAAGCTTAATTGTTTTTTGTTTTTATTTTACCAAATTATAATTTACATACAATAAAATTTATTCTTTTAAAATATATAGTTTAATGTATGTTGACAAATGTAAATAGTCATATAATTACCATCATAATTAAGATATATAGCAATTCCATTCTGCAAAAAAAATGTCATATGCCTCTTTATATTCAGTCTTCTTTTTCCATCCTTTTTTCTGTCAAACACTGATCTGTTTTCTGATCCTAAATAGAATTATACACACACACACACACACACACACACACACACACACACACACACACTATCCCTTTGAGTCTGACCTCTTTCATTTAGCATAATGCATTTGAAATTCATCCATTTTATTACATATATCAATAGTTCATTCTTTATCTACGTTAATGTACATTTTACATTATGTCCAGTTTGGTGCACTTCTGTTCCATTGATCTGCATCTCTATTTGTATGTTATCATCACACTGACTTAATTACTTTAGCTTTATACTAAGTTTTAAAATCAAGAATTGCACAATCTCCGATTTCATTCCTTGTCAGAGTTCTTTGGCTGTTCAGTGTCTTTTGCATTTTCATTAGAATCAGTTTGGCACTTTGTACAGAAAAGCCTAGTGGTATTTAGAAAGTAATTATACTGAATCTATAGATAACTTTGTGGAGAATATCTTAACAAGATTGTCTTCTAATCCATAAACACAGTATATCCCTCTTTGAAGTAGATCTTTTAAATTTTTTTCTCATCAATGTTAGGTAATTTTCATTGTACAGATCCTGCACATATTTTGTTGAAATTTTCCCTAAGTACATTACATTATTTATGCTTTTGTAAATTTTTAACTTCATATCTGCTTGTTCATTGCTAAAATATACAAATAAAATTCATTTTTATGTTGACCTCATATTCTGACACCTTGCTAAACTCATTAGTTCTAGTAACTATTTTAGATTGTCTTTTCCTATGTAGACAATTGTGTTTTCTGTTAATAGAAACAGCTTTGTTTCAGCATTTCCAATTTGCATGCCTGTTATTTGTTTTCTTGACTTATTTCACTGAGGGTGAATAGAAATGGTGAGAGTAGATGTGTCGCTTTATTTTTGATCCTATAGAGAAAGTATTCAGACTTTCACAATTAAGGTTAATATTAAATGTGAGTTTTTAATAAATGACCTTTCTCAGATTGAGAACATCATTGTTTTTAGCCTGTCTTTTACTGTGTGTATATATGCCTCATTTTTGAATTTCATATGCTTTTTCATGTGTATCACTAGGATGCTAAGATAAAAGAATTTATAATAATTTCTGCTACCAAGAAAGTCTTTGGTTAACATGCCAAGGTATATCTGTCCTGAAACTAGACTTATTTTTTAATATTTTTAAAATTTCTGGCAATAGTGGATACATTTTTTATCTAATCCACCTTGTCATGTAGGTGGTCACAATGTCCCCAAATAACAGTTCTCTTTCACATGACAATACAATTCTTTTCAAAAAACTTGTCTTTTTCATTGAGCAGTGTCTCTTTGTTCCCACCAAAAGTAACATCACTAAACATTTGGTATGATTCATTCTATTTTGATGTGACTTTGTGCTGCTGCTATATGCTAATGGGATAAATGGTCCTCTGTTGTTTTCGGGAGATTGGATAAACCGGCCTGTCACCAGACAGCAATCATATTCCCCTTGTGTCAAAGTACAGACTGTCAAACTGCTCTTATATCACAGGCATTTAAAAAAAATAAATTTTCTTATCTTTACATATCATCTAAGTCTTTGTTATATAAATATATATGTAGATAGATATAGATGGAGATATAGATACAGTTGACTCTTGAACAATTCAGGGGTTAGGGGTGCTGACCCTCACACAGTCAAAAATCCACATGTAACTTTGAATCCCCTAAAACTTAAGTTGTCCCTCAGTATCCATTGGGATTGTTCCAGGACACCCCACAGATACCAAAATCTGCAGGCAGACGCTCAAGTCTCCTATATAAAATGGCATAGATCACTGCATACAGTCAGCCCTCTGCATCCTCAGACTCCCAACCACAGATGGAATACAGTACAAGTATTTATTGAAAAAAAAAAATCTGTGTATAAGTGGGCCCACACAGTTCAAACCTGTGTTGTTCAAGGGTCAACTGTGTATTTAAAAATAGGTATATGAAAGTATTAAAAGCCTTTGAATGATTTCTAGCTGATATTGTTCCTCTCACTCTTTCCATTCATTATTGTATGTCAAAACAATCCCAAGGCAATTGGGCAGCATTGACCAGCCTCATGATCTTATACACTGACAGGTTTGTTATTAAACTGTAACCAGTTACCTATTTTTACAGGAGAAGCAGAACTTTCATTTTTATTTCTAAACCTAAGCTACTTTGAATAAGACTTTAACTATCCATGGACTAACATTCTCAGCAGCTACTAAAACCCCCAGTGCCTTCTGCTGAAGGAGTTTATATTAGTTGTAATGAATAAATGAGCTCACTAAAATATCTAAATAAATGAAGTGGCAGGTTATATATAATGTGTGATGTACTTTGAGATCCTCTAAAAGTAATATTTGATGCTGCTATATTTAAGTCTGGATGGCAAATAAGTGCCCCAAATACACACCATCTCTTGCTTCCAGATGCCTTCACCGTAGTGATGACATCAGTGCCCTTTTTCCTCTTGGCATGTAGATCAATGCTGTAAAGCACTCGTTGGTTTAAAGGATTTTGTGAGGGAAATAGATCATTAAAATCTTCTCTGAGGAAAGATATTTAAACTGCTTGAACTGTATTCAGAAATGAAAAAAGAGAAAACTGAAAAATTGATTGGGAGGTAGTTTATTTCTTATTTGAACATCTTTGCAACTAGAGAGCCCGTACTCAGCCCTTGTCAATGAGTATGCGAACAGACTTCTGAAAATCACCTAATATTCCCTTTTTATTTGAAGCTATGGCTGGGTCAGTCACATGGGACTGAGCAAGGCTGTGACCATCCATCTTGAAAAGATGTCTTTGATAGCTTTCCATGTGGATGGGTGTACATACATGTGCACACACACATGTGCATATACATCTAAGTATCCTTTTCCTTCTCTTGCTCCCGAACCCAGAGCAAGACTCCTAGTAACAAGAACCTTGACTATTTCAGTGGCTCCTCAGAGCCTAGCATCTGCCTTCTATGCAGGATATACACAAGAGAACATTGAAAGGAAGATAGGATGTTCTCAGTGTTACCTGTTTTGCCAAGTTTTCCTTTTAAATATGATTTCAGTTATGCCCCACACTCTGCTGTTATGATTCATAGGCCACTCATACTTGATGCCTGGATAGCTCCCTCCCTTATTTCATTCATGCCTCTGAATGTCACCTTCTCAAAGGAGCAGCACTCCCAACCCATCTCTCTGTCCCTTCACCCCACCTTAATTGCTCTCATAGCACTTATCACTGCTGTCATATTGTGTATGTATTTACTGTCTCACCCCCACTAAAAGTCAGATTTCATGTATTCGTGATGCATCCTCAGCATTTTGAACAGTGCATGGCACATCATAGGCACTGAATAAATACTTGTAAATAAATGAATAAACAAGTGCTAACATTTTCAAACCTGTGAACTTGAGTTCCCCAAGAGCCTTATAGTTAGGCCATCCCCAGACCCCAAGACACATTAAGCATTGCCTATAGAAAGGGCAACTGATACATCTTGATAAGTTTTCAACTGTATGTAGATATTCTTATGATTAATAAAATTCATATAGACACATCACTGAAAGATTTTGATCATTCTCTATTTTCTCAATCATTATGTATTTTCTCTACCAGATATAAAATTCCCATGTGAGTGTTTTTAAATTTTTTTATATTTCCCATACACAATTTTTTCACCATAATATATATTTTTAAGATTCTCTTATATATTATAAAGATGAGAATTACTGATTTTAGGGTTTACTGGGCCAAATATAAAGTAATTTGATCTTACTTAGTTTTGCCTTAAAGCAAAAAGACTATGGTATGATGGCCATTTACAAGAACTTAGCTTTTAAAATATATCAGGCCTCTTCCTTTGAAGGCCAGTAAGATCACCCCTTGGTATCCAAACGAGATTGCCTTTAGGATCCCAAGTTACACCAAAACCCAAGGATGGTCAAGTTTCCTATGTAAACTGGAGTAGTTTTTGCATGTAGTCTATGCACATCCTCCCATATACTTTAAATCATCTCTAGATTACTTATAATACTTAATACTATGTAAATAATTTAGGAAATAATGACGAGAAAAAAACATCAGTACATGTTCAATATGGACACAGCCATCATAGGCCTAGCTACACAGTAATGTCTGCAACAATGTAACTTTTTTTCAAATCTTTTTTATCTGCTATTGGTTGAATTCACAGATGCAGAACCCATGGATATGGGGGACCAGCCGTACTTGATTTTCTCTTTTTTTTGTTTTCACACAGTGTTTGAGATGAAAATGCCACAGTCTTGAGAATATCCTTTTAAATTTTTTGCCCTCTAGATTTATCATTTAGGAAAGCCTTACTTAATAGTACACTCTGGGTCCAGTCTTTGTTTCAGGTATATGTAGCGCCCCGTTATGTGCTGAAAAAGCCAGCAAGGGAAAATGTCCTTCCCTAGTGGAAGCAGAACTGATCTCAACCCAGAACATTAGTGATCGCACCATTGCAAAAGTAACTGTTTCTCCTCCTTAGACTAATTTAAGTTTTCGAGAACTTCAGCAGTGGCCTGAGTCTCCATACTATCTAGTTAAAAACCATTGGGTAGAAGAGCCAGGCTTCTTCTATACCACACAGATCTATATAAGAAAGTAGTGACAGTAGAAAGTGACACAAACTAGGTGGCTTAAAACTAAGAAATTTGTTATCTTACAGTTCTAGAGGCTAGAAGTTCGAAATCAGGGTGTCAGTCTGAGGGGTCTCAAGGAGTATCTGTTCCATGCCTTTCCCGGCTTTCGGCGATGATCTGCCATCTTGGTGTTTCTTGGTTGTAGATGCACCACTCCAATTCCTGTATCAGTTTTCACCTGGCATTCTCCCTGTGTCTCTATCTCTTCTTGTAAGGACACCAGTCATATTGGATTGGAGCTCACCTCAATGACTTCATCTTAGCCAGATTACATCTGCAAAGACCCTACTTCCAGTATGGTCACAGTCACTGCTTCCAGGACTTCAACTTATCTTTTTGGAGGACACAATTTAACCAATTACAACATCTGATTACCATTATATCAAGATGGTAGTTGCAAATAAAATCCCCAGCATAAACTCCATAAAAATGGACTCGCTGATTTTATGATGAAACAAATGACCAAGATAAAAAGAAAAAGAAACAGATTCAGGAAGGTACATTAAAGTGAGGAGTAAACAAATTTACCATCATTGCCTCTCTGTTATTAATAAAGATTTTCAACATTTTTGAAAAAAATTACAATATAACTCTAAAACAATGAAGTAATAAAATACCTTCCCTCCACTGTCTCATTTGTAGAGATTGGTCTTCTTGTTTTACCTTTCTACATCCAGCACAGAGAGCTCTCAGGTGTCCTAGTGATCTGAGACTCCAGATTGCATATTCTAGAATCTTGCCACTCAGCCTACTTAAGGGACCAGCTCTTCCACATTCCCTCTGCCATTTCCTGTCATACCCTACCTGGATGGGCTGCCTATGCTCTGGGACAAGGCCAGTGATTCTCAGCTGTGTTGAGTATGAGGACTCCATTTCATATAAATATTTTTATGGCTACTTCCTCCCTCCCTCATGATAGCAGTTCTACAGATTTTTATTTATTAAAAGCTACTCTGAATTTTGTTTTTTTAATCACAGATATATTTGAAAATAATATCAATTTGTGAAATAAATTATTTTGCAAATATTCTTATATACTGGTTTTCTTTACATGAGGACTGTCCAAACTTGAATAGTCCTTACTCATTTTACCAAATATTTATTGAGTATCTAAAAGTAAGGCATTTATAGGAACTATAACAATGGCTTAAGTAGAGTATAAAAGGTAGAAGTTATTAATTAATAACATTTACAGGTAGAAATATGTATTATTAGAGAATTATAATTAGAGTGTTTCTAGAGCTAAGAATATGCATTTCAATGAACATACATTTGGTAAAAGTTCAAATTCTTCATGCATATGATTTGATTATGTGTTGTAACTAGATTATAAATACACATTGAATACAAATATAAATATCTTATACAGGGCTTTGCATTTTACTGAATACTATCATGTACATTATTATAGCCAAAACTCCCAAATCTCTCTTCTCCAATGTTAGGTTACTACATCATATTTTAAAGTATCACAGGCTGACTTGACTTTCATTAAAAGTTTGACTCTTTAATATCACCATATAATTATGTTTCATGAAGAAATGGAAATAAGGCATAGAATCTCCATATGTCATTTCAGCCTCGGTGGCTAAATGACTTATAACAGTCAGTGTATGAAAATGGCCTAGAGTGAATAAATTAGCAAAATCACAAAAGGAAACCACTGTAGGAAATAGTTTTACACATATAATTGCTGAAATCCTCTAGTGAATGTGTCAATCTGTACTAACTAAATAAATTTATTTATAGACATGTTCTGTATTAGCTTCCACTCTTTTACAGCCATTTGCCAAACAAAATCCCACTAGAAGTAGGATGTTCACACCCAAGTAGGAGTTTCTTGGATAAATATTTTTACTATATGGAGACCAAAACCACTTCTACAAATTTCTGACTTTGATTGAAATAGTATATTTCTTTAACTTTTTTCTCCCATTTTTACTTCTGGCAGCTACTCCTGCATTAGCTTACCTCCTCTCACCTCCCAGGGCCTCCCAGGGCTGCATGCACAGGGGGCCAGTGGACCCTGAGAGTGATGGGACCAGCCAACTCCATCACCACCACCACCAGATAGTCTGGATGAGAGAGAGGGGTTCATTTGCAAAATACCTTTTCTTCCTCTCTTAAAACCTAGTTGAAATGATTCATTGAATTAATTTCAGCATAGAGATTATACATCCTGAGGCTATACTTTATAGAATACCTGCTTACGTAATGAATAGAATACATAAAGGTAGAATTCATTCAGCCCTTTCTCAAGAAATCATGCTAAGAGTTACTGAAATATAACAGCCACATTTGTAAGGATAACTCTGATCCCAACTTTTGCCAACCAGTTTGGATGAGAATCTCAACTGACTTAATTCTTCAGTCTAGAATTGGTGCTGAGTTTTTCATAGGCTTTCTAAAGATCTACTTTTTTTTAATTTGGCTGTTGACTAATAAATTATTTTTTAAGTATTTTGAATAGTATAGATTTTGTAAAAGTGAAATTAAGAACATTTCTTTTTAATGTGCTCAACCTAAATATTCTCACTGTTCTTGAGACAATATGACCAGTAAACATAAGATTTAAACAGCAGTGGTGTGATGGGGTGATCTGGGCCAGTGCAGTGTCCTCATTACCGTGACCCAAGTAGCCCACCCTTTAGAATGAATTATAATAATATCCAATAAAATAAACACTGTCACTGCTAATATATGTGACTTGGGATGGTTCTGTACCTCAGGAGATGTAGTCTATTAATCTTTCCCACTGGAGAACACATTTTGCATTTTTTTTTTAAATTTTAGAGGCAAACTTTCAAAAATGGTTAAGGCAGATTGTAAATGTCTGGCAAATTTATTAACACAACTCTTATAGAAATATGTGTGTAATATGTACATAATAAAAGAATATGTTCATAAGTGCCTCAAGAATACCTTATTAGGGAAATCATGCTTGTCATTGTGAGTACACAGCAGTTCAATTTTGAAAGAAATGCCAAGAGAGAGTATTCCAATTTTAAAAAATATTTTTTAGAACAGTTTTAGATTGACAGCAAAATTGAATGAAAGGCTTAGATATTTCCCACATACCCTTTGCCTGATACCTGCATAGTCTCCCCCATTATCTGCAGCGCTCATCAGAATCGTGCATTTGTTAAAATTAATGAATCTACAACAATACATCATTATCACCCAAATTCTGTAGTTTATATCAGTGTTCACTCTTGGTATTGAACATTCTATGGATTTGGACAAATATATAATGACATGAATTCACCCCTGTGGTATCATACAGAGTAGTTTCACTAAACTAAAAATTCTCTGCTCAGCCTATTCATCTCTCTCTCACCCCATCATCTGGCAACCATTGATCTTTTACTGTCTCCATAGTTTTGCCTTTTCCAGAATTACATATACTTCAAGTTATGCATTGTATGCCTTTTTCAGGTAACATTATTACACTGAATAATAAGCATCTAAGCTTTCTCCATGTCTTTTCACGGCCTAATATCTCATTTTCTTGTAGCACTGAGTAATCTACTGTCTGAATGTGACCACATTTACTGAAGGGTATCTTGGTTGATTTCAAGTTTTGGTAAGCATGAATAAAGCTGCTGTAAATATCCCTATGCAGATATTTTGTGTAGAAATAAATTTTCAACTCCATATGGTAAATACAAAGTAGTGCACATGCTGGATCGTACAATAGAAGTATGGTTAATTTTGTGAGAAACTACCAAACTGTCTTCCAAAGTGGCTGTTCCGTTTTGCATTCCCACCCATAATAAGTGAGAATTCCTCTTGCTCCACATCCTCACTAGCGGTTGGTGTTGTCAACATTCTCGACTTTGGCCATTCTCATAGGTGTGCGGTGGTATCTTACTGTTTTAATTTGCATTTCCCTAATGACATATCACAAAAGGAAATATGAATCATCTTTCCATTTTCTTGACATCTGTATATCTCCTTTGATAAGGTGCTTGTTAAGGTCTTTGGCCCATTTTTAAATCAGTTTTCTTACTGTTGAGTTTTAAAAATTCTTTGTATGTTTTGTATAACAGTCCTGATACTTTACAGATGTTTTCTCCCAGTTGGTGGCTTGTCTTTTCATTCTCTTGACCATGTCTATCACTGAGCACAAATTTTTGTGAAGTCCAACTTATCAATTTTTTTTTCATGGATTGTGACTTTAGTGGGATATCTAAAAAGTCATACTAAACCTAAGGTGGTCTAGTTTTTCTTCTTTTATCTTGTAGGAGTTTATAGTTCTAAGAGTTTCATTTAGCTCTGTGATTGAGTTTCAGTTATTTTTATGAAAGTTTTAAGGTCTGTGACTAGATGCATTTTTTGCATGTGTATGTCTAGTTGTTCCAGCACCATGTATTGTAAAAATCATCTTTACTACATTTTATTGCTTTTGCTCTTTTATCAAAGATAAGTTGACTTTGCTTTGGACTCTCTATTCTGTTCCACTGATCTATTTGTCTGTTCTTTTGCCAGTACCTTATTGTCTTGAATACTATAGTTTTTTAATGTCTTGGAGTTGGGTAATGTCGATGGTCTGACTTTGTTCTTCAATATTATATTGGCTGTTCTGGGTCTTTCGCCTCTCTTTTTAAACTTTAGAATCATTTTGTCAATGGCCATAGAAAAACTTGCTAGGATTTTGATTAGAATTATATTGAATCTATAGATCATTTTTGGGAAAACTGACTTGACAATATTGAATCTTCCTATTCATGATCATGGATTATGTCTCCATTTATTTAGTTTTTCTTTAACTTCTTTCATCAGAGGTTTGTAGTTTTCCTTATATATAGCTTGTACATGTTTTGTTAGCTTTATACCTATTTTATTGGGGGGAGGGCAGTGCTAATGTAAATGGCAACATGTTTTTAATTTCAAATTCCACTTGTTCTTTGCTGGCATATAAGAAAATGATTTACTTTTACATGTTAACCTTGTGTCCTGCAACCTTGCTGTACTCAGTTTCAAGAGTGATTTTGTTGATTCTTTTAGATCAGGGGTCCCCAACCCTCAGGCTGCAGACTGGTACCAGTCTATGGCCTCTTAGGAACTGGGCAACACAGCAGGAGTTGAGCGGCAAGTGGGCGAGCAGAGCTCCGTCTATATTTGCAGTCGTTTCTAGCACTAGTATCACTGCCTCAGCTCCACCTCACATCATCGGGCATCAGATTCTCATAGGAGTGCTGGTCCCTGGTGCCAAAAAGGTTGAGGACCTTTGTTTTAGATTTTCTACATATTTGTCATCTGCCAACAAAGGCAGTTTTATTTCTTCCTTCACAATCTGTATCTCTTTTTATTTCCTTTTCTTGTATTATTACATCAGCTAAGACTACCAGCACAATGTTGAAAAGCAGTAGTGAGGGAGAACATCCTTTCCTTGTTCCTGATCTTAGTAGGAAAGCTTCTAGTATCTCATCAATTATTATGTTATCTGTAGGGTTTTTGTAGATACTTTTTATCAAGTTCAGGAGGCACCCTGTATTCCTATTTCACTGAGAGTTTTCATCATGAATGGATTTGGGATTTTATCAAATGCTTTTTCTGTATCTATTGATGTGACAATGTGATTTTTCTTCTTTATTTTGTTGATGTAATGGATTACATTAATTGATTTTTAAATGTTGGATTAACCTTGCATACTTGGGATAAATCTTCCTCGGTCATTCTTTTTATACATTGCTGGGTTCAATTTGCTAATGTTTTGTTGAAGATTTTGCATCTATGTTTAAGAGAGATAATTGATCTGTAGTTTTCTTGTAGTGTGTTTGTCTCATTTTGGTATTAGGGTAGTGCCGATCTCATAGAATGAATTAAGACATATTTCCTCTGCTTCCATATCTCCTTAAATGTTTAATAGAATTTACTAGTGAACCCATCTGAACCTGTTGCTTTCTGGTTTTGAGAGTTATTAATTATTGATTAAACTTCTTCAATAGACATAGGGAGGCACATTCAGATTGCCTATATATTCTTGTGTAAGTTTTGGCAGATCGTGCTTTTCAAGGAATTCCATCCATTTTATCTAGGTTATCAAGTTTCTGAGCTTAAGTTTTTCGTAGTATTCCCTTATTCTCCTTTTTAATGTCCATGGGTTCTATAGTGATGGCTCCTCTTTCATTTCTGATATTAGTAATTCGAGTCCTCTTTCCACCCCCCCATAGTCTAGCCTACAGTCTTACCAGTTGTTTTTATTTTTTCGAAAGACCAGCTTTTGGTTTTGTTGATTTATTTCCTGTTAATTTCCTGTTTTCAATACCATTGATTTCTGCCCTAATTATTATTATTTCTATTCTTCTGCTTACTTTGAATTTAATTTGTTCTTCTTTTCTAGTTCTCTAATGTGGAAACTTAGATGAATGATTTTAGTTCTTTCTTATTTTTTAATATTATCCTTTCATTGCTATAAATTTCCTGCTAAGCACTGCTTTTGCTGTATCCCACAAATTTTGATAACTTGCGTTTTCATTTTTATTTGTTTCAAAATATTTTAAATTTCTCCTGAAAGTTCTTCTTTGGTCCATGTTTTATTTAGAAATATGTTGTTTGATTTACAAGTATTCTAGAATTTTCTAGCTATCTTTGTTATAGATTTCTAGTTTAATTCCAATGTGATTTGAGAGCACATTGTATGATTTCTCTTCTTTTAACTCTGTTAGGGTGCATTTTATGGCCCCCATATGTGGTGAATATTCTGTGTGAGCTTAAGAATAATGTGTAATTAGCTGTTACTAGATAAAATAGTCTATAGATGTCCCTTATGTCCAGTCGATTGATGATGTTGTTGAGTTCCACTGTGTTCTTACTAATTTTCTGCCTTCTGGATCTGTCCATTTCTGATAGAAGGATGTCGAAGTTTCCAGCTGTAACAGTGAATTTATCCCTTGCAGTTCTATCACTTTTTGCCCTACATATCTTGATGCTCTGTATTATGTGTATATCTGTCAGAGATTGTTATATCTTTTTGAGAAATTAGCCCTTTATTATTATGTAAAGCCCTTTTTTATCCCTGGTAACTCTCTTGCTGTGAAGTCTGCTCTATCCAATATAGCTACTTAGTTAGTGTTAAACATAGTATGTCCTTCTCCATTTATTTATGCTTAATCTATATGTGTCTTTATATTTAAAATGAGTTTCTTGTAGACAGTGTATAGTTGGGTCTTGTTTTTTTGATCCATTCTGATAATCTCTGTCTTTTGATTGGTGCCTTTATAACACATGAAATTCAAAGTGATGATTGATATCGTTGGATTTATATATACCATATTTTTTACTATTTTCTATTTGTTGCCCTTGTTTTTTCTTCCCATTTTTGTCTTACACTTTCCTGCCTTTTGTGGTTTTAATTGTGCATTGTATATGATTCCATCTTTTCTCTTTTCTTAATATATCAGTTATACTCCTTTTTTTTCTTTTTTCTAGTGGTTGCCCTTGAGTTTATAAAACAGATGGATCTTGTTTTTATTGTACTTTGCAGATATCGCATTTCTTACAAATTAAAGGTGTGTGGCAACCCTGCATTGAGCAAGTGCATTGTTATCATTTTTCCAACAGTATTTGCTCACTTCATGTCTCTGTGTCACATTTTGTTAAATTTTTGCAATAGTTCCCACCTTTTTATTATTATTACATTTGTTATGGTGATCTGCAATCAGTGATCTTTGATGTTACTAATTGTTGGGGCATTGCCAACTGCACCTATATAAGACAGCAAACTTAATTCATATATGTTATGTGTGTTCTGACTGTTCCACCAACCAGTCATTTCACTGTCTCTGTCTCTCTCCTTGGGCATTTCTATTCTCTGAGACACAAGATTGAAATTAAACCAATTAATAACCCTACTATGGGCTCTAAGTATTCAAGTGAAAGGATGAGTCATATGTCTCTCACTTTAAATCAAAAGCCAGAAATTATTAAGCTTAGTGAGGAAGGCATGTTAAAAGCCAAGATAGGACAAAAGCCAAGTTGTGAAAGCAAAAGAAAAGTTCTTGAAGCAAATTAAAAGTGCTACTACCATGAACACACACATAACAGACAAGAAAGCAAAACAGCCTTTATTGCTGATATGGAAAAAATTTTAGTAGTCTGGATAGAAGATCTAACCAACTACAACATTCCCATAAGCCAAAGCCTAATTCAGAGCAAGGCCCTAACTCTCTTCAATTCTATGAAAGCTGAATGAGATGAGAAAATTGCAGGAAAAAGACATTTGAAACTAGCAGAGTTTTGTTCATGAAGTTTTAGGAAAGAAGCCATCTCCATAAGATCAAAGTGCAAAGTAAAGTACCAAGTGCTGATGTAGAAGCTGCAGCAAGTTATCCAAAAGATTTAATTAATGAAGGTGGTTACAATAAACAATTGGTTTGCCATGTACATGTAACAGCCTTATGTTAGAAGAAGAAAACATCCAAGACTTTCATAGCTAGAAAGGAGAACTCTATACCTGGCTTCAAAGCTTCAAAGGACTGGCTTACTCTCTTATTTGGGGTCACTGCAGCTGGTGACTTTATGTTGCTAATATTCTTTTACCATGCTGAAAATCCTAGAGCATTTAAGAAGGATGCTAAATGTACTCTGCCTGTGCTCTATAAATGGAGCAGAAAAGCTTGGATAATAGCACATATATTTACAACATTGTTTACTAAATATTTTAAGCCCACTGTTAAGAAATACTGCTCAGAAAAAAAAAGATTACAAAATATTGCTCATTAATGCACCTGGTCACTCAAGAGCCCTGATGAAGATGTTCAGTGAGATTAATGTTGTTTTCATGCCTGCCAACACTACATCCATTCTGCAGCCCTCGGAGCAGGGAGTAATTTCTGTTTTCAAGTCTTATTTAAAAAATACATTTTGTAAGGGTGTAGCTGCCATTGATAGTGATTCCTTTGATGAATCTAGACAAAGTAAATTGAAAACCTTCTGTAAAAGATTCACCATTCCAGATGTCATTAAGAACATTTGCAGTTCATTGGAAGAGGTCAAAATATTAACATTAACAGGAGTTTGGAAGAAGTTCTAACCCTCACAGCTGACTTTGAGGGGTTCAAGACTTCAGTGGAGGAAGTAACTACAGATGTGGTGGAAATAGCAAGAGAAGTAGAATTGGAAGTGGAACCTGAAGATGTGACTGAATTGTTGAAATCTCATGATAACATTTTAACAGATGAGGAGTTGCTTTTTATGAACAAGCAACGAAAGTGGTTTCTTGAGATGGAATCTACTCCTGTTGAAGATGGTATGAAGATTGTTGAAATGACAACAAAGGATTTAGAATATTACACAAACTTAGTTAATAAAGCAATGGTAGGGTTTGAGAGGATTGACTCCCAATTTTGAAAGAAGGTCCACTGTGGGTAACATGCTATCAAGTAGCATTGCATGCTATGGAAAAAGTGCTCATGAGAGGAAGAGTTAATCGATGTGGCAGACTTCATTATTCATTTATTTTAAGAAATTGCCACTGGCACCCAAACCTTTAACAACCACCACCCTGATCACTCAGTAGCTGATCATCAGCATGGAGGCAAGACCATACACCAACTAAAAGATTACAACTCACTGAAGGCACAGATGATGGTTAGCGTCTTTTTGCAATAAAGTAATTGTTAATTAAGTATGTACATCGAGGTTATTTAGACATAAAACTGTTTCACACTTAACAGACAATAGTATGGTGTGAACATACTGTTATATGGACCGGGAAACCAAAAGATTCATGTGACTCGCTTGATTGCGATATTCACTTTATTGCTATGGTCTGGGACTGAACCCACAGTACCTCTGAGGGATGAATGTACACATTTACAGTTCATCTAAGTCCATTTTCCAATAAAACTATACCACTTCACAGATGGTATAAGTATCTTATAAGAACCAAATAATCCTAATTCTTCTCTCCTGTCCCTTGTATCGTTGCTGTCATTCTTTTTATTTATACATATGTATACATAAACATGTATGTATGTGCTACATAATTTAATACATTGTTGCTATTATTTTGAGCAAACTGTTATCTGTTAGATCAGTTAAAAATAAAAGTAAAATTTTTATTGTACCTTCACTTATTTCTTCTTCAGTGCTTTTCTTTATATAGATACAGATTTCTGGTCTATATCATTTTCCTTCTGTCTAAAGAACATTTTTTAACATTTCCTACAAGGCAGGGCTACTGGAGGGGGAGAATTTCTCAATTTTTGTTTGTCTGAGGAAGTATTTCTCCTTCATTTTTAAAGGATTATATCACAGGGTACAGAATACTAAATTGGTATTCTCAACACTTTAAATATTTAACTCCACTCTTTTGTTGTTCACATGGTTTCTGAGAAGAAGTCAGGAGTAATTCTTCTCTTTGCTTCTCTGTAGGTATTGTTTCTTCTAGCATCTTACAGATTTTATCTTTGACTTTCTGTATTTCGAACATGATATGCCCAAGTGTAGTTTTTATTATTGTTGATTTGTTTCTATGGGACTTGTTTGTTTGTTATTGTTTGGTTGGTTGGTTTTGGTTGGGGAGGTGTTATGTTGTTTTGTATTTATCCTGCTTAGTGTTTTCTGAAATCCCTGGATCTTTGGTTTGGTGTCTGACATTAATTTCGGGAAATTCTCAGTCATTATTTTTTCAAATATTTCTTCTGTTTCTTTATCTATTTTTTCTCATATAATATTTCCATTGTGCATGTATAAAACCATTTGTTCTTGGATATACTGTTTTGTTTTGTTTTGTTTTTCCAGTCTTTTAACTCTCTGCTTTTCAGCTTCAGACGTTTCTATCAAGATACCTCAGAGTTTCTTTCTTCAGCTGTATCCAGTCTACTAATAAGCCCATCAGAGGCATTCTCCATTTCTTATATAGTGCTTTTTCTTTTATCTCTACCATTTCTTTTTTATTTAACCATTAGTTAAATTATTTAACCATTAGTGCCCTTAGCACGTTAATCATGGCTGTTTTAAATTCCCTGTCAGTTATTTCCAACATCCCTGCCATAAATGTGTCTGATTCTGATACTTGTTCTTTCTTTTTAAACTCTATTTTTTTGCCTTTTAGTATGCCTTGTAATTTTGTCTTGATAACCAGAAGTGATGTACTAGGTAATAGGAGCTGCTATATAAATAGGCCTTTATTAATGTGGTAGTAAGATGGGGGCAAGGAACATTCTATAAGCATATGATTAGGTCTCAGTCTTTTAGTGAGCCTATGCCTCTGGGCTGTGAACTTCACAAGTGTTTCTTAGTACCCCCTCCCGACTCCCAATCTCACCCCTTAATAGGTGAGACAGGATGTCTACAATGGTCTGGAGCTTGGTAAAAGGTCAGTTAGGCTCTGATAAATATTTAAAATTGTTAAATATTTTCTCCTGAGGGGAGACCTTGTAAAGAACAGAATGCTTGGGATTATTTCAAAATGTTTTTCTCCTCTATCTGCCTGAAGCAAGAGGAGATTTTTCTACTGTATTCACTGCAAGAACCTAGTAAGCTCCACGAGGTAAAACTCACAAAAGTGTGGGCTTCCCCACACCACCCCCATGACTGAGTCCCTGAAGTTTTATCTCACATTTGTTCACACTGAGCTTCTAGCAATTTGTCAATTATAGTTCCGGTTTCCCTACACTGGCAGTGGTTTCTACTTGTAGATTTATGCTCCAGTAAGTTATGACTCTCTGTATTTGCCTGTCTCTCCAATTTTTCAGGCAGTGGTTTGCCCTGTAACTTCACTTCAGTTTTGGATCTATGAAGAGTTGCTGATTTTTCAGTTTGGTCAGCTTTTTAATTGTTGTTAGGATAGAGTGGCAACTTTCAAGCTTCTTACATACTGGACCAGAAGCCAGAAGTCCTCATATTATTCCAATTTAATACAGAGTTTATATCAGGCCCTAAAGCAGTGATTCAGAAGAGCATTTCTTACCTGAATTTTGATCAACTCTTCAGTGGTAGGTAGTAGATTGGTGTCTTAGAATTAATATTTTTGGTGACAAGCATAACCTATCGACTGGCATTTGGAAACAAGATAAGTCAAGCTCTCTCTCCTTTGGGACACTTTTCTATTCTAATAACCATTCTCCTCTCATCCCCAACTCAGGTCTCAGCTTCTATCTTTTCCTTTAAGAAGACACCTTGATCACTACCTCCTACCTCTACTGCCCTCCTATATAGTCTCATTACACTCTATATTCATTTTTAACTTGCATCACTTTTGTCACTTCTCATTCAATATGTCTCCTTCATTAGATTGTTCAACATGAAGGGCAGGAACCACATCTGTAGTCACTGCTGTATCCATTGCACTTTGCACTCTATATTATTGAATGAATAACAGTAAGTTCATACAGAAATATACCTTCTCAGATGGCTACCTTATGTGATTGATATTATTAACTCCTATGTCCTGATTGTTCTATGTCATTATTTTTGGTATTTGTTGTCTTCAAAGTATTCTTAAGAACCTTAATTATAATTTATTTACTATTCAAAATTCGTGTCTTGATTATATCTGTAAACAAGTATTGCTGGCTATTTTTTTATTTTTTGTGTTGTTTTTTTTTTATGTAACACAGGTCATTTAGGCAGTATTTTTTTTATATATTTATCTTGTGTCATTGTTGAAGACAAAAAATACAATTGAGTAACATTGCCACACAACCAAGATTGTTAAAGAATTTATTTTATACTATCTACTATAAACACACTATTAGTTATAATTTTCAGTAGCAATATATTTGAGCTTAAAATGTTTAGACGCAACAAAATAGTTCAACAGTGTAGTTTTAAATGACTTGGATTCTCTTTTTCTGGCAAAGAAAACAGGAGCAAAAATTTTTACTTCTGGCAGATAATAGTAAGGAGAAGTCCAGAAATACTCCCAATGGGAACTGAGAACTAATATCAGAATAACTTTTTCTTTCTTTGCAGCCGTGCTTATGGTTGAATTATTAAGGTCAATGATTATTTTTCTTAACAATTATTGCTGATGGTTATCTTACAAAATGATGTGTGTGGTCTAATCCTAATTTTTAGAAGCTCCTGCTCTCATGGTGAACACATGTTAGCATTTCTCATTGTCCAGAGAAAGCTAAGCTACTTGCTAGTCAGATGCATTCATTCATTAGATGATAATTTATTGAGCACCTACTTATTTGCCATGCATTGGGTTACATCTGTGGACATACACAGAAGAGCAAGTTCCCTGTCTTCTAGAGGCTATGGGTCAGTCAAGAGAAATAAGAATTAACTGTTGTTAGACCTGAGCACCCCCCAAATATGGAGATTTCAGTTACTAACTCCTGCCAGTTTAGCACTGTTTACACACATACTTATATGTGTTTGCAACTTGGAGTAATTTGAGACATCTGTGTTTTGATTGTTTATAATTTAAGGTAGCTAAAGAAAAGTTTAATATTATTGGCATTAAATTTTATTAACCATAGATATATTTAACTACATACAATATCATGGAAAGAATAATTTATATGTAGAAATGGTATACTTTTAGTCTCATATAAAATTGCTAAAAATAACATTCACAAAAAATATTTTTTTCTAAAATATAATGTTGTTTTTATCAGCCATTTAATTATTTTGCTCAAAAATAAAATTAACACATCTCTCACATAATTTGATTAAGGTGACTTGGACAATTAGAAATGATAATTTTTAATAACTGAATTTTAATTTAGAGATTTGTTTTCAGAGTTCTGAAATAACTAGATAATAAGAAGACTATGTCACAGAGTTAGAGAAAAAAATGCATACAATGGCAAGTTCCTCAAGATTTGTAGGCTCCCAGTTACTGGAATAGAATGAGCGTTAATGCTGTGTGTCTTCCCATTCTGCCGGCCAGGGAAGACCTCTTATTTAAAGGGTAGGGCTCCCTTCACTGTTCTTAAATCGAGGCTCTGCTGTCTGACAAACTGCCCTCCATGATTTTCATGAGATATGTATAACATTGGGAAGTATACAAAAAGGAAAATCTTTAATGAAGAGCTTTGCATGTCGTCGTGCTATGCATCATATGGTTCAATTTAGATTCTCTGAAATATCAGTTAGAATAAAATTATCAAAAGGAGAAAAGTCACATGTCATTCATTGGTACAAACAAGATGTGCCTATTTGTATTTATGTTTGCTAATGAAATTCAGCCATGATTCCCACTTTGATTTTTAAAGTCTTAGACCACCATTCAGTTTTATTCATTATAATTAAATCTCTTGCCCACACGCAGACTCAGGGCAGCAAAAAAGGAGGGCATATTTTATCTTTTAAAAAGCTATTACATAACTTTGACATGAGCTCCAGAGCTTCAAAGATTTACAGATTTAAAGCAAAACAATATGTCCCTCAGGGTACGGACACCTCCTTAGGCAAATGAAGGGCCGGCAGAGGGCTCGGACTCTGAATCCAGTGAGTTCAGAGGGCAGGAGTATGGGATCAGTGGGATTTGATCCAATCTGATGTAGTCCCCAGTGTTGCTGCCAGAAGAAAAAGGTAAAAAAAGGCTAGATACAAGAACTGGCTTTTACTGTAAATCTTGGAAGTGAAGTGGGGCAGAAGGGAAGGCTAAGTTAGCTGTCTTGTGAAACAGCATTTTTTTTACACATGAAAGTCAGAGATGCACCTACCTTCCCAAACCCAATTTAACTGGGTATTCCAATAAATCAAACACTTAGATTAACTTAATCAGTAAGTCTGTTGCTTTCAGTTTACTACGTCCCTACCTTTTCCTCCAAGCAAAGCCAAGCCAGAGGCTGTAGAAACTCTGCCCTCTGTGCCCTGTTTATTGCCGCAGAGTGGAGAAGAGCGTTCGGGAATCCCCCAGTTCCTTGGTAACCAGGGCGTCTCCTGTGGCCCACACATCATCCAAAATGCAGAGTATGTCTTATACTTGGTAAATTGGGAGTTAATAGTAGTTTGGGAGAGAACGTCTTTTTATTGTCCTTTTTCTACTGGATTTAACCCAAATTGGCCAATTCTAAACATATTCAGGCAGGCCACATTATTTGTTTAGTCCTAAGTCAGACACTAAGCAGAGCCTTAGTGAGACTTCAGTAGGAACACATGATATGTCACCCCCACAAGGGTCCTGAAGACATGTTTTTTTTGCCATAGAACTTTTCGGCCAGGTTTACTTATATTATTTTGATATTTCATCCATTTATCAAAATAATTATTTCGGGCACTCAGGGAAATTAAGTGATTCTCTAAGAAAGAGCTAATCATATGGCAGAAGAGCCAGAAGTAAAGCCAAAAGCTCATAAAGGTCTGCCTTGTTCTAACTACTCAGTCGTGCTGTTTTGGAAATTAGTAAGTCCCTTCCTTCCCCTTAGTCCCTTCACTTTGGTTCTGCTCCCAAGAGCTCTTGATCCAGAAAAAAAAAATTTCTTTCTCTGCTTCTGTTTCTCCCATTAAGATCAGAGAAGCTAAACACAGAGCATTGGGCAAAATGAGAACCATCTCTGAAGAGCCCTAGACTGAGTCAGGAATCCTGGGCTCTCCTCACGTGACCATGGATGGGTCACTCTCTCTGGGCATTAATTTCTCTCATCTCTGAAATTTGGAATTGGCCTGGAGGAGTTCACAAAGATACTTTACAATTCTAAGATTCTATTGTTTCTTGATTCTATATATAAGCAAAGGGGGGTTTGTTCAGCCTGATTTAGTAGGCTCAGTTTCCAAATTCCTTTTTTATTATGGAATTAGGTATGGCGAGGAGGTCAGAAGGACTGTACTCCCTACAGGGGCATCCCAGCATTTGGGGAAGGAAAAAACAATGACTGCTCTATAGATGGACTGCAGGTAAAGAAATGTGAGATATAGGTAACCTGTCTACTATTTGGGTAAAAGGCATGGTCTGAAAAACTTATTTTCTATTTTTTATGTATTAAATTAAGTGTCAGTATTAGGATTTCCATTAAGAAATGTTTACTGTATAATCATGACATTCTGAAAGGGTTTCCTTTATTGACAAGACCCATCCTGGGTCCTATTAATGGTGTGCTCATCCACTCCACCACCATTCTCAGCCCTCACTTTACATCCAAATCACCTGGATAACTTTTAAACCGTTCTGAAACCTAAATGAAGAAGTGAAGCTTGAGTATCTGTTGTATTTCAGAGCTTCCCAGGCAATTTGGTCACACAGTGCTTTCTACTATATACTGTTCTTAAAATTAGTCTGAAAAATAAGCACTCATTGAGAATGCCTCCAAACTAAAGATGATTTAGATTCAGGTCCCATCTCTGTACTCTGAAGTAGTATACCAAGCTGATTTAGTTTAAATTTGAAGTAAAATTTTAATTTACCCTTGAAGTGATGTTGAGTTAGCAAGATTTGAGTATATTAGGACTAGGAGAATATGTATGTTTTCAATAATATGGGTGGGATAAATTATGCCAGATTTTAAGAGTTTTGTTTTCTTTTGTTTTATATAAGACAAACTAGTATAATGAAGAGCAAGGCTCTGAGTTTTTAATCCTAAATTTACCATTCAGTAGACATGTCACTTTAAAAAGGAGAATAATAAGATCTTTTTTACTAGTTGTGGTAAGGCTAAATTAGAAAAGGGCATGAAAGTACTTATTAAACCATAAAACCATATAGCATTTTTTAATCTTTGCCCCTCCATGTTTTAAGAAATCTATAAATCTCATGACTTTTTAAATGTTATTTGAAATTAAATATTGTGATTTAAAGTGAACTAAAGGGCTGCCTGTTTTCTCCTCCTTCCCATCCTTGAGGATGACCTCTGGTTACATTTTACTTGTGGTAGCTAAACTGTTAACAATAAACAACATTTACTGGCTGCAGGGCTGTGTTACTAATCTTTGTGTCCTTTGCCCCACCAAGCACAGAGTGGTTTACATAGAGTAAGAACTCAATAAAGATTTTTTTAAATCAAATTACACTAATTTATGGGACTTCAGATAGTAGAATTAATCTTCTGTCTTACCCTTTGAGAAAGGAAATAGTTGTAAATGAATTTGGAACCTGCTACAATGAAATTTTATTTTTTATTTCCAGCTTTAAGGAATAATTGAAAATGTAATTATATGTATTTAAAGTATACAATGTTATGATTTGATATTCATATACATTGTGGAATAATTACCAAAATCAAGATAATTGCCATCATCTCACATAGATAATTCTTTGTTTTGTTTTGTTCTGTTCTGTGTGTGGTTAGAACGCTGAAGATCTACTCTCAGCAACTTTGAAGTATGCAGTACCATATCATTAACTCACCATGCTGTACATTAGATCCTCAGAATTTACTCTTTTCATAACTGAAGTTTGTACCCTTTGACATACATCACCCCATTTCCCTGTCCCCACAACCCCTAGCAGCCACCATTCTACTCTCTGAGTTGGTTGGTTGGTTGATTGATTTTTGTTTTGTTTAGAATCCACATGTAAGTGATACCGAAAAATACTTGTATTTCTCTGGCTTGTTTCACTTAGCACAATGCCCTTCAGTTCATCTATGTTGTCAGAAATGGTAGGATTTTCTTCTACTTTATGACTGAATGATATGCCATTTTTTTAATCTATACCATATATTTTTTAGGCATTTATTCCTCAAAAGACATTTACGTTATGTCCATATCTTGGTGAATGTAAGTAATGCTGCAAGGAACATAGTAGTGCAGATATCTCTTCAGGATACTATTGCCTTCAGATATATATCCAGGAGTCAGATTGCTGGGTCATAAGGTAGTTCTTTTTTAATATGTTAGCAAACACCATACTGTTTTCCATAATGACTGTACCAATTTACATTCCTACCAACTGTGTATTAGGGGTTTCTTTTCTGTACATTTGTTATCTCCTGTCTTTCTGAACATAGCCATCCTAACAGGTGTTAGTTTAGATATCTCCTTGTAGTTTCAATTTGGATTTTCTTGATTAGTGATGTCAAGCACCTTTTCATGTATCTGTTGGCCATTTGCATGTGTTCTTCAAGAAAATATCTATTCAAGTTCTTTGCCCGTTTTCTTAAATTTACTTTTTGCTTTTTTGCTATAAAATTGTATGAATTCTTTATATAGTTTGAATATTAACTCCTTATTAGATATATGGTTTGCAAATATTTTCTCCATTCTATATATTGCCTTCTCATTTTTATTATTTCCTTTGCTATACAAAAGCTCTTTAGTTTAATGTAGTCCATTTGTTTATTTTAGCTTTTTTGGCCTTTGCTTTTGGTGCCTTATCCAAGAAATCAATCACAAGACCAATGTCAAGGAATTTATCCTGTGTGTTTACTTCTAGGATTTTTATGGTTGCAGGTCTTACATTGAAGTCTTTAATCGATTTTGAGTTGATTTATATATATGTTATAAAAGATATAGCACCAGTTATTGAAGACACTGTCCTTTCTCCTAGTGTATTCTTTACTCCTTTGTCAGATATTAATTGACAGTATACATGTGGGTTGATTTCTGGGCTCTCTATTCTGTTCCATTGATCTATATGTCTGTTTTTAAGCCATACTGCTCTAATTACTATAGCTTTGTAATATAGTTTAAAAGCAGAAAATGTGTTGCATTCTTCTTTCTCAAGATTGCTTTAGCTAGTCAGGGTCTTTCAAGATTCTAAATTTTAGGATTGTATTTTCTATTTCTGTGAAAAATGCCATTGAAATTTTGATAGGATTGAATTGAATCTGTAGATTGCTTTAGGTAGTATGGATATTTTAACAACATTAATTCTTCCAGTCCAAGAATGTGGGATATCTTTTTATTTACTGTGTCTTCTTTAAATTATTTCACCAATGTCTTACGTTTTTTTGGTGTTTGGTCTTTCACCTCCTTGGTCAAATTATTTCTTATTGTTTTTGATACTGCTGTAAATGTGACTGATTTCTTGTTTTCTATTTCAGATAGTTTATTGTTGTTGTATAGAAACACAATTGATTTTTGTGTATTGGTTTTATGCTATATAACTTTACCTAATTCATTTATTAGTTCTAACAGTTTCTTGGTGGAGTCTGTAGAGTTTTCTGTGTATAAGATCATGTCATCTGCAAACAGAGATAATTTTACTTTCTTTCTGATTTGGATGCCTTTTATTTCTTTTTCTTGCCTAATTTCTGTGGCTAGACTTCCAGTACTAGGTTGAATAGAAGCAGCAAGAGTGGGCATCCTTGTCTTGTTCCTGAGCTTAGAAGAAAGACTTTTTACCATATGATGGTAGCTGTGGCTTGTCATATATGGCATTTATTATGTTGAAGTACATTCCTTCTATACCTAACTTGTCATAAAAGGATGCTGACTTTTGTCAGATGTTTTGTCTATATCTATTGAAATGATCATATGGTTTCCATCTTTCATTCTGTTAATGTAACCTATCACATTTATTAATGTGCATATGCTGAAACATACTTACATCCAAGGAATAGATCCTGCTTGATAATGGTGTATGATCCTTTTAATATGCTTTTGAATTTGGCTTGCTAGTATTTTGTTGAGGATTTTTGCACTATGTTCATCAGAGATACTGATCTGTGTGATATTGTGTTTTATAAGAAATATTTATTTGGTCTTTATCTTTATTTTTGGCACAGAGCTCCTAATCCCTGGAATTTTCCATGATGAGAGCTATAAAGGGTTCTCTTGTTATGTTAATGAGGTGGCTTTTGGACTACACCTAAGGTTGGAAGCTGGCTGCCAGTGGAGTCAACCATGTGATTAGAAGATTGGAACTTTCCCACCCCTGACCTCCAGGGAAAGGAGAGGGGCTGAAGATTATGTTCAGTCACCAATACTCAGTGATTTAATCAATCATGTCTATGTAATGAAGCCTCCATAGAAACCCAAAGGGATGGGCTTTAGAGAGCTTTCAGGTTGGTGAACACATGGAAATTCAAATAGTGGCACACTTGGAGAGAACATAGAAGCTCTAGAGGCACTTTTTCCTCATACTTTGTTCCATGCATCTCTTCCATCTGACTGTTCCCGAGTTATATCCTTTTTAATAAACCAGTAATCTAGTAAATAAAATGTTTCTCTGAGTTCTTCTGTCAAATTAATTAAACCTAAAGAGGGGATTGGTTGGTCAGAAGCACAGATGATGACCTGGATTCATGATTGGCATCTGAAATGGTGGGGGCAGTCTTGTAGAACTAAGCCCTTAACCTGTGGAATGGGATGCTGTCTCCAGAGAGATAGTGTCAGAATTGAGCTGAATTACAGGACACCCAGCTGGTTTCCAAGAATTGCTTTTGCTGTGGGAGAAAACAACCACCTCAGAATTGTTGACCAGAGTCTTAGCCTTTAATTTCCTTTTCTTGTAGGTGTCTTTGTTTGGCTTTCCTATCAAGGTAATGCTAGCCTCATAAAAAGTTTAGAAGTGTTTCCTCATATTTGATTTTTGAAAGGACTTTATGGAGGATTAGTATTAATCATTCCTTAAATGTTTGGTAGAATTCACCAATGAAGCCATCTGTCCTGGGCTTTTATTTATTTTATTTTTATTTTTGGAAGATCTTTTATTTCTTTCCAATTCAGTCTTGATAAGCTATATGTTTCTAGGAATTTATTCCTGTCTTTTGAGTTATCTAATTTGTTGTCATTTAATTGTTTATAGTAGTATCTTATGATCCTTGTTATTTCTGTGGTATCAGTTATAATGTCTTTTCTTTCATCTGCACTTTTATTTGAGTCATCTCTCTTTTTCTCAAGTCTAACTAAAGGTTTGTCAATTTTGTTTATCTTTTCAGAAAACCAACTCATAGTTTTGTTGATATTTTCTATTTCTTTCTAATCTCTATTTCATTTATTTGTGCTCTAAATTTTATTATTCCCTTCTGCTAACTCTGGGCTTAGTTTGTTTTTTGTTTTGTTTTGTTTTGTTTTTCCTAGTTCCTTGAGGTATAAGGTTAGGTTGATTATTTGAAATATTTTTTTCATAGTATAATTGTTTATCATTGTAAATGTTGCTCTTAGAAGTGATGTTGCTGCATCTCATTAGTTTTGGTATGTTTTATTTCCTTTTTTGTTATCTCAAGATATATTTTTGTTTCCCTCTCAATATCTTCTTTGACCCATTGGTGGTTCAGAGTGTGTTATTTAATTTCTACATTATTTGTGAATTTTCCAGCTTTCCTCCTATTACTGATTTCTAGTTCTATACCATTGTGTTCAGAAAATATACTTGTTAAGATTTCAGTCTTTTCAAAATTGTTAAGCTTTTTTTTGTGATTTAACATGTAATCTGCCCTGGAGAATGTTCTGTGTGCACTTGAGAATGTGTATTCTTCTGTTGTTGGGTGGATGTCCTGTATATATCTGTTAGGTCCATTTGGTATAAAGTGTAGGTGAAGTCCATTATTACCTTACTGATATTGTCTGAATGATTTATTCATTGTTAAAAGTGGAGTATTAAAATTCCCTATTATTATTACATTGATGTCTATTTTTACCTTCACATCTAGGCAACGTATTCTAGATTAGCAGGTTTCTTTTTTCCTTTGAACACTCTGAAACGTAGCATCCCTTCTGTTCTGGCCTTTCAAGTTTCTTCTTAGAAACCCACTTAGAACTTTATCTGGGTTTGCTTCTACATGATGACTCTTTCTAAGCTCGCTGCTTTCAGAGTTCTCTCTTTGTCTTCGATTTTTAAGAGTTTGATTATAATATGTCTCAGTGAAGATCTCTATGGGTTGAATCTGCTTGGGGATTTTTGAGCACAGTGTAATTGTATGGCCATTTCTCTCCCCAGATTTCAGAAGTTTTCAGCCATTATTTCTTTAAATAAGTTTTCTGACCCTTTCTCTCTCTTCTTCTAGGACTCCTATAATGCAAACATTGTTTCATTTAACGTTGTCCCATTATTTACATAGGCTTTTTCACTCTGTTTCATTTTTATTTCTTTTCTCTCTTAAATGAATAATAGTAAGAGATCTGCCTTCAAGCTTGCAAATTATTTTCTTCTGCTTGATGTAGCATGTTACTGAAGCTCACTATTGCATTTTTCATTTTATTGTATCATTCAGCTCAAAAATTTCTGTTTGGTTCTTTTTTATGCTTTCTGTCTTTTTTGAACTTCTCATTTTGTTCATGCATTGTTTTCGTGAATTCATTGTGTTGTCTGTGTTCTCTTTAATCTCACTGCACTACCTTAAAATAATTATTATTTTTAATTCTTTTTCAGGTAACTCACAGATCTCCATTTCTTTGGGATTAAGTACTGGAAAATGATTGAGTTCCTTTGGTGCTGTCATGTTTTCTGGCTTTTTCACTTTTCTAGTGACTTTGCGTTGATATCTGCATTTGAAGGAGCAGTCACCTCTAATAGCTTTTTTGGACTGACTTTGCTCGAGAAAGACTTTCACCTGAAGTTGGCTGTGAGCGCTCTGGATGAGTGGGGAGCAGCATCTCTGATTTGCGGAGAGCACAGTGGCATAATCTCTGTATAGCTCCATCAACTGAGGTCACATTGGCAAAGACTGTAGAAGTCTTTAGCAGTCAAGACTGTGGAGGTCCTGCAAGTGCCAGTGGTGTCGAGGGCTCTTGGAGTCCTCTGTGGCAGAGGCTGCTGGGGTCTTTCTGTTCTCCTTCTATTCTCTGTGAGGGGAATCCCTCGTGGCTCCAGGTCTGGGGCACTGGCGCTCAGAGTAGCAGTAAAGCTGGAGTCAGGTACATACGGAACTACCACAGCGCCTAGGTTTTAGAGCACAGGTACACTTGCTACAGTGGTAATGCTAGAGTCTTAGGTTCTGGCATGTTCACTTACAGACCAAGGAACCGGGATCTGAGTCTCTGAAACTCACCACAGTGTCTGGACCCCAGGATTGGGGGACACAGCAGTGGCTTGGACCGTGGGATAACAAAGTATATCGATGGCTAGGGTACAGTAGCAGCACACCCTGGAGATGGGGGTCAAAATCCTCACTCTGGCCCAGCAGCAGAGTATAGAGCAGCAAGAGCTCAGACTCAGTGATGCCAGGTCAACACTATGACTCAGGACATAAGAGATGGGGCACAGAGCTGCAACAGTGCTTCCCGGTGATGGCAAGGCAGTGCCGTGACTTAGGACCCAGGAGGTGGGCCAGAGAGCAGCAGCTTTAGTAGCATAGCCAGCGATGGTAGGTCAAAGCTGAAACTTAGAATCCCAGAGGAAGTGCACAGAGAGCAGCAGCAGCTCCTGTCGCATAGATAATGAGAGGCTGTGGCATTCTCGATCTCAGAGGGTGGGGCTCAGCATCAAGTGGGGCCCCTGGAGGCAGATCTCACAGTAGCAACAGGCCCCAGTCCCAGTGAGAAGATGCATCAGTGGGGATTCCATGCATTTCCATTAGCTGGTGTCAGTGTTGGTGAACACCGGGGGGTTCCTCAGTAGCAGAGGCTACAGATGTTCACAGCGGTGATAGACTTTCTGAGGTTCTCCTGCTCTTCGCTGCTCTGAATTGGAGGTGGGGTGATACAAATAAAATGCTTTCTATACTTCTATCTGGTCATGCTTGTTTTTTGAGTTCCACAGGGTTCTGCTTCTTGGTTGCAGTTCAGAGCTTTCCCAGAGCTATTTTTTGAATGTTTGTAGTTATTGATTTTTGGAGAGATGAGCTTTGAGACTTTCTAGCCTGCCGTCTTGCTGATTTCAGTCCCTATAATGAAATTCTTGTTTTATTTAAAGTTTGAAAGAACAGGAAAGAATCAGGAAAGATAGTAGTGAGAATAAAGTGTAAGCCTGAACTCAGAGGATTAGAAATTTTATCTACAGTTTAAGCTCTGTTAATTTGGCTATGGCATAAATAACACACAGTCATATTCAATTTGGAATAAAGAGATATATTTTATAGTGTATTTACTTTTTGCTTAAGATAAATATTAATCTTTTTGCTTTGTAATATTTGTGATGACCCACAATAAAAACAGAAGTAAGCCAGTTTAGTATTTAAATGTTTTTTTTAACTTATCCATATGCAGATAAGAAAAAAAAACTCATATTTTAAAAGTACATGGTTAGGAATTAATTTCCCCACCAGTGCACAGTGCACTAGATAGAATCTGTGTCTGCTTATGCAGATATATTGAGGTTCTTGTAACAGGTCATAATTTGGGACCAAGTGAAGCTAGCTTGACCCTCAATTAAAAATAAAAGCATAGGAACTACAGTTGGTTCTTGAAAAAATGTATCATCTTTGCTGGTAACTTTGAGAGAGATTAAAATGTCTGAACTACATGAACTCAACAATTCACATAGGAGCAATTGGTAGTAGAGTACAAAGATTTATTGTCAGAAATAAAGCGTAAGTGGCATATAGGGGCTGATTTGTTGGGGAAGTCTCATTGTATTATTGATTAATTTATACTTTTCAATAGCGGGATGTGGTCTTAACTGTTTCTGGTCAAGGTCTGCAGTGTCTGTGAAGGTACAGAACTTGGAATCATACAATCTGACAGTAGAGAGTAAATGCAGTCCGAAGTGTTTCATGAGAATGTGGCCTCTGGAAGGCCCTCACACCAAGCAATGTTTAAATTTAGTTTCAACATTCACAACACAAATAAAGAGAAATTCACGGTTGACACAAAGGTGAGCTGCCTTCATCCATCTTTCTTTAAATTTGCTTACTCTGGACAGAATGCCAAATTTGCGACGTTCCCATAATCGCCCTACACAGACAGCATACATGCTTTGTACATCAAAAGGGAAAAGCAGTGACTCAGGGTAGAGGACCCTAGGGGATTGGTTTGCTGAAATTGCTCTTCAGTGATTACACATGCATGTTTGTTTCTTCTTTATTTGAGAATTAGAATAGTAAGAACTTATTCCAGAAACTTATTCCAGAAATCTGGGTCAGCTCTAAAATTTTCTTTTCTCATCAGACTTGGCTACTTAATGATCCGTTATTAAATACGCCTGTAATCTTTTAGTTATTTGCAAACAATAATGTTAAATCATCTGTGATGGTGACTGGATCTTTGAAAAGTAGACTCTTCAATACAGGAGAGAACTATTTCGTACTGCACACCCTGGAAAGAATAAGCTTGGTGATTTCTCAGGTGGATTCATCCATGACTCTTCTCCTGAGCCAAAACTTTTTTTTCAAACAAGGCTCACTTCACCTATTTACCTTTAAGAGAAATCCAGCTTTACTCCTAGGTCTATTTATCTCCATATAAACCAACCTTATGTTTTAAATATTGTATTATGTTAAAGGTTGTCACTGTGGTTATAAAATTTAAAACATCAAGATCGAAAAGTAGTTTAATCACTTAAAGTATTACTTTGGCATAAGGCTCTCTAAGGCAGCCTTGCTAGTAGGGGCTGTTTCAAGGCCTGAGGCTCCCCTGCCTGTGTTTGAGAGAAGATAACTCTGTCCATTCCTGCAAGTTATTTGCTGCTCTCTGAGGAAATCATTTAACACTGTTCTCCAGTGCATGATCTTAGGAAGTAGAATTGGAATTTTCTAATCCTTGTGAGAACGTTCGCTTCAGTCCAGAAGTGTCCTATGGCACAAAAAGCCTGATGTGAGGAACAAGCTCACAGAGAGTCCTGAGGACTGACACTTGGAATGCTCCACTGTTTTCTCATCCTTGATATACTGATCCAGAGTGAACTGCATAACAGCATAGTCAACTGATGAAATTTCATCCAGGACTCCAAAGCCTGGCAAACATAGTAAATTCTGTGTTAGCAGAACATTTGGAGAGATGGTTTTGAAGTTAATTGAATTTTATGATTAACAGAAAGTTATCCAAAAAAAAGACATTTTTGTTTCACCTCATGTTGATAGAAGTCTTTCTTAAAAGCTTGGATTTCACTTTTTTTTTCCAGTGTAATTAAAAAAATAGTTTAATCACATTTTTAGAATTAAATTCTATAGTATCTTTATAACATTATCTTAATCATAAAAACTAATTTTATATCTCCTATACTATGGCTGATGAAGGTCAGTTTATTGGGCTGAAAGTATACAGGCTCCAGGACAGCCCCAGAGTTATTCACTCAAGGAAAAAAAAGAAATCCCTGTTATAAGATTTTGTCATTTTTTCCATTTTTCTGAAAACAGATTGTAGAAAAATTTAATCTAATTGAGGGTTATGAATTCTCTGAATGCAACTGTTCCAAGTTTAAATGATGAAAAATGTGTTGGTGAAAAGAGTAATTTTATTCCTAAGTCCTGAATTTTAGTTCTGCTTCACTCTGAGTCTCGTTATGAGACTCAGGACAAGTCACAGAGGTCCTGTATAGCCCAGCTCTTCCAACTCTGAAATGCAGAATATATCTCTTGGGATGAAAAATCATGCAGTTTTTCTTTCTTTACTGGAATATATTATATTATTGTAATTAGTATCCACTTTTCCATTTTCTTTTATGGGAATATTTTATCCCATCATGAATATTCATATATACATCTATATGTACACACATGTATATAAAATTATGTAAGATGCAAGTTTTCTATTATGTCTATAATGTGCAGAACTCCTTAGAGACCATCACATTTTAGGGGGGAGGAAAGGCCTTTATTAGTGTCTGTTCCCATACCTTTTCACTGAGACTATAAATTAGGCCTGGGAAGGCTATAATGAGTCAGTAATTTATAGACTATTAAGATACTTAGTTAGAAGTGATTCTTGAGCATGTCCAATAGAGAACACATGTTTATAAAGAACAAACAGATTCAACACAACATGTCTTTGGACTAACCAAGCCCAATCAATTAACAAAATGGGATGTCTTATTTTTGCGTTTCTCCCACTCCCCCAAAATAGAATCACTAACCACTTGTTAACCACACTGACTTTTTAATAGACAAAGTGGTTGCTATAGCTTTGCCACCAGAAATGTTCAGATTAAGTAGCCTATTAGATTGTAGCTGGCAGAGTCTACAAAATGGGAAGAAAGTTCTGCTTGCTTTTTGCCTCCTTTCCCGTTTGCCTTGATGTGATAATTCATTGTAGATTTCTTTTTCTTTGACAGAGTGCCTACCGCAGGAATGGGATGGCTTTTCTAGCCTGCTGATGTGACTGTGACTGCAACAACAGAAAAGGCAATGTTCTAATAAGGTGATTCCTGTTCCCCTCTCTGTACAAAATAAAATACAAGTTTGCCTTTTCTGCCTCCTCAGGAGTACGTTGGTTTGTTGTGACTATCCACTGGCTGACTCCAGCTCTTTTCCAGCCCCCTCAACGCTTAGTCTTGTTTACAAGATGGGCCGTTTAGCTAATTAATGGCAGGATGTTTGGGATAGCATGTAGGTGGACAAGAATGCAGATCACACAATTTTGAAATTTTAATTTGGAATGGATTTACTGCCCTCAGCTCACATATCTTAAAAGCAGTGTCTTTTTTTCCCAGTGTTTAGTCTATGTTTTTACTTGATGCATTTTGTAATCCAAGTTTGAGACAAAGAAAACAAAATTAAAAGGACAGTCAGTTGTCCCCTTGTATTATCCCACCAACTTTACATTTTTTTTACCATATCTACATGTATTTTAGAGACAAATATCCCTTTTATAAACATACTACTCAGAGACCTAGGTGACCTAATGAACTGTCTGTTCCCATCTTTTCTTCCCTTCACCCCACTTTTAGTGCATATGTCATTTTCATGCCTTCTTCCCAACTTCCTGCATGTCTGCCTACCATGTGTTTTTCCTCACATCGATTCTCTTCCCTGTCTTCATTTCTTTCTTTTCCCTGTCCCCACAGTCCCCAAGCCCACCACTCACACACATATAATACCCATTTAGAAGCAAAGTAATTAGAATCAGTACAAGAAGGGGAGCCGAGTGATTTGCTTTCTCCCTTCAAAGTATCACCCCACGTAGACTGGAAATGCAGATGGGATAATTTCTGCTGGTAGCAGCTAAGCTACCCTTCTGGCATCTATACTTTCTCAGTAAATGAGGAACTTTAACTCTTGGGAACAACCAGAATATAGCAGATGTAATTGTACAGTTCCTGATTAAACTTGAATCACAAAAAAAAAAAAAGGAAGTTCTTCAATTCTGGAGTTTTGTGTAATTTTACTTTTTTCATGGTTTTTTTACACACACCGAAACAGCCTTTGTAAAGAATTAATATTAACAGAAATGAAAAGCATGAAAGATTTTCATCCTGTGACCAAATCATTGTGAAGCTCAGTTAATATGATTGTGCCATTTATTCACATTTGTTAACTATCATTTACCTGTTCTATGTTAGTCCTTCTGGAAAAAATCTTTGTCAAGAACAAAAACTGGAGATATATAATATCAAAAAATTGCCAAAGGGTTTTGATGTTCCATCTGTGCTTGTTGAAATATATGATTAAACTTTTCTTTTTATCATCATTCTTATTTCTCTTGGCGTCCCTAATCATAGAAAATTACAAGCTTGCAGTAAACATCCTAACTTTTAAAATGACAGCATTTATTGTATTTGGTTTCGATCTGCCAGGCTTATTGATGTATAAAATTTTCAGGGGCTAATTTTTCACATCAAAATTCCTTCTCTCCCACATTATACATTTTAAAGTATGCACAAGGCAGAAAATACAGGGTTTAGGTTTTTTTCTCTTCATTTTATTCTACCTGATCTCCTTATAGTCCCAGAGAAGGAAGACTCAATGTACATTTCTCTCAGAAATATGACAGGTCTGTGTTTTTGTTGGTCTGGCGTATGTTTGTCTATCTTGAATAGTCTGACAGGTAATTATTTATAAAATCTGGTTTTGCCCAGTAAGTTCATATAATAACCTTTCACTTTTCATCATAAGCCAGTGAGCTGAATTTAGAATAAAACAAGGTCATTTATGTCTGTCCTGAACCAGCCTACGTGTCCCCATAATTGCTCAATATTAGTATTTTTAATTATTTTTTTCTTTTCTATACTTAGGTTCTTTCTCTGACTCTTTCCACAACACTAAATTGGAAGTGAAATAAAATTTCCTTAAGCAGTGAATGTAGGGAAAAAAAAAATGTTCATAGAAGGAAATTTTCAGAAAATGTGACATCAACAAATTTCTCTCTAAGGTTTAAAATGTTATGTAGAATCATAAAATGTTAGAGCAGAGGATGGTCTTAAAGGTCATTGAAAACAACCACTCATTTTACAGATGAAAGAACTTGGCCTGGAGAAGGAAACTGTAATGGCAGTGACAACCAAAGACCAAATCCATGGTCTCTGATTCTCAGTCTAGTAATCTACTTTGTCATACTGGATTCGCATGAGACATTACCAAGACACGTCTGGGTTCTATGGCTTTTTTTTTTTAGACAGACAATAACCTAAAATTATAAAAAATGATACTAATTATAGACACACCTAAAGCCTAAGTGTTACATTACAATTTTCTTCAAAGGGAGTGTGGTATGAATTAAATAATCTGTGTAATGTATAAATTATAAATCAATTTTTAAAAAGAGATCTGCAGGCAAGGGAGAGGGGAATTAACATACCTTGAGCACCTACTTTGTGTCAGGAATCTCACGTCTGGTATTTCATTTATCTTCACAATGACTCTATGAGGTAGATACTATGAAACCAACCCAACAAACAGAAAACAAACAAAAATCAGGCTTAACTCCAAATCAAATGTCAATATACCAGATAGTTTCTGTTTTCATAGCTATGTGTTTTGGAGATCAAACTAGAAATGAATAAGTAAATAGTCTCTCTTATGGGAAATTGACATTGCCTCATAGACTTGAGGGTAAAGAAAAGAGAAATATTTCTTTCACCTAAATTTGGGAATGTGACTTGCCAAACATGTCATTTTAAGTCTCTGATTTTAACCTTCCTGCTTTCGCATATTGCAATAGTTAAGATTCAAAAATAATGTTCCAGTTTTAGAACCAAGAATTTTTATTTAAAAAACATCAGAAGCATGAATATTTTTTAATGGTGTATATAATTTCTGTATCTGGGGAAAATTATTTTTTTCCTGTTTGTTCTTTGTTTCTATAAAATAGTAAACAATCCAAATTTAATGCTTCAATGATGTAGAAGACAAACAACTGGTGATTCTTGGTCTGAAAGAAAACAAGTTTGCTTCGCTAATAATTATAAAGTTTAATTTTATGAAAAACATTTTATATAGTTCCCAAATCAGATATTTTTTTCAGTTCATATAACCCCTTGTGTAAAACTGAATCACTCCAGAGAAAGTATTCCCTCATCTGCCCTCCTGGAATTTAGATAGAATTTTCCCAGGTTGCATTTAAAATTTTACCATCAACCATGTATACATCTCATAAAATATTTTACTGTTTCCTGTATGCTCTGGCTGAACGTTTCATAGTACATAAACACTTCTGCAAATAATATAAGGGCATCAGGTTGAATATATCATAGCAGTGGCCCCCACATAAAGTTGATTGTTCAGCAATTTATTTTCTCATTTTTATCTTCTTATTTGAATGCCAAGATGAAACCATGTGCTCTTATGCTACAGTTGCAGAGGATTGGGGGGATGCTAGCAGTTTTAGTAGAGCTGTATTCATTAAAGCACAGGCTTTCTGCAGAGGGCATCAAGCCAAGCTCAAACAACAAAACCATGCCTGCAGGAATTGGATGTAAATGTGATGGTTAAATAAGGGCCAGATGCCTTTAAAAAGTCAAATATTAAAAAGTCGTATCTCTTAAAGCAAGTCTCTAACGTTGTGAGTAGAATAGTAATACCATAACACTTTTAAAAAAGACTTGCATTTGTTTTCTGAAACAAAGTATCAAATATTCAAGCTGTCATAAATCACGGGAATTTTGGCAGTTGTAGCATATTTTAAAACAATCAGCTCCTACAAAGTCATAAGAAACCCACATACAATATTTCATTGTTGGAAACCACTATACTTCTGTTTAGAGCCTTATATTCATGGTCCCTTTTCTGCTCACCACCACCCAATATTCACTCAGTTTTTCAGAGGAAAATAAAAATAGAAAAAGATACAGGCAAAACCAAGAATCAAGATGATTACTTATATAATCAGGCAACACTTTACTTGCTATTAAGAATGATGATATATCAGCATTTTAATAATAAGCCTGACATAATAATATAGCCCACTGCGTGCCACCCTGTATGCTAGCACTTCGTGAGTGTTGTCTTATTAAATTCTCACAACCCAGCACTTCAGCATATCCCCGTTGCCTTTAGGCAGTAGGGAAGAAACTGAGGACACAAGGTTCAGTGGCTTATGCAGAAGCACGCCAGGTGGAGCTGGCATCTGTACTCTTCACTTTGACTCCAAAGCTTGTGCCCTTCACTACTGTTACACAGCATGGAGTAGAGACTCCCCACAGCATATTAAAGAGAATTGCTGTCCTGAACCTAGAAACTCTTCTCAGTACCAGAAAACTTGATTACAAGTAAATTTCATTTTAACTTAGCATTCTTTCTTTAAGGCCAAGCATTGTATATATTATAGAATATCATATAATGTATAATAGAATATAATTATATAGAATGATGCCAAGTCCTCTATAATGTCTTAAATCTTAAGGTAAATACATATGATCAATACACATACTAAGAATCCCTATACAAATTATGAGAAAAACTTCCTCAAAGATCCATGTGTACAAAGCCCCTCCTTTGTGAAGATTGTGTTTCTCCAGAAGGCTTTAATTATGTAGGCTTCTATTTTATGCTTTTATGCAAGGTATTTATCTCATGTCATAAAATAATCCCCATCTTGTTTACGTGTGTTTGCAGTGACAGATACAGAAGTACATATGGCAGTTTCTCAAAACTATGTAAATGCCCCTTTCAGGTGTTTGCTCATTAATTCCGGTATAGTATTGTTTCTCCAAGCCCAGGATGTTCGTTCGTGTGTGTGCTTGCGGGGAGTGGTGGACAAAGATAAAGAATAAAGTGGAAAGAAAGTTGCTGAACACAATGTTAATTAGAAGTGATGATTTTTCCTCACTCATCAGTAGTTAACAGCTTTTTAAATTCAAGCCCAGGTCTGTTCTGCCTTAGGACAAGTCACTTTCTGATTTATGTTCTTTAAAATCTCAACTAGCAGTGCACCAACCTGTGCTACTGCATACCTGCAGCTTTCTTTTCTGAATGGCATTGATTAACTTCAACCACTTTCCCTGGGAAAAGTTAGTTTACTTACTGGTACATTGACCACTTCTCATCACTCCCCTCTGACCTATATGTGCCGATCAGTCGAGCAGTCCCAAAGAAGCAATGACTGTTGGCAGCTGATGGATTGGCTTGCCGCACTTAACATGGGTTTTGGCCTGTGAAGAAACAATGAGCCCAAAAGGGTTTGAGCAGTTTATTACTCGCTCAGCAGCATAAGCAAGATCAGCATGGTGTCAACTTTCCACCTTCCTAATCCTGCAGGAAGATAACCAAACGTAGGGGCCAGATGACAGGAGATGTGAGTGGCGGGTCACTGTGTTATGGAGGCTCCAACTCTACAACCACACCATTTTTGTGTTTGCTTCCACACCCAGAAGGAGGTGGAGGTAGAAGGTCCCATGCCTCACCAAAACCAGGGAGGCAGATGGGAAACCTGTGACTGCTCCTCCCAAGACGGACTGTCTTGCCACATCCCTGGGCTGATCGCAGCCCATGGCCAAACTTTACCTATATGGCCTGTGTGGAGACATGCAAGTCATTGGGGTGCCTTTTCCCTACGATACATAATGCGTCATGTTTTTCTGTTAACAGTATGAAAAATCAGCCTTCTTTCCTAGGTTTTCATGGTGGCCTCCTTCCCTAGCTTTTTCCCAAAAACTTTCCTACTGCCTCAGCGCATAGCACTTTCTGCTTCCTCTGAACTCTTTATGTCCCTGTTGGTCTCTGTCCTTCCTTTTTAGTGTCCCTAATCATTTCTCCATGTGCCTCGTAGCCTGCACTAGATTAAGAATTTTTTGAGGGCAAGTCCTAAAGTTACACATCTTTCATATATAATCACCATGTGCTCATATTAGGTATTCAGTAAACATGTTGGTCAATAGAAAAATTATTCATTTAAACAGAAGAACAATCTTTTTATCATTAAATCTGTTTAATCTGTTATTGATGCTTGTTTCACTGATTTGGCTGCAAATCTCATGAGCTACAGATGATCACGGACTTTTCCTTAAAGATAAATAGTTTCTCAGAGAAACCAATTCAAAGCACCCCAAGCATCCAGTTTCTTGTGGCCTTTATGAGTTGGTCATTGTGACTTCAGTCTTGTTTGGATAATGACCTCAGAAAGAGAGGTAACCTCAATCTCATTTGTACCTCTAAGGAACATTTGTGTCCCACCTGAATCTATACAAACTTGAAAAAGAATTACAGACTCACTCCCTATTTTTGCATATAGTGCCATGTTCAAAAACCTACTAGTTCTCCCACTAGTTTACTGTAAAGACAATGAGTCATTTGAGGATGAGATTTCCTTAAAGGTAATGGAAATAACATCCACTGAACTTAAAGCAAATATGATACTCTATTTAGAATGAAAATGAGATTTTTGTGAACTGGAAGCAACAATTTATCATCCAACAGTAGCTTGCAATGAAAGTGTTTATCTCTGTTCATTCATTCCATGCACTTTTCTTTTTTACAAAATAAAATTTAACACCTATGAAAGCCAAGCAATCAACATGGAGTCTACAATTCCAAAACAGTGCGTGAAGTAACCTTAGGGAACTGTGAAATTCTTGAAAGGGGCTCATGAGGCCACTTAGATCAAATATCTGCAGATGGAATAAACATGTTTTGCCCATCTAGGTGCCACTCTGTTTTGAATATGTATGCCATTGTGATTTACAAAATTTAAATTCATTTAAAAATGACAATGAAATCCTGGTAACTTTTTGACATTACATATATTTTTTTCATTCAGGAGGATATAAGAAATACAAATTATAGAATGCATAGGCCAATGAATATATTTATATTAAAAAAATGAGTCTCAAGCTCAGAAAAAAAAAAAAGGCACCGATAGGTTTCTGTGCTTTACAGTAACTGTCATTGTGTCCTCAGTTCTTTAGTGGTGAGTAGGCTGCCTTCTGAAGTTGTGGGCTGCTTTAAGTATTAAGGATATTTTTTTCCTTTGACATAACGTATCACCTGAACTTTTTTTATACATCTTATTTGGGGAAAAATTTATGATCTTTTTAACATTAGGAAGTTTTGCTTTACCTGACATTTTATTGCTTTGCCTATTTGAAACATTTCAATCCCAGACAATAAATATTATGTGATTATTGTTTTCATATGGATAGGCTATTTCCTCCTGTTTTTTTCTAAATCCCTTTCCCAACTAATAATACTGAAAAATTTATTAATATTAAACTGTGCCATTCAGGTTTTCCAGAATCATGTATAATGAAATTGAAAGAGGAGAAGGTTAGAGAGAGGAGGGTTAATAGTTAAAAATAAATTGAAGTGTGTGGTTTTCTTTCTGTTGGATTTCAAATGTTTCTTGTTTAGTTAAAATAAAGATTATATTTACTCTGTAAACCATTTTTATAAACTATCATAACCAGTGATCACATTAAATGGTATCTTTTTATATCATTATTATGGAAACTCAGTAAAAGTAGATAACATTAGCTGAGTACACCATAACTGAATGTTTAAATGCCCCCACCTTTAAATAGCTGTTCTCATGGCTTCCTCATCTTCTTTTAGTCTTTTCTCAAATATCACTTTCTCAATAAGGCCTTCTCTAACCACCCTTTTAAATACTGAACCCTGGCCTCTGCTCTAGCACACCAAATTCCCCTGTCCTGCTTTTTTTTTATGTTCATTCTAACACATACTATTTCATATACTTTTTTATTTTCCTTATTGTTTCCATCCTCTAGAATATAGACTGTCTGAAATTAAGGATTATGGTCTGTTTTGTCCACGGCTCTATCTCCACCATTTAGAGCAGTGCCTGACGCATGCTGTATGTTCAGGCAGTATTTTACTAAATGAACAATTGATCAGTGCTTAATCCGGAAAATTTTTTAACACTTCACCCATGTCACTGTATTCTCTCCAGCCTTTAACTATTCCTTTTCACTGTGTCCCGGCTTGTTGTTTTACTCCATGCCTCAACTGTATCTTCCCCTTTACCTTCCAAATTCTTCTGAACTTCAACTGTGTTCCTCAGCATAACTATTTGTTTAAATGTTTTTACATTTCAATACTTCCTAGATCACAATGCATCTTCAACAGAATAAGAAATTTTGCCACCACAAACAAGAGTTAGTTATGATTTGGTGAGGTTTTTGTTAATAATGTCAAATTTTTATATATCTAGTTAATGACTTATTCAAATTTTCTTTTTACCACAACTCCAGGTTAATATTTTTAGTGCATTTGCTTATGACTTAATATGTTGCAGTAGTTTTTTTAGATACAGCACATAGAGTATATTTCTTTTTTTAGAAATCAATTTAATAAAGTATAGTTTACATAATAATAACCTTTTTTAGACATACAATTCAAAGACCTTTGACAAATAAACACAGTTGCGTAACCACCACTACAGTCAAATACGTGAAAAACATGTTCCTTTGTCATTGATCCCCCACTGTGTCATAACTAACTCCTGGCGATAACTGATCTAATTTCTGTCTCCAGAGTTTAACCTTTTCTGGAATAGCATGTAAAATGGAATAATTATAAATTTGAGTTTTAAGATTTTTGTGTCTCTCTTCTTTCAATTAACATAATGCTTTTTGAGATTCATCTATGTGTTGTCTGCATATAGTTGTCTGATTGTCCCAACCCCATTTGTTGAGAAGACTATCCTTTCTTTATTGAATTACTTTGACACCTTAATCTAAAATTAATTGACCATTTTGGATTCTGTTTTGTTTTATTGATCTATATATTTATCCTTATGTAAGTACCTCACTGTCCTGATTACTAAATAATGAAATCAGTGTTATGAATCCTTCAGCTTTTCCTTTTCAAAATAATTGTTTTTATTCTAGATTCTTTGCTTCTCCATATTTCTGCAACACATTTGCTGGGATTTTGATTGGAATCACTTTGAATCTATAGCTCAATTGGGAGAGAATTGACACCTTTGCTGTATTAAACCTTCTAATCAATGAATATGGTGTAGCTCTTTACTCATTTAGATCTTTTATAATCTCCTTCTTTAATGTTTAATAGTTTTCGAAATATAAATCTAGTATATAATTCGTTAGATTCATCCATGGATATTTTATGTTTGATGAATGCTGTAAGAAAGAATTTCTTTTCCATTTCCAGTTCATTGTTATATACAGAAATCAAATCAATTTTTGTAGAGGAAACTTTTATCTGAAACCTTGCCGCTCGCACTTACTAGCTGTAGTAGCTTGTTTTCTTGTTGTTTTGTATATTCTTTGGAATTTTCTACATAAATGATCGTGTTATTTGCAGATAAAGATAGTGGTATTTCTTTCTTTCTAATCTATATGCTTTTTATTTCTTTTCCTTGCCCTGTTGCAGTGATAAAGATCACCTGTACAACAGGTCCTCAAATAATGTTTTGTTCAGCAGCATTTTATTATAATGTTGATGAGACAATGTAGGAACTCAACTTTTGTTTGTATTAGCCTGTGGTAAAATTGACTTTCTTATATGTCATTTTGCTTAAAGTCACAGAACTTATTTCTTATAACCCTGTTTAATAAGAGTGGTGAGAACAGACATCATCCTTGCCTTTTTCCTGATTTTATGGGGAAAATATTCAGTCTTTCATCATTAAATATGTTAACCACTTTGGGAAAAACCAAAGTTTTGGCGGTCTCCTTTCTTTTTTTCCTAATTTTATGAGTAAAGTATTCAGTCTTTCACCATTAAATTAGCTGTAAGATTTCTTAGATGTTTGTTATCACATTGAGGGAAATTTCTTCCTATTCTTAGTTTGCTAAGTGTTTTTATAATGAATGTATGTTGAATTTTATCAAATGTTTTTTCTGCATCCTTACAGATAATCATAAAGGTTTTCTTTTTTTAGTGATACACCACATTGAGTTTTGAATGTTGAAGCAACCTTCTATTGCTAGGATAAATGCAAATTAGTCATGTGTACTAATCTCATGTTTTGCTGGACTTGATTTGCTAATATTTTGTAAAATATTTTTGCATCTGTGTTCATAAAATATATTAATCTAGATGTTCCTTGTGATGTCTGGTTTTCTAGTTTTTAAATCAGATAATGCTGGCTTTACAAAATAAGTGGCGAATTAATCTTTGTTTTTTATCTCCTGGAGGAGTTTCTGTAGAATTAGTATTGTTAATTTTTTTTAAGTTCAATAGAACTCACAAGTGAGGCTATCGAGGACTAAAGTTTTATGAAAGTCTCTAGCTACGAATAACCTTAGATGTAAGACTACCTAGGTTATCTGCTTTTTGAAATACTTTGGTAGTTTATGTTTTTCAAGCTAGATGTCTTTTATTAGGTTAAATTTATTAGTGTAAGGTTGTTCATGAAATTTCCTTATTTTTCTTTGCATATCTGTAGGATCTGTAGTGATGCTTTTATTTTTAATTGCATTGGGTTTTTTTTTCTTTTCAGTCAGTCTGAATACAGTTTATCAATTGTACTGATTTTTCAAATAATCAACCTTTGATTTTTATTGAAAACATATTTTTCAATTTGAAAAATTTCAATTTCCTTTATGATTTTCTTTGACGCATGGCTTATTTAGAAATGTGTTGTTAGTTTCCAAATATTTGAGAATATTTTAGATGCCTTTCTGTTGTTAAATTTTAGTTTAATTTTATAATAAAGAACATTCTTTGATTACTGTTCTTTTAGGAGTTTTTTAAATTATTTTTTTAAGTGACATTGGTTAATGAAATCCAATAAATTTCAGCTGTACACTTTAACCTCCCATAGTTAGATTTCTTCTGTTGCCACATATTTGACCCCCTTTTCCCTGTCTATCTCCCCACCCCACCCATTACCCTCTGGTAATCACTAGTCTATAGTCCATGTCAATGAGTCTCTGTTTGTTTGTTCTGTTCATTTGTTGTGTTTAGATTTATATCTCACATATTAATGATATCAAGTGATTTTTAACTTTTTCTGCCTGGCTTATTTCACTTAGCATGATTATCTTGAGGTCCATCCTTGTCGCAGTTCTTTAAGGTTTGTTAAGGTTTGTTTTAAGGCCCTGGAATATGTGCATGTGCACTTGAAAACCTGTTAATCTACTGTTGTTAAGTGTAGTGTTCTATAAATAATCAGGTTTAAGTTGGTTCATACTGTTGTATCAGTTACTGAGAGAGGAGTGTTGAAGTTGTCAAAATTATGGCTTTGTCTGTTTCTCCTTTAAGCTTTAGCAGTTTTTGCTGGGTATATTATGAAGTTCTGTTCTTAGTCACATACACATTTTGGAATAGCATGTCATAATCAGTTGTCCTCTTTAGCATTATATAATATTTTCTTTATCCGTGGCAAAATTTCAAGTTTCTGAAACCTTCTTGGTCTGACATGAGTCAATCCACTTCACCTTTCTTCTGGTTACTGTTTGTATGGCATGTATTTTAAGATCCTTTTACTTTTAACATATCTGTTTCTTTATATTAAAATGTCTTTCTCATTGAAAGTCTCTGCCTTTTCATTGGGGTGTTTAGACTATTTACATTTGATGTTATTATTGATATGCTTGCATTTAAATATGCAGTCTTGTTCTCTTCATAACTTTTTTAACATACTAATTTGTGTTTCTTGGTTTTAACGTGTTTTTATCATTTTAACTTGTTTTTCATAATTCTTTTTTAACTAATTACCTAATTACATTTATTATAAATGAACAAACAAAAATCTAGAAGACTCAGAGAATCACAAATAGAATTAGAGTTATCCCTAGTCATTTAACATTGAGACTAAATGTCATTGACATTTTAAAACACACAATATGTTCATTCAGTACGTACTTTTTTATAGCCTGTTATAACACTGTACTGTGCTGTTTTTGTTAACTGTTGAGTACTTCATACTATGGCTGAGTCCTTATTAACTATATCGTATTATTGGATATTTTGAATGTTCCAAAGTTTTACCATTATAGGATGTACATTACTTTCTGTACATATCAGATTATTTTGTCTTTTGAATTCTGTCCCTTTGGTTGTCAGCATTAGTGTTACCCCCTGTGAAAGTAGTATCTGCTTTTCTCTGGGTGCTTTTGAGATTTAATTTTTTAATTTTTTTATTTTTTTACTTTTCAGCAGCTGTAGTATGACATGCCAACATGTACTTTTCTTTGTATTTATCTTTCTTGGCGTTTGTAGAACTTGAATCTGTGGCTTGCTATCTTTCATCAATTTTTTAACATTCTCAGCCACTTTCCTTGAAATATTCTTGCTTGTCTTCTAGGACTTTAATTACCTATATGTTAACATTTTTTTAAAATCATATTATAATATGTCTCCTATGTTCTGTCTTTCCATCTTCTTTCTGCTCTGCTTCAATCTGGATATTTTCTAACGACCTGTCCTGTCTTTATTAATTATCTTTTTTTGCTCCATCTGAAATTCAATTAAGCCTATCTATTACAGTTATAATTTTGGGGTTATACAATCACCATTGGTTTCTTTTTTTAAAAAAAAAAAAGAAAGAAAATCCAGTTCTAGTCTCATTCTGATTACCCTGGTATCTGGGTGGCTTGTGGATCTGTTTCTATTATCTGGGATTTTTTTTCCTTTTGGTTTTCAGTCACTTGGTTCTATATCCTGCTATGCCTTGGGGTTTTGTATTGAATGCCAGACATTATAAATGAAAAAATATAGCTCTGGATAATGATTTCTTCCAAAGAGGATTTAATTGTCTGACAGACAGATGGGTGTATAGTCAGATCAAGCTGATATATTTCTGCTTTGCCCTTATTCCTAGAAAGTATCTTTTTCAGGTTTCAGCTGAGAGCCTGTGGTATTTACCAGACAGACCCCTTTAATCTTGGAAAGTCCTGAAATCTAGCCTCTAGCTCCCTTACCCCACAATAGTGATGAAATTTCTTCTCCCAGATGCTGCTCTCACCCCACACATGTGCAGCTTTGGAGCTGACATACACTTCAAGGGGAAACTGCATGCAGAATTATAGGCTGACTTCCCCAGTTTCCTGCTCACTGAGATTTAAGTCCCTCAGCTACCGTGGAAGCCCCAAGCTCCAACCTCTGCCTCCCCAGCCCAGTGAGACTGCCACAGACCCTAGACCACTGCTCTCTGCTTCACTTCTCTTCCTCTCACATTTCACTGGCAGATTTCCTGAAGAAAAAAAGAACTTTATTGTTCTTTAATTTCTTGGTCTCTCAAATTATAACTACCTTGGCTTTTTTCTGATGCCACAAATAAAATGTGTCCTCACCCCAAAAGATGTCCACATCCAAGTCCTCAGAACCTGCAAATGTTGTCACATTATATAAAAAAAGAGAATTTAAGTTGCCGATGGAAGTAAGGTTGGTAATCAACTGATTTTTAAGTAAGGAAATTACCCTAGATTATTCAGATGGGCCCAATCTAATCCCATGAGCTCTTAAAAACAGAAAAGGGAGGCATAAAAATGGGTAAGAGAGATGTGACAGGAGACGGATTTGGCATTGCTGGCTTTGAAGATGGTATAAGGGGGCCATGGGCAAAAAAATGTGGTAGTCTTTAAAATGGTCTTTAGTTTATAGCCAGCAAGAGAAAGGGGATCTTGGTTCTATAGCCACAAGGAACTGAGTACTCTAGACTATCTGAATGGACAGGAAACCAGTTTTCTCATACAATCTCCAGAAAAGAACACAGCCTGCCAACATTTGATTTTAGTCTGTGAGACCCACACCAGACTTCTCACCTATTGAACTGTAAGATAATACATTTTAGTTGAACCTGCCAAATTTGTGGTAATTTGTTATGGCAGTATAGAAAAATATTATGCAATTGTTTTGGGGTTTCTTTTTCCAGCTTGTATAAAGTATAATTTTAAGGTAATGTTTATTCTTTTCTCTGAGCTATACTCCCCCTTGATATCTTGTAACTTAAATAGTGCGATATATGGATAACCACTATTAATACCTCTTATGTTTGATAATAGGGGAATGGGGAACAGGAAAAAATAATTGTTTACCTAAATAAATGTGCTTTATTCATATTAAAATAAGGAAGCAATACTCATAACTATCACTGTCATAATTTTTGTAAGTGGCCCAGTGGTCATATGCTAGTATGTATAACTCCTTTCTTCCACTGGCCAGTCTGTATACCCTTTGTCCTCAGAAAACAGCTCAGGTGGTGTGGTTCCTTGCCTGACTGGGTGAGCCTGCCTATTTCTGTTTTAGTTATCCTTTGCTGTATAACAAACCACCCCAAAACTTAGTGACTTAAAACAACAGTTCTCATGATTTAAGGATCAGGGGTTTAGGCAGGCCTTGCCTAGGTAGTTTTCCACATAGCATCATCTGGTGGTTACTCAAGCAGCATTCAGCTGGCAACTGAGCTGTACCGGAAGCATCAAAAAGGCTTTGCTCATCAATTTCGAGATTTGGAGCCTTCAAGCTGCACATGATCTCTCCTTTAGCTTGTGACAAGTTTGGGCTTCCTCACAACATGGTAATTTCAGAGACAGTGGACTTAAAAGGCACCTGGCTTCCAAGAGAGGTGAAACAGAAACTACTAGTCCTCATAAGGTGTGGCTCAGACATCCCACATCATGTCGGCTATGTTTTGCAGTCAAAGCTAGTCAAAAGGCCAGTCCAGATTAAAGGGGAGAGGAAGTAGACTCTTCTTCTTGATAAGAGAAGCAGCAAAGAATGTATGCCCATTTGTAATCTGCTACACTGCAGAAGCCTTTATTTCCTTTCATGTAAATTCCTAGAATTAGAATTGCTGCAATTACAATATTCCTCATTTTAAAACCTTGACATATATCTAAATGGCCCTCTATTCAGGTTTGACCAGTTTGCATTCCCATTAACAATATTTGAAAATCAATTTCTCTGTCTCTTCAACAACACTAGATAACATTGTTCTTTTTCATTTTTTCCAGTTTAAGCAAAGGAAAGTCTAACCATTGCATTTATTTGCATTTTTGGATACCGTCGAGGTTGAACATTTTTCTTATGTTCATTGGCCATGCGTAGATGTTCTGTTTTGAAAAGCCTAATCTTGTACTTTGCCCATTCTTCTCTTGGACTATTCTTGGTTTGAGTGTTGCTGTTGGTCTGAAATCTGGGTTATTAAAGTTTAATGGACCTCAGACAACCCTACTGGTTTTAAATATTATGAATTACTCTTGCCCAAAATAATCTAGCTTCAATTCTATTCATTCATTCTTTATTTCCCTAGATCATATCACCATTTTCAGTTTTTTTCTCAGATTTACAATATTAGAACTGAAGATCACTTCATTTTACAGTTGAGGCAGTTGACACCAAAAGAGGAAAGGGTCTTGTCCTTTCTGAAGGTGGGGGAGTCGACTGAGTTTGGACCCAGAGGGCCAGTCTTTTGGCTTCTGTTCAAAACTACACCAACAATGCACTTAGCTCCTTCAGCACAAGGTTTGTGTCCTCAGGTTTGGCACTAAGAAACTCAGTCTATCTATAATTTTTGCCTCATGAATATATTGGGTTGTAAATTCTCCCTACCACAAGTGACTATGTGACATTTGACAAATTGTTTTAAATTTAGGGCCTTGGATTCCCCGTCTATTAAGTGGGAGCATTGAACTTCGGCTAGTTACTCTAACACACACTTCTTACTCTTGAAGTCTCATTTAAGAGGGGCATTTGTAGGGTATGGATTAGGGAAACCAGCAAAGGTGGAACTCAGACCTTTAAGAAATTTATTTCAGCCTAGAATGTCTATTTTTGAAGAGAACCTAATCAAAGCTTTTTTGAAAATAGTTTTTAATTATAGGTTTGAAACTTTGTGTTATTTGTAATACCTTTTTAGAAGCATGAAAATAGCATTTCTCTCTGTACCAACTGTGTGCTTTTCCGTTTGGTAAACACTGATTTTATTTCTCTCTGCGCCTGTAGGAGTAAACCAAGCCAACTCAGGACTTCCTGTTTACCTCCTGGTCATACATATCATAGATGGTGACAGACCTGCTCTCAAAATAAGCTTCCTTGGTTTAATTCTGTATTTTCTGGTTAGGCAACCAGCCTGCCAATACTAGAACAATGCAACAATTTAACTATTTAAGCCTTGTTCTGACATTCCCCCTTCAAATTGTCAGTGGAAAGGAAGGTCACTTAATTTAATAGTAAGGATAATATAATAGTAGGATTTATATTTAAATGAGGTCTCACACGGTACCTTTCACTTGAGAATATCAAAGCATTTGTAACTCTTAAGCTCGAAATACATAGCATGGACAAACACAAAATAGTAAATAACCTGATTTTCTCTGGAGATTCTCAGTGATCTAAGTATCTATTTTTTAAGGAAGAAAATTGAGTTTTATATGTATTGAGTGACTAAAGTGTAAGCTTAGAAAAAGTTTTATGTTTCCATCATAGTTTATTCTGCTTAGCGTAAATCAGCAGAGCCAGCCATAACTTACCCTTTGCTAGAGCTTTTCCAGTTGTATTACACTTTTCAGTCGTATTACACTCATGTCAGACACACCTTCGTACAAGTCCCTCCAGGTCAATAGTTTAGAAATTCTGCCTCTTCCATCCCTTCTCCCACTCAACACTTATGGAAATATATGCTAATTGGATCAGAAGCGTCCTGCCCAACTAACAGAGTTAGACCACTCTTAGCACAAGATTAATGAGATAGAAGTTTAAGGAAAAAATAACATTTCTCAAGCAATAGGAGTGCAGATGCCTGGTAAAAGCCAACAATTTCCTGAATTAGTCAAATCCCAAGCTTTGCTTTCCCTTGACCTCACTCAAAGGAGTTAAGGAAAAGAAGAAATCCTGTACGTCCAGCCTTGCTCTGGCCCCTGTTCTCACCCTCGGGCTCAGTGCAGCTGACTCTCTCACCTTTCCTGAGGCCTCAGCTCAGCAGTCACCACTGTGGAAAATGAGATCACAGTCTCAAGGTTTAGAATGAGACTCTACACATCATCTACTAAGGTGACACGCAAGAAGGAATGACAGGGCACAAACATACCACAGGTGGCTACTTATATTCCTGACTGGCCTTTATAGGTGTGTGATGTATATCCATAAAAGAGGGCATTCAGAGACCATAGATATTTAGTCACAGATATTGGCAACCAGTTAAGTTTGTGGAATTATTCTACCTTCTTGATGTGCAATTGAACCATGGGTTAGCAGGCATCAAGAGCTCTCAAGCTTAGAGAACAGTACTTGCTTAGAGGGAGAAAAACCTAGGGATGTTATCAATTAGTTGAAACTGTAGTTGGCATACTGTGTGACATATCTACCCTATTAGGGGGTGAAGGGGCTGACTTCCTCTTAAATTTCCACCTCTTTCAGAACCCTTCGCCTCTGGCACATGCCAGCTCTTTATAAGACACTCCAAATTCCTCCAAAACTGACCAATCATAGTGGAAATAAATTTTACATGTTTAAAAAGTGATGTTCTTTCATTCGTAATACCCAGTTCTTAAATTCTAAATATTCTCCACTGATATTCAGACGCCTTGGAGAAACGGCTGATTTCCAAAACTGGGGGAGGGAAAGATGCCTGGAAAAAAATGAGCCTGGGACATCTTAATTCACCAGAAAATAAGGAGTTGATTGAAGAACCATGGAGACATGTGAAAAATGGAAGGCTGTAGAGGCTCCCAATTGGCCAAATCTGGGAAAATTTGATCATCCAAATAAATAATGAAAGTAATGGGTTGTCACCCATCGAATAAAATAAATATTCTTGAGTCCATATAATATAAATATATAAATAGAGAAAATGAAAGCTTTTTTTGCCTCAGAATGATAACTAATAAATATAGAGGGAATCTTGGCATTAAAGGATCACCAACAGGGGAGAAGGACTGATAAGGGGTGCATATTTACAGTCTCAAATTGTATTCCCACATGTTACTTACTAATTACAAAGGAAAACTAGTAACAGAAAAAAAGCCGATGCTCTTTAAATTATTCATTGTAAATATTGCTAATTAAAATATTTTTTATTGTTTTAGTTCACAAATGTTTAAGCACCTTTTTTGCTTAAATTTTGTCTTCCTTCAGGCCACGCCATTAAATAAGAAACATAAACAGAAATTCATTAATAACAGTTCAAAGCATATCCCCAATGATATCAAATCCTTCGCTAAAATACACTTTGAGTAAATGCCTCGTGCAGCTCTTTTTTTTGTCAGACCCAACCTGGAAATTGTTCTCCCCTCCAAAAGCTGGAAACCTGCAGCACAGCGGAGGCGTGCAGGAAAAAACTATGAGCCCCCTGTCGGCAAAGAGGTGACTGGTCCAGGGTGGCACCTGACCTCCATCTGGTCCCCTCCCTAGTGCGGATTCTGGCCTTCTGTTGTCTGTAGGCCCTTTTGTTGTCTGTAGAAGACCAGAAACACTGTTTCTAGTTGGGAGTCTGAGGCAGACAGGATGCCAGTGTCCAGAGAGGGCAGGCGGGGTAAGCAGGATGCCTCGATAATGCTGGCTCAGCTGGGCTCCCGGCCACCTGGTTATGCGATGAACTGCACCAGCAGTCCAGGGAGACGGGACAGGCACCTCGAAGCCTACATTCAGACGTTAAAATACACACCCACAAAACAGCCATCCCAGACCTCTAATCTTACTTTATGACCAAACTATAATTACATTACAGCAATTACTTGAATATTACATTTTTATTACTGTTATGTCATTTTGTCTACTAGGAAAAAATATGCCTGCTTTAACCAATAAAAGTCTTAATGACTCATTTAAGCTATGTCTACACGAAACCCCTGACTTAAACATTTTGGTCTAAATGATTTTTAGAACCTGGAGGAAGAAGAGGGTTAATCTCCATCTAAATGATTGCCCCGCAAAAATACAAGAAAACTTCCTTTTGTACTTCTAGCAATTAAAAATTTCAAGGCTAATTAGAAACTCATGACGGTTATATCTAAGAGCTGTGTTTATAAAGCCATCAATTCTTTATCATCTATTGATCAGTTCCAAACAGAAGCAATAAGTAGAGCTGGGAACTCGGGAGACAGCCATGTCTCCATCTTCCAAACACATGGAGACACATTTTCTATACTTCCAAAATGTCAAGTGGGCTCAACTGTAGAAAGCTATTTTACAGGCCAGCTAGTCCGGTTTTTTCAGCTCTTTCTCTGGCAGCCAGCGATTTATTTGGAATTCACTAAGAACACTCCCCAAATAAAGTTAGTAATGTGCAGTACTTACATTTTTTAATCATTATAATTACACTTTACTTCATTACCACCTCTTTTTAGGCAGCGTCTCATTCTCCAGAGGCCTTATCATACCTTGCTGAAAAATTCCAGACTGTCAGACTTGGTACATTTTCTCAGCAGGGAGACCTTCTGACCCTGACCACTTCCCAGCTTAACCCAGACTGTGTCCCTTTCTCAAGCAGTGCAGGCCCGGACAAGCAGAGGACGCCGCCTGTCTCAGAAACAATTCTTAGGGCCAGAATTCAGGCCCTTGGATTTGAGGAATTTACCATATGTGCTGACTGAGTCAAAATATCAAGATTTAACCACTTTGAATTTTTTTCAGCACCCACGCCCCCCCCCCCCCCCCCGCAAATTGTCTAGGCGCTGAACACTTTCCTGCGAGAAAATGAAGTGGCTAACAGGTTTTGCTTCTCCGTGGTAAGCCATGCCCAATATTTGTTTTCTGCTTCATTTTTTTTTTAAATCCTTTTGGCGAATATAAGTCCTCTGTGTTACTATGTAAAATTCAGTGCCTAATTCTAGAATTATGTGCCTCTGCTGGACATATACACTGTTAAACATTCATGATCGCCTACAAATGTGAAAAGTATTACCAGGTCTATTTTTAACATTGTTTTGGCAAGGCTGTTGCTGTGGAAAAAAATTCCTATAGAATCTTAATGAGAAAACTGAATGATTCTTTGAAATGTGGTTGTGATTCCCTGACTTATTAAGTGGTGATGTCACTGGTGCTGAGAAGCAAGAAACAGTAGAATCACTCATTTGCCAGCATGCTCTAGAGATACACCAGAAGGGAAATGAAACTCATCTTGAATGCGGTTTGTGCTGAGCTGCACCTTCCCCCACAGCTTGGAGGGTCACATGTGTCCCTGCACAGGACACATCTCACACACTCGGTTTGTCATCTGTGAGCCTGCGTCATGGAAGGCTGCACTGTTTGCATGTGTTTTTTATAGAACCTGATCTGCCCACTGGCCTCTTTTCTGTTCATTACCCACACTTGTCTTACAGAAAATAACCACCTTGTTCCAGCTGTTAGAGAAAGACAGGGGTGTCCTCCAGCTCACCTGAGTCCCCTTCACCGCTTAATTAGCAAGGGGCAAGAAGTTCAAAGAAGTCTGGCAGGACAGAAGCATGGAAGTCTTTGAAGGAGACCTGTCCTCATGTCCCCACACACAGACACAGACACCTCTCTTCAGACCTCCTTGCCGCCCACTTTGAATCCTACCCATCCTGTCCTAAGTGGGCACAGGCCTTATTGGAACAAGGTGTCGGGCCGTTTGGTTCTGGGACTTGTGCAGACTCTGCCCTGCACAAGGACGCCCGACCAGGAGGGCACACGTCGGGGCCTTGCTTCCCGCTGGGGCTGCTCCTGCCAAGCCTGTGGTCCCGGCACAGGAGCTGTGTCAGCCAAGAGCAAGGTCCACTCAGAGGGAGCATTGTTTCTAATTTCTCTACCTAGAGGAGGCGCTTTTGGTAATCTTCTGCCTTGAGAGGATACATTTTTCTGGCTTGTACAAAGTCACTGGGTATGGAGGAATCAGGACATGGCATACTGATGGGGTAGAGTTGTGCAACTTAAATGTTGGCTGGGTCAGCAGTGAATGTATATAGTGTCATTGCTTCTATGGAAAAGGTGCTACAAGATAAGTTATTTCATCCTAGACAACAAGTCTGGAACCCTTCACAGTTCCAGGATCAGCCATGGCTTTGGGAAGAATCATTTTCATTCAGCCCAAAGCCTGCAGAAGCAGTATCCACAGAGACAATTGTGTTCCATTTAAATAGGGGCCAGTTTGATTCTAGACTGGGGGAAGTGAACATGAGGGATGGCCTAGCTGTTCTCCTTAAATCTGTCTTAAAGTCACAGGGTCACTGAAGTTTAGAGCAGGAAGAAGCGTTGAGCCCCGTAAGATCCACTCAGCACTTTCCAAGATGGACCCAAGAACTTGAGGCGTTGGCGACCCTCACTGCTCTCTCTGCATGCATTCTTCCCCACTCCCAGTGCTCTAGATCAGTGATCCCCAACCTTTTTGGCACCAGGGACCAGTTCTCCTATGAGACTCTAATGCTTGATGATCTGAGGTAGAGCTGAGGTGGTGACGCTAGCGCTGGGGAGCGTCTGTGAATACAGATGAAGCTTCACTCTCTCGCCTGCCGCTCACCTCCTGCTGTGTGGCCCAGTTCTTAACAGGCCACAGCCCGGTCCTGGTCTATGGTCCTGGGGTTGGAGACCCCTGCTCTAGACCTTTTAGGGAGAAGATTCCAATTCTTGGGCATTGACCCACTGGTGCTCTGCTTCCTTCTACAAGTCCTTTGAGAAAGGCCTTGCTGCCACTTTCACCGATTGATGTGATGGCTCAAATCCTCTTCACTGGCCATCGGTGATTACCACAGGCTTCCAAATGCACTCAGAGTCATCAACCTGCAGTCTCAGCCCAGCCCCTCCTCGACTCCCAACCAAGCCTGGCATGACACCCATTCCTGCCAGTGCTAGAGGACTCTGCATTTCTGCCTTGGCTTTCTCAGTCCACTGAGATGATGCAAGGATCCCACTTCGTCCAGGACATACTTGTTTTCTACCCCGTTGCTCTATGATTGAGATCCAGTTTCAGCTCGGTGGAAGAGTCCCCTGGAACACCATTACCTCTGCAGAGATTCCTGCTAGGCTCCGCTCAGCAGCTCAGACGTGTGCACAGTTATCCAGCCCAGAGCCCTGTCTACCACACTCCCTGTAGTTGTGCTAACTCTAGCACCATGCATTTGTGGATCTCTTCTTTCTGTGCATCAACCCATCCTGAAGTCCCACATACCTCAAACAGAGCCTACACTAGAGATCACATGTGGCATTTAAATCCACTCTTGAAAGTTTCTTTGTCTTTGCAAGAAGAAATTAATCTGGCAGGTTAATTTAGTAAATCTATAAATCAAGAATAGGGATTCTGACTTCAAGCTATTATATTTATGGTGCTGCATGTTGAACAGATTCCACAACAAGAATTCACTTGTTACAATGATATTTTTATAAACCTAAAATAAGCATTGGCTTTCCTTTTTCAGAGACTGCCTCTCACACACTAATATTACATTATTCTTGTAATATTACAAACCCACCTAAGACCTGAACAATACAACATTCAATGAGCCATTACATCCTCCTTCCAAGAGTGACCCAGAAAGAGCCCCTTAGGAATAGCCTCCGTATTGCTTCTCTCTGTGACCAGTTACGTGTGTCACTGGCACTGTCCAAAATGTCGACCTCAGTCTCAATGATTAGTTCTGACTGATTAATTTTTGGCAAAGTTCTCCACAAACTCTGTATCCGTTAGCTATTGCCACATAAACACTCCAAAACTCAGCAGCTTAAGCCAATAAGCACTATTGCTAATGAGTTCAGAGGTCTTCTAGTCTCAGCAAGCTTACTAATACATCTGTGGTCTGCCGTGGGGTAGTAGGCAGCTCTACTATTCTTGGCTGGACTCTTGGGGGTCAGGTGACTATGTCTGGTTTAGAATGGCTGTGGCTAGGACAACTGGGCTCCTCTTCATGTGGTCTCTCCATCCAACCCAAGGTTGATCATATGGAGGTGGCAGGACTCCGTGAAAGAGAGGGAGCATACCAGGTCTCTTGAACCCTAGGCTCAACTGGTACAGGGTCATTTCTGTCCCATTCTGTTGGCCAAAAGTCACAAGATCTGCCCAGATTCAGGGAGTGGGGAAATGAGCTCTACCTCCTTATGAGAGGTACCGCAAAGTGTCACTGCAAAAGAGGTGGACATGGAAGAGTGATGAAGCATGGATATTTTTGCAAGCAGTCTGCCAAGGCTCTGTGAATAGCTTTTTATTTTCTTCACTCTAAGTGACTGCCTAAATGTCTAGAATTTTAAAACTCTTTATCTTGCATTATTTTACATACTATGCTGGCTAAGGAAACCAGAGGCTCTACGTCAGGGGTCCCCAACCCCTGGGTCACTGATCAATATCAGTCCACGGCCCCTTAGGAACCAGCAGGAGGTGAGTGGCGGGCTAGCAAGCGAAGCTTCATTTGTATTTGCAGCCGCTCCCCAGCACTAGCATCGCCGCCTCATCTCTCCTTCAGATCATCAGGCATTAGATTCCCATAGGAAAACTGGTCCCTGGTGCCAAAAAGGGTGGGGACCGCTGCTCTAAATGGTTAAATTGCTTGCCAATAGCTAAATGAGTGCAGCATAGGACTAGAAGCCAAGTCTTCTGACAGCAAGGTCAGAATCCTTTTTAATATTTCACTCAGATGGTCCCCTTTGGCCTAATGGCAGGTATTTAAAACATAGTTTTCTCCAAAGGAGGAAGCAATCTGTGGCCTTGTGACAGGGGTAGGGGTGGGGCTCATAGATCCAAATGGAGCCTGATTCCATGCTCTCGGTCTCTGTATCTCCTCAGCACAATGCTGAAACCCCCTGAGCCAAATAATCCCCGTAAGATGCTATGTTCTTCATTCCAGAATAAACGTTTTCATAACCCTTGTTCACTTTAATTTTCTTATTTCTTGTTAAATCTGGGTCTCTCAGATAGCCCCTACCTTTTCCCTTTTCTGTTTTCACTGTCACACTGTCACGCTGTTTCCCTCCTCTTGATGCTGTCTTGATATCTTAGCGTTGCTGGCTTTTTCCCAGAACTATAGCCCTCATCCAGTTTTTATGGGACCAGCTGGTGACCTCACACACTCCTCGACTATGCTGCAAACCATTTAAATTCAACCACCGGCCTCAGAGTTTTAATAAGAAACTTGACCTGGAGCTCCTGGATCTGGAGCAACTTGGTGGCAGCTCAGTACCTGCTAAAGTGTTGCTTCCCCCTGGCGCCACAGAAGGACTGTAAAAGGTTAGGCTTCTGAGAGTTTGGACAGAGGCTGTTGCACACAGGCTCCTGGACCCAGAGGGGACTGCCTTTCTCAAGTCAGCCTGCTTTTTCTTTCTCCCGCACATGTTTGTTCTCCTGCCATCTCCTTCACTAACAGCTCTGTGCCCAAGACGAACGGCAGCACAAAAGGAAGGCCAGGACTGGAGTGAAGAGAAGAGGTGGTGAGAAGCTCAGAAATTGCCCTGGACACGGCCCTTCACCTCCCACAGACACCACCCGACTGCCCAACTCCACTCTGAAGACGAAGAGGCTGCAGTACACAGACTGAGGCTGACTCAGAATTTTCCCCTTTGTACTTCTTTTACACAAAGCAGATCTTGGGGAGCAGAACTTTATCTCAGGAAGTGTGAAAGGAAGAATTCTTAGCTTCTCTCTGACCGCTCTTGGATTTTCTGATAGCTCAGTAACTGTGTGGACAGGGCTAGGGAGTGAGAACTGCCTGTTTATTTGGAATTTCCTCGGGGGGTTATAAAAAACAAACAAACAAAAACACAAAAAAAGCTCGACACTCAATAAATAAACCATTTACAGTAACCTCAGACGAAGCGGAGCTTCTGAGCCCCTTCTGTTTGTTGCTGTTCTCCAATTAGCCAAGAATGCCCACAAATTGTGCTAACGCAGCACTAAGCCCCCGTGCCAAACACCTTCTCAGGTTTTTTCCCTTCTGCATTTTGCTAATCCCTGGATGAAACATAATCGCAGAGAAATGTTCAAGGTTGGACACAACAGGGAGGAACTCAGCGCTGGCTCCCACCCAGTGGAAATAACATGCCATTGGACTCGACAAGGCAGCAATAAGGATGTTAAACAAATACACTCTCTCCAGCCCTCCCTAGCAACGGCTTGTTGCTTTCTGCAGAAGCCCTAAATTTCCTCAAGTTGTTTATTCTGCTCCAAGGTTTCATCATTCGAGATATGTTTTATAATAGGAGATAAACAGGCAGAGAAGTGAAAGAGCAAAATTTCCAATCAGGAAAAGAATGGAAAGAAAATTAAGTCATTTATTCCCCTCTAGGGCAAAATAAAAGTAACAGAAGCATGTATATATAATAAATATATAATTATATGTAAGAATTCAACTCCAGCAACTTGCACTCATAATTCCTTTTCATTTTCTTTCAAACCAGAGGAAAATAGTTCTCCCTACTGTGGTTTCAAGTTAAGATTTTTCAAGTAGAAGTTCCAGGTTTCAACTCACTCCTGTCCTCTGTGTTTTGATGATGGCAAGGAAAGGAAATCAGAGAATGGGACAGAATTTTCTGTAGTGAAAAGAGAGAAAGCTGTCCCAAAGTACTTAGGACGTTATACATAATAATACCTGAAATATTCAAACGTGTACATATTTACATCTCATTTAATCATTATTACACTTTTATGAGATTGATACTGTGATTATTTTACGGATGAAAATCTAGGGTGCAGAGAGGATTAAGGACTCCCAGATTGAACCATGGAGTGAATTGGAGATCCTCATGTGGTTCTAGACAGAAAAGGGGGCTCAGGGAAGTTGGGGAGGCAAAGCTAGAGGTTTATAACAATAACAACAGCAAACCTCTCTACTTTCAGATAGATAAAAGGCAAGTAAATAATAGAACCTGGCCAAGGTTCTAGACATTTGCCTGAGGGGCTTAGGAAGAGTTCAGCGATGGTCTTCTGTGTCTGTCCAGTTACAGTTGAGAAAACCGAGGCTTTGCACTGTAGCTCTGGCTGAGGACATGTCATAAATTTGTGCTGAAACCAAACCTGGAACAGACCTCCCCACTCCTGTTGAGCCAGATCTTGTGGAATCAAAAGTGATGGAACCAGGAGGAGCATTAGCATTTTTACCTGGTTCTGGGACAGAGGAAATAAAATGGCAGCCTTTGTTATTGCACCTCCCAGAGTGGATCCATGTGGGCTTTCCATAACTTGCTCTGGGCTTCTTTCCTTTCCTCTGAAACCATGAACTACTCCCTGGCCCTGGAGCCATGAAGTCAAATATGACTCCAGGACTGTCTCCTATGGCCCGTACCAGTGTCTGCAAACATGGCAATCACTCCATCTTCCTGCAGTTCATCTGCTACCCTCTGCAATAGCCTTTTTTCGTTTATTCCTCGTGCCAAGCACTGTGCCACAAAGCAGCAGCACAGGGAGGGCGCAGCTTCTGTAGTATTTCCTCAGTGAAGTCAAGTTCTACACGTTTACTATTAACTGTGTGATTCTCTCACCCCTACATCCTAACAGGGAAGTTTGCTGAACTTTCCTGGACATGGCAGCAATACAAAGTAGTGAGAACCTCCTGGGCTTTGAGTTCTGGCTCTGGTGGGCCGTCTGGTCTTGGGCGTGTCACCTGACCTCTTTCTGCTTCAGTTTCCTCACCCATAAAATGGAGATGATGATTCCTACCTAGGAGGATCTAAGGTCGTGCCAGAAATGCAACCGGCACAGAGCACGTGGTCAGTGAGTGGGCTCCATTATTGCACTGTCGGTTTTTAGAAGCATATCTCTAACTCGCCTGTTTATTCTGAAGATTTTTTTCCTACCACCGTAAGTAATCGCCAAAAGCCAAATGTTCCATCCACTCATTATTTTTGGTTGTTTTTGTTTGTTTGTTTGTTTGTTTGTTTGTTCCATCTGATGATTTCCTCCAGAAAAGCATTTTGCCTGTCTCCTGGGTGACTGTATGCCAACTTCTTTGAAAGCCTTTGGCCAAGAGGAGCACACTTCTACTAAAATTCTTTCAGAAAAGATAACGGAGGGAGGGACAATCACACCTTTTTTTGCAGATTATCTAGCCACCAATTCATTAGTCTGAAAATTGATTTTAAAATTTGAGAGAAATAAGGCATTTATTCTATCTTTATTGTATGTACTGTATCTTTGAGTAACCAAATTATTATTAGAAAAAAGTCTTTCTTTGTAGACGAATTCCAGGCAATAAATGCAAGAAAGATTTATAGAAGTATAAAAATCACCATTTTGCAACTTCTAAGAAATAATGTATCTAGTGACAATTATTAAAAGTTGCCAGATCGTTGGGTGAAAGGTTGATGGGGAATTCTATGATGGAAGGGTTAGGTTGGCACCACCTGAATCCCCCAATTAATCTTATCATCACGCAATTAATCTTATCATCACTAAAGATGGGACAGCTAAACACGAAGTGTTTCATGATGTGATATACTCCTACAAAGTACAACCCAACACACTTGAATCTTCTCCTAACTGAGCCTTTGGCTCTAACTATCAGTGTACAAGAAATCCAGAGCACAGAGAAAGAAATCAAACAATACCCTGAGAAGCAATCAGTACAGCTGAAAATGTGTGACTTCCTTCAGGTCAAATCATCTTATTCTTCCACCAAATTAATGTCATTAAAAAGGTGAGGGGAAGGGGAGCAACCTACGTATCCTCAATGGATGAATAAAGAAACTGTTGTATATATGTGTGTGTGTGTGTATGTATGTATGTATGTATGTATGTGTGTGTGTAAATATATAGATATATATATTTATACACACACAAAATGGAATATTATTTACCATTAAAAGTAATGAAATATTACCATTTGTGACAACATGGATAGACCTCAAGGGCATTGTGCTAATAAGTAAAATAAGTCAGACAGAGAAAGGCAGATATTCTTTTATGTGGCAATAAATAAATCTGAGCTCATAGGGAACAGATTGGTGGTTCCCAGAGGCAGGAGGAGAGTGTGGGAGAAACGGAGGAACTGTTTTTGCTTTTGTTTTAGTTTAAACAAACTGAATTAAAAACAAAAGCAAAACAAAAGAGAAAAAAAGTAAAAAGAGGTGAATAGAACATCAGTGGACTGTAGAACAACTTAAGATGTAATAAATACATTGGAATACAAGAATAAAGAGAGTACAAATAAAAATATGTTTGAAGTCATAATGTCCAAAATGTTTTAAAAAAAAAACAAAACCACGGGTCCAGGAAGCTCAGCGAATACTATGTAAGATAAATACTAAAAATCTATACCTAGGTATATCATCTATGTATTATTAGTCAGGATTCTCCAGAGAGACAAAATTAATGGGATATATAGACATATAACAAGATTTATTATGGGGATTGATTTACATAATTATGGGTGAAGTCCCACTCATAATTATAAAATAAATTTAATAAAAATTAAAAGGTAAGGGTGGTGGGTAGGAGAAGTTTTAAAGAATAACAGGGACTTGGGAGAGAGAACAACCAAATAGTGTGTAGATCTTGCTCAGATTTTAAAATCAGGAAATTTTGTGCACTGGCTATTACTGATATTAAAGAATTAATTGTAAACTTTTAAGATATGATAATATACTTAAAAGACTTTAATAGTTATAGATGCACACTGAATTATCTACGATGAAGTTAAATGAGGCCCCTGTGTGACAGAATAATGGCTCCCAAAGATGTCTGCATTCTAAACCCTAGAACCTGTATGTTACTTTACCTGGCAAAAAGGACTTTGCAGTTGTGAATAAATTAGTTTCTTCAGATGGTGGGATAGCCTGGATTATCCGGTGGGCCTAACCTAATCACATAAGTGATGGAGGAAGGAGGCCAGGATCCAAAGAATGTGGGCAGCTTCTAGTTGCCGGAAAAATCAAGGAAACAGATATCCCTCTAGGGCCTCTAGGAAAGAACACGGTCCTGCCAACACCTATAAAATAATCGATTTATGTTGTTTTAAGTCACTACATTTTTGGTAATTTGTTACGCTGGTTACAGAAAACTAATACATGTGGGCTCTGTTTTAAAATGCTTTAGGAAAAAAACATGATGGAGAATAGATGAAAGATTGGAAAAATATCGATAACTGCGGAAACTGGGAAGTGGGTACTGTGAGATTCATTATACTATTCTGTCTGCTTTTATGTTTGAAAGTTTCCAAAAGACAAGAGTTTTTTTAAATGGCTGAGGGGTGGAGAGTAGGAAAAGGAGAAGGAGAGGGTTTGAAGGACAGAATGGGGAGTAGTTTTGTGCTACAGTATGATTTTGGAGGTCTCATTCCAGAGACCACCAAGAGTGCCACATTACATGGATTAGGGAGGTGATCCCAGTCACCAATATGATGCTGAACGCTCTCTGTGTGGACCGAACCAGAAGTAAAGGACTCTCTTTAGGAAAAAAATATAATAAATCATCTATTTACTGAATACTTTTTGAGCACCTGCTATGACACTGATCACTAGACATAGTCCTCCTGCTCTAAGAGCTTGACTTCTACAAAAGGAACAGAAATGAAAACCAAAAAGATGGCAGAATCCAAGGCCTATTCATCGAAATCACACACTGCTTTGGTGGTACAAGTAAGTGTGAGGTCTCACTTGTTTCTGAGAGTGAGAATAAATTGTGTCCATTCAACACTTGTTGCACCCCACCCCCATGAAAAGTGTCTGTGTGGCCACCAGCCTCGTTGGCACACATTCCAGCCAAATGATTCCCTGGACCCTTCGCACTGCCTCAGGTGGGGAAAAAATAAACATCCTCACAAATTGGCTTAAGGAAAAGGGGGTTTGGTATGAGCAGTCAGGGCAGTAAATAGGGCAAATCTAACGAGGGCTGCAATGGGAACCAAGCTAGCTATAGGGTACACAGCAACATCTCTCTGCCAGCTCTGCCCACCAGCCTTCTCTTCCTTATGTGGTGAGATGAAATCTTGAACAATTTCCTTTCCTTGGACCTGATCCTATTTAGCCAGTGGCATCCACTGTCTCAGGAAGTGCTGGGGCTATTGACCTAAAAGGAAGAGAAGCAGACAGAAACCATTAGCGCTCATGTTTTGAAAAGAGACTTCTGACACCAACAGCAGAAACATTAACCTTGAAAGCCAGGACATTTGATTGGCAGAAGCCAAGCTATGGTGAGTGCAAAAGAATCTGTTAGGTTCTAAAAATCCAGATTATGGAAACACAAAAGGCAAAATCCTGAAGAGTTCTTATGCCATAAGCCCTAGATTGATGGCCTAGATGATTAGGAGGGGAAAGAGACCACCAGATCCCAGAGATTAATTATTCCAGGAGTTTGGAAATGGATGGGACAAACAAAGAGAGACTGGCAGGGTCCAGGATAAGGAGATAGAAGGAGACTCATCACCTGGAGACTGCCAAGTCAGCACCTGCAGGTCTCTGGGCCACCAAGATTTATTGCCCTATTCAGGAGCCCAAGAGGGAGTCTCTTGTGAGTCAACATGTACCTCCCACTGGGAGCAACCTGTACATGGCCCGGTGATTGTTCTGGCATGAGTAATGACCCAAGACACTGCTCAGCCCCATCCTAATTGCATCTACTTTAGTGGCACAAGACATGCATAAGCTCCCCAAACAGAAGCGGGTACAGTATGGAAGTGAAGGCTCCTGGCACCTTCCTTTGCATGGGACTGAGTAAGCCTAGGATCTTTTTCTAAGCAAGGGCAGTGCTGAAATATTGCATTCTTATACTTAGCACGAAAACAGCCACTCCAGATGCAGAGGCACTGATCAATCAAGTAGAGTCACTGCATCTCAAGTCCTCAGTCAATCCGATAGGTTCAGCTTGGGGAAAGAGTCTACTTCTGTGCCTCTCATCTGTGGCCAGGGGGCTGAAGTTGCATGGCCTGCAGCCTCTTCCCTAAGGGTTATGGAGACACACTCTCTGATTTCTCCCCACTCCAAAACCTGTTCTCTCCAAGTTTTCGTCCCTGTCGTTGAGGTCATCAGCGACCTTACCCTGCCAAAGCCAGTGTCACCCCTCTCTCCTTCCTTTCTTAGCCTCTCAGCAGCTTGTGGCACAGCTGACCAACCCTCCTTTTTCATATTCTGGTCTCTTGATTTCAGTGACACCATCCTTGCCTGGTTATTCCCCACGTTCAACTGCTATTTCTTCCTGGTCTTCTTTGCTGGCTTTTCCTCCCTTGATCACACAGTCAAGGTTGAGATACCCAAATCTTGGTCTTGGGTCTTTTCTACCCACAGTCTCTCACTAGAAGATCACATCTAGTCCTATGGCTTTGAAAACCATCTCTTTGCCAAGGACTCCCACATTTATGTATCCAGGCCTGACTTCTCCCGTGAGCACCAAATAGATATACCCAACTGCTTATGTGACATCTTCATTTAGATATCTAATTCAAACTCCACATGGCCAAAAGATAACTGTTATCAAGAGTTATCAAATTTATGCCAGAAGCTTGTTCCTCCCAATTTCAGTAAATGGCCCTAATATCCACCTAGGTGCTTAAACTCAAAATGTAAGTTCAGTAATCCTCTCTCCCCCAAGCCCCATTTCCAATGCAAAAACCAAAATATGCCTCCTTCTTCATCCACTTCTCTCCATCTCCACAGCAATTGCCCTAATCCAAGATCCCATTACTTCTTTTTTTAAAATTAATTAATTAATTTTTTATGGTGACATTGGTTAATGAAGTCCAATGTTTCAGCTGTCTAGTTTAACAGTAAGGCATATATATATATATATATATATATATATATATATATATATATATATATATATATATATATATTTATATTTACACCGTGTGTTCACCTCCCATAGTTAGATTTCTTTCTGTCACCACGTATTTGACCCCTTTATTCCATCTACCTCTCCCATCCTCCCCAGCCCCTTATTCTCGGGTGACCACTGGTCTATTGTCCATGTCCATGAGTCTCTGTTTGTCCCGTTCATTTGTTTTTAGGTTTATATCCCACATGTAAGTGATATCATGTGATTTTCAACTTTTCCTGTCTGGCTTATTTCACTTAGCATGATTATCTCAAGTTCCATCCACGTTGTCGCAAATGGTAGTATTTCATCTCTTCTTGTGGCTGAGTAATATTCCATTGTATACGTGTACCACAGCTTTTTTAGCCAATCATCTCTTGTAGGACACTTCAATTGCCAGGACATAGAAGCAACCGAAGACCCCATTACTTCTGTACCGAGCTCCTGAAATCCTCTAACTTCCCGCTGCCACACTCACCTCCCTAGAGAGGTCAATTTCTATCTCAGCTCAGTGTCACCTCCTCAGAGAGCCCTTCCCTGACTTCGAGTAGTTGCTCTCCACTGAACCCTCAGCGTCTGCCACACCACACTACTTTACTTTCTTTATATCAGTCATCATTAACTTGTTAATTTACTTGATTATTTTGATACCTCTCACCAGAATAGAAATCTATGAAAGCAGGGAATGTGTATCCTCAAAACTTCACAGAGTATGAGGTATTCAATAAATATTTATTGAAAAAATGAATCCACAAACTTACATGTAGCTGGGGTCGGGTTTTCTGTTTCAAACAAAGTGTGGTTTACAAGTAGAAAATAAGAACGGGTGGAGCACAGAGAGAATCCTTAGTCCAGGCTGAGTGTTTATAGAAGAAACATTGGATGTGGGGATCTGGGAGAGATGGCAAAATAACAGCACCCTCCATTCTATAAATGAGGGGACTGAGACCCTAAGAGACATGGGGAACTGGTGGCAGAACTAGGGTACAACAAGGCACCCTGCATACAGAAAACTATAATGCATAATATACCTGTGTCCCGGCTCTGTCAAATTTGTACATTTTGCAAAATTTGGCTACATTTTTTGTTTTTAAATAACATATTTTGACAGAGTTGAAGTTCCCTGAGTACCCTTTTCCAATTCCATTCTTCTCTCCTCCTTCCCAGAGGTTATCACCATCTCGAATTTGCTGTTTAGTATTTCCATGTGTTCTGAGACTTCTACAACATATGTGTGTATCTATAAACAGCACATAGAATCATTTTGTGATTTTAAACTTGATACATTATACTGTCTAAATCCTTCTGCAACTTGCTATCATGTTGTTAAAATTTAAGCGTGCTAATAAATAGAGGGTCAGTTCATTCAGTTTAGCTACTTGGATACCATAATTTGTTTATCTTTTCATTGATAGATATTCAAGCTCTTTCCTTTCCTTTTTTTTTTTTTTTGATAGATTCTTATTTTCCTCAATGTGTTGCTATCTCCACCAATGCTGCAATACCTCTAGACACACGGCCCAGAGCTTCTCTAGGGACTTTGCCTGAGAGAAACGGCTGGGCTGTGAGACGTGTGCAGCTCCGGCTTTACTGGATAGTGCCAATTTGCTCTTTAAAAGTGCTTGTGCCAATTTACACTCCCACCCAGTTCAGTAATCTTTCCATTATGCCAAGCTGCTGCCTTATTCTGCTTTCAATTCCTTATAATTTATGAAAGGAAAATATAAAAGAGGTGCTATTACCTTATTAAAAACTCCGGCTTCCTTTCCCTGCAGAAAGGAGAGGAGAAAAGAGGGGCAATTGCATATTGGATTAGGGCCTGGCACGCATTCATCAACTTTATAGTAGCGCCGGCTCGGAATTCAGGTCTCCTGAGGGGGGTGAGTGGGGCCACTGGAAACAAGAGACACTTTCACCACGGCCTTCTCCAGGAACGCAGATAGAATTTACTCTAAGGTACAGAAACATTTGCACTTACAGTCTCCCTGGTTCCAATCAGGACATGAAGGGAAAGTGCCAAGACACCAAAGAATAAGCCAGTTCTCATAAACTTTCCAGCCAAACTCTGCAAACTTTGGAAGGTAAAATCCAGACTGGTAATGAACTTGAGTGCTCAGGCCAGGTCAGCTTTTTTGACCAAGGACTGGCAGGCCCCCTCACCTCTGAAGAGGACCCTCACCTCTCCTCCAAAGCGCCACCCTGATAACCTGCACCAACCTCACACATCCTCACTATACTGCTCCAGGCCGGGCACCCTCTTCCCCTGGGGCTTTTTTTTTTTAAGAGAAATGCACTGCCCCCAAAGGCCTGCGAGATCCCTGAGGTCTTCTAGTCCCCTCTGAATCCTTCTCCTCCTCAGTCTAGATTCATCTCTTCCTCTCCTCAGCCTCCATGTCACGGTGCTCATCGCTACGTCACAGTACTTAGTACTTAGTTGCCCTGCTGTGATCTGGACTTGTAAGTGGATCTATTGTACCCAAAGCCTGTGGTCCCCCTGAAAGCAGGGATTATGTCTTCCTCTCCCTGGCCCTGTGCACCCATTGGTTTGATCCAGGAGGAAAAAAGAAAAAGAAAGCCAAACGAAAACACCAAACAACAGTTAATCAGGCTCTCCTCTGCGTTCCCTCTATTCCTTTCCGTTATTACCTGTGGTTCTCCTAACTCCATTTTGTGATTATTTGCTACAGTTTTTGTAATAAATAAATAAATATATAGATAAATAAATAAATAAATAAATAAATAAATAAATGTAGTCGAGTTTCCCTATTAGGCTATGTGTCCCCTGAGAGCAGGGGCCATGCTATGGGCAAAGTTCAGTGGGGACTGAATGGCATCAAACTGAGAAACACTGAAATTTCACTTTCAGATTCTGCCCAGTTCTTCATGTCTAATTAGCTGCAGGTATCTTTTTAGCTAATGGAAGAATGAGCTTATTAGAATTTGGGGTAAAAGGAAGAAATAAGAGCCCTACTGATGTCAGGAGTGGAGACTGAAGACAAGAGAATGCCTGAGGGGAGGGAGAAAGAGACCCATTTTAATTGGAAAGCCATTTAAAAAAATTTTTTTTTCTTGTTTTTAAGTTCTCGTCTTGGATCCTAGAAATTACAGGCTCCTTCAGCATCGCCTCAGTGGTTGAAAAAAATGCTCATTTCACTTTTAAAACAAACAATGGAAAGTTCCTTTTAAAGGAAAAATCCTATTAGCCCAAGTCCAAGGAAATCTGCAGAGAGCTGCAGTCAAATGGATCTGCAGAGATGGCCCACAGGGCAGAGGTGGACCCCCAGAGGCAGCCCTGAGAGAGGGTCTGTCTGGCATGGCCCCTTCCAGGGCTCTCCTTCTCAGAAGAAGCACCACCCTCCCCTCCCCACGAGCCAGGGCATAGAAGACCTCACAGTGAACAAACGAAGGAGGAAGCTGCTCAGACATGAAAGGGGGAACATTCTTTACCCAAATAAACAGCCAGAGGAGGATTCAGAAGGAAGCAAATCCCATCAGACAAAGCCACAAATTAGGATCACAAGAGACTGGGCTTGGAAGTCTGTCTTTAAAACATCTTCCAGAAAGCTGCCCCTGGGGCAGCCCTGTCATCTCGAGAGCCTGTCTCTCTGCTCATACTGGGCCTCCGTTGGCCCTACAGTGAGCATCAGGACCTGTGCAGTCATCAGCAACACTGAGAAGCTAGAGGGGACAGAATGCGGTGAGATAGGCGATAGTTTTGGGGCACTGATGTGAGAGAGGGAGATGCAGACCTTCACAAAATCCTGTGGCACCAGACCAGAGAAAAGCCGCCTGGTGCCTGAGCCCCCACTGTCTCTGAGAGCCCTTTCCACTTACCCTCAAGGCCCTCCGCAGACTCACGTGAGGCTACTTCCAGGGATTCAAGATTTTGAAACTGGCTCTGCTCAAATGATTCTTCCCTTTCCCCGTCATGGCCTTTAACATGGGCTAGCAGTCAGTCAGTGTGTGGCGAGTCTCAGGATTAGACTGTTTCCTCCAAGATGCCAGTCCAACTGGCATGGTAGAAATAGTGTGAGGCATTCGATGCCACATCAAGGCTCACCTGGTCTTGTTTAGAAAAGAAAAACGGAGCCTACCTAACTGTACTGTCTTGTAGAGATCAAAAAGATAAGAGGATATTATGAACAACCTTATGTCAGTAAATTTAAAAATTTAGATGAATAAAATAGATAAATTCTTAGAAAAAATACAACTTTACGAAAGTGACTTAAGCAGAAATAAAGAATCTGGGTAATCCTGTAACTATTTAAAGAAATGGACTCACTAGTTTAAAATCATTTTAAAAAGAAAGCATCAGTCCTGAAGGCTTACAGTGAGTTGTATAAGTTATTTAAAGAATCAATAATGTCAGTATAAACCGAGGAATAGAATAAGAATTTATTTCCCTGTCTCCAATTTATTGAGGAGGCTAAGAGGACACCAAAGTCAGATAGAACAGTATAAGAAAGAAAAATTTTAGGACAATCTTACTCCTGAACATAGATGCATAGCTCCCAAATAAAAGATTAGTAGTCAAGTTAAAGAAGTCTATTTAAAAACATAGTACATCCTGACCAAGTTAGAAGCTATAAATTCTATGATTATATTGACAAAGTAAAGGAAAAAAACTTTATGGTCACCTCAATGATTTTTAAAGCAATGAACTTCTTATAAAGTATTAGGTAAAATTTAAAAATTCACAGGGGAAAAACAACAACTCTTTGCAAACTAGAAATAGACGAACTCTTCTTAAATATGATAAAGAGCATCTACAAAGAACCTACAGAAATGCTCTTTGAAATGACAGAAGCTCTCCCTTTAAGGTCAGAAAAATGCAGTGTTGTCTACTCTGTCATAGCCATCTCCATAAAAAAAAAAAAAAGAAAAAATGAAACATCGGGGATGGAAAAAAATGAAATTATCATTATTTGCAAGTGGTGTGGTTTTCCATAAAGAAAACCCAAATTATTCTAGAAATAAATTATTATAATTAATCAACTAGATTTTAAAGTGATATAAAGTCAATTCTTTTCTATACACTAGCAACAATCGGACAATGCATTAAAAATACTATTTACCATAGCAACAAAAATATACAATATGCAGAAATACATCTACCAAAGATTTACTCTATTAATAAAGTTATAAATATATATCAAGAAATATAAAGACCTAATTAAATTAAGGGTTTGTATGCTTGGATAAGAAGATTCAATATCCTAAAGTGTCAATTTGTTCCTAAGTTGATACATAGAGTCAGTGCAATTCCAAGCAAAATCTCATTAAATGTGTATACATGGTACTGTTTTGGGAAGAGAAATTTGTGGGAAGAACTAAACAAGCTAATTCTAAAATTTATATGGAAGAACAAAGGCTCAAAAATAATCTGAAGTTGGGGGGACTTGTCTTTCCAAATATTAAAACTTAGAGTAAAGCTATAAAATTAAGATAGTGTGGTGTTGGCATAAGATGAGAGAAAGAGACAAATGGAAGAGAGAAAAGAACCCAGGACTAACCAAGCATTGCAGGATGGATTCATCAATAAAACTGAAACAATTTGTTATCAATATGGGACAAAAATAAACATGGATCCTTACCTCACACCCTACATAAAAATAAATTTTAGGTGAATTAAAAACCTGTAAAAAGCAAAAGTTTGCATCTTTTAGAACACAACAAGAAAGAATATCTCTACGATCTCAGAGTAGGGAAAAAATTATTTAGCAAGTCACGTCAGTGCAAACTATAAGGGACTATACTGATAAACTTGACTACATTAAAAGTAAGTTACCATAAAGAGTTGATATTACACAACAGTAAGAAGCAATTAACTAATTGTACATGTATGGATATTTCTCAAAGCCTAGTGTTGAATGGAAAAATATGGAACAAAAAAATTATAGCATAGTCCTATGTAAATTAAAAACAAAAATGCATAAAACATTACATAATTTACAAGGATATAAACAAATTTAAGGATATTCATCCAACACATTAGAGTAAATACCTATTGGAAATAAATGAGAATGGCAGAAGGAGGGAATGTAATAAAATAGGATGAAAGACGGGTCTTTGCTTAGGCTGATGAAGATAGAGCACTATGAACTAGGACATATGATTATCTCTATTCTGCTTCTGAAATCCAGTAGGGAAAACAAAATCAAACAATGTTTGCTGATATTACCTTAGCTAGGAATCCTTGAACTTGACATTCAAGGTTATTTCACTCTTCTTATTCCTGGTATCTATGATGATTTTACAAAATGTCCCCAAATCCCATTACAAAGTGAACATATCTTGAATGAACATCACTTTATATTTTCCAGGTATTTTAGGTCGAGTTTTCTAGAAGCAGAACCTGAGACAAGGATTCTATTTTTAAGCTCTTTATTGAGGGAGAGTAGAAGGCACAGTAGAGAGGGGGAAATGCTAGGAAAAGATGTAGGTTCCGCTGAAATCTGGCCTCAGTCTGGTCCTCTGGGGAGCTCTGGAATATGAGTGATTCCAAAAAGTCATGCATCTTACAGGCAAAAAGACTATTCTATCCTTATGTATCTCAGTATCCATCAGAGGTATAATAGGTCACACCAAGGGGCAGGTATAATTTCCCAGGCATTTCTAGGTAACTCCTAGTAGGGGGCATCTTTGAGGCTGGCTATCACAGTCTTCCCTCTACTCCCCTCACTAAGTTCACATCCCTCCATATGCCAAACACCACTCACCACTCCCAAAGGTCACCAAAAGTCGCATCAGCCCAAACTCCAGAATCTTAACATTAAATCAGGTCTAGGTGTAAATGAGGCTCAAGTATGGTTCCTTAGGTAAGCTCCTGTATAAAGTATCTTTCTATTTTAAGGCCTCAAAATGATATAGACAAGTTATTCCCTCCTCCTAAACTACAATGTTGGAATCTGGATAGGATAACTGCTCTAAGCATGCCTGTTAAAAAAATAAAAATAAAAAAAAAATAAAAAAAAAAGGAAAAGTGAGAATTACAAAGGAGTCACTGGCCCATAGCAATTCTGAAATCCAGTAGAGAAAATGTTATAAGTTCCTTGGTAAGAACTCAGTCCTGTTTCTGCCAGAAAATAATTCTCCATGACTCTTGCCTCTACCTTTTGGACTCTAGGTCTATTCTCTGAGTCATCTCTTACTTTTTTCCCCTTTGTCTGCTTCCTAGCAGTAGAATTTCAGAGATCCAAACCTCTATTTATTTTGTACTGTGTCTGTCCATTTCAGTCCAATCTGAAGATTTTTTTTAAGTTTAATTATCTTTAAAATTTGTGGGTTTTCTATTAATGTTCTTGGGGTTTTCTCCATCAGACAAAAGCCACACACTCTACTTTGGGCTTCTACTGCAATGGCTAAGCTCTTTAGAAACCTTACTGTTTGATGGAAAGGATCTGTGAGACAAATCCTCAAACACTTTAAAGCACCTTTGGTCTAGCTAAATGCTACTCAAAGGTACCTGCTCAGATCTTACTGAGGTCTTAACAAAGGATTTTATAGCCACATACATAGCTTTATTTGGGGACCATGCTCTCCTGGCAGTGCTCTAGATTTTATTTTTAGTTGAAAGATACTTAATTTTGTCATTATTTGGCCAGTGGAGTTTCTGGGAAGCTTCTAAATCAGCAAGTCTTGTTTTCTTTTTGTTTAGTAGTGTTTCCTTTGGCTTATCTTCCTCCTGCTAAATTTTAAGACAAGTAGCAAGAACTAGGGACACTTTTAACACTTGGACTGAAAATATCTAGCTCACTCAGTTTGTTGAGTGCCTTTTCTATTTCCACATAACTACAGGTAACACTGTTGCTAAACTCTCTGACATTACATATCAGGTGTTCCCTTTATTCAGTTTTTAATAACATGCTCCTTATTTACCTTTAGGCCCACACCAGCAGCCTCCTCAACATCTAGACTGTTCAAGGCACTTTAGGCTTTCATTGGTATTCTCATCAATGTCCTTCTAGCTTTCATTTACTTCCTGGTTCCAAAATCACTCCAGATTTGTAGATGTTTGTTATGGCAGCCCCGCAATCCTTCCAGGTACCCCAGGTACCAAAAATATGTATTATTTAGTGATTGCTGTGAAACAGATTACCTTCAAACATTTATTATCACACAATTTCTGAAGTTCAGGAATTTAGGAACAGTTTACCTGAGAGGTTCTGGCTTAGGACCTATCATGTAGTTATTGTCAGAATATAGGCAGAAATGGAAGTCATTGGAAGGCTTGCTTGGGAGTGGAGGACCTGTTTCTAAGATGACTTTCTCACATGGTTATTGATGGGAGGGCTCCATTCCTTACCACATGGCCCTTCTCGTAGGCTGCTTAAATGTCATGATGACATGGCAGCTGGCTTTCCCCAGAGCAAGTGATTCAAGGGAGAATCTAACTTTTCGTTTTAACAAGAATTATTCAGGTTGCTGTGTGAGGAATAAACTGCAAGGTGCCAACGGTAGAAATGGGGAAATTATTAAGAAGCTAATAAGATTATTCAAGCAAGAGATAACGGTGGCTTGGACTAGAAAAGAAACAGTGGAGATGGTGAGAAATTCTCAGATCCTGGATATGTTTTGATATTTTGTAAACAAGGCTGATAATATTTGCTGCTAGATTAGGTAAGGAGTCTGAGAGAAAGGTCAAGAAGATCAATAAGTTTATATTTTTTAAATTTAAGTATAGTTGATATACAATCTTATATTGATTATATTAGTTTCAGATGTACAACATAGTGATTCGACATTTTTCTATCTTACAATTGTGATCAACCCACTAATTCCAGTAATTATCTGTCACCATGTAAACTTATCACAATATTATTGACTATATTCTCCTTTCGCTTTTCACCCATTCCCCCCACCGCCTCCCTTCTGGTAAATATCCCTTCGGTCTCTGTTTCTATGAGTTTTTTTTATTTTGTTTGTTTTATTTTTTAGATTCCACATAAAAGCAAAACCATACAATATTTTTCTTTCTATGCCTTACTTATGTCACTTAGCATAATACCTTCTAAATTCATCCATGTTGTTGCAAATGGCAAGATTTCGTCCTTTTTTGCTGCATAATATTTCATTGTATATCTGTATCACATCTTTATTTCTCCATTCATCTATCTATGAACACCTAGGTTTTGATCTAAGCGAACTGGAGGAAGGAAATCACCACTAACTGAGATGGCCACCCTCTGTATAATTCAAGATTCTTTATCACCCATATTTTACAAGTGAGCAAAGTGAGATTTTTGAGCATTTAAGTAATTTGCTGAAGGTTTCCCAGGTAGTAAGTGATGCAGTTGGTTCTTAATTACTGTACACTATTGTCTACTGAGCCAGGAATATTACTAGATGGAATCACTTGTCAACATTCTTCACTAAAAGTAGTTGGCAGATGCCTGTGGTGCTTCCAGATGTCCGGTTCAGCAGTCAGGCAGGAGCAGTCAGGGAGATTCACCCCTACATTAACATGCATGGGGCCATGGTGCTCACTGCCTCTGTCCCAAGCTAGGATCTGTTGCTGGATGTGAGTCATACTGATGTGGAAGCTTCCAAAAATGCAGTGAACATCCCAGAGAGGGGGCAAAGGTCAGGGGAGAACTATCTCCTATGTGCCATCAGGCTTCCTGCTTTCCACCTGCAAGATATTAGCACCACCACTTTAGGAATTCACCACCAGGTCCAGCTCTGTAGTGCAAACCCAATACTGGCTTTGCTCTAGAAGATGCCAAGGGCAGGAGCTGAAACACTCGGCCAGGGCCTCTTGGCCAGTCATTTCTGCAACTGTCCACATCTGGACTGCCAGGGGAAGCGAAGTTCAGCATGTTCTATAGCCTAGTTTCTATGGAGACAATTTCCACTGTCACCTCCTAAGCTACATTTCAGCTCCTGAGGAGGCAGAAGAAAATTGCAAGTGGCTGCCCTGGGAAGGAATGAATCCTATGTCCAACTGGTCCCATTCACTTTGTTCTTGCTTGAGAATTCCTTTTGGGGACAAAAAAATGTTTTCCTTTTCTTCTCTTCTCTTTCTCCTTCTCTATGAAAAAGTATGTAATGGATGTTTTGTATACCTGGTGTGAATAAGCCCCAAAAGAAACAGTGAATTTATTTTATCTTGTATTAAAGAAAAAAGTCCCTCCAGAGGGTGAAGCAAAGTACATTTCACTGGTTTCATTAGGGGCCTAATTAGGGAGAGTTTCCTTGGGGGTGGGGGTGGAGTATCAGAAATTCTTGCTGACCTGGGAAGGGGTCTGGGTTTCACCACTTTTTCATTTCAAAAAAAAAAAAATGGAGACAGCCCAAAGGCCACTGAGACACAAAGAACCTGAGGGCCTCTGTTCAGCCTCACTGGGAATGGGAGAAATGCAAGTTAAAACAAGTCACCATTTTCACCTATTAAAAAAGTTAAGATGTTTTAAAGTGATAAATCCAGCATCACATCAATGAGGATATAGTAAGACAGCTATTGCCATGGCAGGTGGGAAGATATATTGTCATAAACTCTTGGTAGGCGGTTTGTAACAAAAAGCCTTTAAAACACACCCACAATGCCCAGGCCCAGTCCTATCAAGCAGCCTTTAAAACACACCCACCCACTGCAAATTAGTGCAGCCACTATGAAAAATGGTAAGAAGGTGCTTCAAAAACTTAAAAATAGAACTACCTATGATCCAGCAATTCCATTTCTGGGTAATTATTTGGAGAAATCCAAAATACTAATTTATAAAGATGTATATACTCCTATGTTCATTGCAGCGTTATTTATAATAGCCAAGATATGGAAACAAGGTAAGTGTTCATCAATAGACAATTGGATAAAGAAGATGTGGTACATATATACAATGGACTATTTCTCAGCCATAAAAAGAATGAAATCTTACATTTGCAACAACATGGATGGACCTAGAGGGTATTATGCTAAGTGAAATAAACCAGACAGAGAAAGGCAAATACCATATGATTTCACTTATATATGGAATCAAAGAACAAAATAAACAAACAAACAAAACAGAAACAGACTCAGATAAAGAGAACAAACTAATGGTTGCCATATGGGAGGGGTTTGGGGGAGAGTAGATAAAAAGGTGAAGGGATTAAGAAGTACAAACTGATAGTTACAAAATAGTCATGAGAGATATAAGGTACAACACAGGGAATATAGTCAATAATATTGTAATAACTATGTTTGGTGTCAGGTGGGTACTAGACTTATCGGGGGAATCACTTTGCAAATTGTATAAAGTCTAACGACTATACTGTACACCTGAAACTAATATAAAATAATATCGAATGTAAACTGTAATTGAAAAAAAAAAAGCGTGCCCACCCATTGAACTCACAATTCTTAAACTACAGTTGTACCACGAAGAAATAATCCTGGATGCCCACAGAGCTTTGACTAAAACAATGTTTGCAGAAGCCTCGCTTATTTAAGAAAAAAAATTGGAAAGAATAATAGGAAATTGGTTAGTAAATCATGCACCCAAATACTGACATTAAAACATATGTTATAGAAGAATATTTACTGATATAAGAAAATAAGTAACTTGTATTGTCAAATAAGAAAGCAAGATATGATAAAGGGGGCTATATAAGAAATACATACACAGATAAAACAGACAACAGCCTAGCAAAAGGACAAAGAGCTCAAAGTCAATATTCATATAATTGGACCACCTAACTTAACTCTCTCAAAGCCTCAGCTTCCCCACCTATGAAATGAGAATAAAAAGCCCTTTTCATGCCCAGCGGTCAGAAGGACAGCCCCCGAGAAAGCTTCAGGCCCACCCTGCCCCTGGTTATAGCTTCGATCAGCACTGGGTCAGGAGGCCATGTCCCCTTGGTTCCTATTCTGATTTCACAATGCCCAGGCCCAGTCCTATCAAGCAGCATTAATTCAGGCAGTATAGGAACTCTTCTCACTGGAGCACCACAGGCAGACGAAGTGCCTATTACTGCAGAGGTGGAGATAAGTGCCCACCTGAGCCAGAAGGTCCCCACCATGCCAAGACCTCCACATTCTTTCTCCCCAGTGGGCTCGCCTCTGCGCTGCTCTGATCCTCCTCAGTTTTCCAGGCCTGGCTTAAACCTCACCGCCTTCAAGAAGTCTCCTCAGATTGCTTTAGACTCCAGTCCCTTCCTTCACTTCCAGTCCTGCTGAACTGGCTGAGCACACCCCACCCCTACCTTAGGACACTCAACTCCTCGGCTTTCAACCCATCTGTAAAATGGGACTATTGCACTGCCTCACCAGTTGTTGTAGGCATTAGAAATAGAACCTTCAAAGAAGGTACCACTCGATAGCAGTCACTCAATAAATGTAGCTATTACGAGTCAAAGCCAAACATCTCTTCTTGTGTCATTCATTCTCCCTGTCTATGGAAGAGTGAACAGGCTGTGAATGGAGCTCAACCGTGTGAGTAAAATGCATACAGTTTGGCTTATGACCTCTGGGAGGTTCGAGGATTTTCTTCTTCCGGATTCTCAGCTGAGACCAGTTGAGGGGCTTCCCAACTTATTGCATGATTTAACCATTTTATGCAGGTTTCTCTTCCCCTTTGGGAAAGTGTGTTTCACATCCAATGTCATATACATGAATTTGAGTAAAACTCTCCAGTACTTTCCAGGTTTTGAAAAAACTGCTCTATGACAGAATTTCCCACCTTAGATGAGTCAGTTGAGGAAGTGGCATTGGCAGAGACCACCTGTACTTCAAGCATGAGTAAAGATCCAGCATGTGTCTTCCTAAGGGCTCACCAAGAACACCACAGATGTGCAAACAACCGTCTAAGAAACAGGGGAGACAGTCACAGATGACTTCCAAGGTCAAGGCCTGAGTGACACCAGGAATGTAGGTTTGAGCTAAGAGAGTGTGCTGTGAGGGTCACTTGGAGGCCTACTGATCGCCCAAGTGGGGTTTCAATTTCCTCCAGAAGATCTTCCTTCCCCTGAACTCCTCTCCCTCTCTAAATATGAACATACATATCCTGGGTAGGGAATCACCCAGATAACTGTGCTCACTTGCTCTAAAATGTTGCGGAAAAAGATCAACAACTCAACTGAAAAATGGCCAAAGGGTATGAACAACAACTTCAGAGAAAGAAAATGTAAACGGTCCCAAATCTTATACAGAAATGGTCAATCACCTTTATAATAAGAGAAATGCATGTTAACTCCATAGAGATACCATTTCTCACCAGTTTGGCAAAAATACAAATGTTCGGCAAAATTTTGCGGTATTCCAGTTATTGACTCTCAGCTCCAAACTCACCATTCTCTCTTTTGCTTTGTGATACTGGGGCTGAGAGTCTGTTTTGCCAGTTGCTCTTCTGGAGGCTCTGCCATTAGGGGGCGCTAGAAGGAGACTGCAGGTTGGAGAAGGGAGAAAGAACTTGTTCCTTCCTATTTAGCTTCCTATCTACTTCCTCCATATTTACTTCTCTTGAAAGGATCACCTTGGCCCTTGACTGATAAAATTAGTAAAGTTGGTGAAACATAAAATGGTACCACTCTTATGTAGAGCGACTTAATAATATCTAACCAAATTAAAAATTCAATTCCAATTTGGCCAAGTAATAGATCCCTCTTCTTTCTATATAGCACATGTTCAAGACCATATATTGCAGCATTGTATGAAATAGCAAAAAAAGTGTCCATTTATAGGGGACTGGCTAAATAAACTTGTGTATCCACACAATGGATATTCTGTACAGTAAAAATGAATGAGAAAAACATTAAGTAAAAAAAAAAAATTTAAAAAGCAAAATGTATATTGATGAATGTAGTGTTCTGTTTTAATGCAACAGACAGGATAGGATTAAAAAATCTGTTTGTTTATAGTTGCAGATAGAACCTTGTGCATCCCAGGAGGATGCACAATAAACTAGTAAGAGCTGGTACGTAGATGGTTAGAGAAGGGTGTTGGGTGACAATTTCTGCATGCCCTCCGAGCAGAGGCTTGATAGCATTTGTTGCAGAAGTTTGTGTAGAAACAGCTTTAGAAGATAGTGTCTTCCTCCAGAGCAGAAAACAAGTTTATTTGCCCCCAAGTAAAATTAAGATAATGTCTCTTTTCAGGGCAAAGCTTGAGCAGGTTTGTCCTCAGCCCATTATAAAACCTTGAGGGTTCCTAAGCTCAGGATCCCTCAACTGTGAGGCAAACCCACTGTGTGTGTAGCATCCACACAGGCCACCCCACATGGCTCCCATGGAATTTTGGGGAACCTAGAGAACCCATGTGAATATCAAGCTCGTGCTGCCTGCTGAGTCATGAGTAACAAAGTCCTTTGTTTCTTACCTAATTGTCACATGTCTTCTGCCGGTGTCCATGAAAAAGCGGCAGGCTCACTTGTTAGTTTGCAAGTAAGGTAAAACAGTCTCTTCACGGTTCTCAATGGGGAAGAAGGAAATGAGATATATGGGACTGGAGTAGAATGAGACTTCTTATTTATTTTTTCATATTATTATGTTTTGAACCACAGTCTATTTATGATCTTTTCTATACATTTAATTTGAAACAAAATGTTACTTTTGCATGTGAGTCACAAATCTTCAGAGTTCTGGACCAGTCAAGGGCATTAGGGAGCATTGATTATGACTCTGGACTCTTACAGAGGAGACCAAGGCCCTTACATACTCATTTAGTTACTGGTGAATCCTCAATGAACCCAGACTTCCTGACCTCTTGTCTAGTGTTCTTTCCAGTACCCAGGCTGGATCAGGGAAGACCATGAGATACAAGAGAGATAAAAATGTTGAAAATAGAGAAGAAGCCCATAATTTTGATTTCACAATTTAACCTAGAACTCACCCTACCTGAAATTATCCCACCACTCTCAACCTTTAGTTCTTACTCTAACATCTACCACAGAAAATACTCTTGTAGTAAACTACCCCAAATTATGTTCAGAAGCACATCAAACATTTAAAAAAATGCATGCTGATATGCTAGTCCAATCTAAAAAACTTATCAATTCTATTATAAGTAACTACAGAAATAAGATAGATTCAAGGCTTCCTGAAATTGCCCCAAAGTCTTAATAAGTCAGTGGTAGCATGAAATGGAAAAGAGAAATGTGGGTTATAAATGTGGGTTATAAGAGTTTGGGTGGTGGGAGTTCTTGAATAAAGGTGGTCAAAGGGTGAAATTAAGGTTCACCTGTTCAAGAATCATGTCTGGACCTTCAAAGGAAAAGTAGCTATAGAATGTGTTTAATGAAGGTTTGTCAAGTGAATAAGTGAGAGAAGTAAGTATTGCTATCACTCAAGTATATTTCTGGAATCAATAATATCAGACTTGCCAATACCTGAGAGTCAGAGGAGAACCACACCATTGTTCTTGTTGCTGTAGAGCTTGATAGGGTATGAAGAAAAAGTACAGGATGGGCCGTGAGAAGGTGCTTCTTCAATCAGATCAATTCTACCTGATTTCATTTATCTACACATCCATTCATCCATGTATCAACCCATCCATCCATCCATCCATCCATCCATCCATACACACATACTTACATACATCATCTATCTTTCCATCCTCTAACCAATACCCATCCTCTAGGAACTTTAAGTCTAGATGGAGGGAAGATATGCAAAAATGACTAGAATATAGTCAGAAAAGTGCCAAAGTGTAATACTTAACGCAAATATGTGTGAGGTGGACAGGTAGTAGAAAATGTTGTTTTCTATTGCCTTGTCTGTCTCCCTCATCAAATGATGAGCTCCTTAAAAGCCGTGAACTGAGCTTTATTAATTTCTGCATCCTTGGGGCTCAGGATGGCATATAATAAGTCAACATTTGTTCAATAAAATAACAAGTGTGCATGTTAGAGAGTATCAAAATGAATTGGATTATGCTGTGATAACCAATAAAACCAAAATCTCAGTGGCAGAGAACAAAAACAAAAGGTTGATTTTTGCTCATGAAATATGTCCTTTATTTGGCTGGGAGCTCTAAATTGTCATCATGCTGGACTCAGGTTGGTGGAGCAGCCATCATCTGGAAAAGCACCTGTCATCATGGCAGAGGGAAAGATGAAGAATGGGAAACTGTGCTGTGCCCAGAAGTACCCACATCACCTTTGTTCACCTTCTATTGACCAAAGCAAGTCACTATGCTGCATTTCAAAGAGAAAGAGAACAATCCCCACCACTACCACCAAGTGCTCAGGAGACAGAAAACACCTGTTGGATGGTGCTAATATCTACCACAGTCTGCCCTCCTGCTTACAAAATATTTGATTCGCTCTCTTCATCCCATAAAAAATCAAGTCCCTTTCTCCCCGAGGGAGCCAAATGGAAAGTCCCCTACAGAGCTCTTCGTAGAGGTCCAGCAACTCTGAGTGATGCACAACAGTCTCTTCACTAGGTCTGTTTGTGGCTTTTCCTCATCTAGTTGCCCATGGCAGTTGTGTGCTCCACACCCCAAAGCGGGCACAGGAGCAGAATGGCACTCCAATCCTGAACAGAGAACGAAGAGAACTGGAGCAGATAAGAGGTGCCATCTTGAGGGCACCTAGCCTCAAATGGGATTGCTTCCTGTCCAGGCCCTGATTTTCTCTGAGAAGCTCCCATTGTCCTTTGCTCTCTGTGACCTCCGCATCAGCCCTCTGGAATATTCTTTGTTTTTCATTATCTTGTTTGACCAATTCAGAAGTGAGCTTTGCAGACAATGTCTCCCTTGTGGGCTGAGAAGCTTTCTCAGAGCCTTCTCTATCTGGTAAGGTGGCAGTCACCAAGGGAAAAGGAAAGCTCAGGAAACAGAAAATCATATGCAGGCTCTTAACGCTTCTCCCCAGAAGTGACACATGCCTCTCCAGTTCACATCGTTTTGACCAGAGCATGTCACTTGGCCAAGCCTGGCTCCAAAGGGCAAAGAAATGTAATGGTCCCATGTGAGTAAACAGAGAATTGGAAATTCTGGCTCTGAAAGTCAAGCCAGTCCTCACCAAAATGGCATTTGGTTAAGTTAGAGAAGATGTAGAGAAGGGCAGCTTTGACCAAGAGGAAGTGGAAGAATAGAAAAAAGAATCCTGAACATGGGATCCATTCCCTTAGACCATAAGACATGAAGCCAAGAAGGCTGAGATGCAGGGAGAGTGGATCAAGACCTGCGTCCCCACTGCACGCTCCCCCCACCCTTGAATCTCATATGAAAGGTTCTGCTGTGCGAGGCTGTGGCGTCGAGCTCTGGAAAGTAAAAGGAAGGCCATCTTCTCTGTGGAGAAGCGCGGAAGGTATTCTCCCAGCTGACGAACTCATGGAGAACCCACAGCATTTCTTAGGTGACATAAAGGAGGCCTGTGAATCGGGAAGCTACCAATTCAGAAATGTCCCTAACCTCTTGAGGGTGATGTCATCACATCTCCCAGCTACATTCTCTCTCATACTGCCTGTGGCACTGTAAATCAGACAGGTACCTGGCGGGACCTGGATGACAATTCTTATGAGCCTGTTGCTGTGTGAACTGGAAATTAATAGAACGTATTAAAATTCTCAAATACAGACTGCTCTGAAAGAAATCAAACACTATCAGAGAAATACGGTTTATTCCTTCTGAAGTCAGAAAGTAACCTGACCCAGGCTATTGGCAAGGAGAGTCTTTAGGCTTCCTCAGGTATAACAAGGAAGAATGAAGTGGACTTAGCACATATATTGGTTACATGTAAATGACAGGTTTAAAGTGCCTAAGAGCTATTTGTTCTCTTAAGTGGGTTAAACATGCCACCGCCATCCTCTCCTCTTTTTTTTTTTTTTTTTTTACTTTCTTACATTTTTTCTGCAGCCAGTGAAAGAGACAAGCTCTGGCTGGGGCCCTGACCCGTTATCACCGCTTCCTGGCCTGTGGGTTCTCACCATCAGTGGTGTTACCCTGCTAATAAACATCTTGTTCTCTAGGCTGGCTTTCGTACCTTGCCCAGAACTGTCTTAAATCGTAGACTATTTCTGTAATCAGAAGCAAACACAGATGTGTCTGAGGCTCCTGATCAAAAAATGTAAAGCCTCGTGTCCATGTAGAGGAGACCCTTCTTGTCGGGAAAGCTGGCAGGGAGTGGAAGCCTTTCTGGAGTGAGCAAGCGGCACTCACAGATGAAGGTGTACTCACAGGTGAAGATGCAGGATGGGGTCCCCTGGGGTAACATTTTGCCGCCTAGGGTTCTCCTCTAAGCCCTGAGTTCAAAGAGCTATGTTTGCAAACATCATAGGAAAAGCCTTCTTGTGGCAGCACAGACTTGCAGCAGGAGAGAGGGGGAGAGCCATTTGCAGTGATTTACGTGGGAACTATTGCAGGAGAGGTCGTTGAGGTATTAACGCATGCTGTGTTTGTCCCCCTCAGTTACAAGTAAAAAGCCTCTGTGCTCCTGCACCTCCGGGCAGGCTCGTGGTGCAGGATGGGAATAAAGGCTGCTTGGGGACAATCCATCTTCCTGGCCTTTGACTTCAGAAGCTGGAGAAGCTTAAAGGAATCATGAAATGAGAAAGAAGGCAGGAGAGAGGGGGAGAGGAGGACCTCATATAGGGGAGCCTGTGGAGTTCCCCTAGTCAGTAGGACCTGCAGTCCCCACCCCTACTACAACTGGATGTGATGGGACCTCCCAGAGAATGGCCACCTGTGCAACCGAGTAATGCAAGGTGGGAAGAGGGTGACCTACCATTTCAGTCACCCAGAACTAAAGGGGTTCCCGGGACAAAGTGCTTTTAGTGCCCAAACTGGGAAAGTCCTGGGCAAACCAGGACAAGCTGGTCACCCTCGGTAGGGCAGAGGGCCTCACTGACCCCAGTGTGAGAGCGTCTGTTCTGAGCTGTGACCAAATGAGCTGAAAATGAACCTGCCCCTGTTCTCTTCCCCCTTAACTTCCTGATTCTTGTGCCATTTCAAGAGGGGGGCCCCCAAGTGACCATGGCATTCAGGGTCAGACTTCATTTTATTTAAAGCAAATAATGAGTCTTGATGGTTTTTCACTGCCAAGAGCAGTCTGCCTGTCTCTTTTTGTCTCAATATCAAGCTCTCATCCCCTCTCTTCTGCCCCCACATTAGACCAAATAAAACCTCCTGGTGGATCAGTGGCCACAAGGTTAGGCCTGAGCACCTGACTTGCCTCTTAGCCCCAAGCCTAAAACCTAGACTTTCGTGTCAAAGAGATGCTGCCCTCCAACCTCCCCTCCATATCACTGAAGGTGAGAGGGAACTCCACAGGGCAGTTAGGAGCCAAGGGGGACTCAGCTCTCAGAAGCTGGCTGCATCTTCTCCACCACCACCCTATCCCCAGGGGCCCTGCCTCACAAACACTCCAACAGGAGGGAATTCCTTGGCAGCTCTTGCTCACTCAGATAAGCTGCTGGTCTGCAGAATGTGCCAGCATTCAGGACAGAAATCACTTCAGTGGGCGCTGTTTGTTTTCTGAGGGTTGGTCTGACATACAGGCAGCAGCGGGGTCACTGAACTGTCAGAAGGCATTAAGGCATCAGCCAGGCATCCCCACACTTTGGAGAAGCCACTAACCCCGCTCTCCTCCACAGAACTCTATGTCTTGACCAGGCCAGGTGAAGGAGACTACCACGAGGCTCAGTCCCCAGAATGCCAGCTGGGACAATGACTGTGACTGTGTTCTGTGAGGGAGCCCTCTAAATACAAATCTTCACAGATGCCATTGACTCTCCCTGAGACTTGCAAGGTGGTATAACTCCAGTGTCACTTAGAGCCACCTGCTTCTTCAGATGCAAACCTGTAGACTTGAACCCTCCCAGGGCATGTCAGGCTCCCTTTGTAAGACTTCTAGGAATTCTCAGAGATTCACGTTTATACTGGCCTTACCTGGCTTTGATTCCAGGCTTTTGCTGAAGTGTCCTTCTCGCCATATTTTGTTGCTCTTCTTATTATGCCTCTCCAGCACTGACCCAGAAATGGGATGACCCTTTTCCCTCTGCATACAATTAGGCATGAAAGTTGAATGTAGAAAGTATTCTAAAGATTCATGGGTAACAGCAAGAAGCATGCATCATACTCCAAGTTGCAGATAAAATAAAACTGGACGTTTATGTTCTAAAGAAGTCCCTGAGCTATTCCCTCCCCCACAACTCCAGGTCTCTCTCCCACCTAACCCCCTGCCCTACCCCCACTACCAACCCTTGGTCCCTTCTTATGCAGACTGGGATGGTTCTCTATTTCTCCTTTTCCTCCAGCCACCCCTGAGGCCTCCCTTCCACTCCCAAATGTCCTATATGTGCATTTTTCTAAACTAAGATTGTTTCTTTCGTAAGTGAAACTGATGCAGGTTGTAGTAAAATAGTATTTTTCTTCTTCTGAAAGTACCATTCCATAGGAATGAGGACATTTGGGGTCAGGCAGGCTAAGTAACTTAGTCAAGGTCACACAGTGGGCAAGAAACAGAGCCGGGATCGCACTCAGATCTGTCTTCACGCAAAGTTGCATTTCCTACTGGGCTGATCCCAGTCTTGGCTGAGACCTTGGCCTGGAGAAAGAGTTTGCAGCAGGAGGAACAAGTAGTTCTGAGAGAGGGTTCTCATGACCCATGTGGGAAGTAGAGGTTCCAACTGTCTACTCATAGCTCCAGAAGCAGTGGTGCCTGGAGTCCTGACGAACAGGCAATCCCAAGATCCAGAGAGCCCTATGGGAGGTGGCTGGGCCATGACCAGGCCAGGGTATGGCAAGCAGCAGGATTCAGGATGGAGGCAAACAGGAAGGAGAAAAGGAGGCAGGCTTAAAAAGTTTGGTTGGGAAGTGTGGGGGTGGAGGCCTTAGCCCTAAAACAGAGCTACCAATGCCCAGGTGCCTGGAGCTGTGCTTAAGGCCGTTACAGCCATCCTTGCTGATCTACACAACAAGCCTGAGAGGTAGTTGTCCTTTTAATTAACAAATATGGAGACTGAGGTTCACAGTCTTTAAGGACTTGCTCAGAGCCTCAGGCTTGTAAACAGCTAGCCGGTTCTCACATCAGATGTGTTTGCCTCCAGGACCCCTTCTCCACATAGCCTGAGCCAAGCTGAGGTGAGGGCCTTACATTTGGTCCTGGGCCCTCGGTTCCGGGGCAGGTAAAGCCCAGGCCATGTTTTTGCTGCCGACTTCTAGCCTGGGGTGTGCATCTGCCACTGACCAGTGTCCAGTGTCTGCCATGTTGGCTCTGGGAAAATATTCAGCTGCTGGAGTGGTTGGTAAGTTGGGTCTGTCCATTTCCACCTCAGGGGCCCTGCCCTGCTCTGGAGCACCCAGATTTCAACATGGCAGGTCCCATCCCATCTTTGAGACCCACTTCAGGTGGGTCCTCTTCCTCAGAGAGTCTTCCCTGACTTCTCATTCTAAAGAAGCCCCCAGACCCTCTCCAATCCTCACCCTACTATATATTTTTTTTCTTCAAGGCACTTGCCTGCAATTCCTCCATTTGTTTATTTATTTATATTTTTATGGTGACATTGCTTAACGAAACCCAATAAGTTTTCCTCCCTTTGTTTATTAATTTATTATTTATTGTCTGCTCCCTTCCCCAGTATCAGAGAGTGAACCGTGTCTATCCAGTTCTCCTGGAACCCCTAGTGCCAGATCAGTGCTCACACACAGCATGCACTCACGACACATTTGGTGAAGGACTGAATGAAGGGGGCAGACTCTGAACACCAACAAAAGCCATCTTTGTCCATCCCAACGTCCCTTTCTCTGTGAAGACAACCACCTCAATGGCCACTTTTCCGCCCCATTTCCCTGTGAAAAAATTGCTGCAGTAGAAATCACTTCTCAACCAGATGTCACTCAACAGGAATCCAAGACTTACCTAGTGGCCTCCACCATGGCTGACCAGAATATAACCCACCCTATGAAGCTCTTTCTACCAACTCTGCCCCAAAATTCCTCCCAGCCCTGCCACCTCCTCTTCTGTTCGCCCATTTTGAGGTTTCAGAAAAACAAAAATCGCCCTGCCCACAACAACGTCATGAACCTGGTTCCAGGTGGCCAAACTCTTGTCATGAAGTGGAAGGAATGCAGGGCCCAGTGCTGGAGCCACCACTTGGAGGCCTTGGAATGAGGCCCAGACCCAGATCTGGACCCTGAGGCTCTTGGTCCCATGTGCAACACGCTCACCATCACTGGGCCATAGTTAAATACCTCTTCTATCAAACAGATCCAGCCACTTGTTCCCTTAAACTGCCCTGCAGGGAGGACAGGGGATCAATGAAATATGAAATCGGAAGCACATTATACTTCTCAGATGAAAAGTGCCACAATTGGAGAGAGATTCATGGCCATAAATTGCTTTGTCTGGGAGATTTTTATGTGGGTGTGAAGTTTAAGGTTCGAAAAAAAAAACACAGCTCATTGCATAGAGCTATTATGGGATTTTCTCTGTAGAAGCGGACAGTCTCTGCACAGCCCTGAAATGTTTTGACAGCTCAGGCAAATCCTCAGGAAAACCTGAGACCAGAGCATGCCAATGTGATGCTTATCTCTCACGCCCCACACCCCCCTTGGTTGTCCCAGGAGCTTCCCTCTCTGGCTCCTGGGCAGGCCCAGCCACCACCCTGCCCATGGGACCAGCCACACATGGCCCAGGTATGAATCAAGCTTGTCCTTCTGTTATGATGTGGGAAAATGGGATGATGAATTCATTTCCATCACCACACTGCCCATAAGTCATGGCTTGAAGGGACTTTTTTTTTTCTTTTCGAGTTTCCAATGACAAAGATTTCATTATCCAAAGCAATAATTTTTAACCAGAGCAATGCGAGATTTCACTCTACCTGAATTAAGCCCATATGTGAGGGAAGCCCAGAGAACTTCAGTGTCTGGAGTGGCAGAGGAGGGGGAGGGGAAGGCCTCTGTCTGTGTTCTTATCTCCTCCCCTCATTCTCCTTTTGCTCTCTGAGTTTTCACTTCTTTTTGTTCTGTCTCTTTCCCCTTGAGCCTACTCATTTCTTTGGGCTCTGCACCCTGCATGATCTTCTCCCCCTTGTTCCCGTAACATTTGTCATGCCTGGGTTGACATTTTTGTCCCTTCTGCCTGCCTGTTCTCCCCCTCCCCAGCTCCCAACCCCTTCCCTGCCCCAAAGTCGGAGCCAAAGAGGGGCAGAGTTGCCTGTCTTAACCCTTCTCCTGAGAATATGAATCTTCAGCCTTATTTTCAAATGGAGCCAAAGTACTTTCCTTCAAAATGGAAAAACGATTTCAAAACCACTGCAAAAGAGAAGATACCCAGGGGGTTGGCTCATTCTAACACTCTGGATGTGCCACCTTCTGTAAGGCCCCATCTGCCTCCCTGTTCATTTTCACACTAAGGCCTTATTTCTCTAAATCCAAAGCCTAAAGTCATAGAAAGTGTAAGTAAAAACCAAAAGAGGAAAATATGGGGACCATCTACAGAGGCTAAGGAGAAGCCAGACAAGGCCCTCAATGCTCAGTTTTCCTGGAAAACAGTATTTTGGCGGGGGAGGGAGGAGCGGGGTGCGGGCGGGGAATTCTTTTGAGAGCTGATCTGGCCTGAGAAGACTGGGAGCCCTGCCAAGATGGGCTTATCCTGGAGTAGGATTGGGGTGCCTCTGACATCCACTGCTGTCCACATCCCCAACCCATGGAAGCTCCTTCTTTACCGTCACGGCCCTGAAGGCAAATGCTTTCCTTCTAAAGATGCTGCCCCCATCAGTCCAGCGACAGGCCAGGGTCAATTCATCAGTTTGACAAGCCCAAGGCAAAACCTTGGTGTCATATTTGAAGGAGCTACATTCAACAGGTCTCAGTGTAAACAGTAACTACTATGTATTTGATGTTACCAAGCATAAAATAAATACATAGGATGAGGCTCACTTTCTCAAAGATCAAATGTAAAGTATGGCTGATACTGAAAATCTTGAACTACCAAAACACCAATTTCATATAACCAGCCTACATCCACACCCAGGTAGAGTGAATACCAAAGAAGAGGCCCAGAGAGTTGCTTCAGGAATTCAGTTGAGGGAGGGGTCACTGGAGATTGGAGTGGGGAGATGGGGGTCTTTGTGGAAGATGTGATGCTCGGTAAATGGAGAGCAGTGGAAAAGGCCTTTGGTGGGGTCCGTCGGGGCTTGGGTGTGGAGGTAGTCACGATCTTGGAGGGTTCAAGACAGTGAAAAACAGAGGAGCAGCATATCCTCCAGGAGGAGTAAGAGTGAGGTCAGGGAGTTATGTGGCCCAACAACTGAGCATAGAAGTCCAAGGCAAAGATCTGGGCCTCACAGTAGTCCCCAGACAACCACAAAGAATGTGCCTGAAGGCCTTCTCTGTTCCCCCAATTTTCAGCCACCACTCTTGTACACATTAACTCCTCTCTGGAAAGTCAGTTACAGTGTACCTGAGGAGAAGGAAAGAGAAGAAGAGAAGCTGGCAGGGACGATGCCTGCTCCGGGGTAGCCTCTAGTACACTCACTGGCTAAGAGTGACCCCTATGGCCCCCCACACCTGGCCCCATTACAGGCCAATAGTAAATTCCTGCTTTGATAAACTCACCAACCACCTCATGTCATGAAAATGGAGAGCTGGATGAGCAGTTAAAGGTGTAAAAGATACATGTTTATGTGATTTGTAGAAAGTGGAAAAGTTTTTATTTAAAAAAAAAATTCTTTTTAAATTTTTTAATGGAGAAATTCATATAACACAAAATCAACCATTTTAAAGTGTATAATTCAGTGGCACTGAGTACATTCACAATGTTGTGCATCTAGTACTTGTATCTAATTCTAAAATATTTTTATTACCCCAAAATGAAACTCTTAAGCAGTCACTTCCTGCTCACCTCCCCCAGCCCCTGGCAACGACTGATCTGCTTTCTGTCTCTATTGATTTACCTATTCTGGACAGTTCATATAAATAGAGCTGTTGACCTTAAAAATAAAATAACCAGTTATTTTTATCAGCAAAATGGCTTTATTCAGGAATAGCAAAAGAATTGCAATTTAGGACCCACATACTATGGCAAACTATAAGCAAGTAGGAGAACAGCTCCCTCTACTCCCCTCTTCTTTGTTCCTCCATTGGAGGAAACTGGAGTTCAAAGTATAGTGTCTTCTCATTGGCTAAGTAATGGCGATTTCTCATTGGCTAGGTCTATTGCTAGGCAAAAAGAAAAATCTCCCTTCCTGCTGCTGAGCGGCAAAGTAGGCTTTTTCTTATTAGAGTCTGCAAGGTGCAGTGGTGGTAGGTAGTGTGTGAGAGCTCCTCCTTCAGGGGTTCCAGACTCCTTTTTCAATAAGATTTCCTTTATTCATTTTCAGAGTTATACCATATGTAACTTCTAGTGTCTGACTTCTGACTTCTTCATTTAGCATAATATTTTCAAGGCTCACCCATGTTGTAGGACATATCAGTACTTCATTCCTTTTTATGACTGAATAATATTCCATTGCGTGTATGCACCACATTTTGTTTATCCATTCATCTGTTGATAAATATTTTTTTCACCTTTGGCTACTATGAATAATACTTCTATAAACATGCATGTACAAGTATTTGTTTGAGCCCTGGGTTCAATTCTTATATACCCATATAATAATAATATAATAATCTTACATTTAACTTTTTGAGGGACCACTGAACTGTTTTCCATAGGTGCTGCATCATTTACATTCCCACCCGTGGAAAGGTTCTGAGAATCCTTAGACAGCAAGTGGTAGAGGATTCATCTGGAGGTTTTGTGTGATGTTGGGGAGGCTGAGATGAGCCTCCTACCTGGTGTTCCCAGAGCACCCAAGTTCCCCAACCCCAGCAACCAGGACAGCCTGGGAACAGAGAAAGCCTTCAGAGTCTGAGGAGTGAAGAAAGAAAAAAAGGAGGGAGGGAGAACTAGGAAGGTGGTCATGATAAAGGTTGTGGGACACAGAGTTTTGAGACATGACAGAACCACACTAAAAATCAAGGCCAAGTGCCAGAGACTGGGCAGGCTTCCCCACTCCGCTCCTCCTGCAGGCTTCAGTCTGGGAGCCAGACACCTCTGCAGATCCCATTACTAGAGATTGGGCTGCAACATAAAATGATGAAAATGTAAAACATGAGGAAACATGCTGTAAATCACTTATTGGCAGCCTGCTCACCTCCCAGCCACGCCTGATGGGAGCATGATGCTACAGCCACTCAGGATTTCCTCAAAGCCTGGAGTAGGCTTTCCCCTTAAGTGCCAAAATCCTGACCTGAGAACTGAAACCTTGTGCAGAAAACACCTCAGGGCCTGACTCATCCTGTCCTCCAGCCGGGAGCATCACCTCTAAGACTCCTCCTGACATTTTGCCCTCCAGCCCCAGGTCTTAAGAAACCCCTTGCTCCTCCTCGGCTGCACTTTTCCAGTTTGTGAAATGATAACACCTTGGCTTGACTAGCCTCCTAGGCTCTCCAGCACATTCCAGATGTAGCTTTGAATCACAGAAATTCCCCATAGTCTTGGCTCTCCTCACTTGGACCTAAGGAAGAAATTGCGAAACAGAAGTGACTGGCTCAGTGAAGCCCTATGGCAGAATATGTGAAGGCAATGTCTGTAGTGAGTTTCCTGAGGTCGGGTGTCCCGCCACCCCTGCCATTCCAGGCTGGGCCAGGTAGGAAACAGGGATGCCTAGGAATGTAGGATTCCAAGCACAATTGAAATGCTCTCAAATGTGCAATGCAAAGTCTGACTCCCTGGAAGTAACACCTAAAACTAAGGAAGAGAGCAAAATGATGGACTACCTGTCTGCTTTCTAAAAGGACTCCCCTCAGGATACCTTTACCTGGTTTGTTTTAAGTGAGATTGTGTTTCCACTCTTATGCAATTTCATGTATATTGAGTGAAATAGAGGTTAACGTGTATAGCTTTACTTATGAGTGGAACCTCTCAGTCTCTGTTTGAAATTGCCCCTCTTCAACCCAGCTCGGCTTGGAAATCAAAGCAAGCCCTGAGCAGGAGGGGATGGGGCAGGAAGAGAGACTATGAAAGCTGAAGCAGAAGCCTGTGGACTATAGCTGAGCTCTGGCTAGCAGGAAGGCCAGTGATGGAGAGAAAACTTATGTGACCTTTTCATTTCTGGGCCTCAGTTTCCTCCTCTGTATAGTGCAGACCTCAGACCAGGTAAGTCACCCCAGCCCTGATGGGGTCTTCATGGAACAGCTGCATATTCTTGAAGCTCTAGGCAGGCCAGTCCCAGCTAAAGCCAAGAAAAAGCAGGAGCAAGTCCCCCTCACACCCGCCAAGGAGCAGTGATGTTGTTTGATACACACACTGGCTGAGCAGACCACTCAATTCCCCATCTCATCTCTCCTTTTTTTTCCCCAGGGACCATGCAAATGGTTTTTCTTTAAGTACATAAGTAATTAAATGTTGTCCTGCTGTCTTACTATACTTTAGCAAAGTAAAAATTCAGAGGTGTCCAAAAAAAAACCCTATTATTATAATAAAGTTAAAGGTCAATGCATGCAACCACTCCATAGTTATTTGCCCAATATATCAGCTACAACAGCTTTGCTGTATGGTAACATAATGGGATATTCAGCTGTCTTTCCTCACTGTAATGCTTCTCTTCTTTGGTCTTACTGTGTGCAGCAGTCTCATCTTCCCAGATTCACACTTCTTAATCCGAATCCTTTCATTATTAACCCATAGGGCTGGGTACACTGTAGGTGCTCAATAAATGTGTGTGGATTTCTTTCCAGGAGCTGTCCAGGAAAAGAAGACCAGTATTTCAATTCCATAAGGCTGCCAAACAAACCATGTATAATTTAGTGGCTTAAAACAATGACTATTTATTGTATCTCATGACTTGGTGGGTTGGCTGGGCTCAGCTGGGTGGTTTAGCTGGGTTCACTCAGCAGCTGCATTCACCTGGGAGCTTAGTTGGGACTAGAATGTCCAAGATGGCCTCTTACCCTTTAGATCATCTATCCCATGGCCTCTTATTATTTAGCGGTCTAGCTTGAATTTCCCTACAGCATGGTTGCTGGGCTTTAAGAGTGACAATTCTGAGAAGACAAACCCATTGGGGAAGAAGCACTTATCAAGCCTCCGTTTGCATCACACTTGTCTCATTGACCAAAGCAAGCTACATGGCCAACCCGAGTCAATACCACGTAAAAGTGAAAATTCTGGTAGATATAGTCCATCGGAGGCCACCAATGCAATAATCTACTATAGCTGGTGAATCATCATGGTGGAGACAGGGTCATGATACCCTAAACTATCCTTCATTCTTCTAGGGGGCTGAAGATAAGGCAGGTTTCTCGGCAGATAGAGACATTTCCTAGGTAAGGTATAGAAGATAAGACACCTACTCTTGAGATAAGGGGAAGGTTTATCAAACCCCATCATGGTTGTACTTGAATCTAGTAAAAATAATTCTAGGATTCTTTTTCAGATCTTAGAGGATAAGCAGGGCCTGTCACTTTCCTTCCTTCCTTCCTTCCTTCCTTCCTTCCTTCCTTCCTTCCTTCCTTCCTTCCTTCCTTCCTTCCTTTCTTCTTTCCTTCTTTCCTTCAGAACATAGTGCCTGAGCACTACCTTTATGGGGCACTGAGGGGATCGAAGTGTATCAGGGCAACCTCTGCCACCAATAGTAGCACATGCATGTCCTCCTACATCCTTGAGGGCCTTTGGAGACTGTCTTTTTCTCACTGGGGAGCAATAACCTTGTTCAGAGGTTCAGAACATGGACCCTACTGGCAGATAGCTTGGCTTCAGGTTCCAGTTCTGCCACACAGAGACTCTGTGAACCTGGGAAACCTGACTGAACTTTCTGAGCCATGGTTTCCTCATCTGAATTCTCTTAGAGTTAATCCCTGTAAAGTACTCAGAATAGTGCCTGGCATTAAATAAGCACCAAGCAAGCATTTGCTAATATTCATGATGAATCCTTACAGAAGAACTTTTTCTGAAATTACATAAATGACATATACTTGACGTAAAAAGAAACAAATGAATCTTTCAATATCTTAAAAAGTGAAAAAGAGAAAACTTACTCCCACAATCTTACTCTCCAAAGAGAGACCTACCAACCTCATGGCATGTGCACTGAAATATGTACACATGTCCATTCTTTTCTTTACAAAAAAAATTATCTCAAGCTACTCATACTGTTTGTAGCCTGTCAATTAAAACTTAACAACATGTCAAAAAAAATCAGCCATAAATAATATTGTACAATTTGATCTTACTGGCTGCATGCATTTTATTGTTTGACCTATCCTTTATTGTGAGACATTTAAATATAAGTTATGCTGTGATGCATATCCTCATACATTCCCTGATTATGTCCTCAGAATAAACTCCTGGAAGAGGAAATACTGGGTTCGAAGGGTATGTCCTGCTTAGGGATGTTTAATTCAGATACTGCTGTACTGGCCTGGAAATAATGAGTGTCTCTGAAAGGCACAGCAACAGAGGAAGACGTGCATGTCCTCCCATGTCCTTGTTGCCCATGAGGTTTGCCTTTTTCTCACTGGATGGTAATAATATCAGCCTCGAGAGCCATGATACTCTGAGCGGGGACCTCCTGTTCTGGTGTGGCCTCCCCTTGGCAGCAAGCAAGGCCAGAGCCACTTTCAGTGTCTCCGGAGCCTTCTGCCTGCCTGTAACCACTAATGTGCCACACGTCTCCACCAACCCTGGCTTTGATATCTCTACAAAATTTCCCTGGCTTTGATATTTCCTCTCCAAAGGTGACCTTAAATCAAGTCCCAGCTCTGATGCCCGTCTCCAGCCTGGAGCTGTATGTCTGTTTGTCCTACAGTGTCCTCGAACTTACCCAGGCTAAACAAACCACCTTGCCTTTCCAGTAACCTGCTCCTACAAGATGTCTGAGCAAGTGCACAAGCTCTGGGGGTTAGGCAGCCTAGGTTTGACTCCTGGCTCTGCCGAATTCCAACCAGATGACTTTGAGCAAGTGACTTACAGTTTTTCTCAGTTGCAGAACAAGGATTGTAAGTCCAGCCACTCAAGGCTGTGAGAATTTCGTGGGGTGACTTTGAGTCCTGGCGCAGAGTAAATGCTCAATAAATGGTAACAAGAACAATATTTATTTTTTTTATTGTTACTGCCCAGTTGTCATTGTTGAGCTGATTAAGAGGGAAAAGTTTTGGTGGTAAAACACCCAGCTGGAAAAACGCACGAGGGGCCGAGGGGCCAACATGAGAATGAAACAGCAGGCACCAACTTCATTGAGAGGAGTGGAGTTCTACTGTGGGGAACACGTTTCTGCTCATGCTCTTCTTCTGCTCTCCAGGGGACCTCATGGCTCCACACATATCAGAGTACAAAAGTGGCATTCAACCACACATGCGTGATACAATAAGCTGAATTATGTTTACATGTTTTAGGTGCAGGTGCCCTACTACACTAATGTAACATTCTACATCCGGGGTGCTATTCCTAGCCGTGAGCCTGGATCACAACCAGACCTGAGACCAGCCAGGCTTGGGGCTCACACCAATGCTCCAATTGGAAACCTCCTAGCCATTCTCCCTTCTCCCAGGCTTTCTGCTTGTCAGGAGCTAAACCTCAGAAGTGGCCCCTGTAGCCCTCCCGCTGCTCTGCTCCATGCACACACACATCAAGTGCACTCCCTGCATTCCCTGCACATAGCACATGCCTGGAGAGATGCTTGAGTGAAAAGTATTCTAGTGAGCTGCGTGACCTGCCAACACACTTTCTCTACTTTCTCTCTCTGGACTCTGCTTCTTCATCTGTAAAGGCCCTCACATAGCAGGGAAATGCTATTCCCCCATCCCTTTCCCGATTTCCTGCTTCAGGAAGCTCAGGAGCCTGAACATATCACTCAAGCAGGCAGATTCTGAGTGGGAGAGAAACAAGATGGCAGCTGCAGCGATAATTCCTCTTTTTATCTCCTAAACCATCAAACCCTCCCTGAGATTTCTGGACTACTGTCCCTTGGCTGGCTCAGAAATTTATTAGCTCTCCCAATATTTTCTTTTGTAGATCTGTAAAGCAAGCTTAAACTCGGCAAGCACTGCCTATGCAAAGACTTTAAACCACATGTTTATTTTCCTAAGCTATAAAAAGTTTATAGGGGGAGCTGGACTCCTTGTCCAACACCACACTTAGAATTGCTACTGCATTCCAAAGGAAGACAGAGGGTTCTGTGTCAGCCTGGGCAGGGTTGGGGGAGGCAGTAGATGGAGTAAGGCTGTCCAGCCCCCAATGAAAGGGGCACAGGGCATAGGACAGGACAAGGGAGTTGCAGATCCATGGGGTAGAGGGCATGGTGGGAAGCAAAGATGGGGAGCAGGATCAAGTGTGGTAGCAGCGTGCAACAAAGCAACAGGGTCAGGATGCAGAAGTTGTGATTTATTCCAGCATTCTACTCTTCAGGTCTCTTTCCTGTTGAAGCAGCTCTGAAGACACTGAGTCAGCAGGAACACCAGGGCTGGCCCTGGCTGAAATACACCTCTGACATCGTCCCATTATTCAAGTGTATGGGGTCGCAGTGCTTGGCTCTGGAATAAACTACCAAGAGCGGACACTTTTGCTTAGTTGCTCTCTAGTTTCATACTCACCTCAGCCGTCTATTTGCTCATTTTTAAGGAGCCCAGTGCTTGATGAGAATTGGATGCCCATAGTGTCATTCAGAACTCAGGCACCAAGGCATGTTCTGAGACACAATCTGTTTACCCACCAGCTTGGCATTTCTGGGATCTGTGATATGGACTGAGCCTTTAAGAAGAGTGTGTTCCTACTGGAATGCAGGTCCAGGTTTTCCCACTGAACTGGTGCCCAGAGCTTTACGTGGGCGTCTTAAGTGGCTCTTGGACCCCAGCACCTACAACACCTCCTGCCAAGACCCATGAGGTTCACTGAGTCTGGGTGCTTAATCCTCCAGGCCCCCTGCTGTGCCTCATCCTGGAACTTCCCAGGGGTGACATCACAGAAGGAAGAAAGCAGGAGGAGGTGAGTGCAGGCCCTCGGCTCTCACTTCAATGGTATGGATTTGAGCACTGGATGAAGGTAGGGGCAGGGCTAGGTGACTTTAAAGGTCCCTTTCAACCCCGAAATCCTGTGATTCTTAGCGAAAGAAAGAAAATTCCATTTGCTTAGAGCAGAGATTCTCAACCTTCTCAAATGCAATGCCTCTTCTCTATTACAAATATTTCATAACACTCCTTTACTAACCTGACATGAAAGGGAAAGGTAATATGTATCTAAACACAAAAATTTAAAAGGGCAACATCTTAACTCTTATACAAAGTGATTTATGACATATGCAAATGCATGGCTACGACTATTCTGGAAGCCCCGATGAAGCACAGCTGCACCCATAAATGGAATCCCCCAACACCCCTTTCTGGCCACCCCAATAATGCCCAGAGATGAAGGTTGGTCGTACTGGGATTCAAAAACTACCAGCAGGTGTATCTATTGGGGACAGATTTTAACTAAATCATGGACATTGTTGAAGTACAATCTTATCTTAATTTATGTGCAGGTTTCATTCTTGGGAAAATTCAGTGACTTTAAAACCATGCAAAAATAATTTTATTGGGTTCTGGCATCAGATAAAAAAAAAAGCAGGATTTCACCTCCAGGAATAACTGTCCAAGCTAGACATTTGACACTTGTGCAGGCTGCACAATTCATTTTGCAGGCCAGTCTCAGGAATGGCAGAGTATCAGGCATCCTTTGGCCCACCTACTAAATGTCAACTGAATTGGAGCCTCCTCTCTGCTTGGGACTTTGAGAAGCAGGAGGTAGGGATCCTGGGCACACAGGGTTAAAGACCTACAGGATTTGCCAGGACGTCACTCTGGTTTGCTGAAACAGACATGGAGGTACCTGTGTTGGGCCATTAAGGACTTCAGTGACCATGCCCTCACCCCCAGCTCTGTCTCTCATGCGGTCCTCAGCCTTTAGTCTGGCCCCAACATCTCAGATCTCATTTAACTTTAAACCAGTTTCTAAATCAGGCTGGTGGCTGCCCTGAGGGCCCAGGAGTGGCCCTCTCTTATAGGGGATACTTTCAGAAGCGCCTGGGCACTCTCACTTTTGGACCAGACACTGTCAATATGTGATATTGCGGTGGTTGTTCTTTTACTCCCAGCCCCAATCCAACCACTGAGGCTCTTATAATCAGGAAACTAAACAGAAAAGAAACAAGAAAAAGATTTTGTGACCTGGGCAAGCTCTTAACCTTTCCTCATCAGTAAATGGGAATAACATTATACAGATAATATTAACTTCATAGAGTTGGTGTAAGAATTAACTTATGTAATATTGATGAAAGGGCTTTTCCAACTTAAAAGCAACAATGTAGGGTGTAACTACTCTTTTATTTTTTTAGTATTAACAACACTAGTTTCCTGAGCACATTCGAGAAACATCCAGCATGTGCCAACCACAGCCCCAGAGGAAAATGAGGCCTAAAGAGCTGAGAGTCCCATGGACTGGACTGGCCTGCGGCATGCTCTGCTCCTGCCCAGGGTACTTGGGTGTACTGCCAACTGAAGCCACTGCGGGGGAGTTGGCCGTTCTGAAACACGAGTAGCTCCCCAAAGGTGGCATGGTGACAATGACAACCAACACCAAACAATGACAATGGCTTTTTATACAGCTTTGCGGAGTATAAAGACTTTGATGCTATTTCCTGCTTCAATTCTCACTAGAATCCTTGAAGAGAGGCAGACAGATATAAAATCAGACCATTTTACTGTGTAAGAAACTGAGGAGTTAAATGATTTATGACACTGAAGGAAGGGGCAAAGCCAGAAGCGAATCCAGGCCTGACCCCCTGTCTAGTGCTCTCCTCCCTGAAGCACAAAGATTTCCCTGGAGAATTTTAGACTATTATCATTACTGAGGGATGCAGCTGACAGCAAAGCAGGAATCCCAGTGGATGCTGCCAGGTGACCAGGAAGCTATTCTCAGTTGCTCAAGATGGCTTAGCTCTTTCCAGAGGGCAGGGCCAGGATCCGGACATTCATTCCGGGGTATAGTTAGCAGAGGAGTCTGCCCTAATCCAGGGAAGATGTCTAGAGCTGAGACTGTGACAAGGATACAGTGAGAAACCAGACTGGAGAAGCAAGCTGGGACTAGCTAATGCACGGCTTAAGGGCCAGAAAGAGAAAAAGGGAGGAGACTCTGCTATTTAATTTTCTCCACTGTCCTCCAGGATTCCTACCCGTCTCATCTCCCAGGGCGCGCAGCTGGCTCAAGACCCACTCAGGCTGCTGGTTTCCCTTGTACTCATCCTCCCTGCTACCCGATCCTGACCGCCCTCCTGTGGCCTGGCCAAAGGTCCCGAGCCTTCTGGTCTCTCCTGGGACCCAGACCACTCTCAGGATGCCACCTGCTAACAGCATCAGGCAATCGCATAGGGGAACGACAAGTGCGCGGGAGTGCATGCCATGCGCGTGCCCGCCTGCATGCCTCGTGCTCGCGCACCAGGCGGAAACAAGAACGCACTCCACGCCTGCACGCTGCTTTAGGCTTGTCTGGAGGCCGCTTCTCTGGCCTCATTGTGGGGTGTGGTGGCCTCTTTAACAGGGCTAACAGGTTTCTGGTGCTGATCTTGTGTCCTGATAAAAGCCACAGGCTTGCGGGACTCTCCAGGGTGCCAATGCGGTATCCTGGCCTCTGCTCTGCGACCTTCCCACCAGCTCCATGGTGGCTGTTCTCAGCCCTCAGATTTGTGGTCGAATTGGAAGCACTCGAGAGGAGGCAACCAGAAAAGACTGAGGAGCCCCAAGTGCAGACTGAACCGGCTGGTTCACCCAAGTCTCTCTCCTGGATCTGGCCCTCGGCCTGGGAAGGGGTACAGGAGGGGAGGTAAAAATTGGTATTCCAGCCATGAAATCCCTAGGAGAGCGGGTCCACAGAAAGAAAGGAACTTGGTTTTGCTTTTTTGAAACTCGATTGTCTTGAGCCCTGTCCAGGGACCAGGTGTTTGACATCTTGGTGAGGCAGATACTGCTCTGTTTAGAGATGGGGAAACCCTGGGTAGGTTAAGTAACATGCCCAAAGTCACACTGCTAATAACTGGCAGAGCTCAGATTTGAATTCAAGTTTATCTCCTGTGAAAAATTTGCTGTTTTAACCACTCAGAGAAGCACCCATGAGCTAAAAGAGGGTCTGAGGCCTTTCTCCACATCAGTACTTGGCCAGCATGTTCAGGGTGGGGCATTGCCACTTTTGGTCAGCACATCAAGATTTCAAGTGACACATCCATCCCTAATCCAGGGGAGAAGAATGTGAATCTTTAAAGTTCTGGAAATATCTGAACTACCAGTCACGCACACAAAATGCATTTAATATTTCATGTTTTATCCCAAAAATTCCTGTAAAGTGTGCTTTCTACCCCATAATACATCCATATTTCCTTTCATATAAAAATATTTGAGAGGGGTAACACTGGAATAAAATTGATTTTTCAGGGGCCATGCTCTTTTATCCAGGAATAAGTGCTATGTCCTCAGGCAGTTTTTTTCAATAGCAGCTATCCCATTGGGTATGAGGTATGTGATGTAGTTTTATGTGAGCTTCCTTATTAAGACCTTAAATAGCACACTTCAGTAGTAGGTCTAATGATAACCATAATGTTACAGTACTGATGGGTATTAAGTAGCACTTCCTGATATGCCTACTATAATATAAAAGTACCTGTGATTTCTTCTGACACATTTAAAGGGAACACTAGAGGGTAGGGGTGGTAAAATGGGCAAAGGTGGTCAAAGGTACAAACTTCCAGTTATAAAATAAGTAAGTTCTGGTGGTGTAATGTACAGCAGGATTACTACAGTTAATAACACTGTATTGTATATTTGAAAATTACTAGAAGACTAGATCTTAAAAGTTCTCATCGCAAGAAAATTTTAACTATGGTGATGGGTGTTAACTAGACTTATTGTGGTGATCACTTTGAAATATGTACGAATAGCAAATCATTTTGTTGTATACCTGAAACTAATAGAATGTTAAATGTCAATTCTATCTCAAATTTTAAACAGGGAATGCTAAATTTTAATTTGAGCTGAGTGAAAATAAAAATGTACTTTTCTTCTCATCTGAATGCATGGAACCCTTCAAATCTTAACCTTAGGCTGAGAAAACTTGTGCCAGAGAGACATCCCTGGGAGAGAATTCTAGAAACCTGACAGGTTGAAGCTAAAAGAAAAGGTCTGACAGATTTGAGGGCCCACATTCTAACCATCCTGGTGATGTGGCAGAGTGACCTCGTGGGTAAACATCTTCCCCTTTACCCATGGTCATTGTATGAACTCAAGCCATGATGACAGTCACTGAACAGGATTTGCAAACCCTCCATGTTCATGCACTCAGCCCTCTACATCCCTTGCTACCCAGCCCCACCACTCTGAGCCTTCACCCAAGTGCTTCAGAGAACATCACCTTCCAGGTAACATGGTCTCTTCTGGGAACCACTTGCAGCAAGAAGATGAGAGGTGGAGATGAGGGGTTGCTCTGTCCAGAGAAATGAGTCTGAGACCAGGAAGGGCCTCTCCAAGCCCCAAAAGTCAACCACCCAGCCCTCCCAGCCACATCTTGAAGCATTTTTACTATCAAGAAGAATCTGCATGCAAATTTCACAATCTGTCTGCTGGTTCTCTTTGCAAAGAGTCTTAGAACGATGGCATGAAAGGAAATCCAGAGAGACAGGGTAATTGGTATGGATGACTGCTAATGGGACCTCCAAGTCCCTGGGCTGTCAGCCCTGTCTCTCTTAAGCACACGTTTGGAGTTCAAGTTCAGCGAGGTGGAGGTGTATTCTGATTTGTTGATTTTGGGAAAGGAAAAAGGAAAGAATGGAAGAAACCCAAATCAGTCATCTTTTGGAAACTTTATTTTTAAAAAATCAATATTTTAACCATTTATGTATTCAGTGAAGGCTTATTTTCAAACACTAGGTAATGGGAATGTTATGAACAATTTTACTCATATGCTAAACATTATTTCTTTGTGTACTGCTAAACACAATATGTACAAAAAGAAAAAATGACACTGCTGTTAACAGGAGGATTTTTTTTTTACAACTTTTGTTATTGGTTATTCTTCAACAATTTTTTTCTTCTTCAAAATCAAAAATTAAACTGAAAACTTTAACAGTAATACATGTAGGATATTTGACTTCACAGTTTAAGAGTGAAAATATAACCCATTATTATCTTACAGGGCAATGCTTGAGACTTCAGTGTGTGGGATCTCTCTCTCCTTTTCTCTTACTAGCTTGCTTACTCACTCACTCAAATACCTCCTTCCCTTAACTTCCCCTTCTCAATGTGTCCGTCTGGCTCTTCTCAATGGAACCTAGCTACGTATGGAATTGGAGAGCCCTTCTGCCTGTGCCTACTGCCTTAGTACAGGAAGTACTGTGGCTATTAATGAGGGGCCTGAGCTCAGATCACTTCCACTTCACCAGTTTTATTTCAGGAGGTTATTGCATGTCCCTGAATCATACTTTCTGACTAATAGATTCATCCTGACTAATGTCCATAACTTAAAATCTCTGAGAAGAGAGATTGAAGTTTCATTCTAGTTTCTCCTAGAAGACCCTGCCTAGTCCCTTATGCAAATTGGCTCACAACTTTCCAATAAGTTTCAAGTCAATCATATGCAAGCTGCCAGAGTAATCAGTTTGCTACAGATAGTGTATCAGGTATCGCTAGGTAACAAGCTGCCCCATAAATTAGTGCCTTAAAACAAGAACTATTTATTTGCTCATAATTCTATAGTCTGGAGGCTGCACGGAGGCTAAATAAATCAAAAAAGCCTCATTCACATGCTTGGTCCTCCAGCTGATGTAGCTGGAACAGCCCAGAGCTAACAGAATCTTTCTCCCTGGAAGGAAGTCAGACTTACATGGAGTAGCTCAGAGTTTCAGCTGCCATGCCTCTTAAAGCCTGGCTGGGCTCAGAAGTTGCAGAATGTCAGCTCAGGTTCAAGGGGAGAAAAAATACATCCTACCTTTCAATACCCATAAGAAATAGGAAGAATTGTTATTGGTTATATTTGATGACAGTCCATCCTAGTTAGAATAAGTCTTATCCCTAGACAATTTTCCAAAAATTACACTCCAAATTGTACTCTAAACTGGCAGTTTCCATGATGGCATGAGAGGAGGCATCGAGGGCTTACCCCCAGGTATTTATAAGGGAAGGACATAGGGGAAATTATGGGGCAAGGTGAGGGGCAGGGGAAGACACCACTGTTGCTCTGAAAGGCAGGATCTTAGGAACGTCTCTCCAGGAGGTGTCAGGCTCCTCTCCCACAAGCCAGCTCAGGAATTGGCTTTAGAAAGCCCCACCAAAACTAGAACTGAAAACATTACAAGTAGTTAACAGAAACACGATATTGGTTAGTAGGTAATTCAGCCTGTTCAAAGGCAGGAGTGGGCCATAGATCCCCTGATCATTTCCAAAAAGAACGGAAGTGAAATAGAAAATACCAGCAAGCAGATTATGTGGCAAACCAGTCTATTATCTGCAGAGCACTTATAGTTTACAATGTACTTTCACATTACTTATTTAATGTGGCCAGTTTAAATCCATCTCATAAACTGATAGCTCATATTCTAAGTTCATGATAGTTTTATTCACCCACAGCCACTATTTATCTTAAGAAAAATAGAGGAGGCCTCAATTGGAAATGGGACTTGTCTGGGTGTTTCCAGGAAGCTCATGGGCAGGGTCACCAGAAGCACATGTGACCAAAGGGACAAGGAACACCTGGAAGAACACAGCCCATGAGATGAGACAGCCACATGGGACCAACTTGACCCTGTTAGAAAAACACCCATCAGAGCCAGAGGGGTGCCACGATTCTGAACAGAGTTTGAGCTTAGAATCTGTGACTCTGGTTTGTCACCTCTGGAACACACATGGATTCATTTCTGATACCTAAGAAGATAGAAGGCCGAGGGCAAACAGAGGATGTTTCACTAAATAAAATCTGGAAGCAGCACAGAGGTGGCAGCCTTTGACAGTCCCAAATAGGAGGGGTTGCTTTCCATGGGCTGTGTCAAAGGGGACGACTCCCAGGAATACTTGGGATGGGGAGAACCAGTGAGATGTGAGTCTTACTGTTAATGGGCTTAGAGCCATAGGAAACTGGGATCCCCAGGGAGAATAATCAGCCCTGGAAAAGCTATATAAATAAAATCACAGCACATTCATTTATTATTTATTCTTCTGTGTTATGGACCTAAGTCTCTGCTCAGGTTTCAAAATAACCAAAAGGAAAGTGAGAAAACACTCTTCACTTGAGTGATGGATCACCATGGACTTACCAGTGAACTAAGGAATCCCATTAAGACATGTATCTGCCCTCCTTGAGACAAGGAAATTCTAGAGGTTAGAGTAGGACACCAGACATCAGGAGTCCCACTGGTATTTCTCGTGCCCTCATGTGCTGTCAGGTGACTTAGAAATTCACTTAACCTCTCTGATTCAAAGAGAAAATGTATCTAAATGAGGAAATGTATCCCAAAGCAATTTTTTGTGTGTGTGACAACTCTAGCATTTCCTACAAATTTAGTGGTTCTCAAATAGTGTGAGGCCAGAAGTTAAAATTCATCAGTGAATGTGAACTTAGTGCAAATATCTGCTGAACTTTCAGGTTAAGATCTGGTTTTGCCACAGTCCTTTCCAAATGCCTTTGGGGTTTGGGTAAGGCTGTTATGCTATTTATTTTAAAACAAAAACAAAAGAATCATCTCCGCCATAGTCCTGTAATATGAGGTGTGTGGTTCTGAGACTTCTAACACGGTTGTGCTTCTAGATACTTGTGAGCCATTCTTTTGAAGTAACTTTTCGATGCAGCACCTATGACCCAGAACTTTGCAGGATGTGCGAATATGCTGACCTCTAGGGCAGGGGTCCCCAACCCTCAGGGACATGGACCTTTATTGATTTGTGGCCTGTTAGGAGGTGAGGGGCAGGAGAGCAAGTGAAGCTTCATCTGTATTTGCAGCCGCTCCCCAGTGCTGGCATCACCGTCTCCACAGAGAATCAAGCTAGATTCTCATAGGAGCGCAAATCCTATTGTGAACTTGCACATGCGAGGCTCTAGGTTGCGGGCTCCTTTTGAGAATCTGATGCCTGATGACCTGAAATGGAGCTGAGGAGGTGATGCTAGCGCTGGGGAGTGGCTACAAATACAAATTAACATTAACAGAGAGGTCTGACTACACAGACACCACCATAATAAATCATTTGCTTGCAGACTCATATCAAAACCCTATTAGTGAGTGGCAAGTGACGATTAAGCTGCATCTGGTGGCAGGCTTTAAGTCAGAATCCAACACTTATTTTAATCCACACTTGACCACTCATTATTTTATTACCACTTCTATTCACATCTCTTTCCCACACTAGGCACTTGTCTCAGTCACAGTTTTGGTAAGCCCCCTAGCTAACCCTAGCCAAAATCAGTAAAAAACAAACGTCACTTTGTAAAGGGTGAAAGGCTCAATGACAAGACAGCAGAAGACTCTAAGGCTGCCAACAAAAAGAAAGCTGCATTTAAAAGACAATACTAAAGGTCCTACTTAAATTCACGGGTTAATTGCAACAGGTGACTCATTATTCTCCAAGCCTTTGTATAATATGTGGCAACTGGCTATCCAACAAAGCCATGAAACCTTAAAAACTGCTTTGCCACATGGAGACCGAGCACCTTGCATTAAAAGACACGAAGAACAGAAGCAATTATTGAAGGCCACCACTTCATCACATGTGTCTGCACTGAGAGCATCATTCTTAGTGGCTAACCACATTGCTAAAGCTTAAAGCCCTTTACTATTGGTGAGAAGTTGATCCTGAGTGCTGCTAAGGACATTTAATGTGAACTTTTAGGAGAGGCTGAAGTTCAAAAGATGGCACTTGTTTCTCTTTCGGCTAGCACCATAACTAGATGGATTGACAAAATAGCAGAAGATATTGAGGCACAATTGTTAGAGAGGATTAATGAGTCCTCGTGGCATGCAATCCAGGTTGTCTACCGATATTAACAAGGCAACAATGCTTGTTCTTGTGTGATATATTTTTCAAGATGCGTTGAATAATATGTTATGTGCACTTTTGTTGCCAATCAATACCACAGCTGCAGAACTATTCAATCTTTGAATGATTACATATCAGGAAAACTGAATTAGTCATTTGGTGTCAGTATATGCACAGATAGAGTGGCTGCCATGACTGGATAGCTTTCTGGTTTCACTACTCAGGTCAAAGAGGTCACTTCTAAATGTGTGTTCATATACTGTGTCATCCATAGAGAAATGCTGGCTCGCCGAAAAATTCACCTGAACTTAACAACGTTTTACAAGATGTGATAAAATTATCAGTCACATTAAAGCACATGCCCTTAGCTCACATCTGTTCATGTATCTCTGTGAAGAGGTGAATGCAAAGCACACATCTTTTTTAATACACAGAAGTGAGATGGCTTTCTAAATGTAGATCAGTGGCCAGAGTTTTTGAGCTAAGAGAGCCGCTCCAGAGATTTCTTTTAGAAAAACAGAATGTGTCACAAAACTTACTTGTGTGATGTATTTAACCTGCTTAACCAACTCAATCTGTCATGTCAGGGGATAACAACAAGTGTGTTCAAGTCAGCAGATAAAATGGATGTATTTAAAATCAAACTGGAATTATGGGTGAACACTGGGATTTTTGACATTTCAAACATTAGCAGAGACTTTGAAAGAGACTAAGCCAGGGCCTTCTTCCTCCCAACTGGTGCATAATCTCCTATCTCAGCTTTCAAAAGAGTTTGAGCATTACTTCCCAATCACAAAAGATCCCCAAACTGGAAAGGAATGGATCTGGAACCTATTTGTGAATAAGCCAGGTGAATCGACTTTCTCCGTACTGGAACAGGATCAACTGCTTGAGATCGCAAATGATGGTGTTTTTAACAGTATGTTTGAGACAACTTCAAATCCACCTATGTTCTGGATTATAGTCAAGGTAGAATATCCTGAGACTACCACAAAAGCACTGAAATGCTTGCTTCCATTTTCAACATCCTATCTTAGTGAAGCCGGGTTTTCTGTAGTAACAGCAGCCAAAAAAGAGATTATGGAGCAGACTGGGCATAAGAAACACACTTCGGGTGTCACTGTCTCCCATCACCCCCAGATGGAACTGTCTAGTTGCAAGAAAACAAGCTCAGGGCTCCCACTGATTCTGCATTCTAGTGAGTTGTATAACTATTTAATTACATATTACAATGTAATAATAATAAAAATAAAGTCCCCATAAATGTAATAAGCTTGAATCATCCCCAAACCATCCCCTCGTCCCTGCTGGTCGATGGAAAAATTGTCTTACACAAAACTGGTCCCTGGTGCCAAAAAAGTTGCAGACCACTGCTCTTAGGGCATTGCTGTCCTCCCTTTTTATGCACATCCCGGAAAGCAACAGAGAAAGAGAATCAAAATTCCCTCGTCAGATTTGGAGCTGAGCCAAATTGTGCACCCCACAGCAGCTCAAGCCAAACCAAGCCCAAAAGCTAGTTTTCAAAATTTTCCACTAGGCAAGCCGAAGATTTTCCAAAAGCCCAGAAAACCTAGTTTGAAAAAATAATTAGACTTGAATAATTTTTTTAATGAAAATAAAAACTTGAAATGGAAAAAAAAAAACAAAGCATGAAATTGCTTTCCAAATTGGACAGTGATTTTGCTCAGTTTAGGTGTCTGGTAAATATAAGGTCATACTCTGTGTTAAGCTGTAGAATTCAGCCAGAGAAAGCCTGTTTTTTGTAATAATAGCTGTCAGGCAGTTATATGACTTTTTGTGCTTTTGTTCATTTAATCCTCCTGATACCGGTGAGACAGGTTCTACTTTGTCCCTATCTTAGAGGAGGTAACTCAGGCACGGGGAGATGAGGAACTTGCCCATGACTAGTTGAGCCACTAGATTTGGGATCTGATTACTACTCTGTACCTCCCCAATGATGGGGCAGACTGTGAAACTATACAAGTGGGACCATCACAGAGCAAGAGGCTCCTTAGGAGAAACACTGGCACTGAGGACGCTTTCATCATATGTAGAATATGGAATGATATTTATATTACTCAGTCATTGATGTGGGTTTTTTAATTAGGTAGTTCAGGAAATAGCACCTTATAATTTTGTGGCACATGTTCAAACAGATTTAGCACCTTGGAAGACCCCTAAGCTCCCATGAGCAAGGCCACACACCCTACTCTGGAGCTCCTGGGAACCTCCAGGATGTGCTGCTCACCTCTGCTCCATCCTGCTCCCTCTGCCTACTGTCTCTGGCTGCCCATTGCCTCTCCTAACCCTGCTTCTCAGTAAGGAGTCATAAGGAGGACTATTGTTTGGTTATCCTTGCCTTTGCCTTAGGCAATGCCGTTCAGAACTTCGCCCACTCCATCTAGCAGCCTATGAATCCTACCCCGGCCCAGGGAATCCCTCCCAGGGGACATCTCAGGGGAGGTACCTAAACCCTTTGGTCAAGTGGAGCCTCGGATAGTACCTATCTCTGAGGAACTCAAAGCATGTTCCTGACTCTGTCGACTACATGCCCCTCCCCACACCCTGGTGATTGGTAACAGCAGTGCTTTATTCATCTTGAAGAAAGAGAGAGGATTCCTTGGTGAGACAGGTGGATAAGGATGAGCAGAACCGTCGCTGTGCACCCAGAAGATGAGGATCTCCAGAAATACCTGAATGAGGAAGATGACGTCTTACACTCATACTAGTAGGTACTCAAAGTCATCGAAAGTTGTATATTAATGTTGGTGGGGCTTTATTTGCACCCTGTATTCATGAGTGTGGGTTAAACTGTTGTAAGAAATAGACCTAAACTGTACTATCTCAACACAAGTTTATTTCTTATTCTCATAAGTAGTTCCGGACAGCCATTCAGAAAGGCAGGGTGATTCTCTTCTGTTATTCAGGGACCTAGGCCCCTTCTATCTCATGGCTCTGTCATCCTCTAGGGCACTGTGCATCCAGTTGATAGAAGGAGAAAACTGTGGTGGATCATACATGGGAGACCTTTTGATGAGACCTGGAAGTGAGAAGCCTCATTTCCTCTCACATTCCATTGGCTAAAACTCAACCACATGACACATCCTCTCAGGAAGGGAAACTAGGAAATGGATCTAGTTGTGTGTCCAGGAAGAATGGGAAAAAGGATTTTGCTGAGCAGCTATCACACGCCTATAGATTAGTGAGACTTCCTGCACGCATTTGGAAGTTATTTTATAGAAAATCTAAGGGAAAACAAGGGGAGATCAAGAGAGAAAGAGATTTTAAAATGATTAATGACCACAATGAACTAAACAATATAAAGTTATAGGTTAAAATGACTAACCCAACTTAAATAATCAACGTAATATATGCTGAGAAAGTCATCCTAAGTCTTTCAGGCAAAAATTATTAATCACTGCTTTGTATGTCATAACTGACTATTAAAGGTAAAGTAAATTCCCATTTATAGGGAAAGATAAACCATTCCTTTGATAATGATATTCTTAGTGATATTCTATGTAATAACTTAAAAAATACTTAAGTTAAATAGAAAAAGCAAGACAGAAAGTTGTGTATACAAGATGTTGGCTGTTTTGTAACTAAAATAAAATAAAATAAAACAAAACGCCAAAAACCTGCACAAAGAAAAGGCAGGAATGGCCACATCAAAATACTAGCAATAGTTGTCTTTGGATAAGGGAACTCTAGGAGATTTGTTCCCCCTGGATCTTAATATCATAACGGTTAAAAGTTTGCAGGAGAACATATATTGTTTTGTAATTGGGATAGGTTATAAAAGAGAGAATCAAATACCCTAAGAGCCACCTCCCAACCTGTTTGTCTTAAATCAGACCTTCCTCTCATACAATCTTTTCCCCCTTTATGAGTAAGATCTGAAGCCAGAAAACTTTTCTATTTTCTACTGTTATCAGTGGCTGACTTACATTAAGGTCTTGGAGCTTTGGATCATCATTATTACCTATGAACAAATAGGAGAAAGCATTTAAACTGAGACTCAGAGCAGGGGAAAACCAGTGACATGTGTCTATGAAGGTTTTGAGATGGGTGTGGGTGTCTGAAAAGAGAGAGTGCAAGCTGGATTCAAGGGAGGACAGGGTGGGGTCCCGAGGGCAAATAAGAGGGTAGCAAGGGTTGGATTGTGCAAGGCCTTAAAGGCCACTGTGAGAAGTTTAGATCTAATTCTAACTACAATGGGAAACCACTAAGAAGTTTTATGTGGAGAAATGCATAAAATGCATCATGTTTTGAGAAGTCTCTGGGATAACCATGTGAAGGTTGGATTGGCATAGATGCAGAAAGAACAGTGAGTAGAATCGCGGAGACCATCTTGGAGGTGATTGCGGTTGTTCAGGCAGAAGATGCTGGTGGCTTGGAGGGGCACAGTGGCATTATATGGATTCAAGAATATTTGGGGCTTGGGAGTTACATTTCCAGGACTTGCTGATGGACTAGATCTGAGGATAAGCAAGAAGAAACAGTTAAGGAGGAATCTGAGCTTGTGTAGATGCCATTGCCCCTGGCTGAAATAAGAAGATGAAGATAGTAACAGAAAAAGTCGGATTTTAGACACAAGTGTGAACTAATACATTAATTAATGCTTTAGATTTTCTAGGAAAGATCGCAGTTGAGCCCATGATGGAATGTCTAAAATTTTCACTAGCACATTAAATTCAGGACAGACCTTTAGTGATCCCCAAATACTTTTCAGTTTGTGTTAAATATCATGTCCCAAACCAAAAGCAGGCTATTCCTTTGAAAAATGAAGATAGCTGTGGGGTAGTGGTAATCCCAGACTCAGTCAGTTTTGGAGAGAGACAAACACTGTAGGCAGACTGGAGAACCGAGGGGGCAGAAACTTCTCTTGAGAATTCTGCAAAGCCACCCAGAAGAGGTGTGACTAGCGCAGCCTCGTGTGTAGGAAGGGTGAGGTGTGTCCCAGGGACCACCGCTGGAACAGGGCATCACCTCCAACTCTGTTTCCATTTTTGAGCTCAGCAAAACTCCAAATGCATTTGGGCCCCAAACTCCCTTTCTTCTGCATGGAAGTCCCTACATATTTTAAGGAAATCTGTAACCGATTTGTGAGTAATCTGCCTACCCTGGAGCAACTTTGTCACAAAATACAGTATTTTTGCATTCTTGTTGAAACCACTGATGTGTCTGCCCCCACCCCGCTCCCCCTTTCCCTCCTCCCCCGCACACTCCCACCGCACCAAAGAGGGCCTCTTTCCACACATGTAACTGTTGCAGAATAATTGCCAAACCCAGCAACTGGTTATCTCTAAAATAATTTCCATCTTCTATAGAGCCATGTGCTCCAGGGGAGTAGTTAGAATGTATATTGTAAATTAGAACCGCTTACTTTCAGAAGCCACGTTTTAGAAACTTGATAATCGGGCTCCTTGGAGGGCTGCACATATATCTCTGTTGATGCTGGACTATATGCTCCCGGATTAGCTGGTTGGATCAGTCAAGTGACTCAAGCCCTTTTCTTTGTTTTTTGGGCTCATGGAAACCCCAAATGCTCCCCTAACCCCTCCCTCTGGGTTGAAATTCTGTTTTTCAGATAAATTTTATCCATCTGTTTCTGATTCATTTACCCCAACTCATCATAATATTTGTTTTGCAAGAGATATTCAACAACTAAAAGTTATTTTCACGTTCTTCATAGAGAAAGGTTTATGTCTTCTCATGTACAAAGAGAATGTCTGATCTTGTAAAATTAGCGAAATCTCTAAAAGATAGTCAACAGAGAAGCCAAGATTGTGAGAATAGAGGTTCAGATTCTGATTACATGTCCAACCCCCATTTTTGCTAAATCTCAGTTATGGAAGAATCGGGAGAGGACCCTTTCATGTGGCATTTCAGGCTTCATTCCCAGGATGTAACATGGGGGAGGGAGGAAGGAGACAGAAGATGCCTCCTAAGTGATCACCTTGGAGTCATACATTAAACAAAGTAGACATGCAGCAGAGGTGCTGAGGATAGAAACATGAGGTGAGGAAACTCCTAGCATGTAGGGCAGTGATGCCAGCTGAGGGCAATCCATAGAGACCTCCAACCTCGACCCCACAGGAATGAAGATGATATGACGCAGTTCTACTTATGATGAATATCTCATTTCACAAAAGGTTTGAGACTACTTATAATAAGTAACCAGTCCAGACACAATATTGGTGGTGCACTGGAAAGACAAAGTCCTCCTGAGTTAGGAGACCTCCTAATTCCTTAAGGATCTCTTTGGTGGCAAGACTTCAGTGGGCCCCAAGAACCTGGCAGTGAGCAAGTTGAGGAAGGAGGTCCTGGGAGAAAGGAGGCTCACAGGCCCCTTGGTGGAGCAGATACAGGACCCCAGACACTCTGAAGGGGGAGGGTGTGGTAACTGGCTCAAGTGGGTCGTCGTGTCCATGGTGGTAATGGGGTTTTCGTAGCCAATGGCCAATGGCCTTGACCTTTTGCTGCCCCTCTGCATCTGGCTGCAGCCAGCGCCAAGGGGATGAGGGTCCAGCTCCCGTACCAGCAGCCTGTCTGGCAGGCCAGGGCTGAGGCATGGGGAAACACCAAAGCAGGGGCAGAGGCGGGCACCATCTGGGAACAATTAGAGGCTGACTTTTATCCTGAGGCCTCTATAAACCATCCATCAGGGAGGCAAGGAGAAAAAAAACACAACTTTCTTTCCCTTTTTATTTATTTATTCTCTTCTTTGTTTATAGTGACAGTGGTCAGTTTCCCTGAAAGGAAATCACTGAAAATTACAGGGCGTTTGGTTGGACTTTTTAAAAATTAATTTCCTCTATTTTTGCATGAATTTGATTTGCTCTCATTCCCTTCCACTAACTCATGCTTAGTGAAAAATCTCTTTTGATTTGTCCTTAATGTGGAAAATGTTGGCAGTTTCACATGGCAACTGGAAAAAATTTGAGGAGCACAAACCAGGTAGAGCTTTCCGCTGGCTTCCCAGAGAAAGGAGACAACCTCTGTGAGGGGCGGCCCTGGACAGAGCCTCTCACCTGGCTTTTGCCCCAGTGCCCGGAGCCTCTCCTCCCACTCATCACTCAGTTTCCCCTAGCCAAGCCACTTGCCCAAAGCCTTGCTTTGTTTTCTTCCCTTCTCTTTCTATTTCTTGTCAAATTACTTTTCCAAAAGAATATCCTTTCATCAAAGACACACTTCTCCTGCAAATTGTCTGCCGTAGTCCCCGAACTGGAAATTCGCTCTTTGAAAATCAACAGGTCCTGTATCTTACCTCATCGCAAAAATAAAACTCTAGGACATTGGTCATCGAAGGACACCATGGACTCCAAGGCAGGTGCCAGGAGCTGGCATAAGACTTTCGAGGGAGATTCAGAATACCTGGCTCCAGACCCAGTTCTGCCTTTACCAGCTGGGTGACCTTGGACAGGTCACTTTACCTCCCAAAGCTTCAGTTTCCTTAAGGAACATCATTATTATCTTTGCTATGATTGTACCTTCCAGGTATGGAGGCCGTCTTGTACCAACTCTGTGCTAAGCTCTGTGCCCACCTTGCCTTACTCATCCTTATAACAACCCCAAGATGTAGGTGTTTTTATCCCTATTTTACAAATGAGGAAACTGAGACTCTGTAAGACTAGATTGTTTTTGAGAATTAAAGCTTTGGATTCAAACCCAGATTGCCAGATTCTAAAGCAAGTGCTCATGGCTACCATTGTTTTACCCTGCCCAGCTCCCAACAATAAGAGTGAAGAGTTTTTAACCTCGTACACTGTTCCGTGTCTTATATGACTTAAGTCCTTTATCCTCACAAAGCCATGTGAGACAGACTACCAGGAAGAGGTGGAACCGGGACTTGAATGTGGGCAATGAGCCCAGAGTGGACACACCAACCACTGAGCTGAGCAGTGAGGTATGGATGAAAAATGTTTCACTCAGATTATTTGACAAACAAGGATGATCAAGCCTGAGCAGGACCCAAGAGGCCCAGGGGTTCTGGAGGCACCAAAAGGTCTTATCAAAGGCTCTTTTGCAGAGAATGATTTAAATAAGATATCACATGACCCCATGCTCAACTCTCTCACGGAAGCTCTTATCTTGGCACCCACCCTGCAGAGCAAGTCTAAGCAGCGTCTTTGTGACTATTTTGTGCATTTTGTCAAGCTTCCTCTTTGGCAACAATTGAGCTCCTGTGGAAGGGAGCCATGGGTTCTCATAGAATGAGGGAGATTCAAAGAGGTGTTTCTGGGCCCTGGGAGCAGCTCAGGGTAGTGGGTGTAGTTCCTTCTCTGGGAAGGCAGGCTGCTCCAGGCCTCTAGCCAAACCCATGGTCTCTTAGACTGGCTGGCTGCTGCTGGTCACACGGTCCATCACCTTTCCTCTGAAAGTTAAGCCTCATTTGAACAGCCTCCTCCTCCTGTCACTCAAACAGAGAGAGCATTCAAGTCAATCTGAGCACTTCTTCCAGTTTTTCTAGCCATTTCATTATGGTGGCTCAGTCCACATTTGTTCTTAAGGCCAAGCATGATTTGTCAGTTATAGGCATATGATCCTGACACCCCAGTAAAACCTGAGACCTGGAACAAGACTCCCTCCTGGGCTGAGACAGTGCTGAACTGTAGGGGTCTCTGCTCTATTAATGGCCACATGAGTTGGCTCTGGCTTCAGCAAGCATGACAACATTTGGTCACAGATAGCCAGGTGTGACCTCAAGCAAGTTATCGAGCCCCTGTAGACCTTGGTTTCCTCACCTGGAGCTAAGAAGAACTAACTATTGTTTAACCAACATGTACATTGTGCTTGCTTTGTGCCAGGCACCATTCCATGTGCTCTATATAAGTAATTCATTTAGCCTCATATCAACACTATGAGGTAGATGTTATTATTATTCCTATTTACAGCTGAGAACACTGAGGTTCTAGAGGTTTGGTAACTTGTCTGAAAACGCCTAGTATGAGGAAGGCTCACAAATGCTCAGTGAATGGTAATTGTTGCCATGTAATAGTGTTGTCAGAACATGACAGGACATGGCAAGTAGCATGTGGCATGGCAGGGGCAGGCCTTGTTCCCAGAGCTGAGCAGGAAGCAGGGACAAACTCAGAGTTCCGGGACTGGAAAAGGGCCTGGAAAGAGCAAGGCAGGACCAGAGCTGAAATGCAGATGGACAGGGGGTGTGGGAAACACATCCCCAGTCCAGAGGACAGACAAAGGCTAGAGCTGAGCTGTCAGCCAGGGCCCGGGGGAGGACAGCCACAGAGGTGGGAGCAGGCCAGGCTGAGGGCAGGGTTCAGAGCACCACTGCCATATGACTCTTTCCAATTGCTAGGTGACACAAAACAAAGGCTGAGTTAGCAAATTTCTCCAGCAAGGAAATATGCCCATTTCCTCCTTGCTTCTCCTACTTACTTAGGACTAAAAGAGGAAAATATTTATTTTTAGAATGTACTACTTTTCCTCCACACTGAAATGTAGACTGCAGCTAGGACTCTTCCTCTTTCCTATTCTCCTCTTCTCTTGGAGACAAGTGGTGAAAAGTCCTTAGTTTCCTGTTATACACTTTATTTCTATCCTTTAAATAGCCACCCTAAACATGCAAAGAGCACATCCTGAGACCTAATAAGTCTGAAGTTAATTAGTATCCCTTCCCTCCTTCCTAACAAAACAAGGTCTTTGAAAGATTTAACTCTGGTTACCACCCTCATCTTCTGTGTTATTATTTTCTAGTATGTTTTTGTTTTTAAGCCACCCTGCTTCAAATCAGTTGTTATAATTACTATTTTTTAATCAATAATTATTTAGAATTAGCTAACATTTACATTTCTTTGCTCACATTCCTGTTTTGTTTTTGCTTTTTGATTTGTCATTGTTGTTGTTGTTTAGCATATACTTCTTTCCTTATAGATTAATTTCCCATTTCCTGGAGTTTGTCCTTTAGATCTTTGAGTGAGGGTCTGTGAGTTATAAATTCTCTTAGTTTCTGCATTACTGGAAAAATCTATATTTTACTTTCTTGAGTGATAGTTTATGTGTAGAATTTTAGGTGGAGTTTTTTTCTTCAGCACATTTAGGATATCATTGTGTATTTTCTGGCCTCCATTGTTGCTGATGAGACATCACAATCAGCTTGTTATTTCTTAAGGTAATCTTTCCTTTCTTTTGCTTTTGTTTGTTAGATTTTCTTTTTCTTTTGTGTTCTGGGGGGTGGATTATTTTTATCTAGCCTGCTTGGAACTGTAAACATGAATGTCACTAATAGAGTCTAGAAATATTTTAGCAGTTATCTCCAAATATTTTCTTGCATTTTCTGAGTTTACTTTCTCTGCAGCTCCTTAAATATAAACATACATGTAACCTATCTTCGATAACTCTTCACTTTTTAAATATTTTTTGTCTCCTTGTATCCCTGTGCTTCAATCTGAGTAATTTCCTCATCTCTATTTCCCAGTTCACTTATTCTCTTTTCAACTATATCTGACCTGCTGTTTAATATGCCCATTGAGATTTGGGGACTTTTGTTTCTTTGTTTTCCTTTTTAATGACTATTTTATTTCTAGAACAAAGTGGATCAACACTGAGGTAATTTTTTTCTTAATAACTGCCATATTTTGATATACTGCTAGCAGGTAATAATAGATAATGATAGTTATGTAGGATTCAGGCAGGATGCATGATATTCTTGAGTTTAAAAGGTTTGTTGACTTTCTTACTTTTAAGTGTGATCTTAGAGTTTCAAATAAAATTATACTTGTGGACTCACTGCCCATAATCACACCTTTCTAGTGTGCTTTCCCATACTACAGAGTCTGAGAGGATAAAAACTACACTTCCAAGATTACCTTTCAGCCAGAGTTTTAGATGACGGTTAAGTTTTGCCACATGGGTACAGAAACAAGATAGAAGCCTCCTTCCACTTGCTTTTCTTCTGGTAAGAAAGGTCATGAAGATACAGGGTCCATTTCATTTACATGGTTTTGGAAGGGTAGTTAAAGCATTATGCCAGATGAATATAACTTTCCAGTGTTTGATCATCAGCTTCTTGGGTATCTAGGGACAACACTGATGATGATGACACTTTTCTGGTCTGGTTTCCTCATTCCTGTTTCAGTGACTGGGGTGGTTCCTGATCTCCTGATCTTTACCTAATTACCTGCCTTCCCCACCTTCTTTACTGGCAGGCAATTTCTGCAGTGTTCTCAGAGTCTTTTTTGGTGGTCCAGCTGAGAGCCTGCCCCTCCAACCTTTTCAATGACCTCATAAGTAACTACTTTATGGTGTTAAATCCCATTTCACTTAAAATACAGAGTGATTTCTGTTTTTCTGCACTGAACCCTGCATACCATATAATAATGTCAAATAAATAGGTCTCTTTACAAGCATAGTTAAGCTCAAATACCTTTTAGTATATAGCAATAGAAAGAGCAGGTGCTTTGCTGCTAGCCAGGCATATCTGAGTTGAATCCTTCTCCACTTTCTTCTTTTGTGGCCTGGGGGGAAATAACTCATCCTTTCTGAGCTTCACTTTTTTTCTTCTGTAAGTGGGGTTACAATATCTCATTCACAGGGTTGTTGGAGAATGAAATGAATGAGTATATGGATCATTCTTTGCACAGAAAATACATTTAATATGATTCAGAAAGAATGTTGAGATAATATTTCTCCAGGGAAAATTTTTAAGAAGAATAAAACTTTAAAAATACAAATTTGCACCAATCCTAACCTGATATTTCTCCTTTTTTATTCTTTTCTCTCTTTAGGGTTTTTTTTTTTTTTCAATTTACCTGTTTGGTGTTAAAACCTCTCAAAATGACCAACTCTTGCTAAAATATTTATGCTTAGCAGTATCACTTTCCAACTACCAACTCGTAAATTACCTTAGGCTCCAGTTTCCTAAGACATAATGGAAACAGGCAAGATGCTAAAGACATAGTTAATCACAGATTCCTTAGATCTAATGTGCCAATTCCAAGAGACTCACCAAAATCTCCTTAGGAGAATAAATCACTCCAAATTTTCTTCCATGTAATCTCAAAATAACTGGCAAGCATGGAACTTTCTGTTATACACAATAATTTCTCTTCCTCTCTTACCTTTGTGTGTAACACAGGTGCAGAACATTACACTCAGTTCACAGCATCTGTCAGTCTGCAAGGTCTAGCCCTTGTTTCATTGATTCCCCATTTCCTGTACCAATTCCTCTCTCCCCATTGGCTACCACTCTAATGTGTTCCATATGTATCCTTGAATTTGTACACATGCTTCTAAACACTTAGTATGGTAATTAAGTGTGTGAATATTTACTTTGTATAAATGATATGATTCTATAACCTCATCTGTTTCTTAGTTTTTGTCTTACTACATACCATGTTCTTAAGCTTTATCTGTGTCGCACCATACTTCTCTGCTTCACGGTGCCCCATAACATGGATTCACTTCATTTTACTTGTCCACAATGAGGTTTCCTCCACCTCACACTTCCACAAACAATCTGTGGTGAACATGCTCATATATATTCCTTTGTAGATCTGGAGGGTGAATTCACTGAGCTCCACGTGTATGAGTGGCACTGCTGAGACAAAGGACATAAACACATTTTATTAACTGAGTATGGCTAGGTTGCTTTTCTGCTTGAGTGCACCTATCCACACTTCTGCCAGCAGTACACAAATTTCCTATTTCCCCAGATCCATGCAACCTTGGCATTATCCAACTTTTCAATTTTAACATTCAGTATATGCCAAGTGACACACTATTGCTGACTCTTTGAATTTTTCTGATTTTTGATGAGTATGAGCATCTCTTCTCGTGCTTCCTTAGCCATTTTGGTCTCCCTTTTCAGATAATTGTCCATGTACATCCTTTGCCCCATTTTTTTCTATTTAGGTTTCTTTGTAACATATATTAATGTTTGTTAAGGAAAACCTCTCATTTTTGTTCATCTTTTGTTGACATAATTATTTGTGTATCCTTTTTTTCCATACAAATTTTAGAATAAATATATTGAGTTTCTCAAAAAATGCAGCAGATATATACATTAAGATCGTATTGATTTTGTAGATCATTTAAGGGAGATATTTCAACCTTACGTTATGCCATCCCATCTAAGTGTATGGAATATCTTTACCAGTTATTTGGATTTTCTTTGGTAGCCCTTAGAGGAACTTTAACTATCTTCCATGGTGTGGTCTTCAAATTAAATCCTGAACACTTTGGTTTTTCTGTTACTAACAATAATGTTTTATTTTCTATTATATTTTAGTTGTCTACAGCATAGAAAAAAATGCTATCAGTTTTTTTTTTTTTGTAAGTTAAACTTGTGTCTAGCAACCTTGCTAAACATTGTTATCAGTTTTTATCTTTATCAGTTTTGTGAACTTGCTGATGTTTTTTTCTTACAAGCAGGCAAGGACAGCTATTTTTTCCCTGCTAATCTCTGAAGTCACCAAAATTTCTTTTTCCAACTACAGCTCTAAATAATGAGTATCATGGGTTCTATCAAATCTTTATTTCTTTCCACATAGTTCTTCCTTTTTCTCATCTTTCTCGAAGATCTGGAAAGATTGCCAAGAAATTTCAACATTCCACAGACAGGTTTCTAGTTAGGCAAAGGAATAAATTCTTCATTTCTAACATTTCCAGGAACCAAGGCAGTCTCCACCCCATCTAGCACATGCCCTGGCCTTCGAGGCTCCTCAAAATCCTCTCTGGTCCCAGGTCAGTGAAATAGGATGGAGCCAGCAAAGCAGGAGCTGGTCTTTTCCTCTCTTGTGATCCCTGGGGAAGGGAAATCCTCCATGGCCATTGCAGCATGCCTTCAGGGCTAGTGGTGGAGAGACACAAACTGCTTCTTCTAAGAAGTTTGAACTGCAGTGAGTGCATTATCTTGCACATCCGCTGTATTCTAAAGAAAAGGGAAGGCCATAATTTGAAGATCTTATTTTCTTTGAAATATGAATAAGACCTTATAATCACTTAAATAAAAATAATAGATATATTTCTCCTTAATTTCTCTGATCTCCCCATATCCTGTTTTCCCAGGACTAGGTCTCACTGATCCTGACGAGACCACCTCTCAGAAATAACAGGAAGTGCTCAGGGAGGGGATCATTGCATGAAAATCACCTTCCAGGGCATCTCTTCCTAGGTGGAGAAGCTGCAGAATCTCCCTCGATGAAAGGAGCCACATATTGTTACACTAGTAACAGGTCTACCAAGCACTGTCAAGGGGCCACTACTAAGTGTCAGGTGCTGTAGTGATCATGTTAAGTCGTGATTTCATTTAATTAAATTGCCAGCCTGATAAGCAAGCATTATGATCTCTATTTCATATAGCTCAGCAGGGTTAAATAACTCACCCAAGGCCATACCTCTGTGTGTGGTGGAGCCTGGATTTGAACCTGGCCTTAAACCTGTTTTACTACCTCCCTTAAGCTTTTAAGCAATATGATAAAGTTTTGCAGACATCTCAGAAAAGGGAGCACCAGAAAGGATGTCTGGAAACACAGAATCTCATCCCATTTCTGCCTCCAACTGACTATGAGACTTTCTGAACCACAGTTTCTTCATCTATCTAGTAAGTAGGCCTGGTAGATGACTTTTAAAGGCCCTTCTAGTCATACTTTTAGGGCCAAGAAAACATGGCACACTGTTTCACACAAAGTTCCACCAAATTCTTCATGCTCAATACCAAGTGGCCCATGGAAGAGCCTTCAATTAACAGCTTTGTGGGTCCAGGGTGTGGAAGAACAACTACATGGAGCAAACAATCCAAAACCATCCCCACAGGCAAAGACCACCAACAACGTGCTCTCCAGACCTGTGTTCTGAGTGGCTGGCCGTGATGGAAATCTGCAATTAGTTGTTTTAATCCTCAAAATAGCTTTGCTACTGTTATGTACAGTCACGTAGGAAAAGAAAAAACCAGAGGCCACCACAGTAAGGTCAGGGGGGAGTTGGAGACTCAGGGCTCCAAGCGCCAACCTTCTATTTGAGTTGTGTGTGGTTGCAGATAATGTTGTGATTTCCAGCGAGCTGACAGCCGGGATGAACGGCTGCTTAACCTGATTAGATATGCCTCAGCCACAGACTCTGGGGCCACAGACAACTGCTCATTTGAAATGCATGCCACTGGCACCCGACAGAAAGAATAAAGGCCAGCCTCAAACAGACAACATATTCTTGGATGCAAACCTTATGTTTTCTACACAGCAAAAAGGTTTATAACCGCCTGGGGTTCCTTTTCACTGAATATTCTTTGTTGAAGAGTGTTTAGAACAACTTGTACTTTAGCACTTTACTGTAATTGCAGCTTGTCATTTAGGACCTAGTGGTATGTGGGGAATCCAGGAGGCAGGGAGGGAGGGGACCCAATAGCTACTGAGTTCCCGCATTGAATTTACTGTTTCGTCGTACCTGGGGTAGTTCCTAATAATTCCTATCGGGACCCTGGTGTAGCCAAAAATTCTACTGTCCTCTTGCTGGTTTTCAGGACTGCACAGCATCTGTTTTACCACAAGCTGGATTCTCTGTCCAAAGAATATCTCTTTGTTGGTGCACAGGCCCCTCTGTTCTGCCATGGTTCTGGCTGTAGTTCTTAGTAGCACAGGCCTCCCCAGGCCTCTCTAGGAGCATTGTCAGTGCTGTTGCAGTATCCAGCGTGACCCCGTGGGAGGCTGGTCGGAGGGGTCAGGGGGACCTTTTCTTTGAGTATTTTTATGATGCATTTAAATGTAAGCACAAAATATTATGGTATGAGCATGTACTATTAGCCTGTTGAGAACAGAACACCAGGAATTCCCAAGAGTTTCCTCCTGGAAAGACAATCTTTTCCTCTCAGGCCATCTCTCGGGGAAGCACTGGGGTCCGTGGGCCTTGCACTAGAGGCACACATTGCACCCATTAGTCATCCTACTACACTTCAAAATTTTTTTCAGAAATTGGAAGCTACTGAAATACCAACTATAAACTATGAATCCTAAATCCTCCTGTTTGCTCCTCTCCCAGTGATAGACTTTTGCAAGTCTTCTCATAGGCCTCCTTGCCTCCCCTCTCACCATAGTGGTAAACAACATGGATAGAAGAATATAACTTGAATGTATGGAATAAGGGAGGATCTAACTTGGGTTTGAATTCCTGCTCAGTCTGAGCCTGTATTTTCTCACCAGTTAATTGGGAATGAGTATCTGCTCACAGGATTATTATGAGATTAAATGTGTCCACTTAGCAGAGGACCTGACTCATACTTAAGGCTAAGTGAATCCAAATTACCATTATTATCATCAGTAATTCATCTTTCACCTGATCATCAACTATGACTTTGCTTGAACCCCTCTTTGATCACTTTCCTGGTTTAAGTCCTACCCCCACCCCCAGAGGCGTGATTTTGCCCCCTACTATAATTATTTAGGCATTTCTCTTATTCTTTTTACTAGATTCAGAAGCTACTTGACAACAGGAATTAAGTCCAATTCATATGTCCATTCCATGCCGTGCCTCTCACATACAGAATCTTCTCATTATGTGTCAATTTCTGCTCCTCTAAGCCTCCAAATGCTCCAGAGACTTCTGATTGAGGTCCAGGCTCCTGTGTTGATGTCTTAGGGTCTTCACTTAGAGCCCCACTGTGCCTTGAATTCCTACTTCCTCACACATTTGCTCATGTTGTGGATGTTGCTTAGAGCTGCTTTCCCACCTCTACCTCTTGAACTCTTATTCATCCCTCAAAGCCCACCTTAAATCACATGCTCTTAGTGACATATCCCAGAAGACAATAGTCAGATGGACTTCTTCTTGGCTGTCATCTTCTATATAATTTGATTTTGGTCCAGGGTTCAGAAAATTTTTTTATAAAGGGCCAGGTAGTAAATATCTTTGGCTTTGTAGGCCATATGGTCTTTGTCACAGTTATATAACTCTTCAAAAGCAGCCATAAATAATACATAAATAAAGAGGCATAGCTATATTTTAATAAAACTTTATAAAAACAGGTGTCAGGCCAGATTTGGCCTGCAGACTATAGTTTGCCAACCTCTGCTCTAGTCTTTTATGGTATTGGCTGCCTTTATATTATGGTTATTTAGGGTCAAATCTCCTCTCAACTTCTAGAATAAAAAATGCCTTGAGGGCAGGGACTGCATTTTTCTGTTGTCATCACTCATAACAGGCACATAGAAATTATTTATTAGATAGCTGAAGAAAAACGAAAAGACTGCAGTAAGTGAGAGGGCTTGGGGCGAGGGTGGGAGAGAGATACCCAGAGAAGGACACACACAGAAGAATGAGGATACAGAAAAAGAGGGTACAAAGAGATATAGAGATAGAAGCAAAAACAAGTAGACTAGACAACAAGCAAAAGAGCCGATAGCAGTCTTCTTAGTGCAAAGGGGTAGAGAGATTAAGAACAGAGTGCTATGGGCTGAATTATGTCCCCCTGAAATTCATATGTTGACATTCTAACACCAAGGACCTCAGAATGTGACCATATTTAGGGCCTATAAAGAAATAATTAAGTTAAAATTAGTTAGGTGGGTCCTAATTCAAGTTGACCAGTGTCATTATAAGAAGAAAACATTGGACACAGAAAGAAATACCAGGGATGCACACACACAAAAACATGACCATGTGCAGACAGTGAGACGGTGGCTGTCTACAAGCCAAGGACGGAGGCCTCCAGAGAATCCAGACCTGCCAACACCTTGATCATGGACTTCTAGCCCCAAGAACTCTGAGAAAATAAATTTCTGGTGTTTAAGCAACCCAGTCTGTGGTATTTTGTTATGGCAGCCCTCGAGAACTACAGAGAAAGGCCAATTAGAAAAACAGAGAAGGAAGGCCCAGTAAATGTTAATGATTTCAAATATTTTGCCTATTATTTCTCAACAACTCTAGTTTTCTGAAGACATTAGGGTTTTATTCTGTTGGGAGGTGAAGGTAGGGGCGAGTCCAAAATAGATTTAGTTTCCAAGTCCTGGGTTTCAAGTTTGTAGCTCCAGGCTTGCATTTATTTTCCATACTGTCAAAACCTGATGATTCTGACAAGCACTGTCCCAGCCAGTTGCTTCACAGTTTTCCAGAAACATTTCTTACATGTCCACTCAAATTTAATGCCATTTATTACAGACTTTTGAAAGGTTTTGTTTGTTTTGTAGAGTTTAAGGAAAGCGTTTGATTTTTCTCCCCTTGTAAAAACTCCAGCTGGAAGGAATAATTTTATTTTATCCTCTAGGTTTATTTTGTTTAACTAAAGTCATTAGAAATAGCTTCAGTTTTACATTTTTCTTGTCTGCTTGCAAAATGTGTTGACATGATGGTTGAATTTCAATGGTTTCGATTGTTTTGAATGACTTCTGTGTTTTTGTTCCCAATTCCTCAAATATTGGTTGCTATCTAGGTGATCAGGTGAATGAGTTAATTAATAACAGGTATTTTCGCTAAGTATAGCTTTAAATATGTATATTGAAGTTGCAAACTTGATGTTCCCATAGTTGCAACTTGTACCAAGAGACTCAGTGGCCAATATTTTTTCTCTGAAGCAACTGACTTGGAGACCTCACAAAACTAAATTTTTGTGGCACATACTATAGCCTCCATCACTGGAGAGCATATCCTCTGCTAGGTCAATAACCCTGGATCCCATCTTCTGGAAAATTATGCCTTAGGAAGTTTCCACTTGACCAGTATAATTTTGTGGTGCCCATACAGATTTCTGGACTTCATTACATTTTCTTAACAATGCTCAGGAGTTAGGCGTTATTTTTGTTGTCATCATCCCCACTACACAAATGAAGACTGAGGGTCAAAGAAGTTGTCAAAAGCTGCCATATATGTCAATTCTCCTTTGTGAATGTGCCTTGCCAATCAAGAGTTTGCTGGTGGAGTTACTGGGGACAGGACCTGGGATTTTTCACTCCATAATGTCCCCTCTTGGTACTTTGTAGTATTAGAAACAGCATTATGCGTAAGGACTTGCAACAAGATGTTTACCAAAATTAAGAAAATCCTCAGCTGAGGGATTTCAGGGATCAGTGACAAAAAGTCAGTATGGGAGAAATTTTTTGGACCGCAAACTTTCTTACAAGCACTCCTAAAATCACACTACGATGTGGCTGCTAATCCTGCCCCTGAACATAAACCTGTTCCTTTGTCAGACAAACATGCCCTGAGGTGCACTCACTTTCCTAATAAAACTCTGAGATGGATGAAGAGAGAGAGCTTTCCAGGTGAAGCCTCCTCTTCCCAAGCTGAGATGGACTTTTCATGGCCATACCAGGAACTGCTTGCACAGTGGCGCTGGCGGGGGATCTTGGACGTGCTCCAGCTGCTGAGGACAGCTGTCTGCTGAAGTTGGTGCGCAGGAAACAGCAGTTAGGATTGGTCCTTAAGAGTTTTGAAGGATGAGAGTCAAGACTGGGAGAGGTATGAACTTTCTACCTACTGGTAGATTCTCCCCCTCGTGCCAGTTTTGGAGTATCTGGAGATCATTTTTGTTGAAGAACCCAACCATTTGCACACACATCGAATTAAGAGAACAGCCTCTGACTTCTTGCTGTGAAAAGAGACTTCCTTAAGCATTCATGTTGAATTGGCACTGTTCCCTTATTAACCTGGAAAGCTACCCTATCCTGATGAGGTCCCTCAACTGACAGAGCTCCAGTCCTCTGTCTGGGATTACAGCCCCCACTCCTAGCAGCCTTCACACCTGCAGCTCCCTGATTTAACCAAGGCTGTCAGGGATTATCAAGTCACAAACTCACTGCATCTGACAGACTCTCATGAATGAGGTATTTTGTTCAGCTACCTCTCGCTCCACATTTCTTGAAGCCAACACAAAGGAAAAGGGAGTAAGTGAGCAGCTATTTTGGGCCAAGGTTTAATATTTGAATATTACATGATGAAATAGTAGGCTCATTGAGTCTGTTTTTTTGTGACTTTCTTTTCTGTTTTCCTCCTATCTCAGTTCACCCTTCTCCCACCCTCAGTCCTGCTTTCTAAACCCTGTGTTGCCCTTGATGGTGGGCTGGTAACTCTGCAGCCCGTGAGTAACAGCTCAGTAACTGAAATGGAAAATAGCTGCTGTCACAAATCCCCTAATGAATGGTCACCGGAAGCTGGACGTGTGAGGGAGGGGCTGTTGGCCAACATTTGAGCTCTCCGAGCTGGGCAGATTTAGAGTCCGACCCACACTGAGTCCTACTTGATTCAAGTTAATTTTCTGAAGGAAATCTGATGGGGAAAGGCCTTATAATTTAAAGATGTTTTGAGGCTTAAAAAATATTGGCCAATAACAGAAGAAGAAAATGGTAGTTTGGATAATCAATTGCTTTCAGTTGACAACATTTTGATCATAAGGAGTTAGAAATTTTCAATGTGAGGCCTTCCTCCTGAGAGAAGTCTGAGAGCACAGCTGGGCCAGCCTTTGGCCTTCAGGCAGGATTCACTTTATTATAATAATAATTGCCATTATTAACAACGATTATCAGAAATTATTCTTCTCTTATTTTCTAACTATCACCCCAGAGAAACCCAAAGCCCTTGGCTGTCATTGGAGAAGAGAACTCAGTGGTAATTTCATTAACCTTCTCCTCACAACAGCCTTAAAAAAGTCTTGAGTGGGACTTTACAGTTCAGAGGATTCTTTCACATCTATTCTAGGCAAAAGAAAAACCCTATCCTGGTTTAAAATTTTTCTCTGGCATTAACATTATTTATCTACATTATGAGGAAGTGTTTCCTTCTCAAAATATACCAGCACTAGAAACGCTGAAAGAAGTCTACAGATTGAAAGACATGTGTTCAATGGAAAACAAAAGGTAGGTCTGCCTGGAGGGTCACAGGTGAGAGGTTTAGAAGAGGAGGAAAGAAACCACTGTTGAGTTGGTGACCATTAAAACAGGGTCAGAGCGAGATAGCTTTCAACAAAATAGCTCTTTGTGGCTGTAAAGAACTATCCTGGACTGGGTCTGCCACAAACCATGGGAACATTCAACTTAGAGATCCTGTTTGAAAGATTAAAACAGGAACCCTGAACTTTGGTGTTCTCCTCTGACACAGAGGAGGCTGTTGGCTACAAAGTGCATCATATCACATCTGCTCCTTGGACAACCCGAAGGAGCTGCCTCCTTGAGTTCTCCAGTGTGGGTCTTAGAAGTTGACTCTAGTTGGGTTATGTGTCCGGGCTAAGGGTGACTGTGGCCATGGGCAACATTGTGGCTTAGACTTCTTGTGATTGCTGTGGATGGAGTTGAGTTGACTGTGGTGTCCTGTAACCAAGATTGGTCAGCAATTCCGGAAATCTAAGGGTAAAAATAGCTACAGAGCCGCCAACCCCTGGCTGACCAGTGCCACCACGGTGGAGAAAATGGTGAGCTGGAAAGTGCTGAGTTTCATGATCTTTTCTTCCTTCCGGTGGTGGGAGGTTCTCAGAATAAGAAGATCTGGGCTTTGGATTTCCCCCAAAGGGTTTCTCGGTGCTTCCCAGCCCTGCTGACTCAGTGTACTTGGGATTGGGTGAGCTTTCAAGGAGGGCTGTTGGGTTTTGAGAGAGGGAGCGTGTGGAATGAGCCAACTCAGGCTCAGCAGCCAGGGGAGGTAACCGCCGAGAGCACCCACTGACTGTTGCCGACCTCCTGTGGCCCCAACATCCTGTCACACTGGGGTCACGGCCTTCTAGACAGCTTCCAAAATAACCCCCTTCTTGCTCCATCTTTTTCTCCTCTTGTCAATTTTGCCTCTGAATGTTGCCATTTTTCAACTAACATCTTCACCCCGAGTTCCTCCTCTCCTGTATCTCCAGGATCTGGTTCAATGCCAAGTCGATGGTCTGGCTCCCTCCCTTTGGTACCGTTCTATATGCTTTTCATTTGATCTGCATCCCTCTGTACCATATTGTCCACATTTTTCTGGTACATGTCCATTGCAAAACGTCCTGGGAACCCCTGAGAAATGGAATGCATAACCTTTCTACACATAACCCATAGAGAAGCTGGACTAACTTAGACTGAGAGAAGCATGCATTTGAACTAAATGCACATCTATATTCTAGAATGTCTCTAGAAGCAGGGAAAATCTTAGTATTTGAAAGCTCCTGTAATAGCTTTCATTAGGCTTATAATGTTAGGGTGATATTAGCCCTTTGATATCCTGCTTTAACAACTAGATGAGAATAATTTTAATCATAAATTTAATCTTTCAAATTAAAGGTGCTTCTGAAAGGAATGAGTTTCTGAAAATAGCTAGCTGAGTCTTAAGCTTTCTTGGACCTTGCCAAACTCAATTCATTTCTCCCATCACTGTGCTCATGCAGAATTTGATATTTTTAAATTAATTTTTTAAAATTTATTGTTTGTGTGTGTATATGAACACTAAGATGCTTGCTTCTTAGGGTGGCCCATGAGCTCCCTTTGAAAAGGAACTGATTCATTCAGTTCTGTATCTCCAGTGCCCCTGTGAAATGTTTATTGAATTGAACAGGATCACATGGACTAAAGATTCTTCTGGAAAATTTGCTCAGCAAGTTCCTTCTAGATAGCAATAAAACAATTAATTTTCAACCCCTGTCTGAATTTAAAATTCCACCTTAGTGAGATTCCATCATCTTCCCATGAGTCTGTGACCAGATGTTTCTAATCAGGTCTTTATTTCTTCCCCCAAGTATTCCCAGAATGACTCCATTGCCTGGAGCGTGATGCCCATGTGGCCAGAATCAGGTGTTTAGGCCGCCGTGTCTGTTCAAGCCCAGATACTCCGTCCCACACACTTTGCCCAAGTCAGCCATCATAAGCTTGGTCTCAGAAGGCAAGATAAAGTTGGAAGGGCCCATCTGGTACCCACAGGGGCATGGTATTCTATGGGCTTTGGCACCAGACCCAGCTGGTACAAATCTTGGCTCCAGCACTTTCTAAATGTGTGGCCTTGGTCAATTCAGTTACTCTCCTGTTCTGTAAAATGAAGAAAATAATGACATATCTGTAAGAGTGCTGAAAGAATTAGAAATAAGTATGAAAAATAATTATTGCAGTGCCTGGTCACTCTTGATTGGAAGAAAATCTTTTAAAGATGTGCTTTCCTCACCAAAGGTGAATCACACCATCTTTACCAAGGTCAACACTTTTAAGTTTCAGAGTCAGAGGACAAGGAGATGCTAAAGAATCCAAGGCCAGGTGTAGTTTGCAGCAAGGTGTCTTGTTCTGAGGAGAAGTCGGAAAAGAATAGTAGAAATAAATATGAATTGAGTGTTCACTTGTACGAAGCACTGTTGTGTACCAAGCATTTTATGTGGAACATTTTATTTAATCCTCTCGACTCTTTTATTTTCAGTTCTATTGAATATAATTAACAAATAAAATTGTAAAATATTTAAAATGTATATCGCAATGATCTGATATATATAAGCATATATATTTGGATTAGAACATTTAAGTTCTCTTTCAGCAAATTTCCATTATGCAATACAGTGTTATCAACTGCAGTCACCATCTAAGTTAGACATTAGATCCTCAGACCTTATTCACCTTACAGCTGTAAGTTCATACCCTTTTACCAACCACTCTCTGTTTACCCCACTCCAGCCCCTGAGACTACTTTTATCCTCTCTGTTTCTAGGAGTCTGACTTTTTATCTTTTTTGGTTCCACATATGAGTGATACCATGCAGGACTTGTCTCGGTCTGGGTGGGCTCCTGCAACTTTCAACCTCACTGCCTTGGTGGGATCTCTGGCCTACTGAGGTCTCCCCTTCCCTGGGTCCCATAGCTGGGGTCTGGCACAGGGGGCCGGCACCCACATAAAGGGAAGGACAAGCCCTCAGAGGTGGTGGAAGGTGAATGGAACCACATTTCCCATGAAGAGATGGAGGCCTGCAGAAGAGGAAGGAAAGCTTTGTCCTTTTATGTGACTGGTTAGGGCAGAGCTGGGACCAACGCAGGAACCAACTAAACAGGAGGTAACCAGCCCCCTTCCGTAGATCTTCATGAACCAGCATCTTCTTGATTCACGCCTAAGAAGCTAGCAGAGCAGGGGCAGGAGGAGGAAAACTGACAGAGCCAGTGATAGAAAAAACTGGATTGGAACATTTAGCTTCCTTCAGGAGCAACTACAAACCGCACCTCTGCCTGCCAAGCCTTAATCGTCATCTCATGGCAGAGTCTCTTCTTAGTCACTGTCTGCCCCTCCAGAGGGGCTTGTAAGACAGTTACAAGAATTCAGCGATACTCTCTCCCTATTTACATCCTTCAGTTTTTATTTCTCAGGTTTCCTAGATTTTGCCTCATTAAACATCCAAGCCCAAAGCCAGCCGAAAAGTGTTTTCAGCATATGTTACTGTCTCTCTCTGCCTGATTCTATTATGTGGATCAAAGTCCCATTGCAGCTTTGGGATTTTGTGTCAGCTTCAGTACGATCAAAAGTGAAAAAGACTGGGCACTTGGAAGTGAACAGAAATAAGGAACTGCAAGTGAGTGGGGGTATTTCATAAGGGAGTCATAGATAGGAGGCATAGGCTGAATAGGGGCTCTTGCTAGAAAGAGGAGACCTACAGGGGATATAACCTGGTGATGACCACACCCCATTTCTGAGGGAAAAGCCAAGTCTGGTGGCAGAGTCACAATCCATCACAGCTGGATGATTGGCACAACATACAAAATGGAAGTTAAGGCATGCCTTCCAGATGGAGCCTTGTTTAAATTCTTAATCTAATCCTCTCAGTCTAGCCCTCATAGCACCACACGTGCACACACACATGCATACATGCACACACATGTACATACACTCTTCATGAAGAAGGAAGACTTGGAAGTTCTGAGTCAGAACTGGAATAAGAACAGACTTAAAGACACTGCTCCTTTCAAAGACTGTTCTCACCCTTCTGACGCAAGAACGTGGTTGAGACTGAGGGGGAGTGGGCAGAGCTAAGGGTTATGGAAGACCTGTGAGCATCCTGGGTGTCTTTCCTCAACATCACTGAGAAGTGCTCCCTCTTCTGCTGGTGTCCCACCACATTGGTCCTTTCTACATGTGTTTCTGAAAGGTTGAATTCCTGGAGAAGAGGGTTCTAATTTTCCCTTTTAGGTTTCACATACCACACCTTGACCTTGACCTTGACCTTTTATCGTTTTAGCAAAATGCATCCTCTGCAAAAAGAGATTGTAATTGAGGAGTAATCCAAGACTGCTATAGTAGTTAGGACAACCTCTGTATAAGCTGCTGAAACAGAGACCCTAATTAGACTAAAGTTAGTTCTCTGTTGTATGACAGTCTAGTGGTAAGTGGTCCAGGCCAGCAAGGGAAGCTTTGTTCTACATGGTCACTCAGCACTCAAGCTTCTTCCATCTTATTGCTCTGCTGTCCTCCAGAGAGTTATTCTCAACCACATGGTCAGAGCTGTGTAACCACTGTATCAGTATCCCTGCTCACAGGGAGCAGAGTGGAGCAGGAATGGAGGGCAATATATTTTCATGTAAGCAAGTGACGTAGAAGTTATATACTTTGGTTCTACTCATGTTCCACCAGTGAGAACTTAGTTACTTGGCCACACTTAATGGCTATGAGGCTGAGCAATGCAATTTCTAGCAATAAGAATGTTTGCCACCACACGAGTTAAAGTTTTTGTATAAAAATAGAAATGTAGGTTCTCCATTTAGAGCACTATACAATGAGAATTCATCCTTTGAATGATGACTCTGAGACCCTCCTAGATCCCTGTCTGTCTATCTGTCTCTCTATCATCTGTCTATCATCTATCTATCCATCCATCCATCCATTCCCCCTGCACCTATCTATCCATCAACCCATTTATCCATCCATCCATCTATGCTTCCATCCCTCTGCCCATCCACATATACATACATGCATACATCTATTCTCACTGAGAACATGGTAAAAAGTTTGGCAGGGAGATAAACTCAAGATGAAAACCTCAGGTAAACTGACCATTTATTTATTCATTCAACAAACATTTATCAGGTTCCTATTATGAGCCAGGTGCTGTGCTGGCACTGAGATATACAGATATGAAAAGCATGTTCCATGACTCTAAGCAACTTTGCCTGTGGTTTCTAAACCTGACAATCCACCTTTACTCCCAAAGAGAGACAGGTGACTTTGTTTTTAAACAGACCTCAGATGATGCTTCTTAGCCATCTATATTTAATTGAAGGGTACCCTGAGATTGCACGCTAATTAAAAACTATTATCATTTTCAGCTACTTATCTTCTTAATGACATGCAACAACAACACAGGCAGAAATAAATTGAGTGCTGATGTTAATATGATCACAACTGTCACCCCTAATCCTGAATTTTCAGTTTTGAGGCTCATCTAAACAGTGTTGTGGTGTTCATTTATGAGCTCTATAATAAGCCAACATTATAAATTAAACTTTAAAAAGTACTACTTTTGGTGATTTTGATTTCTTTTAACGAAACTACTGAAAAGATTGGAAGACTAGTGTAATCAAATTTCTCCAGATTCTTCCATTGTAGAGGCCCTGTGGCTCCCTGATTCTCTGTTACACCTTGTGGAGTTGGGCTACGATGTGAGACCACTTAGAGGCAAAATAGCATGAAACAACAGGGAGAGGTCCAAAAGATGGGCTCAGCATGGCAGTGTGTCAAGCGTCCCAGTTGAGACCCATTGGGCGGGGGAGTGAGTGAATCAGTTTTTCTTCCTGCATCTTTGGCACAGAAGCACATTGGGTAGGAGTCAGGAGTCTGACAGTTTTTGGAAAATTCAGGGCCAGGGATCCTCGTCTCCTGCAGCTGCCAGATTTACTATTGAAGGAAAATGATTTTCCTCTCAAATATGTGCTTGCAGCCCCACAGCTGCCTTGCACGTGGGCTGTAGTGATGTCTTGGGCAGCCCCCCACTCCTTCCAGGCACCCCCAGAGTGACTGCCAAGAGCATCTGGCCTAAAGCGGCCAACTAGATCTTTGTCAACAGATCATCACTCTCCAAAGCATCTAGAGCTGGAATGAGTTTGCTGCATTTCAGTCATTAATGTCTTTTCACAGTCTTTAACCTTTAAATTACAGAGAGATGTGACAGAATACCTAGCACAGACTCTGGTTTTATAGAATGGGCAGAGAGATGGCCAAGGTCACACAGCAAGTTACTAGTTGTGTCCAAATTTAAACCAGAGATTCCAACATCTTGTTGTCCCCTATCACTTGTTCTTTCTAACATGAGAATGATCTTGTTTAGCACGAACATGCATGTGGTTTAATGAGCAATAACAACTAACAATGACAGCCCCTATCGTAAAAGCTCTGTTAACCCTCTACATCATTTTAGTTGTGCCTATGTGAAGCTCCTGTCCTTGCCAACAGCCTCACAGAGTAGATGGGGCAGGAATGAGCTTTATGAACTCAGAGGAGGCAGGGTTGGACGTTGAGAGCATAAAAGTCTTAGCACCAGCACACATGTGGTCCGTGACGTATCTGTGATTTGAACCAGATCTCCTGGCCCATTCAGCATGCTCCCTACTCTTCTGCTTAGCTTCCCTATTGGCAAGGTGCCAACTCCTCAGGTCTTGGTTTACTATTTTACTAACAAAAGAGAGGGGGCAAAAAATAAAAACAAGAGCAAAAAATAAAACAAAATGAAAGTGACACCATCTCTAAGGCATCTACAACTGTAAAGCTGATAACCAATGTAGCAATCTCCCAGCGCAAGGTACATGGATGATTCCTGTCTGCCAGCTCATCACCAGGCAATGTATGGAGTCTCTCACCTAACCTTTGTGATGTGCTCACTGGTTTCTAGGTTCTGCTGGGCACTTGGGAAGCACAAAGGAAGGCCGCTAACCATCTAAAAAAGTAAAAAGAACTAGAAAAAGAGTTAGATTCTTTACCCACTGTACTAAGCACCTTACAAGCAATGTCTCATTTAATTGTTACAACTGCACGTTAAGGCATGCAAAATTTCCCACCCTTTACAAAATCTGAGGCTCAGGGAGGTTAAGTGATTCAAGAGGTCATACAACTAGCAGATAGCCAAAGTAGAATTTGGACTTAGGTTTGTCTGAGTTCGTGAACTTTCTAGACTTAGCACTGGGTCTGGTATGTGTAGATGCTCAATAAATGTGTTGAGTACATGAATGGATAGAATGAAATTAGACCAGGCAGGGAAGCAGAATGTGAACTGGTGGTTCATGGTGCAGTGGATGGAAATTATGGTCATCATTAAGATGATGACTGTGGAAAAAGATACCATGGTCCTAGAAAGGATATAGAGGTGACTTACCACAGCCACCAAGAGGATGTCCATCCTTCCTGGCCAGGGAGGTTAGGACTAGGGAAGGCAGTTGTATTTCTCTGCTCCAGGCCTGTCCTTTATGCTTACTGAGCAAGGAGCCCATATTCATGTATGTAGTCATCACCCAAAAGTGGGGGCAGCTGCCAGCCTTTAGTCTAGCCCTCAACCTCCCCTTACCTGAGAAAGAGATGTCACAGTTGGCCCAGTGGAGCCATGCCTAGGAACCCCCTACTTGTACCACCCTGCTCTCCCTATGCATGCATTTCTTTCCAGAGCTGATGTAAGAATTGGCAACCTGAGAAGAGGAACCCAAGTGGCCCTGGTGCACCTTCTAAGCAGTTTTATGCTCGGGGCTGGGCGCCGACAGCCTGCTTAGCTAAGACACATCTCCAAACCACGGCTTCAGCAGCCGTTGTGGTGTGAACTGTCTCTGAGCCTCCTCTTGGGGCAGCCATGGCCTGACACTGTGGTTCCTAAGTGGCTGACAGATTCTTCTGTGCACTCCAGAGAGTCACAGGAGAATTATAACTGTCTGCCCTATCCATTACCCACTCCAGCTGCCTCTGCCCTTGGAGAATGCCTTTCCAGTGTGTAAGGATGTCATCATCATAGCCACATTAAAAAATTTTGTGACATTTTCAAAACTGGAGCGTAACTAATGTGTATGCATGTATGAAAGTGTGTGTGTGTGTCTGTGTGTGTGTTTGCGTGTGTGTGTGTGCGCACATGCACATGTGTGTGTGGAGAAAGGGTTGAAACAACACATGAAATCTCCTTAGGGTCCACTTCTTGGACCTGGCCATAATAAACTTTTTTCTCTCATAATTCCCTGTCCCCAATGCCCCAGGATAAAAGGAATCCATGGTCCAAGAGGGACCACAGGAAAAGACACATCTGGAGACCAGCCTTGCAGGCACAGCTGGGCTAGGCTGGCAGCAGTGGGCCCAACCTCCCCTCCTGTCCCTGCATATACCAGAATGCCACCCATCTTGCCCTCGTGTCCTCTCCCGAGCCCACCCCTCCCACACTAAATGTGCATCAGAAGCTTCCATGTGTCAAAAGCCCTCTCTCACTCAGGAACTTCATTAGACATGACAGGTCTAGCTGAGCCTCGTGCAGTCACTGCACACAAGCTCTGGTTATACACTGTCTCCAGGGAGGCCTGTGGGAATCCATGTGTGTCCCTGCTGGTCTCACTGCAGGATGGTGGGATCTCCCTGTGAGTCTGGCGGGACTGTCAACAAGAGCTCTGAAGCTGGAGGGAGATTTCCGTTTGAAGAGAGCAGGGCACATCCCCACATTTGGGTGACACCCTTCTTCTAACTATGCATATCACCATGTCATTGGAGATGTAATTCCTGAGGAAGGGCCTACACCCTCTCAGACTTACAGTCTCTTGGGAGGAGTGGGTGGTAATGCAGATTTTCACTGATTTTGGAGCAGTTTTCTTTCCCAGATGTCTCGGGGCAGGCTAAGAATGCTTTCCCTGGGTCTTCTCTGCCATCCCATGAATCCTGTTGTTCCTACAGCTATGCACAGCACTCAGCTTGAGTCAGGGGTCTGTCTCTACTCCCAGCTGAGATGTGGGATCTGCTTCTATCTCCTCCAACCTGTGCCCAGGGAAGGTAATAGCTGGAAAGAAATCATGGATCCTGTTCCCTTGACTATTTTCTAAGTTTCATGGAAAAACTGTGGTTATGATTCAACCCCCAGACAATGACCAAATCAGAATATTACTTCATTAAAGAGAAATAAATAAAGTCTGGATTGTATTATTTTAATTCGAGTTCTCCCTTATTAATTGGTTTCTACCATCTATCAGTCATTATTCATATTAGGAGCACCCTCTGTTATGGTAGATGGCTGCTATTAAAAATATACAACCACTCATTATACATTATAAATTAAAATACTGACTTTTATGTATTTCACATGTCCATTATTGAAGGAGTCATACAAGTCATATATTGGAATGTCACATTTAATTAATTGGCCTTACTTTATTAATTTTGTTTACATTCAACCCAATTATTATTTAGTCATACTTCAGGAGTCAAAAAGTTGAAAGAACATAAACATTTATTATACTGTTCATTTCTTTGTTGTCAAACAATAAACATCTTTTCTTTAAAAAATGTAATAATTTTTTTCTTCTTTGTTGTTTCAGATGGGATATAAGTCAGTCATGGTCAAATTGAGTAATTTGACAAGAGTTTGATAATGGGACTCATTAGGGTGGTCAAGGACAGTACAGCACCCAAGAGCTAGCTGCTACAGGGAGACTTCACCCAACTCAAGCGGGGAGTGCACTGCTACCAGTTTTGTAGAGAGAACTGCGTGGGGAGGACAGCCCAAGGCCCTTCGTCAGAATGAAGTCAGGCAGTACCTCTCCACAGGGAGGGAGCCTGGTTATAAGCACCCTATCCTCAGACTCCATCCTGTCTCAGACTTCCCCTGATCCTCCAGTTTGCCAGAACTGGGAGCTGCTTGATGAGCCCACACAGGTCAACTTTGATAGGACAGAGGGCAGAGCAGAGAAGCAAGAGAGAGGGTCTGCAGGGGCAAACAGAAGAGGTGTTCTTTTTCTTTGTCTCTGTAACATCTTCTGCTTCTCTTTCAGAGCTTCCCATATTTAGTTTTATATGCCATCTCCAAATTAGCCATCATGAACATTTTTTGTTCTTATGAAGCTAAAGAAAGAATTCATCTTTTTGTTAGGAAACCCTTAAAGCTGAATCTCTGACAAATATTATTTTCAAAATGTTCAGCTATAGCTATTCATAATTTCTGTTAAAACAAATACCCAAAGCTTGACACAAGTTCCAACCTGCTTTCATAACTCTTACACCACAGGCTGCCTCTCAAGGTCTCAATATTCTTCTAGTTTTTATTAGTTAGATTCTAAGCTCTTCAAATGTATTATTTGACCCCTAATAATGCTTTATTTGAAGAATGGTGACAAATATAAAATTTATGTAAGAGAAATTTAAAGTGGTTTACATTCTCCACTGCATCTTTCAAAGATAACTGAGCTCAGTGCCTTAGACTATACCAAATTAAAACATCTAGAAATCTGTCTAAAATTTTTTTTGAAATCTCAGACATTCTTCCTAGCATTATACTGGTACTCTACAAAACCCAATGAGATTTCCATGAGAATATTTATCAGTGAAAACATTATTTTTCTCAAGCATTGATGATAAACTTAGATATATCTTAAATGTTACTATTTCTAGTTCCACAAGATAAAATCTATTAAACTATCTTCAAATTCTTAAATTTCACATGTAAGTAAATGATTTACATTTCAATGTGAAACAGTAGAAGCTTTATCAATAATGGTTGACTTTTGACTGCCTTGATGTATAAAAGTTTTCCAAAAAGTTGTTTTTATGTTTAAGTGGATAAATGTTTTATAATAAGCAGGACAATCAATCTAGACTATAATAATATGCACATATTAAAATTATTATTTTTGAAGTTTATTAAATATTTTATATTTAAAAACACTCAGTTATCGTTACGAAGTCTAGTAGTACTTTCTTGATAAACTTTTTCCAGAAATTTTGATGATTTCAAATGCTATTTTATATAAAACTGGCTCATGATAACCTTTTATTCACTGATGATTACAACTTCTTTGGACCATGAGCTTTACTGGCACGGAATCACCATTCCGATAACATATTTAAGTGTTTAGCTCTTTCAACTTTTAATGTTACAATTTTGAGCACTATTTCATCCCACATTTCCATCATTGGCAAAATAAGACATTAATGTTGTTTTTGTTGAAATAATAAAGGTGAAAATTGTTTTTCAATTCAGAAATATGAATTATTTGGATAATGTACCAGTATTTTTAAAGTATCACAAGATATGTTGTTTGGGTTGATTATATGGTGTTGGGAGATGTTCCAGGCTACAGTTGATGATTAATACCATATCTTCTTTGTTTTCCTGCAGAGTCAGAAGATTAACATTTCTGATATTTTTAAAGAAACATTAAGAAACTTATCTCAACTTTGATGTTTCCTCATTCTGAGTGTTCAGGGTTTTGTTTGTTTTTAAGTGAGCAGGTTATCATTAGTGGAACCAGCAAAGTGGTTAAGACTGATTCTAAGAAAATTGGAATGAGCAAACCACATTGACTAAAAGTAAGAAGGTTTGAATATCATTGCTAATTTAGATATACAACTGGTTCTAGCCCACAGAACAATAACTAACACTATAACTTTTAGAGTTATCTTTTCTACTGGGGAAAAAATAATTGTAACTCCTTTGAACAAAATTCATTTACATTGCTATTAGAAGGAGTCATTTACATCATTCTCAGTTTTCTACAAGTTAATAACTATCTTTATGGATCTATAAAATATTCTAAATCACTAGTAAGTAGACTGATCCCTATTGGCTTGTTCTATATCTTTTTTCTGTAATAAAACTTAGCTGTGATTATAAGCTGCTATTAGGTTTTGGAGTTCTAGCAAATCAGCAAACCTGAAGATGGTAGTGAGACCCCTGAAAACTCTTTTTAAAGAACCTGAGCTCTTCCAAAACTAAGAAAGTTTGTAGTTCACTATGTTAACTTCCAGTTATAAAATCAATAAGTCATGGGGATATAATGTACAGCACAGGGAATATAGTCAATATATTGTAATAACTTTGTATGGTGACAGATGGTTACCAGACTTATCGTGGTGATCACATCATAAGGCATATACATATCGATTCACTATGTTGTACACCTGAAACTAATATAATTTTGTATGTCAACTATACTTTGATAAAATAATAATAACCAAAAGCATGAAAGAATTAGCACAAAGCACAGAAAATAAATGTGAAGTATGGAATCTTTATTATCTAAGTAAAGAAAAATTTGTTACCTCCAGTCATTAAGGGCAGTCTGAGTAATTTATCATTTAGTAAAGAGAAAGCAAAATTATGACTTTTTCATTAATATAATATTTTGCATAAATGCTTAACAAGTTTCTCTTTTTAAAATAATCTTATGAATAAACCCATAAGCCCTTACCCAGCTTTGGCAGGATTTTACATTTTACATTTCATTTCCTTTTTGGAGACTCATTATTTGTAAGTATTATAATTTAAGACAAATAAAATTCTCTTTTCACAGCACCCATATTCATAGAGGTTTTATCCCTCATCATCCTCTTTCACATTCTGTAACAATCAAATTCTATTTTAGGACAAAATTACTTTTTCCCCTTAATTAGCAAAACACCACCCACTATTTTGCAAAAACAGAGGTACTTTTCTGTCACTGTTACTCCTGGTGTACTCTCAATCATCCATGTTAATTATAACTTTTTCCAAAATAGGTCAGTTCTGTTCTATGATGAGATATGGAAGGTTTTTTTGTTTTGTTTTATTTGCCTATTTGTGTGAATTTGTGACCCTGGTTTACCTATAATAGATTATTGTGATTGTTAGGTAGTCCTTATAAAGATAAAAGAAACAAGTTATATTTTAAAGTTGAGTTTGTTTGATTAAGAAAATCTAGATAAATCCCATACATGCTTTAATGAAGGTTTGTATAAGATGTTTATATCCTGTGCATGCAGACATGCCTGGACATGCTTGAGAGCTATCAAAGCAGCTGGAGAATGCTGTATTTGCATTAGAGGACGAGGGAGGAATTCTGGAAGGAATTCTCCAGACACAATATGTTTGGAATCAGTGTTCTATCTCAACACACCTGAAGTAATATGGCTCAGTATAACAGTGATCCCAGAGGTGAGGTAGGTGGACACCCCTACAAATTAGTTAGGACTTCTCTTAGCTAAAAGTAACAGAAATCATAACTAAACAGTGGTTAACATGAACTAAGGAGAATTTTTTTCCCAGAAGAGACAATATCTAGTATTAATTAGTTCAGGGGTTTAAGGACTCCAAGGGTGAGGTCTCTGCATTTCCTTGGCCTTTCCCTCGTGGTCACAATATGGCTGCTGAACTTCCAGCCACTAAGTCCAAATTCTAGCCAGAAAGTAGAAAAGAAAAGTAAAGAGCAAAGAAGAGAAGCAGAATATTTTTTCTAAATCCCCAGTAGACTTTTGTTATCATTCAGAATGATCACATTTGGACATTTTAGCAGAGCATATGGCTGCCCTGTTAAAATCAGGACTCTATTAAAGGAAGATGGTATGAAGGATATTGGATATGTATATCTGTCAGAAAAACAGCACCCAATTTGTGCAGTTCAAGCAGAAAGGGAGTTCTTATAGGAAATTGAGTGCTCGAAAGATGAAAGAGCTAAAGAAGGAAAGTAAAGGGAAGGCAGGTGATAGCTTTAAGGTTCACTGCTAGATTTCAGGACATCAGGAAGTTACACCCACAGTAACCACTATTAATTCTGGAGCTACTCCCTAATAGAACTACCTGTAGCACTGAGGCAGGCAATTTACAGGGGAAAATCCAGAGGTGACTACCAAAACCAATGTGTTCGCCCACCACTGCTGGAGGAAAAATATGGCCTGTTTTTTTCTTCTGCCTTATACTTCTCACATGAGTGCCTCTCATTGGAGTCTAAACCGCAAGCCTGCTGGCAATAGATTCTAGGATATGCAGTTCCCATGTTTGCAGCCCTTGCATTACAGAGGTGATGGGGGCATGAATGATGGTGAGTTCCAAGGGTTAATCTGGCACAGTAGACAGAAGTGATTACTACACCTATGCAGAGTAGAGACATCAGACTCTCTCTCTGTGTGAGAGAGGGTTGGAAATCCCCCAAGTGCTACCACTGCTAGGCAACCTTAAAGAATCACTTCTCTAAGTGACAAGAGGTACAGTGCGTATGCTTGGTGCAACAACAGTGGGTTATCTCCACGGGGGCAAGACAATTCTGAAATAATTTGAATACGTGGTACTCAGATCACCCTCTCCTACTTCATATTCCTTTACGCAAAGCCCTCCAACACAAGTTACCTGGACCTATGTCAGAGTCCCAAAGAAAAAATGTTAGGAGAGAAAAAGGGTTGTGTCATGGAACCAAGGCTTATCACCTTGGGGCTACCAGGGGGGAAGGACAGTTTGCTCATTTTAGGCCATCAGCACTCAGAAGAGAGACAAAGTTGAGAGAGTGTTGGAAGCTGTAGCAATCTGGGCACTACTGACCAGTGTCAGGAGGAGAAGAGGCCTTAGTGAAAGAGCCACTGAGTCACCACAGTCTCCATCTAGAGCAATGGCCTTGGAGCCAGAGACCTACATGACCAAGGCTCAAGAAGATGTCACAGAGTGGTCAGGAGGACTAGGATTGAGGAGCTGGTGGAAGGACCTGGGCAAGGTCGTCACAGTTTCTAGCTATAGAAATACTGTTTTATTACAATTACTGTGACCTTACTAGCCCCCTCCCCAAAGATAAGAGTCAGATCTTACCATCCAAGAACCCGACCATCTGAAATGTATTATAAGAACAGTGATGAGCTGCTCCTGGCAGAAAACTAGATCCTGTATATGGGAGGAGTATGAGTGGTGAGGGGTGAATTCTGCCTCTGTCCTCCTGACGTGGCCTGCGAGCAGCTGAGCTTCACTATTGCTTTCTATGTTTTGAAAACATGAACATATTTAAAGGGGATTTGAGAAATACTTAGTTGGTGGTTGCAGAAATTTCCGCAAAAGGGCTCCAAGGAGCCAAAAGCATCACGGGCCTCGGTCCTTTCCCTCAGATCATTGGAATGGTCGCTACACAAGCTACAGTTGACCTCAGCGGCAGGAGAGGTTTGCAGAGCATAAGTAGCTCTTTTTAGGTAATATGGAGTAAGTAAGATCAGTGGCTTTGGAGCCAAACCTTAAAGTGGATGTGAACTCGTCAGAGGAGCCAAAGTGGAAGTTTTTAGAACAAGGGTGATGTCACAACTGCCTGGAATTCACCTCAGTTACATGGTCATCTGGTCACAATTTTGAGTTGTGGCTGGAGTACAGCCTCGGCTTCCGCTTAGTGAGCCAGAGAGCGGGAGGGAGGAAACAAGAAAGCAAAGGAGGGGTAGGAAGTGACACACAGGAGTTTGGGATTGGTGTCCTGGCTCCCATCCCTGGAGCTGGCTGTTGAGGGCTTTAAAGGGGTGACAGCTGTCCTGTGGAGTGAAAAGTTCAGGCCCACAGAGAATCCTAAGGCTGTGGGTCAGGGGTCTCTGACTTCCAGCCAAGGAGCTTCTGACGGTCATCTCCCCAGGGCAGACAGAGCTGGCAGTCGCCACCAAGAAGGTTGCCATAGAGTGTGTGAGCAAAGGGCCTACCTTTGTTGATGGCTCCCCTTTCCCTTCTGGGGAACTGGGGGTTGTCAGGACCTCATATGACTCTTCCTGGAAAGGCACAGGGACCTGAAATGGGTCCAGGTCTGCTGGCTTGGATTGCCTCTCCCAAGTCAAGATATTGGCTGATACATAGCTGAGCTGAAGCGTAAAAAAAAAAAAAAAATAGGTGCCTCTTAGATACAAGGGTGGGTGAGAGCGGGCCCCAGTTGTCAGAAGGAGCCAGCGTTTGTGGGGGACCTAACACCTGGCACTCTTCACTGAGCCCCTCAGCTGAAGTAGCATTTGGAGTCAGCTTAAGAAAACTTAAATCATCCAGGGTTGACCTTCTGCAAACCACAGGTTGACCCAGAGACCACAGGGACAAGTTGGGTCAGAGAATGTGCACAGACTTTAAAAAACAGCCTGTCACAGAGGGGACTGCACGAGAGGAGTCAGTCTGGGACAGGCGTGGGGCGTAAATCGCAGCTGAGGATGCCAGGAGCTCCTGGGTAGTGGAAGACAGAGAGCGAATAATGGGACCCAGCTGAATATGCTACTGCAGGCAGAGGGAGGGGTGGGGGAAGCTACCAGAAAACCTCACCGTTCCTGTGAAAATAAATAACTATCTCTGACAGCTGGATGCACCACAATTGGTCTTTCCAGTCAACAAATATGAAGCACCTACTGTGTGCACGACCTGGTCTAGATGTTAGAGAAACAATAATGAGCAAAACAGATGAAGTCCAAGAAAAAGCGACATGGTGTCCCGCGGGTGAAAGGAAGCAGACTCTTTCTAACCCATCTGTCAAGGCCGACGCATAACCATTCTGTGTCATTCTGTGCCCTGTCATGTACCACTCACGAGCACTCTCTGATTTGACTGTCATACCCTACCCCTGAGGTGGATTTGTTGTCCTCATTTTGGGGATGAGAAATAACAGGTTTTGGGAAAGAGAAGTTAGAATAATATGCCCAAATTTACACAGCTAGTCACTGGAGGGGCTGGCAGGCCTGTGCTTGACCTTAGTTTAACGAATTGATCTCCAGCTTCCGGTCTCACTATGGATAGGGAGGTAAACAACAGGCTTACTCAGCCCCTCTTCTGCCCTCATGCCTCCGTTCTAGAACTCTCTGTTACATCTTTACAATAATTGATTAAGCATTTAAGACATCCAACTTCATTTCAGTCTTTTTTAGGAGTTACAAATAATAATCATAGTAACATTGAGATGTACTCTCGAAACTTAAGGAGCTTTCACTCTCTTGGCAAGTCTGATTGCACACTTGTGAATTAATCCGAGGCTGGTTACAAAGCAACCAACCCCACAGATGAAAAATAAAAAGCACATGTGCTAAGAGACACCAAATGATAGAGTATCAGGGTAGAGTTGGGCAATCAGAAAAGGCTTCCTGGAGGAGGTGGGCTTTAAAGGGACTTTTAGAAAATGCAATATACCCAATTATTGGAGCTGTAAGAAGCCTGCATTCTGAGAAGTTGTGAACTAGTCACAAAAGAAGGAAAGATCTGGGGAGCAGAGGAATGGGGAGGAGTTGAGTAGGGAAGGAATTTGTTTTGTTTTACTTCGAGTAGATGGTCTACAGAAGAGAATAACCAGGCTTGGAGAGACTGCAGTTGCTTTTGGAGAACTGTGAGTCTTGGGGAAACCTGGAGAGCGCCCTCTGATGGTTAGTTAAAGACCCACCGCTGATGGGTTCATGCCATTGTCTCCAGCCAATCCACATTAAATGCTAGCTCGCTCTTTCATCAGACCTCAATGGACTCAGCCCCACAGCCCTAAGAGTGAAGTGGTTCAGAACTGTGTTCAGTGATGTATCTGACAGGAGAGAATTTGCGCCTCATCTACACAAGCTTGCAAAACCTTGTGGAGAAATTATTTTAAATGACTGTGGGCACCTGTTTTTCGCATAGGTTCGGATGTCATCCTTTTACCCAGAGACATGCTGGCAAATGTTCCTGGCTCTCCAGGGAAAGACACTCTGATTTATAGTAGTCGCAGATTTCTGCAGTGTAAATACTCCCAACTACAGCTTATTTCAAGCCAATGATGTGAAGCCACTGAAAGCAGAGTTGGAACGAGACTGACACATCCCATTAAGTGGAATCAAATGCTTCTATTACTTAGGATTGCCTTCTTGATAATGCCTGGTTTGCATTGTTGGGCCTCTCTGGGTAGTCTGGGACTAGAGTTGGATGGAGCCTTCACCTCTGAGTAGAGGATGGAAGGAGGAGAATCAATGGGCACAAGGCAGCTCCACTGGCTCAGAGGAGGCTACAGGCATCTGTCTTTCCCTTTCTCTCTGAGACAAGTGAGTCATGTAGGATGAGGACCAGGGGTGCTTGGCCCAACAAGGAATGAACAAGAGAGAAGAGAAAAAGAGGAGCAGGGATCTTGGCACCGGCTCCTGGTGTGTGAGCTCCTGTCTCTTGCCGGGTTGATATGGCATCTGGCTCCAGTTTGGAAGTGGAGACACGGCCTGGCACATGGGGATGGAGGGGACAGTGAAGCTCCAGTGGGAAAAAGCCAAGGGTGACTGGAACTCCTGACAGACATAGGAACAGTGTGTGAGCCTAGACACCCTGAAATAGTCCAGAGAGAACTGGGGATGTTCCCTTAGTCCTCTGTGGCTGGGGCCGTGTACCCTCTTCTGATTCCTGTCGTATCCCTTCTCACACTGTGTTCTAGGGTTTACTTGTCCATCTCCACTGCTAAATTGTGAGTTGGCCCCTTGGGAGCAGAGGCATGCTCACATTTACTGCATGATTGAAGGAACACTATTTTGTCTTTATTATTAGGGGACTATTACACCTCTAGACTGGTGTGACTTGTGATGGTAACCCTGGCACCTATTCGGCTTGCATTATATTTCAGGAATAGTACAATGTAGATTCCCAGTGTTTGCGTATGTGTAAGTGCATATGTGTACATATTTGCATGTGTGATGTGTGTATATGTGTGCAAAAGTGTGTGTTTTCATGTTCGTGTGTACATGTGTACATATGTACATGTACATGTGTATGTAGGGTAGGGAATGATGCTGTAATCAGTTACCACCTCTTCTCTATCTTTGTCTTTTAAGATTTTTTTTTTAGCCCATACATGGAAATGCAGCTGTAAGTTAACAAATACTATCAAGAAAACTAAAAACTAAAAAAAAAATGCTTGCCACTGAGTTCATGAAAACACGCTGTTACTTTCCGTTTTGCTGTGGTGAAGTCATCTGCGTTAACCTATGTGTTCGAGAGACAGTATATTTCTGCCATGCCACATGTATTATTTGAGTTGGAAATACCAATTTATTTGAGTAACATCACACTGACAAAAAGGAACCACATATTTGTGGCACATGATATCACCAATCTGGACTGTGACACTCAGCAGGGCAGACTTGGGGGCCAGCTATGAGGATGGTGGGGCTTATTTTGATTGGAAGTCAAAGAAATTCAAATCATGAAAAAAAATTCTACCTATTCTTTCAAGGAGCTGGATTCTGTCAACTTCACGAATAATCTTGGAGGCGAACATCCCCAAGAGTGTCCATATAGAGATCTAGACCAGTGGACACTTTGAATTCGGCCCCTTGAGACTCTAGGCTGAGCCATACATACCATGCCAGACTTCTAACCTATAGAATTGGAGATAATAAATGTAAAAGTTTGTGGTGATTTGTTATAGAAAAAGTGAGAGCTGATAAATCCTCCCATCTGGGTTTGCAGGACACTGGATGGCAGCCTATGGCTGGTTTCTTATTCTTTCCCCCTAGGAAGAAAAATACTACCTACTCTTCATTCTATGCTTCTTGGTCCTTGGCCTGGCAACCAAGAAACTGATTCCTGCTAGTCTGCAAATGGCAGTGACAAGGATGTCTCCCGGCTGGGGCTTTGGAGTGGATTGAACAGGAGACATCCAGGCATTCACAGGAGTCAGGGGTGATGGTGTAAGCCAAGCCTAAAGAGCTGACTCCTTTCCTAATTTTACAACTGACGTCACTTCTAAGGGATCCAGGCACAGGAAATCGCCTGCAGGCTGAATGAGAAGCACTTTAGGACTGAATCCGCCAGGGTCTTATGGGATTTGAAGCCAAAGCTCCAAGGCGCCTAGGACTGGGACAGACCACAAAACCAGCATCCCTACTGGATCCAGCCAGGGCCTACCTGCCAGTAAATGCCTCCTTTTATTAAGTGGTCATTGCTTTTGTTTCCTGGAAGTTGTCTCATCAAAGCCTCTAAGAGCATCCTCTCCTCTGGGGAGACCACCAACTTAAAAGACAGAGTTCTCTGTGACCCATGCTGGCTCTCTGTCCTGCCTCTGCAGACTCATCAGAACAGCCATTCACTTTTCATCCAAGGGATCCATAAAATCACACAGTGGGACAAAGCTGAAGAGAGCTTTGTTTGAATGTTTGGCTCCAACATTCTAGGATGTGGTTCTCCTCTAGAAAGTACCCTCCAAAGTAACATCCACCCTTAAATACAGTTTTTCAACCAGTTACTCTCCTACTTAATTGTATCTGCACATGGGCAGAGTTCTCCATCTTGTCCAGAAACACATTTTCTACTGTCTTTTAATGATGTGCTCACCCTGGGACCCAGTCGAAGAAGGCAACATGGATATACCAACATATTTGTCGCTAGTGGATCAGGCACCTCTTCAGGATGTCCTCACCAGAGACAAAGTGTGATGCAGTGGTTAGGGCCCTGGAGCTAAGCCGCCTGGGTATGAATCTGATGCATGATTCACATTTTATGAAAAGAAAGAAAGAAAGAAAGAAAGAAAGAAAGAAAGAAAGGAAGGAAGGAAGGAAGGAAGGAAGGAAGGAAGGAAGGAAGGAAGGAAGGAAGGAAGGAAGGAAGGAAGGAAGGAAGGAAGGATAAATGAACCAACAAACATAATAAAAGACAAATGCTTTGGAATCTTTCAATGGAAAGCCTGCATCTTACTGTCATTCTTCTTGAGAGATTGAATTTGGTGGTGAAGAATGGCTTTGATTTGTTGGATTTTTTTTTCTAGAGGTACCCGAATGCAGGCTATTTTAAAAATATCATCCTTTGGGTTATTTAGCATCCAGCAGGTCCCTCACTGCAGAGCCTAGCTCTTTGGCTTGGGTCTCTGTCTTTGTGGGCCTAGCTTTGGAAAGAGAGGTACTCAGGGGTTCAGCCAGGAGAAAATGGCCTGTCTGCCTGGGCCTGGGACAATAGCCCATTGTCAAACCTTGTGGTGGAGAAGTGAAGTAATTGATCTGTGTGAGACCTTTGCCCTTGGAGGGGCTGACTCCACCCTGGGTAATTTCCTTGGAGCAGAACATTTGGAAGCCAGGAGATGTGGGTGACTAATGGCTCGGATGTGAAGGATGGAAAGGAGATTTGCATACAGGTAGGGTGTGCCTCTGTGGGTTGGATTAAGGCAGTTAAGAAGTCTAATAATAGGCTTTCCAACAGGTAAACTTCTAAGGCGGGTTCAATCTACCCAGATTTTTGGTATCTGGGATTTATTCATCTTCCCAGTGCCCCAGGTGGGTTTCCATAAAGGTGCTTTCCTTTGGGGAATTCATATGCTGGGTTTACTGTCATCTGAGGGCAAGGATCACTGCTGTGTTTTGAGGATCTCAGCAAAGCTCATGACAGAGGCATGGCCCTGACCTCACTGAAATCATAGCATTATTCTGAGCAGAGCTGTTGGGCTAGGACTCTGTCCCCAATCTTCTTTCTTCACCTTGCCTTGTCTGCTTGCCCTTTAGAGCTCAGCTCTTGCAGTTGCTGGAAAAACTGTCAAAATGCATGGAAACATAAGGATCGCCATAAAGGCCTTCACAGGTTTTGTTAGGATGTCTGGAGCAAACATGATCTTCCTCCCAGTTTCTTCCTCTCAGAAAAACTAACCATCCTCCATTGAGACCTTCCTCTGCCCACCCCAGCATTTGTTAATTTGAAAATGTCCCTCTTCTCTGTTTCTCCTGCAACCATAGTCCACGCCATAACCGTTACTCTCCCCTAAAAGCCTCATGGAGGACTCTCTGCTTCCACACTTGCTCGTATAATCCATTCTCCACACTGTAGCCAGGAGATATTTTTTAAATGCAAATCTGACTGTGTTGTTCCTCTTTTAAAAAAATTCTCCAATGACTTCGCATTGCTTCAAGAATAAAAATCCAAATCTTTAACCCATCCAGTAAGGCCCTACATGGTTTGGCCCTTGCTCTAAGCCCTCCTTTGATAAAAATCTCATTATATTCTTTCTTTTTTCTTCATTGTACAAATCTGAGTTTTCAATTATGTAATGGTGGAGTGATTTGAGTAAAGAGTAAATAGAGCACTTTGGCCATGCAGGTTGTGCACATGCACAGTTCTGGGGCAAGAGACTCATTTACATAGATCAGGATGTGACTGGAATTGTGCAGCGCCCAACCTGTACAACAATACCCAGCAGCCCACTGTGTTTTCAGCTCCTGTCGGAGTATGTGGCATTTGATAAGAGTTCAGTAAATATTGCTTAAATGAACATACATTGATTCACTTTAACTGAGAAGATAATGTGAGCATCCTAAAAATCTTAGTGAACCCTAAATATAATCAAAATATCCTAGACTATTAGAGATATAATAAACATTCTCCAAATACAAATATTTTTGGGGCATTTGATTATAATAACAATAACATTTACCTGTAATCTTTTAGTCCTTGATACAGTCCTATGTTGATTGTATGCATTACTGGACTCAGTCCACACAAGCACCCATGAAATGACCCCAATTATTATTTCCTTATTACAAATGAGAAAATCATTCCTCAGTGGGGCAAGACCATGCAGCTCCTAGGTGGCAGCACGAAGATCGGAACCAGGCTCCAAAGTCCATTTTATCCCCTGAGCCCGACACCAATGTCCAGGTTCAACACTGTTCCTTTATTTCTTCCTAAAATCTTGCTTGATGCTTTTGAAGCAAACAAGGTTTTCAGACCAGTGTCTACCAATTCTGAGTGTGTCTCCTAGAACGAATTCTCCCAGGATGCCCTGGGGTAGCAGATAAGAGAATCGACTGCATCTCCATGCATCCTGGCAAAGGGATGGATGAGAGGCTCAGAGGGTCACCTGAGGTCTTCGTATTTGCCTCTGGATCAGATACAACACAAAGAGCTTCTTCCTCCCGGCAGGGGATAGTGGTGGATGGGCAGGGAATAGGGAGAGCCTGCTCCTGAACTCAAAAGAGTTTAAAACCTCTCATATTGTAATCATTGCTACCACCTACCAGGTGCCCATGGTATCTAAGCATCACACAAACTCTTCTGCTTATATTACTTCTCTGGAAGGCAGGTAGAATGATGCCCATTTTACAGCTGGTAAAAGTAAGGGTCATTGAAATTAAGTAACTAATTAAAGATTTCTTAACCTGAAAGCAGCTGACCAAATTTTTTGAGCACCAATGAATTAGGTCTAAATTGGGTCTGTCAGGACCTAAAGCCCATGGTCTTACAAGGATGCCCTGTGGCTCAGATTGTATCTAAGACCAAAGACCAGCTCTCTGGGGAGGCAGACAAAGTGATGTCCTTATACATTCTCCAGTCATCTCCCACAGTGGGGCAGCCATGCTCATTGGAGAGAATTAATCCTTTTCCCAGTTTCATGAGCCAATCAGCACAGTCTCATCCTCTTCGCCACAGTGACTTGTTCAGAGATGGGAAGGAACCCAGGCCTAAGCCAATGGGTGCTTGACCTTCTCCAGGCCACAGTGATTTACTCAGGCTGGCCCAATCAGAGATAAGTGTAGGACTCATGTCAACTATTTGCGGAGGGGTCTGGTGAAGAGCTCTCTCTTTTGCTCTCCATGGTGTGGTGCGTAGATGTGAGGCCTGGGACTATTGCAGCTGTTTTGCCACCATCTGGGAAATTAGGCTGCTACAAAGCCAAGCCACCTAAAAGGGCAAAGCAGAGAAATGGAGACATGGTCCTGATCGAACCACTCCTGAAGAATTGAGCCACTCCTGGTTGTTCAGTGACATTTCCTACTGTTTTATTTCTTTATGTTCAAGTCATTTTTGAGCTGTGTTTTCTATTAATCGCAGTAGAAATGGTCATACCCAGAATCTCCAAAAAGCTGGCCTGGGTTTGTTGCTTCTACCAGAAGATTGCAGATGGAGTGAAAAAGTGGCTGTATGGAGGGTCCGAGGTGCAGGGAAGCAAGGGAGCAGGGTGTGAACAGTGGAAGGAGGGGAAGGGTGAGGGATGAGGGAGCTGAGGGTGAGGAGGTTGAGAGGGTAAGGGGTTTGAGTAACAGGTGGGAGACATTAGCGGACTAAGGGAAGTTAGAGGGATGCGGCAGTTTGGGAGAGAAGGAGGACAGAGAGTGGAGGTAGCAATGAGGAACGTGAGGGGTGAGAGAGTAAGGGAGTGCAGGAGGTGAAGATGATGAAGGAGGTGAGGGGGCAAAGGAGCGGAGAGGGTTAGGAAATGAAGCAGGGGAGGAAGTAAGGGGGAGCGAGGGCTGGTGAGGTGGCCACCCAAGGGCTGCCCCAGGCCGACCAGCTGCCAGAAGCACCCCTCAGGCTGTTGGCCAACCCCACAACTCCTGGGCAGGGGGAGGCCACATATTTGGAGATCTGTGGGAGGAACCAAGAGTGAGCACCCTGAGCCTGTTGATGTACATTTTTGCCTTCAGTTTTTTGTCACTTGGAGGAAGTAAGCACTGGGTTTTCAAGATCCTTGTTCCTGAGAACTAAACATAAGAATTCAAGGAGAGGGAAAATTTGGAAATTAAAATGGTCCCACACCTCTTGCCTTGGCCTTTAGTCCAGAGAGCAGCAGGAAGAGCTTGGGAGGGACTCCAGAGGAGGGAACATGCCCCACTTACGTAGACTCCATTTATGAAAGTCTTGAATTGCAAAAAGAGCTTAGGGGCTGGCATGACTACAAAAAGCTTTCTTTTCCTGTGAAAACAGGGTCTATAGTAGTCCTGTCAGTAGTGAGCTATCCAACTGTTTTTAAGATAGGTCTCAATTTACAGAAATCTGGCCCCCATTTTACAGAATCCATAACCCAGAATTTATACCCAAAGATAAGGCACACGTAGGGACTTCCCCAGGAGAATGGCCTAACTGGATCAGCCTTCTCTCCAGTCCCTCCCTCAGTGCCTCGGCATCTAATCTTTTTGTAATGTGTGCAGCCAGCGCCCCTCAAAATGCCCACAGACTGGCATGGTGGACCTTCTCTCTCTAAGATACAAACATGCCTTGACCCCTACAATAGTCCATCCTTCTTTCAAAACTATCCTGAAAGTTTTAGGTCATACAATGAAGGAAAAATTTAAAATCTTGTCCAAATCTAGCTCTGTAGCCTGAGTTATGTTTCTTAACCTCTCTGAGTTTCAGTTTATTCTTCTCTAAGTGGGTATGCTTATGTCACAAGACAGTTGTCATATTAAATTTAAAAATGCACATCAAAGCACAAACCCTGATGTCGATAAGGAATTTAAAGCCCGGAGAAAATCATATGTCCTGCTCACACAGCTAGTAAATAGTTAACAGAGTTGGGACTTGAAATCAAGGCTTTGTGCACCTGTGTGCACAGAACTCATCATCCCCCTCTGTCTCTACGATATCTCAGGAGGCAGAAGCCGATAGGTTGGGCTGCCTGGAGGAGAGGACTCCTGTAGAGAAGAAGTGAAAACCTCTCATCATGTGAGGGTTGATCTGATATTTAGAAGTAATTGGAAGCCATTTGAGGCCAATCCTGGGGAATTAGGTGAGTAATCAAACTGGTAATAGAATTTTTCGGTCGATAATGATGCGGGGTGGAATGGTTTTTCTTTTTTGTTTTTTTTAAATTTTTTTCCATGTGGCCCACACAACTGGACTCTGAAGGTGATTCCAAAAGGAGACGCCACAAGGCACTTGAGCGATGGCAACTTCTCTGGAACAGGATGGAGCTTTCCAGTGGAACGTCTTTGGAGTTCTAGTCTGTTTGCTGAAAAAACACAGTCATTATTTTATAATCACATCTTGCATAAACATCAGCTTTTCTCTCCTGGCTCTAAAACTGGTATGTATAAACAATGTTGCCTCAATTTATTTTGAGCAAATGGCCATGCTCAACAAGCAAAAACCTATAAAAATGGAATATACATATGCAGAATTTTCGTGTCGTAATTGAATCAAACTTCCAGAGAAGTGAATCTGATTCATATTTAATCATTTACACTGTTGTTGCTATGTGGCTTGGTAGTAAGACACAAGTGTTTTTCACCTAATTTGAGAACAACGCCTTCAAACATTTTGAACATCAGTTGGGATATAGAGAGAGGAAGGAATGGGGAAGGGTTTGGGCCCACCAGCCCTCTCCCCTGACACTCCGCCCCCTCCAGATCTGATCTTGGCACAGGAAGCCTCCTAGCCTTAAGCTAAAATGTCTCCCAATGCTGAGCCTGTGAGCCAGGCCTCTGAGGACAGTGGGCTGTGGATGCTGCCAGTTCTGTCTTCTGGGAGAAAAACGATAAGTCAGCACTTGGGAAGATACTTGAGGCCCTCACCCTGTAGGCTGCAGAGCCCATGAGTGAGCTAGGCGTGTGACCTCAGGCTGTTCATTAACTTCCACAGGTCTCAGCAGCCTCCTCAATTCAATTGCAGGATCCGTGGCGCATAAAAGAATAACTCTGGGTGCACAGTAGGTGCTCCATAAAATAAGTCTGTGGTCCTCTCTTCCACCTCTCCTCAGGGAAGCTGAGAAGACACAGAAGCCCACAAGCACTGGATGGAGAGGCCGGTTGTTTCTCCATCTGATAGCAGTAACTGCCCGGGGCTTTGGGAAAGCTCCACTGAGGGCATTCTATGGAGCTGTTCAAATCTGAGACTCTCCTCCTTCCCCTCCTTCTGTTACCAAGTGATTACTGATGTCAGCATTAAGGGAAGAGGTGTCTTTGTGGGAGCAGAGGAAAATAGGGGCTCCCTCGAGAAATAATTGTGGAACGTGGACCACTTTTGAAGTTCCTGTGGCTGAGTGATGCCCAGGGGCAGGACATCTGGTTTGGTGGGCAGGGAGAAGGGGCCTGGACCCTGGGCCTGGACAGGGCAGGTCACTAAGGTACAGGAGGGAGACAGGGGAGGTACCAGAATCGAAATGGGGGTCTTCTGTGCTTTCTAAATGATTAATTTTTGGCCCTCTGATGGTTGAGCTAGTTCTACTAATCTTGAGGGGGTGCCCTTAGTTTGGGGAGCCCACCGAAGGCAGGCTCTAGGGAAGGAATCAGAGAGTCAATGTAAGAAGCCAGGGCTCCTTCCGAACCCTCCCCGCTGAGCTGTCAGGTCAGCCCGGCCTCCCAGATCCTGGGAGAGCCCTGCCATATATCCCTGTAACTTGGCTGGATTTTGTTCAAGGTAGGCGGTCTGGTCCTGAGGGTGGGAGGAGAGAGGAGAAAGGGGCTCAGGTTGTGTTGCATATTAATGGGAAAGAGCTTTTCTCCGGAGACAGATAGAAAGAGGAAGAGAAAACCAGCAACAAGTCTGAACAGTCCAAAAAGCCAGAGAAAATGAGATTGTCAGACCCCAGCCCGCCCTGAATCCCCTTCTGGAGCATTTTACAAGCCTAAAGACGACCGTGACTCATTCATTAATTTGAAGAGAAAACAGGGGAAGAAAACAACAGAATAGTCCAGACGCGAGCATTCTTCTAATGCTTTCCATTCCCCAAACGCACATTTTAAACCAGATTCCTTTGGCTTCCCAGAATGTCTTAATTTTATGCTTTCATGAGTTATTAGAGAGAAGAATTCTGAACCCTATAGAAGGGGCAGCAGTCAACATAGTTATCGATACTTAAAGTCTGAGGCAGGGAGGCACGAGTAGGAGACTACCAGAGGGGGGTCCCCTAGCTCCCACCAGCCGCACCCCATCTTACAGTTGAGGCGCCTAAGACTGGGCAGTTAGGAGACCTGCCTGGAACTTGCCCTCATGCCCCTCCTTCTTTATCTTCCCGTCCCCTACAGTTCCCCTCCCTTCTCTTTCCTCCCACCCTCTCTCCCAGGACTTCCTTCACACCCTTTCTGGCTACTTTTTCTCTCCCTCTGGGTTTCCCTTAAGAGACAAGTCATCTTGGGTCATCGGACACAGCCCTTCCCTAGTCCCACAAAGCCCTGGTTCCCAAAATTCCACCTGTGCCAAGAACAGTCTCTGCCCAGGCTCCTTTGCAATGCAGAACAGACTTACCTGGCTTTATGCACCGTTGAACCAATTATTTTAAAAAGAAACAGCCAACTTGGAACACTATGAGAAGGAACTTTTCTTTTTGCTTCTGCTTTTTCCTTTTTTTAACCAGCATCTTCTACCGTCCCTAACCCCTTCTGGACCTCTCCTCCCCCAGATGCTTGCTTTGGCTTGGGGGACAGGTTTTCGATATCTGACACCTCTTGAAAGTGTAGTTTGGCAAGTGAGAATTGAAATCCACTCCGGCAGCCAGGCCGGCACTGGGGGCTGCGTGAAAGCACCTGGGTGCCTCCTCACACCGAAGAAAACCAGGCCTGCTGGCTACAAAAACAATACCCTGCTCTTTCCACTGCTCCCTGCCCTGCTCCATGCTCAGCTGCCCTCTGCTCTTTGGACAGCGAAATGAATAGAAAACCCTGGTACTAAAAACAGGTGGTAAAAGCAGGTAGAAGAAGGCTTGGCAGATTGGGGCATCTTGCAAGAGTTCAGACAGGAGACTTTTCAAGCTGGACCTCTGGGCTTCTCCCTACCTCCTCCTTCCCTCTTCCTCCTCCTTACCACCCTGTCCTCTCCTACAGCCTCCCCCAGACTCGGCCACTGTCTCAAAGCCTCACAGGTGTTCAAACTGATTTAAGATATTCCTGGAAATGACAGGGGAAACTGCCGAGGTGTCTCAAGCAGGCCTCACCCGAGAAAGCCCCTCACCCCCAGCCACTGCGAGCGCAGTTGTAGTCTGTCCACCTCCCTCTCCCTGGGAACCAAAACTGTTTTCCAAGGCCTAGATGTGGGCTGGTGTCAACTGCCCCATATAAAACAGCAAACACCCTGTCTAAAGACAACAGTGTTTAAGGTGCAGCAGAACACAGCATAACGGAGAAAACTGGACAGGCAAGCCACAGAGGGGCAGACAGGGAAATGTGCTACCCTGTTAAACCCACAGGGTGGTGAGCACGTCCTCGTCGTCCTGGGCTGAAGGGGGACACCCACTCACAGACACACAGACCCACACACGGAGCCAGTCCCCGTCAAAAAGGCGACAAAGGAAGTCTGCATCATGTGATCTATACTTTTATCGTACAAATTATCTATCTTGTATTTAAATATTGTTTTCCTCTAGTTGTAAATTATTAGAGAAAGAAAGAAAAGGAATTCTAATTTCCCTTTTAAATTGTGGTCTCAAACAAGTGTCATGTTGCCAAGAACCACTTTCAACACTCCCAGCCTTGCTATGAGGGCAGCACTGGTCCTGCAGAGGGCTCTGTGCTGGAGCCATGACACTTGGGTTCTGTCTTGGCTTCCCCATGGGCCGGCTGGGTGGCCTTACAAATCCCTTCTCACTGAACCTCAGTTTCCTGCTCTGCTTGAAAGTAAACGTTTAAAACTCAGCATCAGTTGCTGGTGGAGAACCATAAAATGTAAGCTTCAGTTCCTTTGCAATTTACCCTTTTGTCCCCTTGCCCTCCCAGCCCAGCCCTCTGCCTTTGCTTACTGGGCTTGAGGAAGTTCCATTTGGGCCAGCCTGTGAGCATTTCTCTAGGGAGATCTGTCCTTGCTGCTCTGGGAAGGCATGGGAGGAGGGCCGCTGGGCATCCTTGGGCGACTGCAGTCTGTGTGGGGGCAATGCTGGGCCAACTCGGCAGAGACCCTGAATGTCCCCTGGGTCTCTGGCCAGGCACAGATACCAGAGTGAGACAGTCTCAGAGACAAACTGATCATCTGGACAGCTTCAATGTGGGACGATCTAGTCTACACCTAGGATTTCTTACTTACCTTACTCAAGTGACTCCACGCATAGGGCTGAGGGGGGAAAAAAAAGCTGTGAGCTCAGTCCTTCTCTGGCTAAGCGCTTAACTTTTCTTTGGCTCCAGACGCATATTCCAAATATGAGGGTTTACATTTAGACGTATCTATTTGCAGATAATTTGTCTGAGCCCTTATTATCCTGTAATTGGGTTAAATACTGCTGTGTAGGCAGCAGCATACCAAAGCCATTGCCGAATCCTTGCAGGGCATCAGACCTGCCTCCCCACCCCCGTTTCCTTCTGTAGGCCTATCGGAAGAAAAAGGTAGAAACATAAATTAAGGCCAGGAGAACATATTCCTTTTTTGAAATGAGCTATTTAAAGGATAAGCCAGATGGTGCAAGTAGACATTTTCCCCTTGCTCTTTACATTTTAAGTGTGTGCGTGTGTGTGCACACACATGTGTGTGATGGAGAGCACCACACTTTTCAACAAGAGCCATTTGGTTGGTGGATCTGATGTTGGCAGGTTTCACCAGTCAAGCCCTTTGCCCGTGGCAGTAGGTCCTGGGTCTCTGCTCTCCACAAAGACCACCCATACCATCCTTCTCTCCCAAAGGCTTTTCACCTTTCCATGAGTCTCTAGGTCTGACATGGCCCATCTAGGGGACCAGCTCACTGCCCTGGTGACCTCTCTGGGAGCCCGTGTCCCCAGTGGCTGAAATACAAGGTCTTACAGTCCCCACTTAGCATGGAAACAACTGCTTCATGAGTTACCAGATTCTCCACAGACAATGCACTCTTTGATATTTTAATTGTTTTATGGAATCTTTCTAAAACATATTGTGCTTGCCTGCTTTAAAAGAATTGCGTATCGTGTTGAGCATAAATTAACTTGAAGATGTAAAATGAAGGATGACCCTGATGGCCTGGAAGAAGCTTGGAGTAGGGAGTCAGAGCTGCATTCAGATCCAGACAGCATCACTTACTAGCTATGACCTTAATAGCTCCAGGAGTCTGTCTCCTCACAAAGAGAAAAGATTTTGACCTCTAGGGGTTTGGGAAGGATTAAATGAGATAATCCTGTCATCCTCTTTTTCCTCCTCTTTGCCTCCAATGCCTTCATGCACCTCTCCCTTGCTTGCCTGGGTTATTGCAGATCACTAAGTAAACCTCCATTTTTACGCCTGTCCTGTCTTCTCCTCCCTACCCCTCCCCTCCCCTCTCCTCTCCAGTTTTCTCACTCCTCTTCTCTCCTCTCATCTCCTCCCCTCTCCTCTCCTCTCCTCTCTATTCCCTGATACATTCGGCCAGAATAATCTTTTCAAAATATAAATCACACGATGTTTCTCCCCTGCTTAAAATCTTCTGAATTTCCTATAGCTCTGAGAACTCATTTTGAGCACTTGGTTTGCTGCACAGAGCATCCTAGCCCGGCCCCTGCTTCTCTCTGACCCTCCACACCGTCCTGTGCACTGCACTACAGGCCACGCTCCTTGCAGATCAGAACAGTCAGGTCCTTTTGTCCCCCTTCTACTCACTTAAGTTTCTCCTGGACATTTTGCCAGGCTTCACTAAGCCCAGCTGTACTGGGCTCCCTCATTCATGGAATTCATCTTACCCCACAAAAATCCTGCCTGTGTGCCCACATGAACCTCTCAATGGCCAGGCTGTCTTTGTCCTCTGCACCCGCATAGCCAGTGATGAACCGTCAGTCAGCCCTCAATTATTTAGACTCCACCTTCATTCCTTTCTTGCTCTTAGGTCTTAGATAGTGTCCTCAAGACTGAGGATGGTGGTGGTAATTACAGCCCTAGGGCTACTTGAGTAAGGCTATTTATCTCTACCTTAAATAGTCCCACATCTTTGGGTTTTTGTAAATAGTCCTTCTGTTTGTTCTTTTGCTGTCAGTTCTCACCTCTGGTTGCTGACAGTGTGTCTTACTTTAAGCACAATTATTGGGCAAGGGCCTTGCCTGTCTTAAACATTACAACCGCCCGGCCCTGAGCTATTTTCTTCACCATGCAGGGGTCTTGTTCCCTACTTTTGTCTCTGCTTTGCTATCAACCCTTGGGGTGATGAGAACCTGACTTTTGGACAAGTGGTGGGGGACAATGTGTGGGGCATGTGTACCATACCTCAGCTTCTAAAGATTTAGGGAATGTGGATGAACAGCATGCCAACTGCATAAACTGGAGCTTCCGGAACGCTTCAAGGGCTAATTTGATTAAGAATAATTTTAATGCCTGGAACCTGCTTTGAGAGTTTGCATCTGTGTTAAATGTCAACCTTCTTAGTGTCAAATTCAAAACCACAAAAGGGTAGATGTTTTGCTTATTAATCTGGAGGAGGACTAGCCCTCCGGGAGAAGGATGCATAGGGAGGCCAAATGGGGCCACTGGGAGAGTCTGTGCTCTTGAAAGATGCCTCTCCTGTGACAGTGGTGTTCATGTAGTGCTTCCCACAAGTATGCCCCGTCTGTAAGGCAGGTTGGCTGCCAACACAAAGACACAGCTAAAGACAGAGCGTGCACCCACTGAGGAAAATGCCCGTGTGTGTAAGAGGCCCAGACAAAGGATCCACCTTGACAAAATGTGGGGAGATCGAGCCATCATCTCACAGGAAAATTCAGAACTCACAGGGACGTGTTGAATTGTCCCAAAGTGGTGTGAGGAGCACGGAGCACGGTCCAGAGCAGGGACAACAAATCTGGTTTCCCCAACAGAGATATTGCAATAAAAAGAGAGAGGTGGAATCTTTAGGTCAGGGTTTCTCAATTTCAACACTCTTGATTATTGCAATTGGGTATTCTTTGTTGTGGGGGCTGTCCTGAGCTTTGTAGGATGTTAGCAGCATTCTTGGCCTCCACTCACTAGATGCCAGTAGCACCACCCCAACCCCCACCCAATTACCAAAAATGAAAATGTCCCTAGACATTGCCAAGCACCCCCTAGAAACAAAATTAACCCTAGTTAAGAACTACTGTTAAAAATTTTTTAAAGCCCAAGAAACATTATTGACTAGTCACAATGCATGGACTTTATCTGAATACTGAATCAAATGAGTAAAAATTTAACTGTTTAAAAATAAAAAAGAAACATTCATGAGACAATCACAGAATTGTTAATTTATAGATATATAATGGCAGTAGGAGTATCTTTTTTAAAATCCCTTATCGTTTAGCAATTCATATTGAAACATATAAATGAACTGGTATGACATCTGGGCTTTGCTTCAAAATAATCCAGTCGGGGACAGAGAATGAAACAAAGATGAAACAAGTTAATTGATATGTGAATGGGTTATGGGGTTTGTTATGCTTTTCCCTCTACTTTTGTGTATGTTTGAAAATTTTCACATAAAATATGTACAAAAAAGAATAAAAGAAGAGAAATAGCAGTCAGGATTCTGAAGCTGGAGATATTTTTCTCCTCAAAGTTATGCTGTCATCTCCTACCCAACTTTTCCAAATCTGCCCTTTAATCAGATCCTTCTGGAACCCCGTGTCGATGCATTCACCACACTAAAAGCTATCGAGCTATGCAAAGAAAACTCACATTCGGCCGAGTCCTTGCTCCATGAAAATGGTAATATTCTATGGTCCCTGCATGACACATCTTGCCTGAGCAATTCTTCCTGTCACTAGTTCTGGCAGCACAAGGTAGACACTCTGCAAGTGGTTTACATGCAGGTAGGTAATACATGAATGAATGAACCAGTGAATGAGCAGAGTTCGGGGGCCAGCGTATTGGACTGTAATAAATAAGTCATGGTCCCTGCCCTTGAGAGGTTCACTATCTACTGGGGCTAGAGATGTTTCAACAACTGACATGGAAATAATTCAGAATGAAGTCAGTGCTAAGTAGATTCAGCTATGCGACAGTGCACAGCCAATTTCGAGGAATTAAGAGAGCAAAGTCCCAGCTAAAACCTCAGGGATTGATCTCGGAAAAAGCAGCACAAATTCTTATGACATCCGGCTCTTTTTTCAACTCTTTCAGTCGTGAAGTCATAAAAGCCGCCATACTCTAATAGATTCACTGGGGTGGGGGCGGGAGGACTTGGCTGGCTACAGAGGGGAAAGTCTGTTTACATTAAAAAGAAAAAAATCAGTTCAACTACTATAAGAAAACCGAAAATCAGAAAAAGCTGTCGATGGCTTAATATGCTCTTTAGCGGCTTCAGAAGATCTGAGTCATGCCTTTTCCTAATATGTCTTCCCATGTCAAAATCCACCACCACAAAGGGAAGCAAAAGACGGTCTTATGAAGACCGTGCTCAAGAAGGCCACATGCGATTGGTGCCAACGTGTTAGCTCATCGCCCAGAGCGCAAAGGCCTTTTAGGAAATTGATTTTCCTTGGATACAGTCACTTCCCCTCTCTGCACCTCAGTCTCCTCTACTGTAAGATGAAGCAGTTGGATGAGATCAAGCATGGCAAATTTGTGGCACACTCGCTGCTCCTTGCTGCTCCGCGCCCATGGCAGGCATTGCTTAATTCATCTGAGAATGCTTTCCCACTGAGCCCAGCCACACCCGTATGTTCAGCAGAGGGTTCCTGCCACCGGCAATCCATCAGTGGGAAATGATGCTTGCTTCAAACTCATGTATCATCTCCGGCTTTCAATTTCCCAGAATTCTGAATTAAAAAAAGAAAAAGAAAAAAAGAAACCCTAATCGAGATTACGTTGACGGAGAAAAGCCGAGCACACAATTACTTCACACCGTTGTCATCAACAACCAAAAAGTTATGGAGACCTTGCATCTCACCGAGTGCTGTGATGGGACCTGAGATGTGAACAGAAGACATGGCCTGCTCGCACCCCTCCTTCCACAACTTCAGAGGCTCTTGATCTGGGTAGAGAGGTGGGGAGGGGCAGTTGGAACATGGTTTCCGGGAAATGGAGACTTGAGTGCAACCTTGAAGGATGAGCAGAGTGGAGCAGAAAGAGCCAAGGTCACCCAGGAACCGGACCCCTGCTCTGGGCTCTCCCTCTGCTCTCAGGAGTGATAAGTGAGCCCCTTCTCCTTCTCAACTCTGCTTTCTTTGCAGAGCTTCATTCCTAACTCATTTCCCCAGTGACGTAATGTCCACAGGGATATGAGGTGGTAAAGTTGTCCTAACAGCACCCACAATAGGAAAGAAAATTAATCTTGAGAAATCTGCATTCAAAGGCATATTTTCTCCCCACAAAGAAAATGCTTGGGAGAAATATACTGGAGGGTGAGCATTTTGCCCACTTCCTCACATAGACTGTGCTTAGCACAAAGGATGGAAATGAAACGATGGGACATTGCCTGATCTTAACTATATAAACACAGGAGGTAAGAAGTCTGGGTGTCTGCAGGCTGCATTTCTTTTACCTGAATCTTTTGTTTGTTTCAAAGAGGCTGCCCCAAATCTTTATTCCAGAAATAGGGCTGGCCAAGGCAGAAACTGCAGATGAAAAAGTCTGCGTTAGCTGTGTGAATAAGAGGACAGACAGTGAAACAGGAAAAGGCACAACTCAATATATGTGTAAAGGGAAATATATTTCAATCAGTTACTGATTTCTAAAGAGGAGTAATTTTGGAATGCACCTCAGCCAAAGTGTAAAGGGATGTATTGGAGGTCTCCTTCTGTGTCTCTCTCCTGGGTATGGCCTCAGGTCTGTAGGACAACAGACTCAAGGCATGTCTTCTCTCTACAGTGGCTAAGTTTTAGCATGAGCTGGAGCTTACTAAGGGTCAGCTCTGTAATCCCCAGGCAAGCCCAGATTCATAACAAACTGCCTTGAGCAGTCCACAGACCACAATTGTTCAATTAGTCAGACCTTGTCCCTGCTGCATGCCCAGCTCCCTGTCCCTCTGTATGGCACAGATTATAGAAGAAGGGATGGCCTTGAGGCATACCCTTTTGGGAAGAAGAAGCAGCTGTCCATTTGGGGTCCTAAACAGGGAGTGAAAGACAAGTAACTCTGAACCTTGGAAGCTGGTCTGGCCTTTTCTGACTCCATGACCTTTTACCCATGAAGATCTCCAGTTTACTCAGGGAGAGAATGCCCAGAGGTGCTTTGCTTCTACTCTTCTTTCCCTCACTGTGCCTCACGTCATAACATATCTGAACTATTTAAAACTTCAGAGGCACTTTAGTGGAAACCCCTCCCCCAACATGTCCCCATTCTTTCTTTTTTGATGCTTTTATCTGCTATTGCCTGAGAAATCCATTCAACAGGTTTATTAGACTTGAATGTCAATTAAAGATAAGTAGCCTGGAACCTGGAAGCTACCCAAATATTCATCACCCATTAATGGAAATATAAATTGTGGTATAGTCACACAATAGAATACTATACAGCAATGAAAATGGACAAACTACAACCACACACAACATGACACAGAAATCAGGAGAGTGGTTCTCTTTGGGGAGTAGGGCTAGGAGGTGGTATGAGGGCTTCTGGGAACTGTTTTATTTCTTGATTTGGGTGGTGGTTACTTGGGTATAGTCTGTTTATAAAAAATTTACAGGCAATATAAAGTTAGGATCTGTGCACTTTATGCATTTTATACATCAATAAGTTTTTAACCTATATCTCGCATTAAAAGTTACACAGTATATAAAACACCCAGCATAAGTAAGCTCAAAGAGACAGAAAGCAGACTGGAAGTTGCCGCAGGTCGGGAAGGGTGAGGAGTGATTGCTTAATGGGTAGGAGGTTTCTTTGGGGGATAATAGAATGTCTTGGAACTAGACAGAGGTGGTGGTTGCACTATCTTGTGAATGTACTGAATGCCACTGAATTGTTTACTTTAAAATGGTTAATGGTTAATTTTATACTATGTGAATTTTACCTCAAAAAAAAAAAAAAGCTATCTAGGATGGGCCACTGTCTAAAAGCCATCATTGTTGCTGTAATTCCTTGCAGCTTGACAGTTTTGCCATCTTTCCTGTCTATGGTCGCAGATGCTGACGCTGAGGGTACTCTGATCTGAGCCCCAGATGACTGGGGTTTCCAGGTTGATGATAGTCAGCTATTACGGTGAATGACTTACAAGACTTTTAAAAAGTCATGACATCTTCTAGGGGTCCTCAGGAGATAAAGCCTGGGCTTGCAGAGTGCCAAGCTTCAAAGCCGCATCAATGCCACTCCAGAGCTAGAGATGTCCTGGGCCTGTCCTCACCCCTGTCCCAGGCAGAGCTGTGTATGGCAGGTTTTCCCTTCAGCATTGCGTGGAAACTCACATACACAGCAGTGTGTGAGCCTGGGCTGGAGAGCGATGGCCACTCACACTGTTATCCCTTTCTTAGCAATAATGTTTAGGTTCAGGAAAGAGTTCCAAGATATATATAATTCCTCATGCTGAGTAAGGGCTCCAGCCCTGACTCCGGTGCTTCTCAGGCTACTGCTCTCTCCAGGAATGTTATTACACCAGCCGTTGGCCAGCGCTATAGATGGGTGACTGTCAATGTCCTCATTATGTGCTCTGTATTTTTCAGGTCATGTAATTCAGCTGTAAAAATTTGCCCCTGGCTGCACCTGGCATAAGAGTGGTACAGAGGGGTGTGTTTATTTTTTTTAAGGTGCTGTTAAAAATAAATTTAATAAGAGAAAGGGAGAGGAAGAGAGAGAGCAAGAGACTGAGACTGTGTTTAATTTGAACTACAGAGGAAAAGACATGAACATAAGTTCTGAGATCCTGATGCTTTAGGTGCGTGTGTGTGTGTGTGTGTGTGTGTGTGTGTGTGTGCATGCTTGTGTGTGTGATGCATACGCACACATGCATGTGTCAATGAAGGCGAGTGAATGTACATTTCTCCTGAGTAACTCAAAGCCAGCTTTGTTTATTAAACTGAGATTTTCCAGATCGTTAGGTTGTGATGTGGCTTAGTTTATATTGTGCAATATCCCACTTTAAACACACACAGGTACATAAGTGAAAACCAACTGAGCTACTTCAATTAGCAAGAGTATGAGCAGCAATTAACTTTAAATGAACATTTTCATGAGTTTTTTCTTCCCCTTCCTTCCCTTGGCCATGTAATTAATGAGTCTCTCAATGAACTCAATCTCTGTCTGCGAGACTAGAAGATCTTGGAATCCAGAGCAGACAGATGGAGAAGAATGCAAGTGTCTCCAGGTTGAAAGCTTAGGTGGCAGGGTGCCTGTCCTTTTTGGCACTCCCCTCACCAACAACCCCCACCCCGCTTGTAGAATGATAAGAGGTACCATGGGTGACCTTATCGTCTAAACCAAACTCAAAAACACGTAACCTAACAGAGTTATGTCCCACTGCTGGCTGAAAGAAGCTGTTTGGGAAATACCATAGACTATTTTCAATGATTTATGAAGAAAGCTGGAATTTCTGAAGTTGACATGTCCTGAGGGGACTGAGATAGTCCCAGTAATGAGAAGGTGAGAGCAGGGAGGGGGTGATGTGGACATAACAGTTATTTCTTTCACCACTTGAGCTACAAGGCTAAGGTTTTTGTCTTGTCAGTGTTCCCTGAACCCCAGGTATCCATGTTTCACTCAATCATTGTACCACACTGAAACCAAGACTCAAGGCTCCATGGACAACCAGAGAAGGGCCAGGGCCAGGGTTAGAAGGACATTGTCCTAAAGTCAGAGAGTCCACTCCTTCTCCCACTGTCATCAGAAGCTGGTGGTCTAAGGAGAGCTTCTCTGAGCTAACCACTTACATCTGCTGGTGTCCACGACACCATGGAGGACCACCCAGAGCTGAGGAGGGGGGTGCCTTTCTGAGGGGACGCTGGGAAGAGGGCCTCCTAGACAGACAGAAGGAGCCCTCCCCCTACATACCTTCCATATTCTGCCCCTCTCAACTGCCTGGTAGGACCTTCAAGGCCTATGCCCACAACCCCTGCCCAGTGCCTCTGCCTTGGACAGCAGGAGTGGGGCCAAGTGGTTTAGTCAAGATAGGGCGCCCTCAAATAGCTTCTGACCAAAATGCCACCCGACCAGCGCCGGGACACATCGCTTTCACTGGCGGTCACCTTAACCCACTCCATTTGACGGCCTGTGGACGCTATTTTCCCCTCAGAAATCAGCCCTGAACGCAACATCCCATTTGGCCTTACTCGGGCGCCACCTGGTGTCCAAGAGGGATACTGCCAGTGGGTTCCAGCCTAAGGAAACTGCGCGGGAGGTTTTTGCTTTTGTCTTTGTTTTTCCTGCTCTTCTTTTAGTCCCAGAAAGGCTCTGTGGTGAAAGGTGGGTCTGTCTAGATTTCAGTAGCTGAGCAGGTACAAACTAACTTGTGACATTGCCTGCTCTCAAGGACATGCTGTGCCCTGGGCCGATTTTCGCAATGAGCTCTCAGAGACCCTCAGTCAGTATTTCAGAGGTTTGTTTTGTTTTGTTTTGTTTTTAATATGTATATAGAGAGAGATTGGACATAGATTCAAGTTTAACGGATGGTTAGGTGTCAGACTAGGTTTCTGTCTTATCTCAGACACTTACTAGCTGTGTGATCTTGGGCAAGTTACTCGAATCTCTCTGAATCTCAGTTTCTTTATCTATAAAATAAAAACAATACCCACTTTCAGAGGGTAATGTGAAATTTAAAATGAAAGAAGTCCTTCCAAGTTCTTGACAACTGCATGTGTTCAATAAATGTCAGTTCCTTCTTTTCTTAGCAGACATAGGGAGACATAGATAAAGATGCAGGAAATAATTAAAGTTTAGTGACCCAGTGAAAGTGATATTTGCTTGTCATGATGTGCTTGTGATGGACAGAGCAATTGGTAGTGGAGGGAACTTCTTCATTCTCACTTTCCTCCAAACGCCACCCTCCACACCCCAAGTCTTTGCATGGCTGTGACCTTCACACACCTCCATTGAAGAGGCTATGACATACTTCTATTCCCAACTTTACACAAAACCAGTTAACAAGTAATAAGGGAAGTCACTGTTGACTAAGCTTTGTTTGGAAAAGTTCTCCAGGGTTCAGCGTGCCAAGTACTGATCAACTTTCAGCCATAATGTTCTTCACCATTTACTGAGCACACGTCTAAGGGAGGCAGAATCAGGTAGTTTACAAATATTGTGTTGTTTACTCTTGTAACAACCATTTGAAATCAGTATCACTGTCTCTATTACATAAATGAGGAAATTGGGACCCAGGGTAATCAGATCATTTACCTAAGGTTACACATCCAGGAAGCAGTGAGGTCCACACAGTTCCAGATCCAGTTTGTCCTCTCCCTGCCTCTCCCAACTGCCCCTCAGAGTCGAGCCAGTCTCTTAGGAGTCTTCTTCTGGAGTGACAGCCTGTTTCTGAGCCAACCAGAAACAACTTTCTCCACCAGCCCCAGCCCTGGCATAAATCACGTCTTGGTTCCTGCCCACGGGTCATTGGTTGGGCTCCCAGCTGTCTTTCACGTCGTTCCTGGAGTGTGGCTATATTAAGAATGTGAACCGTAACATTAACACTTAAAATATCTTTTAAAAAAGGAGGGGAGAGAGAAAGAAATACCCCTAAAGAGTCTAATGTCGGGTCCAGCCAAGCGTCATAAATCAATGTCAGTAAATTTATAAACAGTTCATAAATGTAAGTGCTTTTTACAGGGCTGTTTGTTATGGTGTCAGGGCTGAGATGGGGGCAGGGCTGGGTGCAGAGAGGAGCACTCCATCCATCTGTCTTTCAGTCGCAAGCTGTTCACATAGCTCCTGTAGCTCCAACAGCAGAAGGAAGAAGGAAAGGACCAGTTCCAGCCTAAATACTGATGCCCAGGTGGTAGTGGCATGATAGAACCCAGCAGGAGGGTCAGAGAACCAAGCTGGATGACAGGTGAGCTGAGCCCTGAACTTGAACTGAGGATTTGAGGACATTTAAAGCAACAAAAACATCACAACTATGAATTTTTCTCTAGGTTATCCTTTTTTACTTTTACAAAGTATTCTGTTCTTGGGAGCTCTGCTGCATAGAGAGTCTGGGTTTGTAAATGAAAGGGGAGAATGGCTGACCCCACCCCCTGTCTTCCTCTCACCATGTTGAGAAGGAGCAGGGCTTGGGTCCTGAAAGCTCACAGAAAACAGGCCTTGAAAAGAGCTTCTCAGCTTCTCTCCATCTCTTCATTAAGACTAGGATACACACTACACCTCCTCCATTATCTTTGTTTTTCTCTCCTCCTAAATACCCCTTCACTTACACACAAGTCATTCCCTATCAATCAGCCCCAAACCAGGAGACCTTATGTAAATGAACTCTTGCCAGTGGGTCCTTAGGGTGGAGGACAGGATACGGGATTGCCTCACTCTTCTCTGCAGGAGCTCCAGTTTCCAGAGCTCCAGCAATGGCCCAGCCCAGATACCCTATGGTATATCTACCTCAACACCTGTTGGCCAGGTAGCTGGTTAGTAAGGGTGGAGTGTGTGGGGCTGTTGACCTCTAGTCTCAGCCATCCACTTACAAGTCCTGGTCTCCTGAGCTGTCAATGATGATCAGCTCAGACCATTTGTGAGGACCTGGAGGGTCAACTAAATCTGGGCCAACTTAGGACTTTGCTATTTTACTTTGCAAACTCAAGACCCATGAATCAATCTCTCTGGAACGGCACCTAATAAAGGTAGGTGCATAGATCTGGTATCTTCTAGAAGCATCTCCCACTCCAACTCTGTGACACATACATTTCTTAGTGTGATTATAATTCTGACACAAAACAGCTCTTCTTTTTGTGAGACTTTTAAAAAGCTTTTATAAAACTTTTTTTATAAAAATTGTTCCATTATTCTATAACCTTGACCCTCAGTTTCCAGGAGACTCTGGTCATTGCACAGTCTTCTTTTTTTTTAAAGACTTTTCCAGTCTTTAATAATTTAATTTTTTAATTATGGTTGGCATATTCTTCTTGAGGCTGCTGGGTCTGACAGAACCACCTCATGCAGACAGAACTGCCCATGAAAACTCCCTAACCAACTACAACTTTCAAGGCTGGCGCTAAACAGGGATTTCATTTATTTGAAAAGTAGGTATTAAATATGTCAGATATAGGAAGTTAAATGTAATGGGCCCAATTCCACACTCGGTTCCATATGCGTAAATCCCACTGATGGAGAACAGAGTGCGGCTGAAGCAGCACAAATGAGGTCCCTGGTCTGCAGGAGGAAATTGCGTTCTTGATGGATCTTAGCTGACACTCTAATGGACATCAAATTGAGACTGTTAAAACTGGAAGGGGCCTTGAAGTTCCTGTTTGGGTTGCATTGTTTTGTTTTGTTTTATTTTTTAAACTTTAGGAGTTGTCATATTCTTACTTTATTCCCTGGTTTTATTTTCCAGTTCTCAGTAAACATTTGCCATTTTTCCTTGGAGCTTTTGTTTCAGTTCAACTGTGCTCAAGCTGAGTTTTCCAAGAGAATGGCTGGGTGCTTAGCCAGGGAACAGGTAAACATTTCGGATCCTAAGTCTGGGGAGCAGCCAGAAGGCCCCGAGCCACTGAAATTACATATAAAGGCTCACTATGTAAAGTGTGGTCCCTGGACCAGCAGCACCAGCGTTCCTGGGAACTTGCTAGAAATGCAGGGTCTCAGGCCCCACTCTCACCTACTGAATCCACCTCTGCATTTTTAACACGTTCCCAGGTGCTTTATGTGCATATTACAATTTGAGAAGCCCTGGATTAGTGAACAAAAACTGGATGTGACCCCTTCTTTGACACAAATTTATCTTAAAAACTGTAAGAATTTGGTTCAGATGTCTGTGATAACTCTGCCGTGGTAACTCACTAGCCCCGTCAATTGTGCTTTAGAAACACCAAGGGAACTTTTTAAAAATGTGGATATACAGGACCAACCTTCAGCTGGTGTTTGGGAAGAAGCTCAGACACTTGTATTTACTTATGCCAGGTCATTCCACTGTGCAGCCATGGCCAGGGGGCCCTGGGATAAAATATCGCCACTGTGGATAGACTTCTTTATAAAGGAGAGTGATGACATTTTCCGACTCACCCACCATGCACGTCATGCCTGGCCTCATGGATAATATAGAAACGAACACCATTATTGCTCTCCAGAGAACTTACAATTAGGTTGAGAAAAAAGGATATACATAGCAAGAGGGGACACACAGCATGGTTTTGAGAAGTACCTGTGTTCTATGAGGAGAGTTGAGGGGGTGAATCCATAGCAGGAAGGGCTGGGACAGGACAGAGCAGAGAACTGGGAAGTTCTAGAGAGAGAAGGCCCCGGGTGATAATCCATGTGACATGTTAGAGCTGGAAGGACCTTAGAAATCTAGTTTTTCCACAGAATACCATACAGCAGGATTTTGCAATCTAGGCACCAAAATAATAATTTAGGGTCTGTCCCGTGCATTGCAGGATGTTTAGCCACATTCCTGGCCTTTACCCACCAGCACACACCCCAAGCTGTAACAATTAAAAATGTCTCTAGATTTTGTCAGATGTTCCCTGGCGACAAAAGCACCGCTGGTTAAAAATCACTGGCATAGAACAATTAAGGAAGATGGTGGTAGGCCTGAACACTGACATGGAAGGTACACTGAAATGTGTTGTTAAGAATATAAAGTTGCCAGTGTGTGTGTGTGTGTGTGTGTGTGTGTGTGTGTGTGTGTGTGTGTGTGTGTGAGAGAGAGAGAGAGAGAGAGAGAGAGAGAGAGAGAGAGAGAGAGAGAGAGAGAGTTGTATGCAAACAGTGGAAGTGGTATCTCCTCTCTAATTGGTTAAAGCATGGGTGTTGGCATTCAATTACCTGGGCTCCAGTGCCAGCTCTACCACTTCTTACCTGCTCTAGCCAGTGTCCTTAATCTCCATGTGCCTCAGTTTCATCAGTAAAATGGAACTAGCGGTACCTACCTCAATGTGTTGTTCTGAAGATTAAGTTCGATCACCCAGTAGAGATGAAGCATTTCTGGCAAAGCCTTGCACATGGCAAGCGGTTCCCAGGTTTGAGCCATAAGTGACATTATTAGCTCTAAAGAAGTGAGTGGACGGCAGGAATATAGGGAAGAAGGGAGGCTTTCATGTTTTGTTCTGTAAAGTTCTGATTACTTAAAGCCTATATAATGAGATGTACTTATATATTAATTGTGTAATAAAGCACACATACAGAAGAAATGATCGAGGTCCACTCACCTCATCTTTTTAAATAAATTTTTTATTTTGAAATAATTTTAGATTTACCAACTGAAGTTGCAAAATGGTACAGTATATTCCTTTATACTTCTTACCTAGTTTCAGTTTCCTCAAATGTTATAATTTTACATTTCCATAGTACAACTAAGAAACACTAGTATCTTAGTATAACTAAACTCCAGACTTCATTTAGATTTCACCAGATTCTCTTTTTACTAATGTCCTTTTTCTGTTCCAGAATCCTATCCAAGACACCAGAGTGCATTGAGTCATCATGTCTCTTTAGGCTCCTCCCGGCTGTGACAGTTCCCCAGTCTGTCTTTGTTTTCTAAGACCTTCTCATTTTTGAAGAGCGTTGGTCAGGCATTTCATAAGAAGCCCCTTAATTTCGGTTTGTCTGATGTTTTCTCATGACTAGACAGACTGAGGCTATGAGTTTGGGAGAAAACCACAGAGGTAAAGTGCCCGTCTCAATGCATCACACCAGAGACAATGCTGTCAACATGGCCTATCACTGGTGATGTCAACCTTGATCACCTAGCCAAGGTAGCATTTGCCAGTTTTCTCCACTGTAAAGTGGTCCCCTCCCGCTTTCCACCCTCTATTCTTTGAAAGCCAATCACTCTGGGCAGTTCATACCCGAAAGGGGAGAGATCAAGCCCCTCCTCCAAGAGGAGGGAGTATTGACATATTTGGAATTCTTCTGTAGGAAGATTTGTCTCTCCTCCCCCACTTATTTATTTCTTACATTTATTTCTACAAGGAAGGACTCATGGATATTTTAGGCTTTTAATCCGATAGTGTGTTTTTTATTTTGTTGTTCATATACCTACTTTCTTTTCATCAGTGGACAGTCTCTGGATTAGGGGGTGGGGGCTGATCTCTAACAGGGACGTGGATCACAAGTTATAGACACTGCTTGCGGTCTTTGGTTTTGGTTGGTCTCTGTGAAGGCCATGGCCAGTGGGAAGCAGAAAGAACAGAGGCCGTGTGATTTGCGGCAAAGTTGCTATCCATACAGGGGGCCAGAAAGGGGAGCTTCAAGGGTGAGGATTGTAGACAAGGTGATCCAAATATGTAATTTCAAGGTGCTTCTCATCTGTAAAATCCTGGGAAACCAAGGCCATGAGAAAGTGATGCTGTGGAGACCCAGGACTTGCTCAAGTATCAAAGAACAATGACTGCCAGAGCTATAGGCTCTGTGTTATTTGAGGGGAGGGGAACGGAAGCATGTTGAAATCCCCAGTGTGTGGGATGGAGAATAAAATGTGGTGTGAAAATGTGTAATCACAAGTTCTGACGTTAATGTGGGGAGCGGGTATCAGCCTTGGTATTATTAATCAGTCAAGCTTGAACAGGGAGTCCCCAGATATACTCATCAGTCTTGACTTCAAGGTTGAATCTTATCTCTGTCCTGTAAGGAGTCCACAGGGGTGTGAGAGGCCTTCTTTTCTCTCTCCATGACTTCATGGTGCTTTTGGCCCTTTTGCTCTTTCCGGGGGGGGTCCTGCCTCTCTTGGCCTCCCATGTGAGGTCTCAAGCCTTCTATTTATCCTGTCCCCATTCACTGGTCTGAAAACAGGAGACAGAAGGGGAGAGGATCCTATGATCGCCTGACCTTTCACAGCTAAACTGGCCTCTTCTAGCACAGCTCCTGGGGGCACAAGGTTTTGGGATTCCTCTCTGCCTAGAATCACAGTGCCCCATTCCCCTGGCCTCCTTATGTATATTTTTTCAGGAAGCAGGGGATGGGGTGAGAGAAGAGCACCCTTACTTCCACAGACACTTGCTAGACATCCTATGGGATGACTAACAAGAATGACTCTTTATTGTTTTTACAAATTAAGAGACAGAAAGGACAGTCCTACCATCTTCTTGGCTTGTGAGCATATGGATAGAGTCTCTCTATAGGGTCAACGTATATAAAATAATTATTATTAATTAGAGCTGTTTAAAGTATCCTTTGGTGGCAGGAGAAGTCTCACAGTTTTAATATTTATCAGAAGGTGAAATGGGTTACAAATCAAGTAGGAAAGCTCAGTCTTAGTCCCACCCACAGATTTGGGCAGCTGAGGGTCAGGCCTGGTATGGAGGGAGGCTCAGCCAAGGGCACACCCAAGTCCTCTTGAAGTGTCCTTCCAGCTAACTGGAAGCCATGGGCTTCTCCAAGACTTCGTCCCATGTGGTCCGGCTGGTCAAGGCAAGAATAATTCACACTGGAAGGAGAGGTGAGTCAAAGAGAATGGCCTCCAGGAGGAGGGAAAGCAGACGGTCTGACCACAAGCAGGCCCCCCAAGGCAACTTCTGACTCTCACATGCCATGGGAGAGCCTTCCTGGAAGCCTGAACCCTCTGGCCAGGAAATTTTTTTTTAAATACCAAAATGAACCATATGTGGATCTTGGGACTCAGACCATCAGAGAAGAAGAGGAAGAGGGATGAGAAAGGCTGAGAAGAGGCTATGATGCAAATACAGTATCCACAGATCAGCTCCCGGAAACCACCGAGGTGGTGACATGTAAATGGTAGGAGGCCTTAGTCTGACTCAGCCAGATGTGTCTCCCATTCCTGACAAATGCCCCATAGGAGGGAACCCGGTCTGGCCAACCCCAGCCAAAGAGGCTCCCTCTGCCCAGCAGCCATATTGTGAGAAGGACTGGGGAGAGCTTTGGGAGTCTGTGAAGTTGGGGGAGTCTGAGGGTCATCCTCTCTGGCAGGACTCCATGAGCAGGCACACGGGAGGTACTCATGGTTGATTCTGTTTCCAACAGAAGGTTGTACCAGGGCTGCACAGGACACAGGAGAGACAGTTCCTGCCCTCAAGAAATTAACCATTTTCTTTTTTTATTAATTTATTTTTAATTGTAATTGATGTACAGTATTATGTTAGTTTTAGGTGTATAACAATAGTGCTTCAACATTTATATACCTTACCAAGTAATCATCACAAGTCTAGAAAACAACCATCTGTAACCATATGTAGTTATTATGATGTTATTGACTCTATTCCCTATGCTGTACATTACATCCCCATGACTTATTATACAACTGGAAGTTTGTACTTCTTAAGCCCCTTCTCCTGTTCTGCCCTCCTCCCTCCCCCTCTCCTCTAGCAATTGTCACTTGTTATCTGTATCTATTAGTTTGTTTGTTTCATTTTGTTTGTTCATTTATTTAAAATTTTTTTAGATTCTATATAGAAATGAAATCATACAGTATTTGTCTTTCTCTGTCAGTTATATTTCACTTAACATAATACTCTCTAGGTTCATACAACCATGTAATTGCAAATAATAAGATTTCATTCTTTTTATGGCTGAGTAATTCCATTGCATATGTTCAATTATATTTATGTACCACATCTTCTTTATCTGTTTATCTATTGATAGACACCTAGGTTCTTTCTATGTCTCAGCTATTGTAAACAATGCTGCAATAAACATAGGGTTCATATATCTTTTTGAATTATTGTTTTCATTTTCTTCAGATAAATACCCAGAAGTGAAATTGCTGAGTCATATGACCGTCTCCTTGAAGAGACAAGTCTGGTCCGGGAAAGAGCACAGTCTGGGGGCCCAACAGTATAGATTGAAGCCTCAGCTAGGCCATTTAGGGGTGCGTGTTAGCATCTGCATAGATGGTATCATTATTATCTTCATTGTGTTACAGATAAACAAACAAACCAAGAGAGATGCAAAAGACATGCCAAGGGAATAACTTAGGGTCTTGGGGATTAGTGGGACATGAGGAATGGAAAGAGGACAAAGATGACCGATGGATACTTTCTAAATGGACTGCAGAGGGCCAGCTCACCATTGACACTAATCTGGTTGGGATGTGAATAATTCTTTCCACAAAGCAAGCATCCATCACTCCCTTGAGACACACCCCAATAGTCTCTTCAGGCTTAGGACAGGTATCTCAGTATTCAGGCTCACCTCTCCTTTTCAGGCCCTCACCACCTCTCAGTGGGTTTGATTTGAGGTTGCCGCACCCATCTTGAAACCCACAAAGGCCTTAAAGAGAGATGCATGGGACAATCTATAACTCAGAGATCTAACAGCAACCATTTCCCAAGTTTCTACCCAACTCCTTCTTTTCGTCTTTTATTTTCAATTTTTTGGCTCTGGCTCTGATGGAAGTTTGGGTCAAGTTCTCTGATGATAGTAACCACATCAGTGATAATGGCTACTGCTTATTTTAAGCACCTGTCTATACAAACCAACTCCTGGTCTAATTGCTTTACAGATATTATTTCTAATCCTTATAAGAACCATGCAAAGTAGGTGATATCCCTACTTTTCATATGTGGAAAATGAAGCCAAAAGAAGCTTTAAAAAGTTGCTTAAAGTCACACAAGTCAGTGGCTGAGAAGGGTTACAAACTTAAGTCTATCTGACCCCAAATTCTTAATTTTTTCTCTAAATCACACCGCTAACCAAATCCTATGGTACAGATATTACAATTCAGGGCCTCCCAACCTTTTTTGCATAATGGCTCACATAGGAAGCATGACATTTGTGTGGCACAGGGCCGCAAACAGATGAAGCGGCTTGTTGAGGTGGTGACATGCCCGTGGGGCTGGTGGTCTCAGAGCTGGCTCAGCAGTGATGGATGAGTGGACCAAGATTTATGCACTCTGTAACCCCTCCCCAGAACTTCTTTTTTGGGAATTCTGTCCTAAATTATTGATTAAATCAGTATTTTCCAACATGTGAGTATCTAAATATATTTCCCCCAGACCAACTGTTTTCTTCAGTTCAGAACAATGAGCTTTTGCTCTCCTCAGGCTCATTAGAACGTATTTTGTTGAGACCTGAATGAAGTAGAGGGAGTAACTCTAGCCTAGTAGCACTCATAATGTGTTCACTTACCTAGGAGGAGAGCAAATTGGGAAAACCCAAAGGAGTGGGGAAATGCAAAATACAGCACATGAGAAAGGAGGGAACATGAGAGGTTCACCATCCATGTGCTAATTGGTCTGCTCTGGGTCTTGGATGGGATAGAAAGTAAAAAAAAAAAAAAAAAAAAAAAAAAAAAAAAAAAAAAAAAAAAAAAAAAAAAAAAAAAAAAAAAAAAAGGCCCAGATGGATATTTAGCTCGGACAGTTCATCACATGTTGATGAAGAGTCAACTGTCTCCAATGCCAAATGGCCAACTTGGTTAAATTTTATTGAGGCTCTGAGTAAAAAGAGACTCTGTAGGCTGAAGAGGCTGTGGAATGCTTCTTAGAAAAGGTGGGATTTAAACAGAGATTTCTGATTCTAGCAATGTGGTAGACTAGATGTCCAGACTAGCCCCCCTGCTCAAAGTGTCTAAAACTGCAGGGAAAATATTTTTTATTATCTTTAAATGCTTCCATGAATTAGCAAGAAAGTATGGAATAGTCTGGCCAAAGAAATAAATGAAGGCAGAACTCAGAAGGTGAGAAGAGCACTGCAGATGGCATTTGCCTTGAAGGAATTTTCTGGATTTAGTGAACTTGAGAAGTGGTATGTTTGGAGCCTTGTGAGGTTTAGTGGGCAGGAGATCAAACCCAGGTCTGCCCAATGTAGACAGTCTCATAGGAGACGTCCTGTAAAATTTGAATCTCCAGGGGCCATACCCTCAGTGTAAAGAAGGACTAGAAGTAAACCCAAACTCCTTTTCAGAGAACTACTCGCCAGATTTCTCGTGCATTTTTAGCTTGAATTCACTCAACATGGGTCATCTGAAAAAACACAGGCAAAAAATTTAGCTTAAAATGATCTCAGACTAGGCGATTAACAGGCACCCAAAGAAGCAAACAGAATCTTCCCTGAAGAAATTCACCTTTTCTATAGGCCTTGGAAGATTTCCAGCAATTTCTAAGGAAGATGAGAAATTCACAGCTAAAAATCAGCATAAGTATAAGAAAACAAGGCACCAAGAGCAAGAGCCAGCAAAAGTGACTGACAGCAGAATCAACCTGCAAAGACTTCCAGTCTTGGAATTCAGAAATGATATGTAACTGTTTTTCAATAAATGGAAAAGTATCCTCAAAATTTGAGAAAAAGGCAAGCAGATTTGTGAAAGGAACAAAACAGAACTTCTAGAAGATAAAAGTCTAGAAGTAAAATAGAAATGAAAACTCAGTGGATATATTTAACACACCATGCAAAAGAGTCTTGGAGACCCAGAGGACAGAGCTGGAGAGATTATCCAGGGTACAGCCTGGAGAGATAAAGAAGTGAAAAATATAAAAGAGATTAGAAGCCACAGAGGATAAAGTAAAAAGGTCCAAGATAAGTCTAGTCAGTTTCGAAAGATGAGGAAAGAGAAAATGGGACAGAGGCGATTTAAAGGCATAATAACTGAGAACATCCCAAGCCTCAGATTCAGAATACAAGCTGAGTTGTGAAGATGGAAAGGGTAAAATTTAGATGTTCAGAAATATGGCATGTGAAAAGCTGCATGGCCCCAGAGTAGGCTGGTGGGTCCAGCACCGTGGGAACTAGCCTTCCATGACTGACGGAAGAATCGGAGCCTCGAGGAGGCTTTGGGAAGAATGTGAAGTACAGAGTTGTGTCATTCCTCCTGGTAGCAAGAACAGCAAGGTAGTTATGTTATGTCACGTGGGGGCAATATCCTTCTGAGAAAGGGAGAGAAGAGATAGTATATAGCCATTGTATGCTTTAGGGAATTGAAGAACAGAGTTCTAAAAAGTAGTTAAGTGGTGTCCTGGATCCAAGCTCTTTCTGTTGATCTCCAGGGCAGGCACTTGCGGGTGATTATCCAGGGTAAGGACCAGAGAGATAAAGAGGGGGTAAATATAAAAAAGATTAAAAGCCATAGAGGATATTCTGGTTCACTATGTTTGCAACAACAGCGTCAGTGATGAATGGAGCCAGTAACATTATTTTCAGCCTTGAAGAGACTTCCAAAAGTAAAACTAAACCACAAAAGGACATTGTTGTGCAACAGACTCTCCTAGGCCTAGGTCTGGCTGTCTTCCTCACAAGCAAAGTCCTGCTTATCTATGACCGTCTATACCTGATGACTTAGACCCAGTCGATGCAGTGTTGTTACATTTGTGAGAGTGACGTGCACATGAGTAAATCTGAGCATAGCCTCTGTCACTGGGTCTGATGCATATTGTTCTATGTGCCATGTAATGGAACAGCAGACAGAAGCTCGGCAGTGCTGAATGGTGTGGATGTGGACAGTTCCCAACCCACTTCCACCTCCACCTTCTTTTTTGCCATTCCAAGATGATTTTGTTTAAAGAGCAGGAGATAGTGTTGGCAGTGATTATGTTCTCCAGCTCCTCTGAGTTCCAGTTCCAGGCCTATGACTGTCACAAGTTACTTAACATCTCAAAGCCTCAGTTTTCTCACTTGCACAATGGGCTTTGTACTACCCCTCAGAATTAAATGAGACTGCATATGTTTTTAGACATTTATCAATAAATGGTAAATATTATTATCAGGTTTATTTCTGGTATTTCCACATTATGATTGAATTAAACAACCAAAATATTCAATTTGCCAATAATTAGACATGGTTGCTTTTGGTTTTGAAGGAGAACTTAGAAAATTGTCATAGAATTTCAAAATGAAATGTTAAAAGGAAGACTAAAAATGCCTAAGGGGGAAAATTAAGTGAGTTAGTTTCATTTAGATTCATATTTGACAGTGATTCTCAGCTGGGCAGCCAAACCTTTTTTTGGATCTCAAAAGCATTCTTTCTATTTTGCCACTTCCCTGTTCCACTGTACTAAGCTCGGCTCAGGAAATTGAGAGTTGAGATGATGGGCCCTGGCACAAAGAGGTGATGTCTGCATGTGCGTGTTTTAGAAAATCAACAGTGTGGTTAGACAGATGGCTTGACCTAAGAGTGTGCCTGAATCTAAAGATGAGACCCCAGTGCTACAGCCATGACTGCCGACAATTCAAAAGTGTGTCATAGACCGAATCATGTTGGGAAATTCCAGTCTACACATTTGAAGGGTTGGCACAGTGGGTGGTCCAATGGGAACCAGCAAGAACATGACAGTAGGAAAAGAAAGGAAATATTAGATTCGATAAAAGGAGGGAAAAAAATTCCAAATGGTGAGTTCGTTCTATTTGGCTGCAGTATAACCTCTCCAGGGAACATGGTGGAACTTGAGTCATTTAAACCTTGGCTGGGAAAAGTTGTGGAGGATGTACAATAGACAAAGCTGGAGTTTGGATTAGTCTGGTGGTGGGAGCAGGAGACCCACTAGGTGATTTTAATCTTTAGTATTCTGATTCACCAGACATGCCCCCTGCTGTCAGAGTCCAGCTGCAGGGAGCTGACTTGGGCCAAGGTGATGGGCCTGAACACGTGTGAATGGATGTGTGTGTATAAAGGGAGGTGTTTTCCAAGTCATCACTGCCTCGTTTCCTCAGACCAACTGGGGTATTTGGAAAGTTAGCATGTTCCCTCTCATAATAAATTTCACATTTCTTACAGGAAGTTTGTTTTATAGGGGGAAAAAAAAGCAGGGGGAGGATATTCCATCTGAGTTTGCAGGAAACAATCTTCTTAATTAGAAGGCTGCCACATATTTTTAGATTTTCCAATAGTACTTAAGTTCACTGCCATCATATGTATGTGTGTTTTTTTATAAAAGCACACTACTATTAATTATTTGTTTTTCCTAGAAAGTACCAGTAAAGATGTGATTTCTGTGAAATTAGACCATTTTGCATCATCTATGTAATCAATATTTGGTTAAATAGTATATGTTGTGGTGTTTGAGTCACAAAGTTATTTGAAGCCAGAAACCATCTCTATAAATTTGATATAAACCAAGATTTTATATTCAATGTCATTCATACCAGCACAATGCTGGGTTAACAGAGAGTGCTCAATAATTGCACGTTGACTGATTTATTTGGCAGACTGTCCAAAATAATAACTCTTCCAGGGTCTCTGTGGGGAGCAATCCAATGGGTGATTAAATCCAAGTCATTTATGCAAAATGAGGTTGCTTCTCATTTCAGAAACACACAAGAATCCAAGGTGGCAGGGGAGGGGGATGGGACAGAGGGGTAAACTAGATTTTACATGAAGAGACCTGGATTTGAGTGCCACCAGTGTCATGACTCATCAAAAGACTTAGTTAAGCACTGTCCCACTGACCTATGCCACCTTAGTTTCTTATTCTGTGAGATGGGGGAGCTATCTCCAGTGCTTTCTGTGGTTCTACTAGCCTTGTGCTGCCCAGCAATAGCCGGAGCCAAGCTGCCAGTTGTTATGCTGCTGCAGCTGCCCAAGAGTCAGTGATGGGGATCACGGCTACTATTTTGAGGAGAGACAAAAATGAGAATATTCTCATAAAGCAGTAGGCTGTTCAGGGAGTTTTGCTGATGCAGCAGAGCAAAGAGAAATAAAGAAAAAAGACACCTGGGTTCTGGTTCTCATTTTGTTTTGGACCTGACTTGCTATGTTATCTTTGACAAGTCGTTCAATATGTGTCTAGACCAAATGCTATAGAAATATAAAGAGGCAGTATTACAGTTATTACTAGAAATAAGGATATGTTTGCTGTGGCTTGTTTATTTATTTGTTTGTTGGTTGGTTTGTTTAGCTATCCTCAAGTATCTTGTTCCCCAAAGGATTTACAATAGCTTAAAAATGAGGTAACAACCCAAAGAAAACCTCCCAAGTCAGACCCCCTTCTCTGGCTCTCTCAATATATTAATGCTGGGCATTTGGAAGACAAGCAGCTGCTGGGTCTGCTGTTCCAATCCTGCTCCCGCTAACCCCACAAATTCTTTACACTCTTCCCATAAGGAGATGATTCCTAATTCCTCTCCCTTTAAATACAGCCAACTCAATAACTCACTTCTAACTCACTGAAGTACAAAGTGTGGTGGTGACACTGTATGATTTCTGAGGCTAAGCCTGGTGTTCTCTCCCAGGACACACACCTTTGGAGCCCTGAGCCACCTTGAAGCCACCTTGCTGGAGAGGGGGAGGAGTCTGGGGGCCCCAGCCTTTCCAGTTTTCTAGCCAGGTACCAGACATGTTAGTGAAGGAGACTTCAAGATGAAGTGGGCCACAGGCATCCTGTGACTGCAACCTCTTGAGAGGTGTTGAATTATTACCACCCGGCTGAGCTCCTCCCAAATCCCTGACACAGAAACTGAGATGTAATAAACAACCAGTGTCATTTTAAGCCTCTAAACTTTGAGACAATACATTAAGCAGCAATAGATACCTAATACAGGAACTTTCTATCCTCTCTTCCCCAAGGAACCTCTAAATAAAGGTCTCACATGGCAGCCCCAAATGTATCTTGGGAAGTGTTTCCATTACTGGAACCTACATTCTGTGGTTTTCCTGGAACAGATATGGAAATCCAAGGAGCTGCAGACTCCTAACTTTGATACAAATCTTAGGCAAACCACTTCAGTTCCTTGGACCTTAGTCTTACCTACTTTGAATAGAGAGTCTTTCTCCTATCTTTATACTTCCCAGGAGTACAAATCTGGAACTTGCAGGTTGATGAAGTATTTTGAACTCCTCAGAAAGCCCTGTTTAAATTCAAGTGCTATCATGATGTGTCTTCCACATAAGCACCATGTGTAGGCTCAGTGCTCTCCCGGGGCAATGGGAAGAAAAAGACTAGCTCTGGCTGTCCTGCTCCTGCTCCCTCCAGTCCTTGGCCAGGCACCTCACTGGTCACTACCCTGTGCCCCACCTTGCCTATGAGTGAATTAGCCAACAAGCTCGTAGTCTCTTTCTGACTATGAAATGATGCAAAGAAAAAAAGAAGAAGAAAAGACAGTCTCACTGCCTTCAGATATTTCCAACCCAGTGAGCAGACAGACCCAACTACTAAAAACATGAGAAGACAACAGACAATTTAATGTAAGATGAGATGGTGCATTTGAAGACATGCACATCCACAGAATCGAGGGCCCTAGACAGGGTAGTAGAAAAGTCATTTATTCAGTTGCTCTTAAAGGATGCTGTTGTAGACTGAAGTTTGTGTGACTCCAAAATTCATAGGTTGAAGCCTCACCCTCAACATGATGGTGTTAGGCTGTGAGGACTTTGGTAAGTGATTAGGTCATAGCATACAACCCTATAAATGGGATTAGTGCACTTATAAGGCGGGAGATGCTCTCTCTCTCCACCAAGTGAGGATACAAGGAGAAGACGGCCATTTGCAAAAAAAGAAAGAAAGCACTCCCCAAAACAGGATCTGTCAGCATCCTAATCTGGGACTTCCCAACTTCCAGAACTGTGAGAAAGAAATGTCTGCTATTTAAGCCACCCAGTCTATGGTGTCTTGTTATAGCAGATGTTAAGAGAGATGGTGTAATAGTCACAATTCTTACTTGCAAACAGAAGAAGCCATTCTTGTTCATTTAAGGGAGAGAGAGAGAGAGAGAGAGAGAGAATTTAATCAGTCTATTAGGCCGCAAAATGTCCAGAAGAGCCAAACTCTGAAACCATGAGCCATAAAGTGCCCAACCACATGAAGGAGTTTCATAGAGAAGACTCCACAGCCTCTCGGACCCTCTGCACTGCCAACTAGAAGTTCAATCCTTCTATATTCTCAGGAACCAAGTATCTCTGCTACTTCCTTGTGGTTATTCTGATGGGGGCACCGCCTCCAACCCAATTCTCATATACAATAATGGAAATCTCATATACAATAATGGCACAGGAGTCTAAAGATGCAAGTTTTCTAGCTTCTGCCTTTATAATGTGGTATTTAAAATGCAGGTGATATCCAAAATGTAGGAAGCATATGCAGAGATGTGCCCTGAGGTGACGATTAACCCCCAAAGATGAATAGAGTGAAATTATGCAGAGGATAGAAGAGGAGGGACCCCTTTAGGAGAGGGGAGCATCACGAAGAAGGGGCTGGGGTAAGAAAGAATGTGTGGACAGGTTCCCTCCCCTAACTGGTTCAGAACAGCAGGCCAAGTGGCTGAGGGCATAGCTGAAGGGAGTCAGGCTGTCAAGCCTGGAGCCCTACCTCTCAAGATGCCTGTTGCCTGGCTGTCTGAGCCCCTTCCTCCTGACTCACGCCAGTCTTGCTCTGTCATTTGGAAGGAGCCGTTCCTTTCAGAGCTGGTATTTCACCGTCCATCTTCTTGTCTTCCCCTTTCCAACAGGGTGAATACATTTCTCTTCTGCTGCACGTGCCAACATACTTCAAATTTGCTGGCAGCAGGCACTTCTCCTGTGTTGGTTTTGGAACCCATTAGCAGTTTGTCCCATTTCTCTCCATCTGGACTAGAAACATGCCAACCAGGATTTCTCTGAATTTTTTTCTTAACCCTGGGCTGCACCCCAAGGGAAGGTGCATCGAGAACCCCTCATCTCAAGCTCTATCACCACCTCATACTTGCCTTCCCCTCCACACCTTCTACTGGGCAACATGGCAGTTGGTCCCCCAAGCGTAGTCCCAATTTGTGGTGACTTCTTCAAACTTAGTGCTCAGAGGCCAGTTTATTACAAAGGGACATTTAAGCTTCCACTGGAAATTGGAAATAGATATTCTTGGTAGCAGTAAGGACAGACTGTGAAAAGTCTCTTAGTGTTGAACTTCTTTTCAGGAGTAGGGTTCAATTTTAGCATACTCAAAAAGTCAGCAGAAGTTAGTGGGGGCTGTGCAATGTGGAGATGTGGGAGGGTGGCAAGTGGAAACCATAGCCACGTGGCCAGAGAGCATCAGTGCACGCCCCCTGGTAGGTGCTCAGTTATTATCTGCCACACAGATTACTGAATAACATGTAGGAGCAAGCAACACATGGTAATGTCGTGCCTTCACTTTATCAAACAGATTTATCAACAAATGTCAGTCTTGAAGTTCCAGCGAGTCTACCTGTTTAAACTTCTGGGTCCATGTAACCCTTCTCTCTCCCCTTTTGCAACAGCTGGAATTTCTGCCCTCAACATCTCCTATCAGGCTCCTGTCTGAGCTTCCTTGTGGGTCCCCTGGCTTATAGACTTGAGCCTTGCCAGCCCATTCTGCATACAAGAGTCACATTTATCTTTCTATAAACAAAACTGCTAAATGTGGGACTCTAGATTGGACCCTGGAACAGAAAAAAAAATAGTAGTAGAAAAATTGAGGAAATCCAAATAGACTCTGAAGTCTAGTTAATAGTAACGTATCAACATAAATGTTGCAGTGTTGACATATATACGGAAAATGTCAACAATCGGGGACACTGGGTAAAGGGTATACTGAACTGTCTGTAGTATCTTTGCAACTTTTTTTCTGAATCTAAAATTATTCTTACAACCGAAAGTTATTTTTTTGAGCAAATCTGAACATATTACTTTCCTGCTTAAAACTAGGGTGATCAAGATTCCTGGTCTGCCCAACGTGGAGGTTTCCTGAAATGCAAGACATTTACTGTTAAAACCAAGAAAGACCCTGGGCAAACCGGGATGGTCGGTCACCCTAAAACCTCAAATGGCTCCTCATCTCTTCGGGTAAGGATAAAGACCAAATTCCTTTGGCCAGTGTGACAAGGACTTCTATGGCCTGTGCCCCATCTGTACCCCTAGCCATATAGCTCATCATAGCTGTGATCCCACACCCTGTCCACCACCACCCTGTGTGCACTTCCTAGCAACCCCCCACCTGTACCATAGCTCATGCTGTTTCCTCAGCCTGGAGGGCCCTCTCATCTCTCTCATCCCCCTGGCCAATATACACAGTGTTCTTGTTTCCTGGGCAGCTCCTGAAAAAAATCCTTCCTCTATCCAAAGGAATAAAACTCTTATGTCCACACAAAAACCTGCACATAGGTGTTCATAGCAACTTTAGTCATAATTGCCAAAACCTGAAAGCAGCCAGGATGTCCTTCAGTGGATGAATGGACATATAAACTGTGGCCCATCCAGACAATGGAATATTATTGAGCGCTAAAAAGAAATGAGCTCTCAAGCCATGAAAAGATATGGAGGAAACAAATGCATATTACTAAGTGAAATCAGCCAATCCAAACAGGCTCCATACTGTATGATTTCAACTACATGACATTTTGGAAAAGGTGAAACTATAGAAATAGTGAAAAGATCAGTGGTTGCCAGGGGCTGGGGGGAGGGAGAGGAATAAATAGGCCGAGCAAGAGGATTTTTATGGCAGTGTAACTATTTTGTATAAGATTATAATGATGGATACATATCATTACACATTTGTCAAAACCCATGGACTGTACATCAGGAGCCAACCTTAATGTAAACCACGGACTTTGGGGGATTATGATATGTCAGTGTAGGTTCACTGGTTGTAACCAGTGTACCTTTCTATGGGGGATGTCGCTAATGGGAGAGGCTGCATGAGCACAAGCAGGGGGCATATGAGAAATCTCGGTACCTTTCTCAAGTTTTGCTATGGACTAAAAAGTGCTCTAGAAAGTAGTCTATTAGGAAAAAACAACAACAATATCTTTCTCTGCACATTGTCCCACTCTCTCCCATAGAATTGGCCCAGAGAGCAGGGATCGTATCAGAGTCACTTCTACATCTGCAGAGCCCAGAACCCTTTTTGGCTCCCAGTAATCTGATATGTTTGTTGAATGAGTCAGATTATCTACTAGGTGTCAAACTCCCTCTCCTCCTTCCTGAATGTTTATGTTTTCTGGCTCGGGTGCTTCATTCTTCTCAGCCTATATAGAAGTTTAAGAAAAAAATCTCTTGTTCTGATGCCCTGTATAGTAATTGCCCCATTTCCTTGTCATTACACAGGTGAAGTTCTCACATGAACACCCCTATATTCACTTTGTGCTTCTCTTAATGGCTTATCCGTGAGTCCCTGCCCTCTGGCTTGTGTTCATCTGTAGCCCTGGTGGGCACCCCTTACACTATCCTCTTTGGTGCCCCGCTTTGGTCCTAACCTCCCAGTTTACTCCCATCTGCCTCAGCTTCACTTGTGAGCCATCTTCTCATTTATGGCCTCACCTGACCCTGGTGCCTGAGCAAGAATTCCCAATGCTGATCTTTCCTTTCTCTCCTTGACTACAATCATTCTTCCTTAGCCCTCTGCCACTCCATGAGAGGCTGATTTGTTTGGCGTGATCCCATGTGCAGACTCCCCTAGGCTGCCCAACCCTGAGAGCAGGACCAGGAAGCTTTGCTCCAAGGCCACTGTCACCAAGAGCTTCACTGGCTCCCACTTTAACAGAGCAGGCCCATTTCTAGGCCACTTCTTACTCAGCATCTCCACGGAGCTGAACAGAATAGGCCGCTCTCCCGACCTATTCCTGTGATAAGAGCAGCTGTGAAACAGAATTGGGACTTCTATGCATTTTATTTGGGATATCCTAGGTGTTGAAGCTCTGCTCCGGGACAGGGCAAGAACCACTTCCCACTCACAAGGATAGCCCAGCGCAGTGGACAGAGTCAACCTAGAAAAAAAGCCCCAGCCTGCCCCAGAAATCCTTCCTCATTATTAGTTTGCCTTCTCAGAATGCATCAACATTCAAAATGTACATGCTCTTAAACCTTTCACCCAGAATGTCCAATTCTAGATTTCTACTCGCTAGAAATATTCACTCACATGCCTCAAGATATATGTATAAGCACATTCTGTTGAAGTGAAATATTGGGAATAATCTACATGCCAATGAACGAAGAAATATATAAATTGAGGTAAATTCATGCAATGGCATGTTGGGCAGCCATTAAAACATTGAGGTAGACCTACATGTATTAACAAGAAGAGATGACCAAAATATAATCTAGGTCAGGGGTCAACAAACTGAGTCCCATAAGTCAAATTCAACCCCTTGCCTGTGTTCGTACTGCCCACAAGATAAGGAAGGTTTTTACATTTTTAAATGGTTGAATTAAAATCAAGAGGAGAAATTTTTTCTGATACATGAAAATTATATGAAACTCAAATTTTGGTGTCTATAAATAACATTTTATTGGAACACAGCCATCCATGCCCATTCACTTATAGATTGTCTATGGCCAATTTCTTGATTCAAGGGCAGAGTTGAGTAGAGATGACGAAGACCACATTGATCATAAAGCCAAAAATATTTATTTTCTGGCCTTTTACAGAAAAAGTTTGCCAACCCTAGTCAAGGTGATAAAAGGCAAATCACACACATACACACACACACACACACACACACACACACACACACAAAACACACTATTTCTTTCATAGAACACTCTCATAAAAATTATACACACACATATTTAGTTTATAAATTAATAGAAAAAGGTGTGAGAGGATACACCCTAAACTGTTAACAATGGTTCCCTATGAGAGAGAAGCAGGATTGGAGAAGGAAAGATGAATAAAGGAGACTATGTGTTTTATTGCTTGTATCTATATTCCTTCAATGTTCACACTGGCTATACATATATATACATATATAGTGGAGTCTTGTTATTTGCAGTAGTTATGTTCTGTAAAGTCTCCACAGATACTGAAATAGAAAATACTGAACCATTGCTTCTAGGGAAAATAGAAAGTTAGTTTCCTACAAGCCTCTGGTCATAGCATTTTCATCAACCAATCAATAAGTAACTTTATTTTATATTTCTGCTTAAGACACTTTATTTAATATATATTGTTGATTCATTAACATTGAAGCCACAGCCAACAGCTCTGTAACTCATGCCTAAATGAAGCTTATCTAACACATGTATTTTTTTCTGTAAGGCACATCTCAGTCTTCTTTGGCTTAGAAACACTAGACGGCTTTTTTAACACTACACCTGGAGCCATTTTAAACAACAAAATCACCAACAGAAAACACAAAAATGTAAGAAGAAATGTGGCACTAAATAGATTTGGAAACCGGTACTTGTTTACAGCATGAGAGCTGGAACAAGTGTCACCTTGTTTCACCTCAGCTAAGAATGTGCCCATTAGGTGACTCAAATTTTTTGTCACTCTGCCTGTATCAACAAATGGCTGCAAAAGCACCACATGTATTGATTTGTGGGTTACAAACAAATTTTAATGAGTTGGTAAATTCGTTAATATAGAATTGGTAAATAATGAAAATCATATATATATATATACATATATATATATACACATACATATACATATATGTATACACACACACACACACACACACACACACACACATACACACACATGCATTTTTTTGCACTTAATAAAAAATGTGTTTAATGTTTGCCCTTGACCAGAGTTGCCCCCAAAGTCTATCTTTTGGCCAGCATGCAGAGGGCCTCTACCCATGACTCTGATGGGTAGAGATGCTCATTTTTACATGAGGGAGCCAACCTTTCTCCAGGAACTCCAATAGGGCAGAGATGGCACAAAGCAAAGGACATGTCAAGGCTTCCTCATGGCAATTTCCTGTTGTTGAAAGATTGACCTTCTTGGTATCTATGAACAACTGCTTCTTGGGGATTGGCAAAGCCGTGTGCCATCTATGAGGCATGAGAATGCTGGTAACACACACAGTTGGGCCAGTTAGCCCTCATCTGGACTACTATTTCCTCATTTACTTGTTTATTTATACCATTCATTTATTCACACCATTCATTCTTCCAGTCTATGCATTCTTGCTCTCCTTGCATCTACTTCATAAGCCTTTATACAGACAGATCCAAAAGATACAGCATCTTATTCTGTTTTGTCCTTTCTTCCCTTGGCACCCAGCCTTCCAGGGCCAAGTTGGAATGATAAGCACTATTTGATCAGCATAATAGGAACAAATTTCTCAATGGACATTCTAGTTGGCCAGCTCACAAGAGTGCCCTAGCAGTGAAGGGAGCAGGGTGAGCAGGATCCTGGGGCGGGGAGATGTTATGAGCCCCCACTCTCCTACTCCAGCCTCCAAACCTCTTCCCAGAGTTGCCACCCAGTGGGCCTGCCTTGGCTGAGCATAGCCCATTGGAAAGGAGTACTAAAGAGTGGAGGAAAGGGGGCTGGGGGGAACACTGGGTGTGAGGGGGCATGACTCAAGTAATATTGCTTCCAGGTGGAAAAGCCACTTTAAATCTCTTCTCCTAAAATGGAAAATTACACCATATATGGCACTAAATTATACATAGTCATATATAGTCTAACTGGTTTTCAACCTTTGGCTTGTCATCCCAGGGGCCTTTTTAAAGTCCTATGAGTAAAACTGTATCTTCCTGCCCCCATGCTCTCAGAGAGCTTTAGGACAGGAATCAGAAGATCTAAAGAACAGGGATCAGAACCAATGAATAGGTGCACATCGGAACAGAGTTCAAGGCCACAAAACAGGACTGAGAGACATACCTAGGCTCACAGTAAATGAATTTCATTCTGACTCGAAGATATTGAAAGAATACTTAGACGACCAGGGTTAAGAATGTGAAGTCCACTCCTCAGAGAGTGCTGGACACACACCCCCCCAACTGGAGTTCATACAAAGCTCTGTTGCCATCTTGTGGTGAGAAGTGGTTGGCCTCGGAGCTCTCTGACTTCTCCAGGCTCTTCTCAAGTAACAGTTCCCAGGGGCTTACTTGTGTTCCTGGAAACGCAGGAAGTCCTTCCCTAGGGCTTCTGCTCCCCAACACCTTCTCTGACGCTGGCACCCTGAACCAGGCCCATCCCTCCTCTGTAAAACTTCAAACTGTCCTGGCATCACAAGCCCCTAAAGTCCCCTTCAGCTCTTACCTGCTGTTTATATAGTCACTGTTCTGTGCAAGGCATGGTGAGGGACCCAGAAAGCTATAAGAGCTGTTTCTCTTCTCAAGCACTTAGCATTGTGTTGGGGTTGCTGAGAGACTGTGCCCCGATGGGCGTGAGGCAGTAAGGGCCTCTGCTGTTCTTCCCTTGGGAATTCCCCACAGTCAGTCTCTCTTCGTCAGTAAGGAAGAGGAAAATGTCTTTTCTGGACCTGTCCTCTGTGTCCAAAGATAGAATACAATCTCTCTAAGTCTGGTGGCCAGTGGGATTGAGCAGTGAAGACCTGGAAGAGGAAGTTCACGTGCGTGTGTGCTGTGCGTGGGTCTCTGTGTATGTGCCTGGCCTGCTGGCATCTGGGGAAAATTAAATATCGACTTTTCTTCCATGAAAATTGAGGCTGAGCCTCAAAATTTGAGAGAAATAATCAAGTCCATTTCTCAGGGGCTGCCTTCAAGACTGGAAGCTACAGCCTACGTGGCCATTATTTCAGCTATGGGTGAGACTTGTATTGCCTGTGACAAAAGGAGCAGAGTGTCCTACTGTAGGACATAGAAGCCCAACTGTGTTTTCCTGCCACCCCACCCAGCAGACCCTGCTCCTCACTCCCTCTGTCACCACTCTAGAGTACTTTCCTCACACCTTCTGTCACCGGCACTGCTCTGTCCTAGGACCTAGCCAGCAGTCTTCATCCCTGTTCCTGTCCATACTGTCTCATGCTCACAGCCAGGTGTTATCTCTGTGACTGTCCATGAACAGCCATGCTGGGGGCTCCTGAAAAAAGTGGGTTCTTGCTTGTAAGTCTTATGCTGCCGTGTTTTAGATGCAGGAGGCCCAGAACCCAATGTGTTGAGTGGGGCAGTGACTGACAGCTCTGGGGAAGTTTGTTTTTCATACTTCTGAAGAGAATGTTGCCAAAATCAACCCAGGCGGGGATGAATGAGGAGATGGGGAGAGAGTACCAAGTGGCTGGAGTCGTTACCATTTCAATGTGGGGGGAAACAAGCCCAATGTAGGTAGCCTAGCAGGTCTCTACAATCGCTGGAGTTAATACATGAAACTTCTATACCCTCTTCAAGGAATGACAAGTATCACCTCATCCATTTTACAGGAGGGAAAGCAAGGTATGTGGTCATCCATTTGTGAAGTTCTCAGCTTCAGTAGTAATACTATTTATGTACATATACTCTACATTATATATGTGTGCGTTATGTACACTTATTTCACATTTTTACTTTTCCATCATCTTTCTTGATCCCCGAAGGCTCTGTGAGGCAAGAATGCCAGACTGACAGTCTCTCAGCCCAGGACAGAGCTCTGAAAGAGCAGGGCCCCTGCGTTTCTGGCTAGAATCACTGTTGGTTACTTAACTGCTTTTATTTCCCACTCATTGTTCCCTTGCCTTGCTTACAAAGTCCTAGTAAAGCCTTCTCCTTGCCCCATTCCAGTAATGCTTGTGTCTCAGGGGAATCCCATCCCAGCAGTTAGGGTGACTCAAATCTCCTTGCTTGTGTTGGGTTCAGAACCCTTGGTTAGGCCAATCAGCCCAGGATGTCAGTCAAGAGGCTGCTATTAATCCAGGTGGTTTAAATTGACCAGTTCAGATTAAGGGGAAAAGATTTCCTCTCTTTTTCCCTGAACATGACCAAAGAAACAAGTACCAGATCTGCAATTGGCAGCCACCTTGCAGCCATGAGGGAAGTCAGCCTAAGGGAAAGAATTAGAATAGGAAAGAGCAGGCAGAGTTACAGAAAACAGAGTTAGCTCCCTGATCATACCCTACCGTATGGAGACCTGGCTCTGGGCTACTTGTTAGATCCTACTGTAAACTCCTTCGTGTTTAAGTCAGTTTGCATTGACTTTTCTCTTCCTTGTATCTGAACAGGCATATCTGAACAGACATACTATCCCCCACTTCCACTGTTAAGTCTTCTCCTTGCTTTCCTCTGGCCCCTGTCAGAGCCAAGTCAGCACACATCGAAAGGACCGGGGCAAACTAAATGCATCTTTACAACTAAAATGTCTTTGTGGTATCTTGAGGCTTTAAAAGCTGTGCAGGGAGCTGCGGCCTAGCTCAGTCCTGCTTCCCATTAGGATAAACATATCCCTCAGTGTAGCGACCCGTGCACAGCTCCAGAAATAGCCTGCTCACCAGAGAAAAGGCATTTTATTTGACAGCTTCTACAGCCATATCATTATCATATAAACTCTTTTATCCACCCCTTTCCCCCGCCTGGAACTCAAATTGCATCTTTAAAATGTCTAAATAGCAGTTTGGTGATCTTCAATGAAGCTACGCTTGATACTGAGCTGGGAAAGTTCATGTCAAAAACCCAGCTTCAGAGAAGTCTCCGGGAGGGGTGGGAAGGGCGTTTTTCATCCAATTAGTTTTCTATGCAGGAAGATGAGTTGAAAATACTTGACAGTAGGCTAAATTTCAATGTCTAAAGTCCAGCTTCCAACTTCCGATGCCATCAACCGCACAGACCTGGCCTGAGCACCTGCGTGTGACTTTCCACCCTCGTTGGGAGCTGGTGACTCTTCCTTCTGGCCTCTTTCTCACAGGGCTGGCACAGCCATGCATGGGTGTGGGTACCTAGGGGCTCCAGGAGAAATCAGGCAAGATGCAAAGAGGAAGCCCCAACTGGTAAGGGACATCAGAACTATTCCTGTGAGAGCTGCTCAGGGCAGTCAAAGACAGCATAAGAAGAAAAAAAAGGAAGCTCTCCAGAGGAAAAAGGGAATCTGCACAAGGGGGAGTTGGGGGCTGAAGGCATGCGGACTAGCTGTTTTGGAGACAGGTGAAGTCCATTTCCCAAAACAGGGAAGCAGGTGTGAGTTTGTTTTCCATGCTCAGCCCACCCACTCCTGCCTTAATGCATCACATTTCTCTTTTCCCTTTTCCCCTTACTGAAATCTACTCCACATCCTCCCAGGACCTGAGTGGCAGACTCTGGCTCTAAGTGCTGAGGGAAGGCCAGGAAGGCAGCTGCAGTATATAAAGGCGGGTGTCTTTCCAAAAGAGAATGAAGATTTTCTTCTGCAAAAGTCCATTTCCAACAGCAGAACAGAAGACTTGGTGGGAGAAGAGAGCATGGGGCCACTGTCTCCAGAGCACCCACTCTGTACCAGCCACTGTGCTTACACTGCCTCCTCGTAGCCTCACAAGAATCACGTATTATGGAGATCACTGGCCTCAATTTGAGAAAACTGAGGCTGAGGGAGTCAAAGAATTTTCCCAAGGTCACGCTGCTAGTAAACTGGTCATCAGTATTCAAGTCTAGGCCTTTCTGCCACTCGAGGTCTGGCTTGTTCCACTACCTACCCTGTTTGTCTGCGTAGATGAGGTGGACTCTTTACTGCCTCTTAAACTGACTGACCTGGGGAAGCAAATAGCAACTCCCCTGGTGGAGCCCACAGTATGCAGGGTTGGGCACAGGCTGGGAGTTATAGGTCTAAAAATCAACTTTTTCTCTCCTGCAACTTGTTCCCAACCAGTACTAGACAACATGGCCCATCCCAGAAGAAAGAATAATATGGAATTTTCTAAAAGTCCACAAGTTCACAGGTCTTGTTGGAGTACCCCAGATTTCCACACAGTTCATCTTCTGTCATTTCTTCTCTAGGGTGGCAACTACTACTACCTCAGGCATCCTTTCAGAGCTACCACGTTTCTCCTTATCTCTGCAGAGCTCTCCTCACGCTCCCCTCACACACACTCATACACACACACCCAATTAGTTCCTCTTGATAACAAAATATTTGAGCTTATTATAATCATGTTTTTCTTCTAGATTTCTAGAATATAAAAAAAAGTAATTGTCTCTACACTGTTGGTTGAGGAAAATTTCAATCATCAAAATTAAGTAACAGAAGTAGAGCAGATCTGTTTCTAATGAAAAAGGTTTGGGGAAAGGCGGCTTTTCTGCAGGCATGTGTGTGTCCCAGGTGATTTCCACTTGTGTGCGTGCTGCGGGTGGGTGTTGTCCTGTTGAGTGTGTGCCCTTGTGTGGTTCTGTGTGCCAGAGCGTGTGTGCCGAGAGACACAGAAGCACTAGAGCTCCCTGTCCAGTCAGAATCAGGCAACAGAAAATCTGCATTTAATTGCACATGTTGTAAAAATAATCACACAGAAGACCACGCTAGCATTGAAACTATGTGGCCTTGATTTAATGCCTGAGTGTGGGACATCTTTCTACTTAAATGCTTATAAAGTTATAAACTATAAGTCAAAATTTCTTCAAGAACATGTCTTCTCTCGTTAAGATGATTTTATTTCTGAGGGTGTTCCCGCCTTTTCCAGGAAAAGGAGAAGAGGGGTGGGTGTGGGACATGGGGGATTTGCTGGGTGAAAGAGAGGACATGGAGGCTGCCTTAGATCAGGCTTAAAGAAGTCTTTGTTTTTAATTAACCATGTCTTGGGCTATGGAGAAATCAGCCTCACTCTGGAATCTAAACTCAGATAAAGTGCTCTGCACTGCGGCCCTCTCTCTACCTCCCAGACAGCAGCCTTTCCCCATTTGAAGATTATTTATTGTTTCTCAACCACCTTTCATGCCACTAAATGATTCTCCATGCTCAGTGAAGAAAACAACCCAGTAGAATTTTATTTTATTTTCCTGAGTGAGGGCTTGTCCTCCACCTCGTCCCAGGGAGCATTTAGGGCTGAACAATCTGCACCACTCTCTGTCCTCTTGGGACAGCTCTATGTCATTGTTATGGCCAGGAAAAGGTCCCAAGAGTCCACAGGGCTGCCTTTGGGCCCGCATGACTATACTTTTAAAAGAGGAGAAAACCCAAACTGCTTCTAAAAGCTTGCTAAGAAGGAGCTCAGTCAAAATGCTTGCTTCCAACTCCTCCACTCCTCAGGATGTCCAGTAGGTGGGCACCCCTCCTGGACTTTAAAATGTAGATTTAGCCTAAGTGGACTGATGCCAATCCCCCTGGCTCCCCACCCAGGTCCAAAATAAATTCACACCTCTTCATTTCTGTCCTATTAATCAGTCAGTCTGAGGAAAAACAAGCCAGCCAAGCTTGGCCAGTTGAACGAGCCACAGAATACATGTTTTCAGATATTTTTAAATTAATTTTATTTCCTGCTCATATTTTTAATTTTGCTTCCGTTACCAGAATATAACTGTGCCATACCTCTTGCAATGAAAACTGCAAATTCTATAGTTAGAATCTCCCCACCTTCCCTCCCTCCCCTACCCTTGCCCCAAATTCCAAGCTTTATTTGCAGACTCTGCACTGCCCTAAAGCCTAGGCTGTGGCCCTGGGCAAAGGTGGAGACGGGGAGCAGACCCCAGTCCCTTCATCCTTCAGGCTCTGGTTTGCAGCTCCAGTCTCCCTTGTTGCACCTTAACTCTCGCTTCCAGGCCCAGTTTGGTCAGTGTCTAGGGACCTTGACACCAGCACCCACTCTTTGGCTTTGGGGTCTGAGGTGCCCAGGTGTCAGCATAGCTCCCTCAGTTTCTTTCTCACCTCCTCCTCGTTCCTCCTCTTTTCAGGTCTTGCCCTCATCTGCCTCTTCCTTTTGCTCCTGAGCCTCTTTAAAAAACAAAAGCCTAAAGAGCAGGTCAAAATGTTTTTTAAAAAACTTTAAACGTCTCTCTACATAGGTAAACCATAATAATAGCAAACACTCACTAGAGATTACCAAGCGACTGCCAGGCAGATTAATTCATTTACTACCCACCACGACCCAGTGAGGTGCGTACTATTATCATCCCATTATGCAAGGGGACTGAGGCACAGGGAGTCTGAAACTTGCCCGGTGTCACCCAGCCAGGTTGTGGGAGGGCTGGGATCTGAACACAGGCAGCTCCTACTAATGGTGTTATTCTACCTCTCTAATGGAGAACTTTCTGTAATGGGAAGAAAGCAGGTTTTATCATTTTTTACTAGTATAGTAGTATTTCATTTATCAAGAAGTCAATTATTTAATAGTCTCAACTATTCAAGCCCCAGTCAAGAACTGAAAATATAAGTGAGGGGGGCTTTTGAAAGACTAAAGAATATGTCACAAAATTCAAATCCAAAGGTTCCAGAGGAAAGCCCCTCAGGCCTTCCAGCAAGATCACAAAAACCCACCAGCTCTTACTTTACATACAGTTCTAACAGGCCGGTGGGTGGTTTCCCAGCCACAGCTTATTAGAAAGAAGTTCATATCAACCTTAAAGGGAGGCTGAAGTCAAACAGTAGCACCAAGCCCAGCCATATTTACAGCTAAAGAGATGATATTAGTGACGAATTTAAAATTCACACGGGGAAATGCTCATATGATAATTATAACCTAAAACAAGCAGCATGCAGCATTATATCTAGAGTATGACTTCAATATATAAAATAAGCAAACAAAATTCAAAACTATGAAAATAAAGTAGAAATATATCAAATGTGGTTTTCTCTGCATGCTGTGGGTGATTTTGTTTTCTTTCTACTTTTTCAAATTTTCTATAATGAGTGTGCAGTCTTTTATAAATTAAAAAAAAATCTTCCAATAAACTTGCTAAAAGAGAAATAAGGGAAGAGGAAAGGAGAAGAAAAGGGAGGTTAGGTTAGGTCAGGTGCAAGCTCAGTAACCGGTCTTGAAGGAGAGGAAGAGAAACTATCTTAATTCACATCCAAAAATTCAAAATGCCTGACAGTCTAAGGGCCACTTCCTAGAAAGGCAAATTTCTCTACATAAATCAATCACCTCGAATATGTCACTATGTAATCAACTGACCATTAGAATAATAATTACTATTAACTAAGTGCTTACTTCTTTCCAAGCAAGCGCTTTACATATAAAATCACTGGGTTTCAAATGTCCACGTGAGAGAGGTATGCTTTTCCTCAATTTACCCATGAAAACCTGAAGCATGACAACTGATATTTGCTAGAGCGAAGGTTTGATTTTGTTCATGACAGCATGAGGCATGTTCATGATAGCAAGAAGCTGAGAGACAAGAACCACAGAGGACACATATTCCCATTAAAAATATCTAAGGTACATGAGAGTATTTTATTTCTTAAAGAGTTTCAGGTGTGAGAAATACTTACCTAGCACACCTTACAGAGCTAGGCAGTGAATAGGGGAAGACCGCCATGTGACGTTCCTTAGACCAGCTCCAGCCCCCAGGCTCTGCGGGGTCACAGTAGAAATGGGAAGGCTCTGCTGGGTAACAGGCTCTGCTTTCTAGCACCTGGAAGCACTGCTTTCCCTCTTGTGTGAACCGTGCCTAATACTGGCCTAACACAGGGCTTCATGCAAAGGAAGCACTCAACACAGGGTCTACTAAAAGGAAAGAAGGGATGGGGAGTGGAGGGAGAGAGAAAGGAGGGAAGGAAAGAAGGTTCTGAGACTGGGGCACTCACAGTTCTATTACACAACCCCAGTTACTGAGGGAGCCTCAGGTAATGACATCCAAGGCCTCTTTTAAAATATAAATAGTATTCAGGAAGGCTGCTTAAGCTATTAAGTTGGAGCATGGTGTTAAGGGAGTGGAACACCGGAGGGAAAATTTCGATGAAGGAAGAACTGGGTGTGTGACTGGAGAAGGGAGACTGTGAGTCTTTTCTTCAGAGGCTTAGTTAACTTAAAATAAAGTTGCTTTCAGAGCATCGTAACATTTTAGCTCTCAAAGGTACCTTGACCATCATCTATCTAATTTCTAGTCCAATCTCCTTTTTTACACACAAGGAAAGCGAGTCCCAGAGAGGGGAATTGATTTTCCTGGGGTCACATTGCAAGTGAGTGCCTGTGCCTGAAGCGGAAAGCACTTTTCTAACTTGTTGCTACATCAAAATTATTTTGACAGAGAAAACCCAAAGCTATGCTACAGAGAACAAGGCCCAGTTTCTCTTCAAAGGCTGCTTGCTGCCGTTGTGCAGGAGAGAACATGCTGTGTTCTCAGCGCGGTTATTTTCTGTGAAACGAGTTCCCAGGCCACATCCCTCTGCCCTTTCCATCTGAGATAATGGTCTTGCAAACGACCACCCTGTAAAACCGAAACCAAACGGAGCTTCACCCCTGGCCTAACCTGCACCCAACCCAAATACCAATCTTTTCACTGAACCACAAAAGGAACTAAAATCCTTCAGAAAAATTTCTAGTGAAGCATTGTGAACCAGAACCAAATGGATATGCTTTCAACACAGCTGAAGCAGAACAGAATCTGGCCTATCAGAATATTGTCTGAGAAGTTTCAGCTCTTGGCCATTAGTGTGATGTGGATAAAGAAGAAAGGGAGTGGGGGCAGAAAGAAAACTCTATCCTGGTAAAGAGAAAATGGAAGTTAGTGGCTAACTGTCCATGGATGTGCACTTCCCCATTCCATGCCCTATATCGGATATATGAGACTCCTGTATGGGAGCGGGGACAGAAAGCTGAGCAATGTGCTACCCAGATTCAACACAGTGACACTCTGAGGGTCAGAGAGCCTAGGGAACCCCTTGTGACAAAGGTGAAGACTGGACAGGCAGGATATCAATTCCTTGTGTGTTTTGTATAAACCATTAAACTGTACTCTGTGTTATGGAAGTGGTACTGAGTTAGGAAGACTGTATTTGAAGAACACGACATGAATTACATCTGGCTTCTCATCGGGAGCAGCATTTTAGGAATCTGCCAACTAGTTTCATCCAGGTGAAGGTAGACACCAGCAGACTGACATATGTGCACTAGTGTCAACTGTCAGAGAATGTACCCTGGGAGGGCCAACAACATATTTTTTGAAGCCGAAATTTCATTCATCTTTCATTTTCCAACTCACACGTCCTTCCCTGCACTGAACACACTTGATTAGCCTGCATAGCTCCACGTTGGAAACAATTGCCCTCCTCTGAACTTTCACATAAGTGGAGCTGTACTTCTCCTGAAAGACAGAATCAATTCCACTTCTGATTATGGTTCTTGATGCCTGTGAGCAGCTTAGGAAAAGGTCTCCTGTCTGACTTTTTCCTGACTCCCTGGCCTCTCTGGCGTACCCAGCATGGGATGGCCATAAAATAAATCTCCACTGAGTAAACAAATGAATTTCCCAGGTTGCTACCTAAGCGAAGTTTCTACCTGGGCTGAAGAACTGGTATAAGCCCTCTGAAATCACACGCAAGTCTGTTCTGACAGTCCAAACACATGTGCTGTCTGGGGAAGACTGCACAGCTTTTATAAGATTCTCAGAGGGATCCAGTTCCCCAAACAATTAAAAACCACAGCTCCAGGACTGTTGTAAGGATAAACCAAACAAAGCCTGTAAGAGAGCTTGGAATTCTGTCTGGGGGAATGTCTTGTGTTGAGCTCCTGGAAGCTGATGGATGGGCCATGCTTCCACTATCTCTTCCCCTTTCTACACCACAGTTAATGGTAATAACGTTAATAACTACCACCATTTTCCCAGCACCTATTAGGCACCAGGCTCTGCTCCAGTGTTTGCTGCATTACAATTGAAGACACCAAGGCTCAAAGAAGAAAAAGTCAATGATAAGTACAGGTTGGGTTCTGAAACCAGGCCTTACTCCTCTGAAGCGGCTCATAAGACACATGCAAATAGGACTCTAAATAGTACCCCTGGCATGGCAGGGACCTCCAATTAGGAAGTCTCAAAGTCCCAGCTATAGTGTGTGTGTGTGTGTGTATGTGTGTGTGTGTCTAACAGGGGATGGATGGATGGATGGATGGATGGATGGATGGATGGATGGACTACTGGGTCAAGAAGGAGATAAAGAAACTCATCTTTAGCTTCTTCCAGATATTTATTATCCAAATTCACAGCTCTAGCACAGACTGAATCAAATCAATACACCCTGATTTGGAGAACAATAAATTCAAACGAGAAGACCATCTTCTCTATTATGAGTTGAATTGTATCCCCTGCTCCCCCACAAAAATGAAGACCTAATTCCCAGTACCTCAGGATGTGACTTATTTAGAAATAGTATTGCTACAGATATAATTATTTAAGATGAGGTCTTACTAGAATTAGGATGCACTCCTAATTCAATATAACCGGTGTCCTTACTAAAAGGTAGATATTTGGACACAGAGACACACACCAGGAGAACGCCATCTAAAGATGAAAGCAGAGCTCTACAACCCAAGAAACACCAAAGATTACTAACAAACCCCTGGAAGCTAGGAGAGAGGCATAGAACATGATTTTTCTCACAACCCTCAGAAACCACCCCTGTCACCAACACCTCGGTCAGACTTCTGGCCTCCATAACTGTGAAATAATAAATTTCTGTGGTTGAAGCCACTCCATGTGTGGTACTTTGAAACAGCCCATGAAAACTAATACCCCCTCTTTCTCCAAAAGAAGAGTGAAGATGTGAAATGGTATGTGTGATCTGAACTGTAGTTCTTCCCCATGTGCCAAATTTGAACCTTTTACTCCTTCAGTCCCCCCGCAACGTTGACTCAAACAAGTCAGGTGATATCAACATGGCAGGAGTGAGAGGAAGCCATTCTGAACTGACTGAATTTTGCCCAGTACTAAGGCCTGGTTTTCATCACATTTTTCTTAAATTGCATAAACTTCTTAATTTAAACTACTGTTCTCTAGAGTTCTACATTGCTTATTTACTTGTTTACTTTCAATAAATAATTAAGCAAATCAGAAAGTCAAGGTTCTGGAAATCTTGGTAGAACTCATTTTCTCCCAGATTCCAGCTTTATGACAGAGCCTCTAGCCTTAACTGTGACCCATGACATGCTGGACCCTGGCAAGTTTCTCCGAGTGAGGAGGAAAAAGGCCTGAGGACAGTCCTGCCCACAAAGGGTCAACAGTCCAGCGAAAGAGACAGTAATGTGAGAGAGTCCGGGCAACAGCCAAATGAAACTACCATAACCAGAGCAGTGAGTTTGGAAAAGGGAGGAAGAAGTTTGGGGAAATCAAGATGAGAACAGATAAACTAAGATGTGCAATAGCTTGAAATTCAGGCTTTGCCCGAGTCAAGAGGAACTTGAAACTCAAGTTTCCAGATCACATCTAAATTTAGAGTTGGAGTTTTGAGCGGGTTTGAAACCTGGCCAAATGGCCTATCTTTCAGGTTCAATTCTCTTGATATATTTGAAGACACGAATATGGCATTTCTAAACAGAGGAACCAAAAGTTTAAAAAAGTCCGCTGGATTGGGTCCCTTTATTATCGTTAGTGTCCCTGAGTCCTGAAGGAACAAGATTTTCCCCCATTATGTGTAAACACCAGGGCCACTGTGCTTTAGATGGGTTTTTCATTCTGTAGTCACTTCTCTGGGCTGAAATTCATTGTACACTTACTGTGTTCCAGGCACTGGGCTCCATTCAGGAGAGCTGCCTGGGGCCTGCACCATAACCTGCCCTGGCCTACCCCTTGAGACTTAACCCAGGGATTAAACCATGTACAGGTACAAAGTAAACAAGCCTGTCTTGAAGGATGGAGCCACATAATGGGTTGACACAGATCCAGATACAGAAGGCATCAAAGGTGACAATTTTATACATTATCTTCACTCACAACTGTCAATTTACTCACACAGTGCTTAAATCTCTTGCAGTTAAAAGTGAAATCTGGCAACCGAAGACATGCTCTTTAAAGGGTTCTGCTCCCTCTGACATTCTAAGTCTCAGTCCCAGTGAGGTGATGCTGAAGCTGACTTGTCCTTGAGAAGCTCACAGGCAAGCCAACTAAACCGAGGCACTAGCATGGGGAGGGGCGGGCTGTGATCAGCACTGGAGAGGGAGACTCTTCAGAGATTTCAAAGGGTTATTATGCCTATGTGTGTGTGCATGTGCGTGATGGGCGAAATCTTCCACCGAGACATTCCTGACCCTCAGAAATGATGTCTCTTCAATATGAGACCTGGGTAGGATCCTCCAGAAGATTCATCAAGGTTGTTCTGGGTATCAGCAGTGCCACTCCCACTCCACACTCTGTGGGGGTACACACAAAGCATTCCAGGGAAGTAAAACAGAGAAGCTGGAAGATCAGACATAATGGAGTCAAATGGATTAAAAACTTGGTAATGGGCTGAAGGTCCATGATCCATTCCTGCTGGTGTGTTGCAGGCTGCTTCCTAGGCGAGCTCCAAACTTAGGGTGCAGTCAAGTTTACACCTTGATTTTGTCAGTTCTCTCCAGGGCACATAGGCCCTGGGGAATCAAGTTATAATCACTAACCCACAAGAGGGATAAAAGGGAATCAACATGTCCTTTACGTGTCAGGGTAATTAGTTTGGCTATTTCCTCCCAAAGGATAGGTCCACTCTGGAAATCAAAATCCCAAGCCTCTGAGTGAGCAGAGGGTAAAGAAAAGTAAGTTAGTAGCCTCTACTTTCTGGATGCTGATTTTTACTTCTGTGAAATAAAAGAATCTGATTTGATTGTTTCTAGAGTCTTTTCCATTTCCAAATTTCCAGTCTGTGAAAGTTAGTGCCTTTCTCTAGAACCAAGCACCTGTTCATTGTGTACCAGAGCTGCCTTAATAGCTCCTCAAATTCTCTCTGTAAGGAAGGAGATCTGTATAAACAAAGCAACAGGTTTATGAGATGGGCCAACTTGGGCAGGGTACCAGCAGGAAAGAGCTCCATTTCCATCATCATTTCAATCACAGTTTCTTAGGTCTGATTTCTCCAAACCTGGATGACAGTTTTTCTTGTCTCCTTTAGTAAATACAATGGTCTGATTTTCAATTGTTAGAAAGTTCAGTACAATCTAAATCAAAACTTCAATCTTTCATTAATTTTGACTTTTGTCTTCCCACCACTCTGCTTTGAGTCTCAGCAGAAACTCAAAAACAACAAGGATGGCACTATCTAGCACCCTCTTACATATAAGGAGAGCACAATTGGTTCAGTGTTGTGTTTTGTCACTTTTTGCTAGGTTATGTGTGGTATTAAGCAACTCTAGATCTCAGAGGCTTAAAGCAACAAGGTTTACTTCTCACTTGTTTTATTTACTTGCAAATGTGGCTCTGCTCCATGTGTCTTTATTCCAGGGCCCAGGCTAAAGGAGTAGCCCCCATCTGGAACATGTCTTGTGGCAGAGGGAAAATCTCAATGACTTTTAGAGCCTCCAATCAGAAGTGATACACACCACTTCCTATTCACTTTCCATTGGCCAAAGCAAGTCATGTGGTCATGTCCAACAACAATGGCACCAGGAAATATACTCCTCCCAAAGGGAGCACTGTGAACCACATGGCAACAGGCAGGGATGTATGGTCCTCTTATAGGGAGCAGCAAATAACAGAACAATAAGATCATCTATCACAAGTAATTTTAAATAATTACCAAGAAATTCATCATTTCATTTGAGTCTACCTAATTAATATAAGATCAATTAGTTTCTTTTGCAATAATCACATTTTAGATTTTGTCTTTCTTCAAGATTCTAAGGTTGTTCTAATCCCCAATTTACATTTTACAGTTGGCTGTTCTCAAGATGGACACTAGCATATATTTTATTCTAATTTATATTTCCAAAAGATATATTTTCTCATCTTGTTCCCAAATTCTTGGACCTAAGGCTCCTCAATTCTGACTGACATTTACTTTAGGAAAGAGAAGGTAGGGAAAAGGAGGCTTAAAGTCAGTGCAGTACTCACTGTCTGGCACATAGTAAGTGCTCAACTGGTTGCTAACTGAGTGACTGAACAAATGAATGGGCTTTGGTAACTACTGATTTTGTCTTTGATGGGCTTGATGATGAGAAGTGTCAGGCTTTGATTTCAGCAAGAGGAAATGGTGTTAGTGTTTGAGCAAACTTGCTGGTTTGAAGGAGTTTGGGGCCTGTAGCAGATAAATTCTTATGTAGCCTACATGATTCCTGTCTCCTGGTGTTCATGTCCTCATGTGATCCCCACCTCTTGAATATGGGGCCTGTGACTTGCTTCTAATCAGTAGAACATGACAGATTGTATGTGACTGCATGTACGTGATGACATGATTACATTACATGAGATAGTAACACTTGTTTTATTGGCATCTCTCACTCCTTTGATGGCTTTGAAGAAGCAAGCTGCCATGTTGTGAGCTGCCTTTGTTGGAAGGCCCATTGTGGCAAGGAACTGAAGGTGGCCTCTGGATGCTGAGGATGGACTCCAGCTGACAGCCAGCAGGAAAGTGAAGCCTTCAGTCCTACAGCTGCAAGAAACTGAATTTTGAGCCCTAGCAGACAACTTTATTCCAGCCTTGTGAGACCCTAAACAGACGACCCAGCTAGGCCATATCCAGCCTTTTGACCCACAGAAAGAGAGATAAGAAACCTGTTTTGTTTTGTTTTCTAAGCTAGGTGTGTGGTGATTCGTTATGCACTGATAAAAAACTAAACACATTTTAGCTCTACAAGATCCTCCCTCACAGATCTGTGAAGAAGATATTGTCCACATTGTACACCAGCAAAACTGGGCTCATGAGGCAGAATGACTTGTCCAAAGCCAGGATGAGAATCCACCCTTCCTGATTCTTCCTCAGTAAATTTAAGAATGCTACAAATAGCTCCCTGCCTTAGGTGATGTGAGTCCATTTTTCTGCCAAGGACTCTAGGATTGTCTGATCAAGGACTGGTCACCAGGCAGGCCAGAGACTTTAGCTTTAGTGTTTTGCCTGCTGTGTGACCCAAGAACAGAAGATTCCTCTTAAAACTATCTCTAGTCCAGTCTTTCCTGAGGCCCAGGAGAATTAGTGGGAAACTACTAATTAACCATTCCCCAGGGCACTGGTTAATTGCCAACAGAGCTTAACAATGAGCAGCTGAAAAGCTTTGCTCTGCCACAATCTTCTTAATCGCCTCAACCAGTAAAACCACAAATCAGTCAGGATGGCCCAATAACTTCATCCAAACTCCCCTTCTAGAAAACTGTGAGATGGTATTGATATCAGAAAGGCTTATGGAAGCACACTGCAAAGAAAAAAGGCATGCACCAGAGAGCAAAGAACCCCAAATACACAGAATAACTGTACTTTCCTGAATAGCTACAAGCCGTGGGGACAGAGGCAAGCTTACACAACCACCTGAGAAGTGGGGGCTCCCGCTTTCTAGTAGGAAGGCCCCTCTTTAATGTAGAAATTGGTGATAATATTGTGCTTTTTATATCTATGGTAGGGAAAATTCCTAAAAAATGAAAAACTACTAAAAATTTAGTAAAATTTTCAATTAATTTACATTCGGTTCTCTACAACAGGACCCATATTTGTTGTACACATATATGCAACATCAGTTGTTCTCTAGTCAAAATCAAGACATTGGTTTGCTTATTATGTGATTCCTTTGGTGATCTCATGATGCTTTATAGCTTTTGTCAATCTAAAGTTTGGTTGAAACCGTGAGTTTCTATCATAAATCTGATCGCACATTCAGCTCGTTTTAGAATTTAAATGTTGGTGCTATGGTGTTCAAATTCAGTGCACCACTTTAAAATAAGAAGCCCAGAAGAAATTCAGAAATGCCCAAATGGTAAGAAAAAGTGAGGTATCTCGTTGAAGATGAGAGAAATGTCATAATTTTTATTGTAAAAGCCAAAAAAAATTATTTCTATGAGGCACTAATGAAGTACTGACAATAAAAAATAATAGCAAATCTACTATTCATGCTTGTCAGTTGGGAAGCAGTTGTGGTTAAAAACTCAGATTTGGAGATAGACCCTAGTTCAAATACCAGCTCTGCCACATTTTAGCTTTCTGGCTTTCGCTCTCTCTGAGGTTCTCTCTGAGCTTCATTTCTCTCAGATAAAATGTGTTTGGTTTCTGTTGCTGCACAACAAATTATCACAAACAGCAGGACTTAAACTCATTTATTATCTCATAGTTTCTATAGGTCTTCTTAGGAATTCACAAGACTGAAATCAAGGTATTGGCCAGTCTGCATTTTCATCTGGAGGCTCTGGGAAAAAATCTGCTTCCAATCATATTCTGAGATTGGCAGAATTCAACTCCTAGCTGCTGTACGATTGAGGTCCCCATTTTCTTGCTGGCTGAGGGACTGGACAGCTCTTGGCTCCTAGAGGCTGCCTTGAGCTCCTTGCCATATGGCTCCCTCCACTGGAAATCTACAACATGGCAACTTGCTTTTTCAAGGTCAACAGGAGAATCTCTCTCCTTGTCTGCAAAGATGACATTTTATATAACCTAATCAGGGGGTTAATGATCTCCTCACCTTTGCCATATTACATAACCTAACTACAAGAATGAAATTCTATCATATTCACAAGTCCTGCCCACACTCAAAAGAAAGGGATTATATAGAATGTATATACCAGGGATCAGAACTCTTGGGGGACCCCTTAGTATTCTGCCCACAGGGCAGTCAGATCAAATAAAGTACTATATGTAAAGTGCTTACTTCTATGCCTGGCCCACAGAAGCCTTAATAAGTGGAAGTCATAGTCACCATCCTCAACATGTGTGGTAGGCAGAATAATGGCCCCTGAAGATAGCCTTGGAACTTGTGAATATGTTATGCTATATGGCAGAGAGAATGAAGGTTGCAGATGGAATTAAGTTTGCTAATCAGCTGACTTTAAAATAGAGAGATTATCAAGGATTCGCTTCTTATGTAATCACAAGAGTCCTTCAAGGTGGAAGAGGAAAGAAAAAATTCAGAACCAAAGAGATGGCAGAATTAAAAGACCTGGCCCAACACTACTGGCTTTGAAAATGGAAGAAGAGGACCATGAGCCAAGGAATGTGGGTGGCAAGGAATGTGGCCAAGCTGGAAGGGATAAGGAGTAGATTTTCCCCTAAAATGTACAGAAGAAAATCCAGCCCTGTTGTCACTTTGATTTGAGCCCAGTAAGACTCATTTCAGACTTCGGACATCCGCAACTGTAAGATAATATGTTTGTGTTGTTTTAAGCTTCTATGTTTGTAGTAATTTGTTACAGCATCCACAGAAAACAAATATAATAGGTTATGTATTTTATTGGAGCTAAAGAAAAAGATTAAAATATATTGATTTACTAACCATTTATAAAACCTAGTTGAGAAGCTATGAAGTGGAAAATCTAAAATAGAGTGACAACCCCCCTTTGTCCATCCTACTTGGCCTGAGCACACATAATATGAGGCCTACAGAGGATGAAGACAGACGGACAGACCATTTCCAAAGGAGACTGGCCTTTCCCACAGAGAAGAATGAAGCAACTAGAGCTGAAAAGACTGATGATGTGGGGATTGGATGGGCTGGCTGGAAATTTTTCATGGCTTTCTTTTGGAAGAGAACATAGACATGTTGTATAAAGCCCCAAAGCGGAGATCTTCTAGGTAGAAGCTACTGGAACTCAGCACTCAGCTCAGTATGAGTAATTGCTTCCTGGAAGTCAGTGATTGTATCAGGAATAACAGAGACCAGAACAAACAGTGGTTTAAATAAGACAAGTGTCTTTTATGTCATGGTAAATGCCTTCTGGAGGTGAGCATTCCAGGACTGGTTTGATGACTCCATGATGTCATGGATCCAAGTTCCTTTTCCCTCGATGCACTGCCTCCCCTGGGTTGATGCTTTCCCCCACATGGTTCAAGACAGAGAAACACCACATCCATACTCCTGGTAACAGGAAGGGGAAGCTCACAGCCTTTAAGTTTACATTTCAGGATGAACATCACCTTTGTTCTCATCGCAATGACAAGAACATAAGAATATACCCTCACTTGGCTGCCAAGGAAACTAAAAAACTCATCCTTGTTCTGAGTGGCCATGTGACCTGATAAATATTGGAGGTTCTATTACCATGGAAAAGAGGGAAGAAGAGGGGGAAAGGGAATAACCAGCAGACTCTACATAGTGATAATGGATTATATGAGACATAGGGACTTTCCTCTTTGTGATGGACCCTCACTGTTTTGGCACTCCAATAGAACCCTGATTTCCTTTTTGAGAATGGACCTCACTCCCACAGAACTGTCTAAATGGACTACTAATGGAGGTGCTGCTCTCCCATAGCCAAGAGCTCCATCATTCATTCTACCTCCAATCCTGTTGTAGGGCCGTGCACATTTTAGTATTACACTGGAGAGTCAGGAAGCATAATGCCACTAAATTAAATGATTTACCCAAGGATTTATATTGCCAACACTGACACCCAGGGATAATCAATTCAGAGTTGGTAAAGGACACACTGATCCCATTAAGCAGGGGTTGGAAAAATTTTTCTCCCTTTGCTTTTCCTATCTTTTCAAAGGCCAGATCATAAGTAGTTTAGGCTCTGCAGGCCACAGACTCTATCACAACTACTGCATTCTGCCATTGTAATTTGAAAGCAGCCACAGGTGATAAAGGAATAAAGGAATGGACATGGCTGTGTTCCAATAAAGCTTTGTTGACAAAAACAAACAGTGGGCTGGGTTTGGCCTAAGGGTCCTATTTTGCTGACTATGCCATTAAAGACTCAGCTCCTTCTCTGCCTTAGCATGATGGCTTTTGTCATCAGCTTGTTCTATCATTGCCAGAGGTGGCTGCTCTACTCCTGTTATCATCTCCTTTTAAAGAGTCTTACTAGATCCCATCCAGTGACTCCCACCTACATCTCACTGGCCCAAATCACCATTATATAACCATCTCCATCAGAAAAAAAATTGAAACATGGTGGTGTTTAGAGGGATACTGTGCCACCCTAGAAGCGCGGTAGGAAAGAAAGGAAGAGAAAGGGAAAGAGAAAGGGAGGGAGAGTGGGAGACAAAATGGATAAGGAGCAGGCAATGAACAGCACCTAGTACAGGCCAGGACTGTTTGCTCTGGTGTCCCTACTCCCAGCATGGCGCCAAACATATGGTGAGGAAGAAGAGGATGGTAACCACAATGGAGCTAGGTGCTGAACTAACCAATTTTCATTTATTGGTTTGTTTAACCCTGAAAACAACCCCATAGCACAGATATCATTATTCTTCCAGATTTACACACTGTGGAGATTGAAGTTAAGCATCTTGTCCAAGGTCACAGTTGGGAAGTAGCACAGCTAGGATTCAAATCTGTATCTGTCTGACTTTGAGGCAACACTCCAAGCCACCAGGACATGTTTATGGAAAGACTGAGGCTGAACCAGACGACCTTGACGTTGACGGCCCCTCCGCCCTGATAGACTGTGATAGCTACTGTTGCTTAAGCAAACTGAAATGAAGCCTCTCTGTGGTTTCCACCTCGTGTCCAGGACCAGGTTCCAATTACTGTCTTTTCCAATTTATCTCTCCCCAGTTATGCTGACCATATTTTCTGAAATAAAAATCAGGACACATTCATCTGGCACTGGCCTGGCACATGGTCTCCCAACACGGCAGGCTGTTTGAAATCAAGACGTTCTTGGAAATTCTGGGACACGGAGTTGCTAACCTAGGGCCCTCTGAATTGGGGATGCAGGCTTCATACACAAAGACCATCCAAGGCTACTACCTCTGACTCTTGTGTTCATTCAAGACTGGGAAGATGGAGAGTAGCTATGGACATTTTGGAAGTTATGAAACCCATAGATTTTTCTGCCTCAGAGCAGAGGACTGGCAGTTAGAAATCTGGAAAATTTGGATCTATGATCCATTTGGATCTAGAGTATGAGACTGACACTGCTTCACAAAAGCAAAGATTCTCAGAAACTTGGAAGGTAAGAGCATCATGATACCCACAAAGGTTCTTGCTTAAAAGCCAAGAAAGAAACTCACAGCGGTGAGTTCGAACAGGAGCTAGCTGGTATAGACTGGCTAGTTTCGACTTGCTCAGCCTGTTGATCCCAGGAGTAGAACTGAAGAAGGATAGCATCTTCTTCCTTTCTCATGCCTTGGCATGTCTCTGGGCTGCCTCCATGTTGCCTCAAGGGAGCCCAGCATCCTCCTGAAAGCTACATGGACACAACTCCTCTCTCCCAAGCAACCCCTTTCTGTAATCTCAGCTGCCCTCCTCATCAAACAGATGTACATCTACTCTTCATCTACAACTATTTTACAGCTGAGGACACAACATCACTAGAGATCAAGTGATGTCCACTGTAGCCCAGAGGAGGAGCTGGAAAATAAGACCTAGGCTTCCCCCATCTGCACTCATGAGACCACTGGTCCCTTGAGCCAACCCTGAATAGACCCAGAGGTCAAAGTGAAGCCTTTGTAACCAGTGCAGGTACTATTAAAAGGGTGGTGTGAGGACTAACAAGGTCACCACAGCCCTCTGCACTTGGGCTGAGCAGAGGGAGGACAGTCCAGGCCTCCTCTCTCCCTGTGTCCTCCTCTCACCATCTGCCCACCGTGTAAACATTTGCAGATTCTCCAAAGGGCTATGAGGCCTCAGAGTTTCCTCCCATGCTGTTACCTTGCCTGAAACATTCTCCCTCAGAAAACGGGGCTCTTGAGGAAGGGGGAGCCATGACAAGTGATCCAAAGAGTGCTATTTCCCATCTGTAAATTGGGAGGGGATGATCAACCTCATGGAGCTGCCAGAGGATGTATTGAAAAGATATTGCCAGAGTGCCTAAAACCACACCAGGCACAGAGGAGCCAAGTGGCAGAAACATGGGAAATTTGAAGGGTTCTGGGTACCTGGACCATCACAAAAGGAAAAGGACAGAAGGGAGAGAAGATGGGGACTCCATGGAAAACTATGTCATTGCCACAAGTTTTACTAGGGCAAGGACAAATATGGTTTGTTTCTAGCCTTGATATAAATTGTACCTATGGACAGAGGTAGTAAAACAAGCATGGATTCTGGAACCTGCCCTCCTGTGTCCAAATCCCAGCTCTCCACACACTAGCAAGATATTGAATCTCTCCATATTCTATTGAGCCACTCTGTATGTCAGTTTCCTCATCTGTGAAATGGGTTAAGGGAATTAATGGGCTGTGGCGTACAAATTGCTTAGTCACCATTTCTTGACAACTAATGACATGGTTGACACAGAGCCTGGCCACATTTGTTATCTTCAATCCTCACACAGCACACCACGCAATTGCCAAGAAGGCTCTGAGAGGTAGGATAACTTGCCCAGGGTCATCCGGGTAGAAAGTGACTGAACTGGCATTGGACTCCCCAATTATCTATCTCAAGAGCAGAAGCCAGGGTACAAAATTTTGTGGTTGCTTTGGGAAACAGGTTATGGGGAACCAAAATTCCTCAGTCCAAGTTCATCTGTTTTCACCATCTATTTCTTGACTTCCCACCTGTAAAATGATACAGAGCAAATAGAAACAACTCCCAGAGTGCCTTGGGAATTAAAACAATAAATTTTTTGAAAATTGAGCAAAACATGAGAACTGGTTCCCAGATTCTCCTTCTGGCCCCACCACGGAGGCTCCCTGAGAGCCTCACACTTCCAGCTAGGGAGAAGCGCTCTGGTGTCCTACACATAGCTTGTCCAATTGTGAGAGTCTGGGCCAGCCACAAAGTGCCTTTGTGCTGTCTAGAGAGATGCCCCATGTCTCCTTGGCTGCTCTCTGTCCTGCGTCACCCCTACCCTATGAATCCTGTGACTCATCTTGAACAGAAGTCTGGGGATATGGAGCCACTTTATCAAATACCATTTGTCCTTATATAAGGAGTCTCCCTTTAGTAGTGTACCTAAGACCTTTCCTGGGATCAGATATGCTCATATCTGTTTCACCTTCTTCCACCAACTCTGCTTCCAACTACGCACTTGTCTTTCTAAACCAATTAGAGACCCTGATGGGTTTCAAGGTTAACACTTTGCAACCAACCCCCAGAAGGCCTGGAATAAAACCAAGTCTGTGGAGCTGCACTCCCTGAACCTCTTCCCTCTTGCCTGCTCCTGGCCCTGATGGAGAGGTTGAAGATGGAGACATTTTAATCAGGTGATGGTAGCCTTCAGTGAAGACCTTGAAGGAAGTAATACAGCCACATTCACTCCCTTTCTGCTCTCAACCACCCCTTTTCTCTCTCTCTCATTAGCAACTCCAAGAATTGTGACCTGCTTCCAGCAGAAGCCCCTGGATTTATTTCCTCTACCAAAGTTGGAGCCTCTGAAGAGAACCCAACCAATGGGTATCATAAAACCACTCAACATGGAACTGGCCTGTTAGGAGGTTTAGACCTCCTTTCACCATGGGTCTACAGGTACATAGAGGAGAGACCCAGTGTTCCAATCTCAGCCCACATGTGCTGGGCCCCACAACTAAGATGCTGAAGCCACACACCTGAGAGGGGCTCAGGCACCCAAGTCATCTTAATGTCTCCCCAGCCATGGCTGAAAACCATTGAGTCAGATGATCTTCACAAAGGTCTTTGGGAGGCTCATGTTAGAGGTTGATGGTTAAATCTGGCTCAGTTCAACCCGCATGTATTGGAGAACTGCTCTGCTGCATGAGCTGTGCCAAGGCATGGGAAGATGAACCAGGTAAAACCGTTGCCTCAGGAAGTTGGCAGGCTCCCAGCTGAGAGTGAAAAATTGGAATAAAACAAAGACCATTCAGTTCCTTTCAAACTCAGGACCCATGGTGCTACAGTGCACTACTCTAGGGAACAACCTTCACACTGCAGACTTTAGTGATGTCTCCCGAGGGTGTTTTCAACATGGAATGGATGTGTATGATGCCCCACAGCCATGCCACCTGGAGTACTGCAGGAATCTAAATAGCAGGTGACAGCAAAATGTCAGCTCACTCTTTGGACATGCATGGATTCCAATAAGCCACATCCTAACAGCTTTCTCTGACTTCACTCATTCCAAAAACAGGTGCTGCTTATTTTTTCTAACTAGATTGTGAGCTCACCAGCAGCATTTTTATTCTGAGGGTGAACATACAAAGTATTGCCCAATTCAGGGCACTCTTGAGATTAAAAGGGAGAGCTAATAAGAATTACAGCACGATAAGCCAGGACTGTATAAGGAAATGTGGAGCGTGGTTCCTCAACCTCTGTTCCTGCCGTATCCCCCTCAGTAGCTAGCACAGAACTTTGCACATAAGAAATTTTGAGAATATAAAATATTTTATTGCTTGATGAGTTTACTTCCTGCTTATCAGCTGAACCAAGTTCAGCAACAGCCTTCATTTTGAGACTGTCCCATTTTACAGCAACAAAGAAGGAATAGCCTCTTCAGGCTCTCTGCGTTGAATTAATTTCCCTAGAAGACAGCACAATACCAAGTTGCAGGGTCCTTCATCAACTAGAGAGCGTAACAAAAGGGCATGCATCTAACTGGGCCCCACACTCTCAGGGATGTTCAAGCGAGCAATGTCATGGCCCTGCCTTCCAGCTTGGAACCTTGCCAGGAGATTGTTAGGCCTCGTTCCTAATATTGTGGTTGAATTAGGGAAGGTGGGAGCAGGAGAATAATAGAAGAGCACTGGCAGAATCATAAATGAATGATTAGCTCCATGAACTTTTGGACAAATGCATGGCCCCGAATCCACAGTCAGCCGGCCAAGATAGTAAAGTCAGTGAAATTGGGGCTTATGGCCTCTCTGCACTACTCACTACAATTTCTCTAGATGCCAGGTCCCCATGCAGCACCTCCTACTAGAAACTTCCTCCCCTGGCTGCAAATATTTTCCTGTGCCTGCCTCCATATCAAAGGGCACCCATCCTATGTTTCATGCCCTTTACCATGGATTCTCCTCCTCCAAGGAAATAAAGCCTGCTAATGAACAAACAGGCTTCCCCTTTCTGGTTAGCTATTTCTTTTTGACAGGAGCCTTCTTGACCCAAAGGCATGTCTCCTAGGAGAAGAATTTCTATTTCAGGCCAAAGGATAGTTGGACATCTTAGAGCTCTTTAAAATTACATCCTATGTAAGTGGACACTTCTCAGCTGACCCACAAAAACTGGAAAGATTGAGGCCAAACCCTTCTGTAGCTGAAAAGTGGTGTCTGGAGCAATGGGCTGTGTTCTTTGGTTTTGTTTGTGACTTGCCCACAGACCAATGTCTTGAAAATAGACCCACTGCCATCCCTGGGGCTTGCATCTGTGTGATTGTCCTGCCACAGAGCCCATCTGAAATGACAGACTCATATAGAGCAATATAAGAGAACAGGCCTCAACCTGTTCTGCAGGAATCTGGAGGGTTTAGGGACATCAAGGATGGGAGCACTTACCTGCTGGCAGCTATCATGCTCCCTGGCAAGTCTAAAAGAGAAGCAAAGAGAGAAACAGCTGCCAAAATGGCCAAGTGTCTCCAAAAGCTGAGGGGTTGAGAAACAAGGATGAGGGCTCACTTGTCTTTTTTGTTGGCTCTCTTCACAGCTGTTTTTGTTTTTTCAAATGTACTGGAATTGAAATGCTGATTAAGATTAGAGTTTCAGTGTGAGGCTTCAAACAGCACTCTCTCACTCTCATTAGGGGACTGCCTCTCATCAGCCACTCAGCAAGGAATACATGGTTACCACTTGCGGGACTGCAGTGTTCCTCACCCATTGCAAAGGTGTCCAGGGACTCCAGCTCTCTGCCCAATCGTGGTGCTTCCAGGGACTAAGAAATAACCAACCCCTGCACCCTCCCAGGAGCCCTAATATCCTGAGCCATTGAAGATCGCCCTGTCACTCCTGGCACAAGACGGCTTCAGCTCGTTTTTCAGTGCCTCCTCACTGCCCTTTTCTTACGCTCAGGACTTTCCTGGACACTGACCTCTCCCTCAGACCTTTTAAGGAGAAGCAACCTTTGTTGAGCATCCAGATGTCCCAGGTACTTGGCTAAGCACCTAGCATTCATCTCATTTCCTCTCCATGACCCAAACACAGAGAGAGAAATAACTTTCTGGTCATCCAGATGGTCCTTGTCAGAATGAAAATTGAAGTAATCTCTGTAGCTACAAAGCCCATGCTCATCTTAAGTGTCCTCTGTCCTACTCTCCCCCATTCTAAACTTAACTGTCTGCCTCTCTAAACCCTTTGAGTCTAGCTCTCTGATAACTAAAAGGCCAATAAATGAGTGAGCGCTCAATTGTTTGTAGTTGCTAATGGTTTTAAATAGTATACATGTCTGCCACTTTTATTCTTTGTCCAAGATCCCTGACTTTCTGAATACCCCTGTGGGTTTTCTTTCCCACCTCCAAAGCCCCCTCCCTCTTCGTTTTCTACCTGTTGGTGACAGGTCCTCTTCCCTCCCCCAAACCCTGACCCAACACCACATGAGGGAGAGGCAAGTGAGCTTCAGCCCAGAGGGAGATGAGCAGAGACCAAGCAGGCCCTTAGTTACTGCTGTCGTTATGAACAGCTAAAGCCTACTTGTGAATTTGGAAATGTTTCTGTCTCCCAAAGGCCTTCCAGCTGTATAAAGGTATCTGATCTGTGAGCTAAGGGCCCTTTGTGTCCTCAGAGTTTTTGCAAAGAGTTTGCAAATCCGTATGTACATCAAAGTCAGTATAGTACATAAATGGCTATGAATAAAGAATATAATATACTATTCCTAAAATGTACAGAGATTAATAGGGATAAATTCATTAAAAGTACTTAGTACTTTCCAAGCATAGCTACTATCATATACGCATCAATAAAACATTTTGAGCTTAAAAGAGGCCTCCCTACTGAAAAAGGTTGGGAATCATGGATTAAAATACTATAAAGCCTCCATCCACATCTCAGCATCTTCAGGTTATAGACATTCAATTCATTAAACAGATGTTTGCTGGGTGCCCACCATATGCCAGACACTTTTCTAGGCGCTGGGGTTGTATTCATGAGCATAATAGACAAGAACTTTTGCCTTCCTGTAGTATATAGTAGGCCCCCTCGTTGGCAGGGGATATATTTCGAGACCCCCAGTGGATGTCTGAAACCATCGGTAGTACTGACCTCTATATATTCTATGTTTTTTCTATACATACACCCTATGATATAATTTATAAATTAGACATGGTAAGCGATTAACAGCAATAACTAATAATAAAATGAAACAATTATAACAATATACTATGATAAAAGTTATGTGAATATGTTCTCTCTCTCTCAAAATCTCATTTTACTGTACTCACCCTTCTTGTTATGACGTGTTGTCCACACGTAACTGAAACCACAGAAAGCAAAACCGTGGATAAGGGGTGACTGCTGTGCAACCTGGTAACAGGAGATAGAAAATAATAAATAGGCAAAATATATTTCTGTTAGGTTAAAAGTGCCATAAAAATAAAATATGACAGGATACGGGGAGTTGGAAGGTTCAGGTGGCAGGAATGCAAAGGATCAGGGCGGACCTCATCGAGACATGGCTTTGAGCATGGGAATGATTTATCAGCTTTCTAGCGACATTATCAAGCCAAAGACTTTGTTCCGGATGGGCATTTCCGGATTTTGAAAGGGTAGTGGGAGAGTTGTTAAGGGATCTAGGGGGCTTTCAGCATCCCACAAAGTCCTCACAGACTACCACGTAGGCACTGTCTCTCTGTGGTGCCGAACCTCATGGAAGTATGAAGGGACTGAATGACTTTTATCTTTCCATTTTCCAAAAATAAACTGAAGTAACTTCCAAATGGGAGAGCACAGGCCCCACCTCATTCCTCACAGTTTCTTTAGGTCAACAGAGTGGACCCCTCACTGTGGAGCCAGCCATCCACAAGTAGGCCTCCCACCTGGGATGCATTCTTGTTCTGGAGCTACCTGCTCTGTCCTGCTTCACACTCAGTGCCCTCAGTTTGTGTTGTGTTGACCTTGGATCTGCCCCGGCACCACTTCTTGGCTTCATATGACTCTCTTGCTGAGCCTAACATGAGCTGTGCCCTTTTTTTATGCTCTAGGCTGACCGAGCACAGAAGCCCTTGACCTTCACAAATCCTCAAACTCCAAAGGTGTCTTTACAGGCCACAAGCATTGAGAATCATGAGTTTTCTGATTCTATCCTTCTACTCCAAGGTAATCACCTTTTAGACTACTAGGAATACTTTCTTTTTTGAAAGTCTCTTTTCACCAAGAAACAGAGTCCTGAGAAGCACCCATGCAGAGAGAACATGGGATGCTGGCTGCTCATATGATAACCCCCACCACCATCACCACTGCCACCACCATGCTATACTACTGCAGAGGCCATTCAACCTGGAGCCTCAGCAAATCTCCTGATTATCTCCCAGGGGAGAATCACACTTTGAAATTACAGATGCTCTGTCCTCGAAAACCAAGAGCTGATCACATGGAGGCTTCAGCCTTGTACCCTTTGTGAGAGACTGTTTGCCAGAAGCCCCATTCATGTTTCCCTCCCCGGGAATCAGGTGGGCTCTCTGGGCCCAGGAGATCCACTCCCTGACTCAGGGTGAGACTGATGGAAAGGGAGCTCTCAGATTTCTTCATTATAGGAAGGGAGCAAGGCATGGAAGACATTAGGGATCAGAAACTAAAAAAGTGTCCTGGTGTAGAGAAAAGGATTCTCTTGGGCTTTGGATAAGAGGAGAAGGTACCCAAGAAAGCAAGAGAAGAATGGAGATGTGAGAAGCATGAGGAGGGAAACCAGCAGGCCACAGAGAGTTGGAAAAACTCCACATTCTTGATTTTCCCCTTAGAGTTCTGAAGCCAGCTGGCTTCACTGGTGGGCCTCAGCAATGGGAGGCACCCAGCCCCATCCCCTCCCCGCTTACTCAAGCTAGTTTAAGTAAGATCCTTTCTGGTCCTTGAAACTAAGATAGTCCTGCACTATGGCCCCACCCAGGCCCTGAATGTATATGCACCAAACTGCTGCCACCAGCTGTTGGGCTGGCCTGAGCCAGGCAGCTGGGTGACCCTTGAGGATGCCAGGGGACCCACATCCCCAAGGAGTTGAGGCCTTGCTCCCAGACTCCTGCTCCAAGAGCCCTATCTACAGGGTTACATTCTTGCCTCAGTTTCCTGATTTGCCTTCCAGGTCTCCCTTCTTGGCCTCGGTTCCAATCCCCTTTCTATTACATTGAAGTCCTGGTCTCGAATTTTTAAACTTTTTAAACATTTATTATGATAGCAATTGTCTTCTGATCATAAAAACAGAACAATAGTTACCTCTAGGATACACATGAAATGGAATTTCTGAGGTGCTGATAAATGTTCTGTTTCTTGACCTGGTGGTGGCTGAGAGTCGACTTCATAACTATTAACTAAGCAATGCATATGTGTTTTATACATTTTTATATGTATGTTGTGTATTGCATAAAAAGATGTTGAAAATGAAGACATTGCCTCAGCCCTTGGCAAGGTTGCAGTCTCGGAGCTCTCTAGAATGTACTCAGGCCGAGATTCTCCTCCCCTCCTCCTCCTCCTCTTCCTTCCCTCCTAATCCACATTTGCTCTTGCCAGCCTTCTGGTTTCTCTTCCTCCCGACCTTCCTGCAGATCTCACTGGTAACCCGCAGTCCTCCACGCCTACCCTTTCTTTCTATCTTTGTCTGAGATTGCTGACTTTCAGTTCTGGATACCCAGATGGTGTCTCTCTCCTCATCTCCAACATCCCTCCCTTATCTCTCTATCTTTTGATAACAGACCCTCCCCTCTACCCCCAACTTCCAACCCAATATCACATGACAGAGAGGAGAGTGTTCAGCCCAGAGGGAGATGAGTAGAGACCAAGCAGGCCCTTAGTTATGCTGCCATTATGAAGAGCTAAAGTTTGTGGATTTGGAAATGTTTTTATTTCTCAAAGGCCTTCCAGCTGTAAGCAGGACTAGAACTGATGGAGAGACAGAAAGAAGACTCAGACAAGTGGAAGGTCTCAACACAGTCTTGAAAAGGAAGACTAAATGTCAATCTTTCCTCAATTACCATTTTAATGAAATTCTAATAAAAGGCTAACATGTAATTTTGAACTAGATTATCTAATTCTAAATTTACCATGGAGAAATAAACAAATAGGAAGAGCTCAGACAACTCTAAAAAAAGAAGGGGAATGGAAGGTCCTACCCTACCAGATGTAAAACATGTTTAATGGTTTAAAGAACTGTGGTATTGGCACATAGTTGAACTAATAGAAATAAATAGAAAGACCAGAAATGAGTCTAAGTAATGTAGAATTTTGTTATGATAAAGGTGGTACTTCAAATCATTGGTGAAAAACTAAATTATTCAATAAATGGCTTTGAAATATCTTGCTAGAAAGCTAGATAAAAATAAACTTAGACTCATTCAATTAGAAAATTCAAAATTGATCAAGACTTAAACAAAATATAATAGAACTATAAAAGTGCTAGAAAAAGATGTGGAAGCATTCTTTAAAAATCTTATAGTAGGGAACTTTCTAACTATAACAGAATGTTCATATTATAAAAGGAAAGGCAGACTGGATTACATAAAAATCAAAAACTTCTGCATGGCAACAAAATGAAACAAACTAACAAGAAAGCAAGAAACATTCAAAGCAAAACAATAATTTATATCAAACTGGGAAGAAACATTTGCAAATTATTTCATTGGTAAAGAGCTGATCTCCAAAATAAATAAAGAGCTCCTACTAATTAATAAGAGAAAGACCACGACATGGTATAAAAATAAGCAAAAAAGAGAAACGATAATTTTTTTAAAAGAACTATAAATCTCTCATAAACATTTAAAAATATGTACAACATCACTCAGAATAAGTAAAATGTAAGTTAAAACTATTCTACGTTTCTCCTAACAGAATGACAAAGTCTAAAAGTTCAAACACACATTCTCTTGGTGAAACTGTGCAGAAAATGGCACTCTCATACACTACTTATAGGAATAAAATTGTCACGGCAAACCTACACAGAGGGCAACTTGGTATCTATCAAAATGTAAAATGCATATTTTACCTCTGACTTAGCAATTCCACTTACAGAAATATATCCTTTGTATAGTCTTGAAAATATTAAAAATGATATATGTAGAAGATGTTCATTGCATTATTATTTGTAATAGCAAAAGGAGGGAAACAACCTAAATTTCTATCAAAGGTGAACTCGTTAAATAAATCGCGATACATCTTTACCATGGAATACTATACATTTGTTGAAAAGAGAGAGCAATTCTTATGCTCTTTATTATTAGTATAGAAATACTTCCAAGATGTATTACATGAAAAAAGCAGGAGGCTATATAGTGTGACACTATTCATGAGGGAAAAAAGGATAAAAAGAATGCTTATCTCAATCATCTTGCAAATTTACAAAATAAAGTTTTAACAGAAATAATGAACTAGCCACAATGGTCACCTGTCAACTGGAATGGGAACTGAGCAGATAGAACACAAGTGTGGGAGAGCACCTCTTTATATATTTAGTTTTAAATGTTTGATCCCTATATATTTTATCTATTCAAAAAAATAATTTTAAAACAATACAGAAAGAGAAAAACAGAACCAGCACTTAAGTGGCTTAACTATCAAGGATGTGGCTAGCAAACAGGCACACCCCAAACAACAACATCCTGGGTAGAATGATGGCCAGTTTTGGGGCAGAGTGCTCATTAAACATCTACATTCCACCATGTTTAGTTTTGTGCAAGGTTTCAATGGTTTTCTTGCTACTCATCCTCCTATCCAGAGCACACCTAGAACCAGGTACATGAATCCCCAAAGTAACATCTCTGTGGTTTTACCTCCCTGGTGCTGGGAGACTCACACAGACCACCCCCTTGCCTCTAAATGGTCCTGAGCTGACCATGAGTCTGAGGATATAGAGGGAAGAAAGAGCCAAGATTCTTCTTGAAGCAGTCCCTTCTTTCACTCATATTGCCTGCTCTGTACACTCCCTTCACTTTCAACAGTCCTATTGGCTTATTTTTCTTGCCACATGATCCTGGGTATGTCACTGCCACAGTTTGCTCATCTGTAAAATGGAAATAATTTCCTAGGGTTGCTAGGAAGAGCAACTGATATATTGATCCATATATTGACCCATATATTGATCCAAGAACAATATTGATGTAAAGGTTTGTATTAATCAAAGTACTAGCAGCCTCCAAATCTCAGTGACTTACCGCAAAAAAGGGCTTATTGCTCACTCAGGAAAATGACCATAAAGGTTGTACAGCCTTCCTCCATTTTGCAGTTAGGCCATTTGGACCTCAGGGTCTCCAGAGCACTCTAGCAGGGGAAGAGGGGAAATGGAAAAGTACACTGGCTTTTAACTGCCTCAGCCCAGAAGTGACTCCCATCATTCTGCTCATAGTCCCCTGACCCCACCTTAACCATACAGGAGATGGGGAATGTATGGGAGCTCTTGGAGTATTTGGAGAGCAGTCTCTGCCCTAGGCTTTCACCATATCACCCCACAAGGCCTTATACTATGCCACCCAGGAAATTGCTACTTAACTTTTCTGTCCTGAAGCCTAGGCAGCAGTCATGAGAAAATGAAATGCTGATGATAGAGAAGTCCAAAGATATCTCATCCTTGCCCCATTTGCTGACCCGTAGGATAACAACTCATCACCTGCTTTCCCTCCATACCCTCCCACACAGGAGACTCGTGGCCTTGCTGGGACAAGGAAGGAGGGGCAACAGCAAAGACTCACACCTTATTGGGGGCCCCAGGTAAAACCTTTAATTTGCTCCAACTTGGGTAAGGCACTACTGGAGAGGAAAGCCAAGTGTACATGTATGCGGTTCCAAGAACTAGATCAGCCAGGATAACATTGTGGGGACCAGAGCAAGATGGAGCAGCAGCTGGGTCTCTTTGATTTTTGACCTTTGACCTCTGACTTCCTGGGCCATAGTCTACCTCATGCATACAGCTATTGGAGATATCTTGACACTTGAAATTTGTGTAGGACCATGTGGTCCTTGAGAGACTGTCATACATCTCATCTCATTTTCTCTTTCTCAGAAAACTCCAACAGACTCTCACGAGGTGTGGCCTCTTGTAGCCTTTGCTGAGAACACAGCCAAAGAAGCCAGGAGAGATTTGAGGGAGAAGTGTCTTTCTTTAGGGTGTCCCTGCCTTTCTCTGGGCAGATCTTTTTATCTGGAGGCCAAGAGGGCAGTGAGGGGGTAAAACATGAACATACTATGTCAGGGAGGTGAAGTGGAGAAAACCAAGGCAAATTCTGCCTCTCCAATCCCAGCTCTGGTCCTCACATCTCCTTCCCAGAATAGCCTTGGGGAAGAGGAAAGAAATGGGTGGAGAAGGGCATCTTCCTCTCCTTCCCAGGGCTATCTGCACCTGCTTGCTGGCCCCAGGGCAGCCATCTGCAAGGCGCTGCTTCCTCTCCTGTGGGCACATCCCCACCACACTTCCTGGGAGGGTGGTGCTTTCTGTTAACCATGTGGGAGAGGAGCACCCTCCCTCCACATCCCAGGTTACCCTCTCTGACCTCCTGTAGCCTGGACCACTCTGACCCTCTTCTAACAACCAAACAAAGTGGCTCCAGTCTCATCCCATAAGAATGTGGGAGAGTACCTTTGTCCCCAAGATGCAGAAGCTCCTGGGTGGTGTCCATTTTCAGGGTCAATCCTCTAGTAGTTAACATCTTCTTTCTGCACCCCCCTTGTAACCCCCACAGTTCTTCCTTCCTTTCTCAAGGAACCACACGTTCACCCCTACTCTATGTGGGACAGACAAAAGGTAGAAGATATTGACCAAGGAACCAACATAATGGCCAGCATGAGACCTCACTGCTCCAGAGGGCTCCGCTAGCCACCCAGACACTGAGCAGACACACACACGCACGTGCCATGCACGCGTACACACACACACACACACACACACACACACACACACACACACACACAAACACACATTCAATCTCTTGTGGAATGCCTTTGCCTTTCTCTTTATGTCTGGCTGCAACTTTTTTCCCTCTCATCAGAGTCCTGTCTCCATGGCCACATCGTCTCTACTTTCTAGAATCTACCATCCCCCTACATGCCAAGAAAAGTTTCCAAATTTCTGATTTCCTTATTACCCAGAGTGATTTCTCTATCAAACATCACAAAGAGGCAGAATAGCATGCTGACTAGGGGTACACAGAGGAGCCCTAAACCACATTGCTGGGGTTCATATCCCAGCTCTGCCACTTACTGGTGATATGACTTTGAGCAAGTTAACCACCTTTTGAGGACTGAATTATTTAAAACATGCAAACCACTGAATCATGCTCTCCCCAAAAAATACATCTACATACTCATCTCCAGAATCTGTGAACATGAATTTATCTGGAAAACAGATCTTTGCAGATGAAATTAACTAAGGATCTCGAGATGAGCTCACCCAGGACCACCTGAGCAGACCCTAAATCCAATGACAAGTGTCCTTATAAGAAACACACAGAGAAGTGCATTTGAAGACAGATAGAGACTAGAGTGACACTAGAGTGCAACCACAAGTCAAGGAACACCTGAAGCCACAGAAACTGGAAGAGGCAAGAAGTATTCTCCCTTTAAGCTTTTGGAGGGAGTGGGGCCCTACCAACACCTTGAGTTTGGACTTCTGGCCGCCAGAACTGTGAGAGAAAAAATTCTGTTATTTTAAGCCACCCAGTTTGTGGTAGTTACTGCGGTAACCATAGGAAATTAATACAACTACTCAAACAGTGCCTGCCATGTAGAAAATGTTCAATAAATGTTAGCAACGATTATTATTGGACCTAACTATTATTGAACATAATTATTATTATTTGAACCTAATTTTTCTTTAAATGTAATAATTACAGAAAAAAACTCATTCAATTTTTTTTACTAAAGCAAAAGCACATCTTCTCAGATTTCACCCTTAGTATTATAAAGATGCTAAAGCTTTGAAATTACATTATTTTTAGGTTAAATCCTTAGACTAGGCTTTCTCCCACAACGAACATAGGACTGAGAAGCAAGATTTCTTCCTATCATACTCTCAAAACCTTCTAGTCCATTCTCTTGGTGGCTGGACCTCTGGTCTGGGCATTTTCTGATTAATTTTATTTTCTCCAATCTTTTGTTTCAGCCAAATAAGAGGATTCACTATTGCTTCTGCATTCCCATAGTTTTCCATTTCCTGACCTATGCCTACAGTATTTCCAGAGCATGATATTGCCCCTCAGTATTTCCAGGTACCACAATCTAACTCACCTATCCAGCCCCAACATTCACTACCCTTGTCCAAATCCTCTCTGTAAGGGAGAGTATGAAGTCTCTTGCCTCTCTGTGCCTGTCTGTGAGCACTTATGTAAGATGCCAGGCTTCCAGTCCTGACCCCATGGCTATATTCTGAGCTGATAACCAGCAAATCACTCTTCAATGGCTCTGTCTGCAAAATGAGGCTAATCACACCTTCTCTTTTAAGAGAAGCAAGAGCAAAAGCCAATATGTGCTTAGGATCTTGCTTGCAAAGGAATGTCAACAACTTCCACACAGTTTTAACTAATAAAGTTTTCATAATTGCAAAACATTTTAACATTATTTCTCAAAGTTTTCCTACATCCACAGTCTCATCTGAGGCACTTAAAATCCCTATGAAGAAGGCAGGCAGAAATTATTATACCTCTTTTATTGATAAGAAAACTAAGTTCTAGAAAGATTCAAATTCAGCTAATTATGAAGCACACTCTGCATGACAGACAGAGGTAGTTACTATTTTCCCCCATTTTATAGATGAGGAAAGTAAGTAGCTTAGAGAGAAAAAGTGACTTGACCAAGATCTCTCAGCTAGTTAGCATCAACAGCAAGACTAGAATCTAAGTCTCCTGAATCCCAAAGCAAGAGTCTACATTTCTACCAGGAGAATCCGGAGGCACAATCTGTGAGTGGTGATTTAGAGAGAGAAAGGAGCAACTGTACTTCTGGGTCAATTCTAGTTAGGAAAGTTGCTTAGGAAAGTGACTCAACTTCTCCATCTGTGAAATGAGAGCTACTGTAGAAATAGCCACAGAACACCAGCTTCTATGGAAGTGGATGACGTCCTGGGTAATTGGCACACTTGGCACTGGGGTGTTTGGATTGAATAAGGCAAGACATGTGAAAGTGTTCTGTAGAATGGAAAGAGCTCAGTGACCAAAAGTAAAGTTTAATTACTAATTAATTTCTCTAATTAACAGAAACATCCAATATGGATTTCCACTTTTTAAAAGAATCAGAATCCACAACACTAAATCTATTTTGAGTATGGAATGAAAGTCACAAAACCCAGGATTGAAAACGACCCTCTGTGGGTAGGTCTGCAGGTAAGTGCTTAGGCCTCAGTATACTTGCTAAAGAAATGAGATTTACACCCAGCTTCTCTTACAGGCATTTTTTTTTTAACTTCTGGGAGGCCAATGATCTTGGGATTTTTTTAATGGGTGGAGGTAGTGTAACTGCCCAACCCTACAAGGTCCTGATAGATAACAGAGATGGAAACCTGAACTGTCATTCCATACCAGCTGCTTGCAAGCCATGTAACTTTGAGCAAGTCTGTTTTCTCATCTATAAAATGGGAATTTAGTCTCTCCTATTCCTATTCATTTCATAGAGTATTGGGTGGTTAAGAAAAAATAATCCCATGTCTGTAACACTGACTCATTAAAAAAAAAAAAAAAGACAAGGAACATCCATTGATCTATTGTAATGACATTATTCCTTCCATCTCTGCTGCCATAAGAGCACCCAAGGATGAAATCTCTTCTTGCATAGGCTTTAAGATTCCAGTGTCACCAGACCCCCTAAGAGAGCAGGAACTGGTGCATAGAGCTGAAGAGAGGTCACCAGGGCGGAGCAGCAAGGTTTACATGTGGCTTTGATTTCAACAGTTTGCAATAAAGAAGGTGATCCCTGAAAATGCAGTGTGGCCTTACCAAAAACTTAAGGAGTAGGATGATGGAACTTGAGGAAAAAATTCAGCAATCTTGAAGTTCTGACACTTTTATGTTTTAAATCCTCTCCCTCATTTCCTATTCTTCCTGACTGTAATCTTACCTATTAACTTAGGAGCAATGTGATTTAAAGGGAACACAGGGTTTCAAATAGTTTCAAGTTGCTCAGAGTTTTAAGTAAACCACTCAATTTCCCCCTTTTTTTAATTTTTATTTTGTAACTTAAAAAAATGGTTTTTTTTCTTTCAGCACTTTTTGATTAAAGTCAGATTAATAGAGTTTTTTAAAGTAATCTTTTAAAAGCCAGGCTGAATAATATAGTTTAACTTTATTTTCACAAAGCTGATGTATAGATTATTTTCTGTTTCCTGTGTCTAATTATTATAGTCATCATTCAATGCTGTTTTGCAGAATTGGGTACAATAACTGTACCTAACATTTGTAAGCACTTTCACATTCATTATCTTAGTAACTTTTCACCACCACATCATTACCAGTTTACAAATAAGGAAACTAAGGCTCAGAAGCCAGAGCCACACAGCCCTGACAGATTTCAAACTTAAACTGCTGTTCAGAAGCAGCATTCATTCCCAAATAGTTCCAAGATCTGCTCTTAGAATTGTATTTATGGACTGTGGGCAGCAGCCAAATATGGATGGCTTGAAAAGACCAAATAGACAAGACAAGAGGCAAGTCCCAGTGACACAGGGTCTGGAAGGATCATGAAAGTAAAAAGTACAACCCAAGGAAGTCGTCTGAGGCCTGTGGAGCACTATATCCTCCAAGTGCCCTGGTCCAATGCATTCATCTGGCTCTTAAGAAGTCACATGTATAAGAATCAGGCTAGAGTGAAACTTGGAAGCATGAATGAATGGACCTATAGAGAGATAAGGTATTTATTGAGCACTTACTATATCAAGCACTGAACCAAGTGCCATGGGAATACAAATGTCACATAAAACAGGTACACTGTCCTCAAGGAGCTTCCAGTCTAGTTAGGAAGATGAGACTAAAATAAGAAATGGCAGAAGAAATAATGTCTGCAGTCATTCAATTTCATAGCATAAACTAGAAATTGTGTAGGAACAGAGGAACACCAAATGAGACCAAATGAGTCAGTTCAGAGATGTGGAAGAAAGAATGAGGAAAGCTAACATTTCTAATCAGAGTTCTAGAAGGAGAGAGAACAGAATCTGGAGAAGAGGCAATTGTCAAAGAGATAATGACCTCATTTTCTCTAGAACTGATCCAAGATCTGATTCCACAGGTATAAGAAACACAAAATATATCAAGCAGGATTTAAACACACACACAAGTACACCCCTAACTATGTGATAATGACTTATACAACACCAGCCACAGAGAGAAGATATTAAAGCAGATAGAAGACTGATTAACCAAAAGGCATGACAATTAGAGAGCATAACTCTCAAGGTAAAATATGGAAACCATCTTCGATATGTTCAGAGAAAAGCACTGTCTACCTAAATTTGTGTACTTGAAAAAATTATCTTTTAGAAATAGAGTGAAGCAGACATTTTCAGATATAGAAATAACAAACCCAACAAGCCATTAATTTATAAGAAAAAATCTTCTAAAGAACACACTTTAGGAAGAAGATAAATGATTGCACATAGGTCTAAGATGCAAGAAAAATTGATAAACAAAAAGATTAATAAACATGTACTTAGATACAACCAAACATTTCCATATAGAAATTATAATAATATCTATTTTGAAAGTTTAGGAAAAGAACCAAATATTGAACATAAAAGCATATAAGTTTGGAAGATGTGAACACAAAGTTAATGACTTACAAGGTTCTTGTGTTATTTGTGAAGAGGATTAAGAGACTGATTAACTTAAGTTTGTTTAATATGCATCATAAAATTTCAATGAAAGAATAAAAGGCATGTGCAACATTCAAATCAATGGGAAGATGGGGGTGGCATAAGAAAACAACCAATATAAAAAAAAAGAGTAAGAAAGAAAAAAAAGTCATAGAAAAAGAAGGGGCAAATAGAAAATACAAAGTTAAATGACTGAAAAAAGTCCAAACATGTCAGCAATAACAATAAAGGTAAAAAGACTGAACTTGTCACTTATAAGACACTTATCAGATTGGAATTTTTTAAAAATCAACTGTATACTGCTTATAAAGGGCACACCTAAAACAAAAGGACACAATTTCAAAGTAAAAAAGGATGGTAAAAAAGACATCAGTCAAATACTAAACAAAAGAAGGCTGGGAATGCAAATTTAATATTAGACAAAATAGACTTGAGGACCTGAGGAGTCCAGGAGGGCCCAAAGAGTTGATCACATGACCACAGACCTTTCGTGGAACTTTTTAAAGCTGGAACTGAAGAGAAGTCCTTTCCTTTTTAATGATAAGTCTGAGAAATATGAGTCAAGATCAGGCAGCAGCCATGGCCCCACTGTGTGCAGAAATGTCATCTGAGGCTAAAGAAAGTAGAGCAAAGCCACAGGGGACGTCTGGTGACTCCAAGTCTCTAGTTACTACCTCCCCAAACCTGCATTTCCAGAGTGTATGAGTGGTTAAAGTCCCTTTTTGCCAGTCTCAGTTGGGTTTCAGTCATTTATAGCCTGGAGTTCTGACTAGTACAGGTAGTGCCCTGTCAAGGGTTCTTAGCTTGTTCTTGGCTATGGTTTGTGGTTGGGCTGAAGTAAGAATCCAGAGTCCCTAATTTTGCCTCCTCAAGTCACAAGGATCTTCAACTGGCTAAGTGATCTCAGACAAGCCACTGTCTCACTCTGGGCTAGATATAGGGTTGGATTGCACAATCTCAAAGGTTTCTTAAGAAATAAAATCTGTAATTTTGTTTGGTTTTAAAGGAATAAAGAAGGGTAAAGAAAAATAAAAAGTAAGAGACAGAAGGTGTGTGTGTATGTGTGTGTGTGTGTGTGTGTGTGTGTGTGTGTGTGTGTGTGTGTGTAGAGTGAGGAGAGAGAGATGTTGGGGGATGGGGAGTCGAAGAGAAGAGAGAGCAGCTGCTTGAAAATCAGCCCAAATGGAACAATTAAATTTTGTTCTCTACTAGAGGGTGGATAAGTGAGAAGATTATTAGGAGCCCTGAGGCAAACTGACATTAATAAGTTGTACAGAAAAATAAAAATTTTGCTTAGAGAATGTGCCACCCCAAACTAAGCTTGTGGAGAATCAGATGACCCAGTTTGAGAAGAGCCAAAAGAAGTAGCTCAAGTTAGTGTGGACAAAAATAGCAGGGGGCCTCTGGGCATTTATTACTTGGTGAGCAGAATGTTACCTCGAATAAATGGGTCATCAGTGTAGTACTAGAAACTTCTGTAGCTCAGGGGTTTCTATTCTTACTGGCAGGGATGTTGGTGGAGGTAGAGTGATTCTAGGTCATTTGTGAGAGAAGCGGCTTCCAGTTTGGGTCAGTTCTGCAGTATGGTTCTGGGAGTGTTCCTGGAAGCTTTGTCCTGAGCATGTTTCTCCAGTTCTCCCAGCAACTCTGGGAGTTAGTCACTATCTCTGAAGACAATCCTTTTCTGCTTAAAATTGCCATTGTAGATTCTTTTGCTTGCAACTGAGAACCATAATATATAGGTGTCCATATGGTAGAATGGAGCTTGGTGGGAATGGGAATAGTACCAAGTGCCAAGAATTGTAGATAGTGCCAACATGACCTCGTATATTATCTCCTAAGAAACCCATGAGATAGTTACCGCTGCCTTCACTGTACAGATGACAGAAACTCAAGTCAGAGAAGTTAGGTAGCCTGTCCAAAGTCATCCAGCAATTAGCGGGCCCAGATTCAAATTCGAGTATGAATCTAAAGCCTATGCGTCTTCTGCTCCACATATTTCTCATGTACATTTAATAATTCACTTCATTAAAAAGCTAAGTCTTATTGTGTTTAAACTGACTTAAAAATTTAATCTAATAGATCTGAGAAATGTCCATGGGGCACTCCAGTGCCACATGGCCTCCCTCAGCCATGTTTCTCTGTGTTCTCTCAGGAGTGTAGATGGGCAAACTGATATCTCAAGTCACCTAGACCTTGTGTAGCCTGACCCCTACCTACCTTTCCATTCTTGTCCTGTATCACTCTCTCCTCTCACTTACATTGCTCCTTGCTGTGATCTGGATTTTGGCACACCCCCAAAATCACATACTAAAATCCTCATGCCCACTGTGATGGTATTAACTGATAGGGCCTTTGGGAGGTGCTTAGGTTGTGAGGATGGAGCCCTCACGAGTGGGTTTAATGCCTTTGTAAAAGAGATCCCACAGAGTTCCCTAGCCCTTCCACCATATGAGGACACAACAAAGAGCCTATGACCCAGAAGTGAGCCCTCACTAGGTCATGCTGACACCCTGATCTTGGACTTTCAGCCTCCAGAACTCTGTGAAATAAATGTTTGTGTTTTTTGTTTTTTATTTAAAAGCCACACAGTCTGTGGTATTGTGTTATAACAGCCTGGATAGATGGACTAAAGCACTTCTCACACTGGTCTTTTTTCATCTCTTAGAACATTTTAAGCTCTTTTTTGTCTATTGGTTCAGTATTCTATCTCCAGGACTAGCACCAATGTGACACTTAGTAAGTGCTCAATAAATATTTATTAAATGAATGAATGGATTGTCCCTTTGAGGGGGTTGCTGTCTAGTCCTATAAGATGGCATGAAGAGTTTAGAAGAACTCAAGTTCTATTTCTCAGAGCCCTATGGCTGAAGTGCTATGAAGTGCAAGAGCTGGACCATTTCTCCTTAGTGTGGGAGGAAGAGATGGAGGGATGCAAAAAGCAAAGACTTTATAAAGATCTCAATGATTTTTTTTTTAGTATCCAGTGATCTTGAGCTAAGGCATGGTTGAAGAGGTTGGAATTGATGGAGAAGGGGTCTTAAGATACCCCAATTGGAGAAGTTTATTAGAACACCATTCAACTCTACCAAACAATTGTGTACATACATGTGTGCATGTGAATATGTATAAGCATACACAGCTGAGTAGTGATCTACAAATCTTGTAAGCAGATGACAAACTTTCAGGGAAGAGAAGAAACAAATAGATGGAGAAGTTAACTGCTGGAAATATGAGTAAAAGCTGCATAGCATTTCTCAAGAGGACTTCGACAAAGCCTTGTTTTCAACCAGCAGACATTGGTATCTGGTCTCAGAGACCTGGTTTAGATATCCTAGGACAGTGGTTTCTCTAGATTCATCCTCATGCCTCTTTACTCCCCTACTTTTTGGCGGTGGTGATGTTCAGCAAGCATCACCATCATTGTATAACCCATCTTGGTTCTTTTGTGGTTGTTTCAACTAAGAATCATAGATCCTTTGGAGGATAAAAAATGATTTATTAGTGTTCATCTTAAGTAATAGAACAAATCAATCTAAAACTTACAAAATACCTTAGAGACCACCCAATGTGGTCTCTTCTTATTTTAAAGGGTAGGGAAACTGTATCCCAGAGAAGGAAAAAAGTTTTCCCTGAGTCATGCTGCTGGCAAAAGCAAGCTTCAAGCCCAGATCTCCGAATGCCCGGTCTAAGTCTCTTGTCACAGCACCACGTGTCCATCCACGCAGGACTACAGGCTTGATTTACACCACAACCTGTGGGCTCTTACAATCTCCAACCTGGGCTCCCCATCACACATTGGGGGTCTAGATGTGCCCCTTACCTCACACGTTGACTTGAGCAACACCACCCGATTGGTTGCTCTGCCATAGAGCCCAAGTCTCCCATTGTTAATCATCTTTTAAAAGAGTTTAACATCTGCTGCAGGGAAATTTACTGGCCTCAAGTTACCAGCTATAATTTTGGTCATTTGGGAGAAATAGTGATGCTATAGTCATCACTTTCTAAATGTTGCAGGAACCTGACCCAAATCAAGAAACCTCTCAATAAATCAGCTCCAAAATGGCATCAATTTCTAGCCTTGCTATTTAGAATGTTGCAGCTCTGAATCAGTGTCTGGGCTGGAGAAAGCATCCAACCCAAAGTCTCTAGATTTTAATAATAGCTGCTTTGTTCAAAGAAGGATTCATAACTCTTGATGGACTCCAGCCAAAAACCTTGAGCCAAACTCTGTATTTATGTATGTTTGGATGTACTAAGTGCTCTACAAGTTTCATGAGTGGTTCTTTCAAAGTGGGAACTACCCAGATCTCCAAGCCATGATCCTGCCTATGGACAACATCACCCTGGACCAAGCCCTCCCTGCCGACAAGTCTTCTTTGACCCTTCATTTATGTACAGATGGCCAGGATCATTGTACTTCATGACATAAGTCATTAATGAAAACCAGCTAATTCTTACACAGTGCCAGTTCTGTGCCAGGAACCAATCCATTAATTCATGTAATCTTCACAACCTTATGAAGAAAGTACCACTATTATCTTCATTTTACACATGAGCAAAGTGAGGCACAGAGTGCGTAAATGACTTGCCCGAGATCACACATACAGTAATCAAAAGAGCTGGGGTTTGAACCCAAGCAGTCTGGCTCCAGAGATCTCCCTTCACTCTCTTTTTTAAGCAGCTTTATTGGAATAAATATAATTTACATACAATAAAATCGACCCTCTTAAGATGTGCAAATCACTGGTTTTTCATATATTCACAATTGTGTAATTATCATCACTATCTAATTCCAGAACATTTTGTTGCCCCAAAAAGAAACCTTATACTCATTAGCAGACACTCCCAATTCCTCTGTTCGCCCAGCCCCTGGCAATCACTAATCTACTTTCTGTTGCTATAGCTTTGCCTGTTCTGGACATTTCGTACAAATGGAAGTATGCAATACACAACCTTTCATGACTGGCTTTTGTCACTTAGCATAATGTTTTCAGAATCCATCCATGTTGTAGCATGCATCCGTCATCATTTCTTTTTATAACCAAATAATATTCCATCATATAGATATGCCAATTTAGTTTTTCATTTATCAGTTGATAGACATTTGGGCTGTTTCCACTTCAGGGTTATTATAGATAACGTTGCTATGATCATTTGTGTACAAGTTTTTGTATGAAACCATGTTTTCTTTTTTCCTGGGTATACTTAGAAATGGAATCACTGAGTCACATGTTAAGTCCATGTTGAACTTTTGGAGGATCTGCAAAACTGTTTTTTAAGTAGCTACACCATTTTACATTCCTACCAGCTTTATATGATGTCCAGTTTCTCCCTATCCCCACCAACATTTATCATTTTCCATCGCTTTGATTATAATAACCATGGTAGATGTAAAGTGGTATCTCATTGTGGTTTTGATCTGCATTTCCTTAATGACTAACGAAGTTGAGCATCTTTTCATTTGGTTATTGGCCATGTGTGTGTGTGTGTGTGTGTGTGTGTGTGTGTGTGTGTGTGTGTGTGTGTATTCTTTTCTTTGGAGAAATATCTATTCAAATGCTTTGCCCATAAAAATGATTATTTGTCTCTTTATTGTTAAGTTGTAAGATTTCTTTATATATTCTGGATACAAGTCCCTTAGCATATAAGTAATTTGCAAATATTTTCTCCCCTTCTGTGGATTACCTTTTCACTTTCTTGATAAATGCTTTGAAACATAAAATTTTTAATTTTAATTTTTTTATTTTCTTCTTCTTCTTCTTCTTCTTCTTCTTCTTCTTCTTCTTCTTCTTCTTCTTCTTCTTCTTCTTCTTCTTCTTCTTCTTCTTTTTTGCTTATGCATTTTGTGTCATATTTTAAAAGTCTTTGCCTAACCCAACATCAAGAAAATTTGCTCCTGTGTTAGGTTTTATATTTAGGTAGAAGCCCACTATATTCTTTTGCATGTGGATATCTGGTTGTCCCAGCATTATATGTTGAAAAGACTATTTCTTCTCCCATTGAATCAAGATTTTGGCACCCTCTCTTGAGGCCTCTCTTGACTACTACATTCAACTGTCTGTCTTGAAAGTTTGTGTATGTGTGAGTGTGTACGCATGTGTGTGTGTGTCTTACAAAAAAGCAGCTGAAACAAACCAAAGCAGTGACCTAAAATGCTAGCCTCTCCTGAACTTAAACCATCGGATGTCTGAAAGTCTGAAGAGTAAAGACAATGAAATTAGACCAAGGCCAGAGTATCCATCTGACCCCAAAGACTGAAATAAACCATTGGAAAGAAGGTGAAGTCTTAATAAAGATCTGAAAAATAAAATCTTTTAAGGAGGAAGCAGAGCAACTCCATGGAAAGAAGATGCTGCCTACGCTAGCAGACATCCTCTGGTCACCTCCTAGATGGAATCTAGTGTTCTCTGCCCAAGACATATATAAATGAACATATAGAGTTAAATAAAGTCAGCCAATGGCTAGATTGGAGTTCAGATCTATGATAATTTCTATCAGTCCTTCCTCTGAGGTCTTAAGGTGATTTCCTTCTTTGTCACAACTGTTAATACAATAACGTGCTACCCAACAGATCATATTCTGCCCCATTGGTGACTCAGGGCCCCCATCTTCTACCCTGTCCTGGAGTAGATAGGCCATGATTGTATTGTCCTGTCCCTTGCACGAATGTCTCTTTGGCCTCAGAAGGAGCCCTGCCACCAGCCAGTTATTGCCTCTTCTCCAAAGACAACATTGCACACGTGAGGGGTGCTCAGGTAACTCAGAAAGTTTCGGTAATGATCAAGGCATTGTCACAATGTAAATTATTATAGTTATTTGTTATCTTCACTGAACTATAAAATTAGAACACTAAGGAGGAAATGCCATAAGACTGGATGATTTGACAATTTGTTGCCTTTCAGGTAAAGGAGACATTTTGATGGACAGAGAGGAAACAGAATCCATAATCTGTGCTGCAGCTTTGCCTTCATAGGTAAGCAGATGGTAGCACCACAGAGTATGGCCAGAGGAAGCGCTGGAAAGGGAAAAGATGGGAATGTTCTAAAGCCAAATCTATATGCATTTCAACTTTGCTAGTGTCAAAGCTCATCTGTGTGACTGAGTGGATGGTGGAAACACTCCACAACCTGAAAACAACCTGGAGCAGAGGCTTAGTCGTCCTGACACCAAGTCTTGAGGCTGGTCCTCAGAGTGAGCTAGAACTATCTAGTCCTCCAAACCCGTCATGGGCTTCACTGGGAGTCTGTGCAGCCATGAATGAAAATCACACAGGGCCTTGGGCCAAATGATATCAAGTAGGTCAAACCAATCTTTAGTATTTCTAGAAGCTCATCCTCTAGACCTGTTTCCCAATAAGCTATGTAGGGAACCTTAGTACTAAGGAATATTAAAAAGTGGTAAAGGAAAAGGGTTTAAGAGTGGGAAACATTGGGTTATATAGAATGAAATAGCTTACTTTATTGCAGAATATCTCAAAGCCTTGAATAAGTTAACATGTGTTGTCAGTCTCCAAGGAGGTAGGCAGGGTTTCCCCAATTTTTTTGGACCTATGAGCCCTTTTTCATGGAGCGTCTTATAGATTTCTTGTGCCAGGGAGTACTTTTTAGGAAAGGCTGGTCTAGCTATCCTAAAAAAAAAATGCCAGGGTGGAGGGTGAAAGGTGGAGGGTGAAGAGGGGGATGGGGGAGACTGGAATGTTATTTAGCCTTAAATATGGGCCTGGAGGGTGATATTACATGCAATTGCATACTTAATATTCAAATGAGCTACCTGTTTTGTTCTCTGAGAATTTGTCCATTCACTTTCACCTTCCTGCCCAGTGCCTTGGATGGACACTTGTGTTGGAGAATCTTCTGGGGTCTCAATTCTGGCTTTAACTTCAGGTGCCACAGCCTCTTTGACAAGGCAGGTTTTAGAACACCAATTATTTCCTCTTTCTAAATAAGGAACAGTAGTGTACTGCAGGATTCCCAGACAGCCATGCAATGTCATAGGCCTGCCACACAAGGCCAGAACCCAGGGGTATCTCAGATCTGATCAGTGCAAAAGTTTATTTTCCCACACACATTAGGACTTCCAGCCCAGAGGTGGCAAGAAAGTTCTGGGATAATTTCTTAATCTGATGGCACCTCTTTCCAGCAGACAGAAGGCACATATAACAAGTAGCATTTTAAATCATCACCAAGCAGCAATTCCTCTTGCCTGTGCTGCAGGCTGTCTGTGGCAGGATCTACAAGATGGTATCAGAATTTCCTACCTGAGAGTCCTCTGTTGTGTCCCCAAGACTTAAGGATAACATCCCGGCCCTCTTTCTGTGACAAGCTTTGGAAAAATTGAACTGAGACTGGACTGGAAGAAAGTCCATGAGCCACGTCCCAAGGCCAGGTCTGCGAGGAAGTGAGAGAGAACATCCAGTACCAGCTTCTCCTCCTCCTGCTGCTTCTGGGCTCCTGTTTTCTCAGCCACATCCAGCAGTTCCTCCTTTCAGTTGTGGCTCCGGTGAGAATTATGGAATTGCTATTATTACCCCAGCTCAGTGTCCAGGGCTTGATGGCTGCTGCCCTGGCAGCTCCCATTCAGAAGGAAGCCAACTACAGTGACAATAAAACAAAGTCTTTGGCAGCTGAAGGCCTCTCCTCTGTGTGCTGGGGCTGACGAATGGGATGTGGAGCCAGCTCTGACTCCAGCTCCTTGGGAAGTCTTGGAACTGGCCCATCGCCTCCCGGTATCTGATTCCAAAGGCATTTTTCAACCCAGCTGGGAAGGTCATGACAATCTCAACAAGGCTCACTGTATTGACCTTAAGAAATAAGAGTCTCTAAGCTTTGGCTGTCTGTCCAGGGCTTCTTCTAGAAGAGAAGGAAATGGGTTTGCTCTAATTTGGCTGGTTTTATCAACGAAACAAACAGCATTCAGAGAGCACCACTGCATGCAAGGGTATTGCTCAAAATTCATTCATTCAGCACCTCTTTCTGCAGCATCTACTTTGTGTCAGGCACTATGCGAGGTGCGAGGAATACCCCATGGACAGAGGAAACTGAAATCTCTGCCCTTTGGGAGAACTTATACATTATTATCAGGAGAGAGATGAGAAACAGAAAGAACAAGTGATTTAGTGAATAGAAGGTAATAGGTGCTGCGAAGGGATTCGAGCACAGTTAGTGTGATTGGATGTGTAGGAGGCAGGAATAAGCTTTACATTGGTGGTCAGGGAAGCCCTCACTGAGAAGGTGACATTTGAATCAAAACTCAGAAAAGGTCAAAACCTAAACTCCAAACTAATCTGCCTTCCAGTTTACCAGCTCTGAGGGAGAGCAGACCTGTTCATAGGCAACCATGATAGCAACGCCAATTTTTAATGCCTCACAAAGTACCAGACTGAGGGGGGTGATGGGAATTCAGAGGAAGAAAGTATCTGAATCCACTGTAACCCCAAGTACTTCCCTGAAAGTACTTCATTGCTTGAAACTTAAGGGAGATGCCAAAAATGGGTGGGATAGAGCTGGAGTATGACCAGAAATACAAGGAAAGAGTACAAATGGGGCACAGAATAAGGTACATCCAAGGGAAACAGCAGGGCCAAAGGCCTATTCAAGGCGGGAGCAGACCAGAGAAGAGAAATAACTAGGGAAGTTGAGCAAGCTGAGCCCAGGGAATACCTCCCTGCTTTCCACCTGGAATAGTTCTAGATCTCCTAAAACCAAACTCACTAGACCAGAGGATCTCAACCTAGTTACCCATCGGTATTACCTGGCTTTTAATGATACAGCTGCCTGGGCCTCATTCTGGACTCATAAATCCGAATCTCTCTTTTTTAAAAAGCTCTCCAGCTGCTTCCAAAGTCCCATCAGGTTTGGGGTACACCATTGTGTTTTTACTGCTTGAATCACTTCAGAGGGAGTTCACATAGTAGAAAAAGTGTATGAGGGGCTCTCCTCCTGGGTGGGAATGACCCATTCAAGTGTCAGTCTCAACTATGAGACTATGAGCCCCTTGGAGGGCAGGGACTGTGTCTTACTTTTTCCTACGGAAACTCAGGCTCTGAAACATAAGAGGCATTGATAAAAATGTTCTGAACTGAACTGAGCTAAGCCTGATGTCACCAGGCACAAGGTATCTGGCTGCAGTCATGACCTCCCTTGGCCTCAGGCTGCACCTGTAAAATGGGTGCAATGATTCCTGCCCTTCCTGCTTTGGGAAGGGTCTGTGAGAGGCCCAAAGTAAGGCAACTTGTACATTTGTAGGAGCAGTTGAACAGTTTCTTTAAGAATTCCCAAAGGAGGGGGAGCTAGGCATAGATGATCCAAAATAGATCATCCTTGTAAGCATTACTTAACACAGTATAAAACAACAAAAATATCTTTATACTTCCCCATTTCCTGATTGCAACAAAACCCTTAGCCGGGAGAACCTTATCTCCCTCTCTTCCCTCTTCCTCCTTCACTTCTCACTTAATGTCACCTTGTAATATTCAGAGAACACTTGGGTTTAAGTCTAAACAGAGAAATGCTTTCAGATATCATTAGCCCACATACCAGTAATTTATACTCAAAGATGGGATAGAGTTGTAAAATGCTTTTAATGACAAGGGTTGTCTCATGTTTTATTTTGACATGATATGTCCTAAAATAAATATCAGTTCAATATGGCAGATGGGTCCAATTCTTTATTTGGAAGAAGTCGTGATTTCTGACATGTGGGTGACTATCTTCCTATAGGGTAGCATTTGATTCTTTTTATGTATCTTTAAGACTGTAGTAATAAGCTGCTTTTAATATTGGTATTTTTATTTGGCTTGGGATTCTTCAACTTAAGCAGCAAAGTGTGTTCATAGACCAGATTTTATTTTTAACAAATGCAATTTTACTGGCAAAAAAAAAAAAAAATATATATATATATATATATATATATATATATATATATATCACAAAATAGATCATCTTAAAGCTCTGTTTGACCTTGAAATCCAACCTGTAAGGAGGTTTGCCTTCCTAAATTTTTTTTTTGCTTTAACTAAAATTCACTTATTCATTAGGAACAAAGAGTAAATAAGAACCTACCATGTGCCATATACCATTTTTTGCAAAGAGAATTCACAAATAAATGAGATATCATTCTGACTGTCACAGAGTACAAATTTGAACTGTGAAGAATAAACAAGTGGACTAAGAATGCTGATATAAGCAAGTAGGAGAGAAGGTTATGGTCAAAACATCATTTTTAGGGTTGAATTAATGAGAAAAAGAAATCTTCAAAAGTTCAAGGCAAAAGTGCACAGTGGCCAGGGAAAGGTAATGAGATAAAAAACAGAGAAAGTAGATAGCTCTGTTAGGACCAGCAGGCCTCTAGAGTGAGGAGTCGGGGAAGAAGATGTAGAAAAGAAGCTAGACAGACCCAGTAACTCACTTCCGACAAATAGAATATAGCAAAAATGATGAGCTTTCATTTCCAATATTAGGTTGCAAAAAAAGATTGACTTTCTTCTTGGGTGCTCACTCTTGCTCTCTCACTGGCTAACTCAGATAGAAGCCATAGCCATGTTGTGAGCTGTTCTATGGCAAAGAAACTGACATCTCTGGCCAGCAGCCAGCAAGGATCCAAGGCCCTCAGTCGAACAGCCTGTAAGGAGCTGAATCCTGCCAACAACCACATAAATGAACTTGGAAGTGGGTCCTCCCTGCATTGAGCCTTCAGGTGAAACCACAGCCTGGTTGCCACCTTGACTGCAGTTTTCTGTGACTCCAAGTAGGAGAATCCAGCTAAGATGCACCCAGATGTCTGATCTACAAAACCTGTGAGACAATAAATATTTGTTGTTTTAAGCTGGTAGGCAATTTTTTACATAGCAATAGATAACTAATACAGGTGGCTCTCAGATTATTTCAAAGTGAAATAATCCAACCTAATCTTTAACAATTGAGTTGACTGGCAGTGAGGGACCTCTGCAGGAACTCCAGAAAGGAGTGATGGGGGTTTGAACAAGGCAGCGGCAGAAGAAATGAATGGGAAATGAAAGAAATGAATGAGAGACCTTGTGAGGTACCATTGGCAGGACTTGGGTTACAGGCAGCCGGGCTGCCTATTCATCTGTTTACTCAAACCAAAAGCCTCATATTTAATCCAACAGAAAAATTTTATCTTCATCTTTACCTCCTCCCCCCAGGATTACTCTCTACACAACAGCCAGACCATGTCACTTCCCCTGCTCAAAACTCACCAGTGGCTTCTACCTGTACCTAGAATAAAATCTAAAGTCCTCCCATGGTCCACAGGACTCTATGCGACCTGGCCTCTGGCTGCTCTCTGAGCTGTCTCCCCATTTTTCTGGCTCATTCAGCCCCAGCCAAACAGTCCCTTGCTAGTCCCTCTGTCTGGGATTCTCTCCCTGCAGATGCTCTGTTAGCTCCACTCACTCCTTCAGCCTTTTCAGAAAAGACTTCCTGATGAGAAGGCATTTAAGCTGAGATCCTAAAAAAAAAAAAAGAAAAAACCTATGGAACTTGCTGCCTTGGATGGTTTAAGGAAATTGGCCTCATTCCTTTCAAAGTACATCACCTGCAGCAAGATTAGGGATGTTAGATGAGGTGAAAGCTTTCCTAGATGATGCCAGACTAAAGGATGACCAGAGAGTATGGGGGATATTCTTCTTGGAGGTCATTGCCCATGTGGAACATCTCAGCAACAGCCCCTCATGCCTGTGTTAGCTACTTTAATTGCCCCAGTCTCTTCTCCTCCACCAGCGGCATGATCCCCAGACAGGCTGCAGGTGCTGTTTTCAGCACTGCCTGCACAGTCGGGCAACGAGGGCATAGGGAGGTAGAGTGACTTGTCCCAGGCCTTCTTGGTCCCAGTTCAAGTGCACCTCATCACCCCTGGGTCTTTGAAACAATGAGTGCTGAACAAAAAAAAAAATAAAGATGTCTTAATAAGAAAATAAATGACATGTAAGACGTGTTTTGTCAATTGCTATTTGTTTAATAACTATTTTAACTTAATGTGTTGTGGGTTTGAAGCAGCCATTCATTAAGTTGACCTTCACTGGCCACCTACCAACCATGTGGTCAGGCACCATGCTAAATAGCAGCTATTTTCTTTGTGTGCCCAGTATGTGCCAGCACATGGCCAGTGGGGCTTCTCAGTCTGTAGGGGCTGGGGGTGGTGGAACCAGAGAAAGGAGGGCTTTCTGGGCTAGTTGCCTGGACCTAATGAGAACCACAGCCCATAGGGCTCATTGTTGTCTGCCTGATGAAGAGTCTCCACAGCCCTCATCAGTTACCCATCCTCCTTCCACTCACTCAGCCGGCAGCACTCTGAGCTCCTGGGAGGCCTCCTGAGGGGCACGGGACCCAGCCAGCTGGCAGCGAGACCACAGTAAGTATGGTGATCGTCTCTTGGCAGTGGGCATGGATGTGGTGATGTGGAATAGTTTGGTGAATCAATAGTGTGACCCTCCCCCCAGTTCTCTACCTCATTATCCCCCTTACAGGCCACCCACAATGTCCTAGAAATGCCAGCTTTTCTATTTTCTCTTTTCCCCTGAATACAGAAGGAAAAAAAGACAAGGAGTTGGAAAAGCAAAGGGGCCAGGTAGTAAGCAGGGAGGTGCCATTGGGAGGAGCCAGGCAGGGTGGGAGCAGAGGGCCTCGAGGACCTTCAGACCTCAAGGGTGGTGGTCCCCACTTCTGTGCTGACAGGAGTCCCACAGACCCCCCTGGACCAGATCTGGAAGGGGCTTTAAACGCCATCTCACCCAACCTTGATTTCAAGTCAACTGATGTTCAAAGAGGTTCGATGAATTGCCCATGCTTGTAATGAAGCCACGTTTGTTCTGGCCTTAGAGAATGGAAGAGAAAGTTGAAAAAATAGTTACCTTGGACAGAAAGCCTGCATTTTAAGGCACTCAACCATATAATGGCACCTAATCATTTACCTATGATTGGTCTCCATCTGGTTTCCTCTAGGCAAACATGAGTTCCTTAAGGGCTGGCTGTTTCTGAGATCCTTTTGTGTCATGGACACCCAGGAAGTGCTGGCTCAAATAGGTGAACAGAGAGGAGAAGAATAGCGGATGAAACCCAAGCAATGAACAAAATAAATGATGATCAAAGAAACACCTCCAAAGTTGCCTACAGTCACTCCTGCTGAGAAGACAGAGCCAAAGTAAAAAGCAGTGTGGTCTAGTGGAAAAGCACAGTCATAAATAATTATAGTCATATTAATAATAATATCAAGAATCATATGTTGCATGGCACACTATTTTGTCACAAAGCCTCTCCATCATGGCCAAGGACTGTGGGTTGGGGCAGGTCGTGGCCACACTGACTCCATTTGTTCAGCCCCAAAGTCTCACGGTGAGAGGGGTAACAAGGAGAGGAGCCTTTTTTCTTACTTAAGGCCTGACAAACTCAATTTCCACGCCTGCCTTGAATGAAAAATAGCATTTTTCAGTGCCTGCTTCATGTTTATCAGACTCTCCAGGGGACATAAGAAGTTTGGGAAAAGCATGACCTAAAATTACTATTGACTTTTTTTTGAAGTCACTATTTCATTCATTTTGAAATTTCAAAAAACATCAAGAGAGGGCACAAGATTTTTTAACACTCATCAGGAGGGGGTCCAAGTGTGAAAGGTTGAGAAATCTCACAAATGTGTCTGCTTCTGTTGGGGACGCGCTTTCTACACCCATGCGCCCTTGCAAAGAACACAGGAGAAGTGAGCTGGAGTTACCTTTCCTCACCATTCTTCTTGCAAAAGTAACAAAGAGTCCCCCAGCTGTATTAGGGAATCACTTCCATCCTCTTCATTTTATGTGCTCTTTGTAATATTCTCTGTGAACTCAGCAGGAGCCCAACTTAACTTAATAAATACTTATAGAAGGCTACTGTGAGTGAGGCACGGCTCTCAACAGACCAGGAAACTGGCCCACAAGAGTGAAAGACTTCTGTGAGTCTGGAGGAAGAGTTAGGGAGGCTTCTTATTTCCCAGATGAAGAAATGAGGCCCAGGGAGGAAAAGGAGCTGGTCTCCATCACCCAATGAATGCTGGAGTCAAGACTTGAGCCCAGGTCCCCCAGATCCTCAGAATCCAGTGTTATATTACCACATCACATAGCCCCTTTGGTTGTCCCCTGCCCTAGAAAGGAAAGAGGGACAAGGAAGGGAACTACCTCAATGGCACACATTGATCTGCCATAGCGTGCTAAGCTATTTATTGGAAATGGTTTATAACCATTGTCTTCTGGGCTCTGGCACTTTCCTGTCTGTGAGTCATTTTACCCCATCCAAGCTCGCAAGTCTCCTAAGCTCTCGATGCCTCCTTCTCTTCATTGTAAATGACCATAACCACAGGTGCTGCTCAGGGTTCCATGACATCAGGATCTTCCTACACCTGCTCTCCACTTCTAGGCTACAAGAGGTCTCCTTGTCCTTATTTTGCAGCTCAGTCACAGAGCTGTTATTTGCCACTGCTGGATGGTTACATAGAAGTCCCTGACTACTAGCTGAAGGCCCTTCCCCTGTCCTGCTATGGGACCAGCCTGCAAAGAAGGGGATTTTCTCCGTATGAGAGCACAGGCAAATTCTAACAAGAAAGAGAGCTCTGATATTCCGGTGTCCCCGTACCCTGCTGTCCCAACACAAGCCAACTTGAAAAGCAACTACCTTCAAATTAGGCCAGGCATTTTACTTTCAAAATCCACATTTTATTTATGAGATCTGCTTCTCCGTGAGGTCTGTCTCAGCTACTTGCTATTGCTTTTAAGGTTTGGGAAATCCCTCTGGGTTAGCAGAGGAACCTCACAGTCAAGCCTCCTTTGTGCACAGCAGTCTGGGCTCTGACACCTGGCCCACGGCTCTCAGGCTGTTTCTCGCATGTGCACCAGGGCACATGCACTTGTGCCAGACCTTCATCTGAGGCATCCTGTTCCAGGCAATCATGCCAGGGGCTTGATGTCTGGGTGGGAATATTGGTAAACTCTATATGTTATACATGGGAAATTTCTAGTTACCAAAATATAAATCTTTAACTTGAAGAAATTCATTCCCACCCACTAACACCAGAATGTTCTCCAATGCTGGTATGGGGGTTCCTTTTCTTTTCTTAATTTTCTTCACGGTTCCTTAGAGGTTTGTTGGATGGCTCCCTAGTGTAGTTTATCACAAACCAGGAGTTTCCAGATGTCAGAAAAGCATTCTCACTTCACTGTCTTCTTAGAATATGTGTGAGGGGGATCCAGATGGCTCACGGGCAGGTGGGCAGTAGTAGGGAGAGCACTGGCCAAGGGCCAGTTGGGCTCTAATCCTAGCTTTGCCACTTTGCTGTGTGGCCTTAGGCAAGTTACTTCTCTCTGGGCCTCAGTTTCCTAGTTTGTAGAATCACCTGCATATTGGAGATGAAGTCTGGAGGGCCTGCCTGCTCAGAGTTTCTAAGACTCCAAGCGTCCCTAAGGGCCTGGACTCAGGAACTAGAGAGATCTTGAGAAAGCCACTTAACCTCTCAGTGCCTGAGTAATATGAAAATGATGGCAATAAAATGCCTGGTTCTTTGGGTTTTGTGAGGAGTAAATGAATTAATACTCATAAAGTGCTTAGAACAGTGCCTGGCACATGGTAAACATTCACTAAGTATTAGTATTTTGGTTACATCAAAGGCGTGGGTCTTTACTTATCTACCCTCAGCACCTGGGGTGGAACCTGGTGGGTGCTGGCAAGCGCTGGCTGAAAGGTGGGTTGAATTAAAATAACAAGTGAAGAAACATCTAGTTCTGAACTGAATATGTGAAAGGGAAGGGAGGTTCAAAGGAGGCAGCTATTCCATGAAGTGGCAAATATATTCCCTGTCCCTAGACCTTTGAAGTGTCTGTGTTGGCCTGGGGGTGGGAGTGGAATGTGAACACCCCAGCCCCTCTCACTCCCCACCCCCACCCCACTTCTGAAGCTTGAGGAAAACCCACCACCACCCTGATTCCTGGTCTGTGGTGTCCCCATACAATCCTACTTCCCCCCAAACTCAGCCCATCTCAAATGCCCTAACGTCTTCTTTCATCCCATAGTTCATCTTCAAACTCAAGGAAACAGTAGTCAAAAAAGAAACAGCCCTTGGCTGCCCCTCAGCCCCTGGCCAGTAATCTGAGCTGCAGAAGGAAAGGGGCAGTTATGGTTTGGGGTTTCTCCCCCTCCTTTTCCAGCTCCTTGACTCACTTTTCGTCTTTCTCCTGCTTTTTGAGAGCTCGGCATTAAGCAAAATGGGCCTGCATTCTAGGGGTACTTGGAAGTGGGGGGCACAGCGAGCCCTCCACTTCCTTCCAGAAAGATTGGAGGGAGAGAGCAGCAGTCCTGAGGAGCCCCAGTGCCTCTCAGCTAATCCACAGCCCAGTGACTCTTGCAAAGCGCCTGGCAGGCTCACCCTCCTCTCAGAAAGAAATTTATTAGTAGGAGTTGTCAAGAGGGCTGGGGTTACTGAGACTTCATTACTCTTACAAAATATACTATGGGACATTTACTAGTGTCCTGTGAAGTGTGGCCATAAATCAGGGGCTCCGCAGCACTTGTCAGAAGAAATAAGGAAAGTGCGTTTGCTCACGCCTGCAGTGGCCTTGCTGTTGACCCCTTCCCTGAGCACTGGCACAGCTGAACCAATGGCCGCCCTAGAGGCTGGACACAGGTCTGTGCCAGCTCGTACATCCTGAATGAAAATGTTATCCAGTTTCAAATCTACACATATCACACGTTGAATCTCTCCTGGAAATAATATTTCCTACGCCAATTTTATTCTCCCAGCCCTAGGGACCTACAAAACTTCTATGCAGCATGATCCTGTTTCTAACACACACACACACACACACACACACACACACACACACACACGAAAGAAATACACCTAAAGTTTTCCACATATTAAGAAAATAAATGAATGAGTGACTTTTATAATAATAAAAAATAGTTCTTTAAAAAAGAAAATTCAAGAACCAATCATGGGGAAATATAAATATGTTCATGTTATTTATAAAAATGTAAAACTATAAACAATCTAAATGTATAATAATTATTCCACGTTTCCAGTGCAGAACTGCTTAAAATACTAGTTTTGAAGAGGTGGGGAAATGCTTAGGGAAAAAAAAGGCAAAAAAAAAAAAAAACCACCATTTTTTTGTATACATATGCTGATGGATAGTATATAAAAATTGTCCATAGGAAAAATGCCTAGAAAGAAATATTATTGTAGTAGTAAGGTATGAGCTTCTGGGCTATTTTCTTTTTCTCATCCCTGGTTTCCAAATTTTACATAATGTGGTTATAGTTCTTTTATAATTTTTAAGTGTTTGAAAGGAGAAAAGAAAATGCAAATGGGTCTGGGGCTCCTGCTTCCCAACCCCTCAGCCCAGTACCACACACGTGTTCTCGCCCCACATTAAAACATGAGGCCTGGGGTGCCGTGGTAGATTCAGTTCCGTTGGGACAATCTGGAACAATCAGCTCTACCAATGAACTTTTTATGGAGTTTCTGACTTTGAAGTAAGTAATGAGACTTGGCCCCTGACCAGGCCTTGAAATGTTCAAAGTGGTCTCCCCGCATCAATTAGCTAATCCGAGGTAGGTCGGGTGGGCAGACGGACAGCGAGGCCCAGTTTCTAGAGGGGGACCGGAGAAGTAGGTGTCCCTGCCTGAGGCCAGACCAGGAGTTTGAGGCGCCTGCTCCAGCTAGGGCCAGACCCGGGGGTGGGAAGTAGTTCTGGAAGACCCCTCCCCCAGCTCAGTAGCCTGAGTGCAAAGGTTCATTTCTCACGTCTTACATTTGGGGGGGCGACTCCAGAGAGGGAGGTGGGTGACGCACTTTGGAATTTTGGGGGCTGTGATCTGGTCTAAAGAGGAGATCTCTATTTAGAAATAAGACTTCTGTTTGGAGAAAACAGGCTGGTCTCGAGCACCCTCTGGCTGACCACTGCCCCAGCCTCAGCAGAGACAAGAGGGACCTGGATGGTCTCTCTTCAAAAAAAGTCTACGGGAGTTTTCTAGATGCAGGGTCCAAAGGAACTATCCCGCACTCCTATCCCAATAATTTAAAAATAAATGGGCCTTCCTCAGTGAAGGGAGTCCTCAACCCCAGGAAAGGGGTGTGTTTTTCAAGGTTTGGCTTGTGGGGTGTGGGGTTGGGGGGTTGGCAGGCTTTCCCTACCCCACCCCCTTGTTTGTAATGAGAAATCTCTCCTGACCTGGTGAGGATGGGGGCAGGTGAACTTCTGGCCCATCCCCCAACATTGCCCTCCATTCCACATTTTAAATAGGTCTCACAGCATTTGGAATTTCAGAGGCATTTGGTTTTGATTTTTTAAAGGGGAGAAAAAAAAACCCTTTGCCTTGAAGCAATGATTTCTCTTGGCAGCTCTAGGGAGCCTGGCAGAATTGAGACCTTTCCTGGCAGGGCCAAGAAGATGAGCTGGTTGGTTGTGGTGTGCTTAGAAATTTAAAACAGCAAAAAGACAGAGTGAGGGTTTGCGGGAGGGGGACCTGGGCCTGGGAGGCGGGGCGGCAAGACCTCCAGATCTGTTCTCCTCTCTACTGTAAATTACAAGCCTGCTTTTTTTAATTTCCTTTCCCAGAACAATGTTATTCATTCAATTCCAAAGTAAACATTGGGCTTAGATACTCAACAGTTTGGGAGAACAAACTGTCCTCGTTGTTAGAGTCTTTACCTGTCAGGGGCCTGATTAAACCCATATATCTTCATGGCAGCCATTAGCAGCCACAGTAGGTTGTGAGGAAGGACCAGGCACCAGCCCCGCTACTCCTACACAAGTGAGGGAAGCCCATTGGTGCCAGCCCTGGGCTCCGGACTTCCCCTCGCTCCCTGGCCCAGCTACAGTAGGGTGTGTGTTCAGGGCTCTTGTCTGACCCTGAACCTCTAGGCTAAGGGGGAAGGAAGATCAGAGGAAATGCTGTGGCCTAAAGGGCACCAGGAAAGGAGGAGGAGAAGGGGAAGGTGACATTTGAACAGCCTTCAAAGTGATAAATGTTTGTGCTGTAGAGGAGTTGATTTGGGGAGAAACACAGGCCTGGGGTAGTAAATCATGCAATTCGATGTTGGTGCTAAGAATATGGAAGCCCGTTTCCTTTCTCCTAGGGGGAGGCCACTTAATTAAGAGATCTTGGGTATTCGACTTTCCTCATAAATTTTAGAGAGCTGTAAAATTCTGTGTGTGCAGGGCGGGCGACGAAGAGCACATTCAGAGCTTTGTTTAGAGTGGCGTTGCACAACTGCTCACCCTTTTGTGTCTCAGTTTCCCCACACTGGGACCAGCTGTAATGTAACACTGCTTCTCACAACCCCACTCTCAGTAAACACCAAGACCCTCAGTTGGAAAGCACTCTATTGACTGAATAGAAGAGGCTGGGCACCCACAGGGAGGGAAGGGGAGGAGGACTCGAACCCATTGCCTATGTTGGTTAGGAAAGGACACAGAGCTCAGACCCAGCCCCAGATGACAGTGCCAGATGTCAGGAGCAAAGCTTCCGTCCTTCTAGCCTTCACCCCGGGAATGGCTCAGTCTCTCTGGTGAGCCTTCCTTGGAAACTCGTGGCTGGAATCTTAAATTTCCTGCTCTCCTCTAAGGAGTATTTAATTTCTAAAGTACAGTCTGTTTCTCTTCCACAAGAACTCCCTTTCCCTCTGGCTTATCTGATGGTGGGTATCTCAGGGAGCAACTTGTCACCTATCATTTTCCACAGAAGTGAACATTGGCAGCTGGAGAGCCACAAGGGGGGGAGGCAGTGATGCCAGCAATGTGGAGAGAAACCAAGTGAGATACCAGAAGTGAAGGAAGGAAAGAAAAATCAGTTGATCCTAGAACAACATGAGCTAAGTCAAGTTTTGCTCTGAAGCAAAGAAAATACTCTTGGGTGGCATTTTCCCTCCATAGTGTCTTCAGCTCTTATGACCTCAGGTCCCAACACATCCCAGAAAAACAGATGTGTGAGGCCAGGTTATTGCCCCGTGTTGCAGAGGGAGAGCTAAGCCAAGGAAAGGTAAAGTGACCTGTCGTAGGTCACACCACTAGAAACCTAAATCCAGTCCTCTGGCCCACTTGTCGGGACAGCTGGCACAACATTGAATGTATATTTACAGCTTGTTGGTGTTGGGTGATGTTTTGTTTTCTCATTTCAGGACTGCCTATTAACAGCCATACGTGACAATGTGTAAGACAGTATGTAAAGAATGTATGGAAGTCACTCTGACTTCTGTGGCTCCAGTGCCCTTAACGTAAGACAAATCCCTGGCAGTGACTGCCAGTGTCTGGGATGGCTTGGGTGCACTCTCCACTTCCAGCCAACCTGATTCATTCCTTTAAGCTCTAGATTCCATTTGGAGGGGAGGGCTGGTAAAGATCAAATTAGGCAATGTCTATGAGCACACCAGGCATGAGTGGTCTCCCATAACAAGTCAGTTTGGCTCTTCTGGAAAATGGGAACATGTATTTGAACTACACAACTGGCACACTGCAGCCCTATCCTGAGCTGTACTTATTGAGGAAGCAAGATTAAATGCTGGGACTTGGTCTGTTTATGGGGCACCTTCCTTCAAAGACAATAATACCAAGGATATAGAGAATGGGGATCAGAACACAAAAGTGAGGTCTGGTGCTACAGGAGAGAATTGAGAGTTCCAAAATATTCCAGCCTGAAGCATCGTCTCCATATCATTGTTGAAATGTTAATTTTTTTTGGCTTGTTTTTTTTTTCTACAATAAATATGCATTACTTGCATAATGCACAAAATAAAATGATTTTTTAAAGAAAATTCACATTAGGACACACAAGACCCCTATTTCTGTTTTTTTCCTTGCTCTCAGGTACATAATAAGGTAGATTAAGATTACAAAAGCTCAATTTAGACAAATCTTTCCAAAGCATCACTGTTACAAGGTTCAGTTAACACTGACCGCCTTGTGTGTGGCAGGCACTGCACCATCTTGTGGTGACACAGAGGGTGATAAATCACTCTCCCTGATGACACTACACAGCTTAAAAGATAGGAAGGTATGTTCTTTACACCTTCTACCTCTAGAATGTGTGAAAGACCTAAAGACCCACCCCATATTCTTTCCTGGTCAAGGCAATGTGGTTGAAAAGGCCTGGCTGTGTAACTCTCGGTGTGACTTTGCGTAAATCCCTTACCCTCTCTGGCCCTCAGTTTCCCTATCTGCACAATAGGATGGCCTATAGGATTCCCCCCAGCTCCCATCATGTGCTGACTGGGCCTAGAGTTCAGCTTCATGTCTCCTGCCCCAACCTTGAACTGTCCATGTTGGTGACCTGTGTAGCATGGCTGGCATTCCTACTGTGAGCCTAATCTGAGTCCAGAACACATGGCCTTTCCAGAAAGTACGGGGTGGGCCTATATGAATCCCCTGGAATCCTTGCTCTCTCCACCCCACTATGCAGAACATAGGAGGTGAAAAGCAACATAAAGAAGACCTGAAACATTCCCAATCTGAAGGAAATATGAATCCAAGGCAGACGAAGATGGGTACCCAACTACGACACATAGGTCTTTGCTGAATAATGGGCTTCAAAGTTTCAACTAGACATCATGCCCAGTTTTCCATATCTGGATGAGGAATAAGAGATACTTGTACTGAGCTGATACATGGCCCAGAACATTTAACAGAGAGTCTCTTTGAATTTACATACCTATGCAAATTCAATATATCTATATATCAACGTAAATGGAAAGATCTCTGATCTGGAATACCTGGTTCAGATCCCTCTACTGACCAACTGGTGACTTGGAGCACATTCCTGCCCCTCTCACAGCCTAAGAGTCTTCTTTCACACTTTGAGTAGGCACCCACATCCTCCCTGCAGGGATCCCCAAGGCCCTTCTATCCTTGACTGCTGGGACATGCAGGACAGGACTCTGGAGATAAGGCTGGATCTGGTGGCCCCAGGGCGTGAAGCAGTGGCCCCAGTAGGCCTCCAACGTGCTGACCAACCTACCACTAGGTTGCATGGTAGCACAGGCAAGACACTGCTGGGTTCTACTCTGCATAGTTTAGAAGCTTCCCTGAAAACCTCTGGGGTCGCCAGCATTCACCTGCCTTCCTCTGATTCCAATGGAAATAACTTGGCCACATCAAAAGGCTTTTGAGGGAGATTTAAGGCTCCATGTGGGCCCAGTAATTTTTGCAGAGGCCCAGCTGCCCAGCTGACCTCCCATGGCTCAATCTACCATAGTCAGGCCCAAGATATGCTTTTTGTCCCTACATAATTATTAGCACTGCCTCTTTTCATGCTCAAGTATGACTCAGTTTGGAAGATAAATATATGGTGACTGTACCCATAAGGCAGAGAGTCCATCCCAGAAGTAAAGTTTGGATCTCACTATACCAAATTTGGGGGCACAGACCCACTCTAGGCCAAAATGCAAGGAGTATTGTAGGATTAGGGTCTCCTGACATTCCCCAACTAATCTGCAGCTGCCCAGTCTGAAGCAGTATTTCATACCCTTCCCAGTGATAGGTATCTCTCAAATTTACCCATCCACCCAGAGAAACGGTTCTCAAAGTGTGGTCCCTGGACCAGTAGTATCAGCATCACCTAAGAACTTGCTAGAAATTCAGAATCTCAGGCCCCACCCCAGACCTAATAGATTAGAAACCCCGTGCTGTTCATGTTTTAACAAACCACCCAGGGGATGTTGACACCTGCTGGAGATTGAGAACCACTGCCCTAGAATGTGTTATAGTTGACCTAGAAATTCCCTAGGTCTGTGTCTGCTCCACTTTCTGTTACAGATGGAGAAACCAGTAGAGGTGTCCCTGAATTCCCATGGAATGATGCCTACATCTCACCTGGACTGCATCTAATTGCCTTCATTTCAGTCCTTTGGGAATAAGGTATCAGATGCTTTTAGTTGAGCTAATTGTAATCTTAGCAAGACATTTTCTCTTCTGAGCCTCAGTTTCCTCATCAGTACAACTGAAGGATTTGCTTAGATGACCTTTAAGGTCCCTTCCAGGTGTGACATTCTCCATTCATAAACCTTCCTCCAGATAACATCCACATTTTATGTGAGCCTCTGGGCTCAGGCCATGACAAGGATTACAGGTGATATTTCGGTATTTCTGGTGATACTCAAATCTATCTTAGACTCAGACTCTTAAACTTGAAAGAGGCTTTAGGGCAGGTTTTCTGAACCTCAGCACTACTGAAATTTTGTACTGACAATTCTTCGTTGAGGGACAATTCTGAGCTGCATGCTGTAGGATGTCTAGCAGCATCCCTGGCTTCTACCCACTAGAGGCTAGTGACACCCCTATCCCCATTCCAGTGACAACTAAGAATCTCTCTAGGCATGCTCAATGTGTCATGGGTGGCAAGTCACTCCATGTTGAGAACCAGTGCTCCTTAGGTTCTCTGGACGGGCGAGTACTCACATGACATTTCTCAACAGCCTTTAGGGCTGAAAAGAACTTAGTTATGTGGATCTGTGCCCAGCCCAGCCTGAAGAAACAGAGGAACCCAAACCACAGGCTCAAGCCCTCAGGGCCAGACAGGACATAAAGAAAGACCCGACATCATGTAGAATGGGATGGGAGGGCCTGGAGACCTGGGCAGGTACAGGTATCCTTTTTAAAAGGAGTCACCCCTACTCACACAGAAATGTGGACATATGGTTGTCATGGCTTCCACTTATTCATGAGAAGCTAATCATTTTTTGTAAAATTTACAGATTTTTTAAAATAATATGATAGAGTAAAGTCTTTGGTCAGAGAGATCCTAAAAGAACCCAGTAACATAATATTCACTTAAAATAATCCTATTAAATATGTACTATGGTCATTCCCATTTTATACAGAGGAAACTGAGGCTCAGAGAGGTTAAATAATTGGCCCAAAGTTACACAGTTAACAGTGGGTGGGGAGAGCCCTGCATAGGAGGGGTTAAGAACTATAGGCCCTTGCACTGAATAAAAGGAGACAGAGCCAATTTTTCTACCATAACAGTAAATTGGCCCCAAATTAAGCCAATACCTAGTTCTTATTGCTTCTGCAAAGAATTAATAAACCATGACATCTTCTGAATAGGGGAAGGCCAGCTGCTCAGCAAGATGTCAGAAAGCCCTTTCCAGGGTTGAAGTTGTTCTGCCTTAGCGAGTAAAATGATTATGCCACAAACATGCAGAGAAGGAAAAAGAGTTGGGGCTGCTGATGCTGTTGCTTGCTTCTAGCTCGGCTCAGAAGTGTGCCCACTGCTAGGAGACAAGACCTTGCAGTAGCTGGCTCTCAGGCGTTAATGGCTGTGGCCTCCCAGAGAATGTTCCAGAATATTTTAAGTTTCTATTTGGCTGATAGTGTGCCAACTTGTTCCCTCATTCTGCCTATTAGATGGTTAGTTTCCTTTTTCTAGTTACAGGATTAACTGGAATTATCAGTAATCATGAGCTTCCCCCAAGGACAGGTCAGAGGAAATTAATGGAAACTGCAGCAATGGAGACATGAATTAGCTCCACAAGAGGAATTCCTGACTGAGAGAATTATCCCTGGCATTGGTTGCTAGGGAGTGGAATTAGACAGAACCCACCACAGAATCCAGGCAGAGCTGGAAATTCCTACAGGTCCCCACTTGAAGGAGAGGTTACCGGCAAATAAGCTGAAGGCAGGAGGCTGGTTAAATACTTAACCATGAAAAGTTCCAGCAACTTGGAGCTGAAGGGGGCCTTTGAAATATTCTAGCCTGACCCCTTAATTTACAGATGAGAAAACTGTGGTCTGGAGTTGGGCTCCACAGCTAAGTCACAACAAAGCTGGAACTCAGGACCTGGGCCCGCCATAATTTTCCAACTTTGAATTTGTAAAGTTCACTAGAAATGAGACAGCAGCTCTCTCGGGTTCTCAGTCTGTCAGTCTATAGAATGGAGCAATGGCCTTAGCACATCATAATCCAATCGTCTATTTACTTGTCTGTTCCCACTGTAGGCTGGAGGTGAGTGTCTCAAGGGTGGGGACTATGATCATCTAAAAGGATGAGGTCATCAAGAGCCCTTCATATGGCCTGACACATAGTAGGCCCTCAGTAATTGTGCAGGATTGGGTGACTAGTCAACTTTGTAGGTACTGAGGCCTAGCTCCTATGTACTCAAACTCTGTGAAGTGCTGGACAAGATGTCCCTGTACAAGACAGGATCATTGTTGTAATCAGAGTAGATAAGGAACCTGGGTTTTGGGAGCTACATCAAATACGGCAAATACTATTTGTTAAGTCTAGAAAATGGGTATGGGGCAATCATTACACTATTCATTATATTCAAAAGTATTCATTATACTCTTCTGTTAGTTTGAATATTTTCATAAAATGTCAAAAAAAATATTTAATAGTGAACTAAAGTTTATTCCTAAAAAAGCACATGCTCGTGAAACTTGGTTCTAGAAAAATAGCCATATCGTTCATTCAGTAGATAGATGTCTGTCATTGCTAAGGGAATGTTCCTGATTCTTTGGTGAAGTAGACTCAGCCCCTGTCCTCAATAAACTTGTGAGAAAATGAGATTCAGGCAACACTTCCACAAAACAAGGCAGATGTGACTGCAGGGGAGACATGTGGAGAGCTGGGACAGCCAAGGTGCAGTCACTGACCCCATTCTCTGACCAGCACAGCCAAGACTACCCACTATACACCCACAGTCACACAACAAGCATAATTGGAGGCAACCAAAAACTGGCTAATGACTGGGGTCCCTCCTGAGGAGAGCTTGGGACCCCTCACCTTCATCTCTCCTCATTTCCTGCTATGGAATATTTGTACACATGATCAATGAGTTTTAAGTGAAACAGAGAGGAAAATGAGCCCCAAAGGGCAGCCTGGAGCAATACATGTGGAAAGGGGGTGGAGGGTCACACTGAGGGGACTTGTTTTGGAAGGGGGGGGAGGAACAGTGTTTATGGGCTGATGACATGGTGAAGAATGCAACTGCCAGCAGTAGGCACCCCAAGACCAGGGTCATGGTTAATGGACATATTTGTAAGTTCTGGGCTACAGAAAGAGAACATGGAAGAGTATCATATTTAGAGTCAGAAAGCACTGAATTCACATTTGAACTCTGTCACTTGCTGTAGAATGGCACAGTCTCAGGCAAATTCAGTGAGGCGTGTGGGTGGTGATACTTCCTGAGTTAGTTAGGGTTTCCTAAGAGCCTGGCCTGGAAGGACTCAAGCATACAGAGTGTATTTGGGAGGTGATCCCAGTAAACACCAGCAGGGAGTGGGAAAGTAAGACAGGGAAGAGAAAGAAGCCAATGAAGGGATTATGGATATACATGTTACTACAGGAGTCCACTAGGTAATGACTGGGGCTCAATCCCCAGGGGAATTCAAGGCAACTGTAAAACACACCTTAGTCATCTATCGTAGGAGTGAGGGAGTGGGGTATTCATCATTCAGTTCCCATCTGTCATTGGTGAAGGACTGCTCCTGAGCAGGAGACCACCAGGAATTTCCAACCTGCCATTCAAGCAAGTTAAGAAAGTCTTCAGGCCCTGAGTTGCAGGTACTTGTGGTAGAAAGTGGTGGAATGCTCAGTGAGAAGGATACAAATGGGGTACTGATAGCATATGTATACCCCTTACATGTGCTTCCTTCTCATCACAGTTATTTTAGCGTGGGTTTTTGATGGTTTGAGCCTCTATTTACATGAAGTTTCTAATTATATTTCCTCATTGTCTTCTAAAATCTTTTAGCTCCAAATGAGTATGTGGTATGACCTACTGAGATATGTGTAATATGAATTCAGATGGCAAAATCCTTTAGGGCAGCAACTTTTCTTATGTTTCTCTTTTACAGTGACTTTGGGCTAGTGATGTGCCCTCTCTGGCCTTGGCTTCTTCATCTGTAATATTGAGAGGGCTACTTGGATTGCCTCAGAGTGCCCCGCTCTGTGATTTTTATGTTATCAGCTACTATCCCTAGCCCCAGAAACCAAGTAGAGCAATTAGCAGACACTTCCAAAGTTTGATGGACTAAACACACACACACACTGCTCCAAGCCAGAGAGCCGGCGAGGACTGGTAGGCAAGATGGCAGCCAAGATGGCAAAAGTTGAACAGAGGATAATTAAATACTGGGAAAGGAAGCTGAGGGCAGAAATGGCAGTCAGATCTGTGGACAGAACCCCCAGAGGTTACAATATCCATCCCACTTAAGACTACACTTAATCCCTTCAGATGAGAACACGGGCTACTTTAAAAAACCTACATAGAACTAGATAATCCCTGGCCCTTCCAACCATAGTGTTCTGAAAAAGAAAGAGAGAGAGAGTCAGAGAGAGAGAGAGAGAGAGAGAGAAATTGGTCTATAGTTTCAAGCCATAATATCCAAGCCTCAGGTAAATAGACAGTTCAGGTGACACTGGAGGGGGTTTAGGCCAGGACCCTCCAGCAACTGCCTGCCTTCCCTGTATAGGACTCAAAGTTGCCTAAAGCTCCAATAACTTAGTCTCCTTCCTCTGGCTCCAGGTTTGTAGAAGATGGTGAACAGCTGTTTGCTATTCTGAGTAGGGGAGCCCTTTATATACTTGACGACATACTAAATCATATCTTAATGATGACTGGGAAGACTTCTTGTTACAGCTACCGCGTGGATGAAAAGTGATGGGCCATTGGGCACTGGTGTTAATTTCATCTGGGCTACAGAAGTGCAGGCATACGGTGGAAATTGAACAAGTAGAATAGTTTTGTTTTTAACACTTTGTCTTCAGGGCAGAGAGACTGTTAAAATGTGAATGTTTCTTTAAAAGACTAAAATATTAGCAGCAGTCTAGTTCTGGGTGGTGGAAAGGTAGGTGGATTTTATTTCTATGTATTTCCTAAATTGTCTACCATCAACATGAATACTTTTTAAAACAAGGAAAAAAATAAATGATGTATGCTTCCAAAATATATGTTTTTTTTAATTTGTAAGTTTATACCTGCTGAGACTTTTTTTCAAGGCCATTTTTAAGGAGCTGGTGACATAAAAGGAATAGAGAGGCTAAAGGATTAAAGACCAGAAGAAGTGGTAACAGATCTCCCTAGCAAGTGCCTAACACATAGTAAGCATGCAACAATGATTGGGGAAATGCTATTACTTCTCCCATTTGTCTTAAACTCAAACAGCATCCCTTAATCTCTAGAAAAATAGTAGGTGGAAGACAGACGCAGCATTTCCTAAGGAAACTTTAGAAGGAGTGGTGTGTGTTAGAACTCCGATTATTCTTATTACCAAGTTAAAAACTGTCTTTTGGAGTGTGACTGAGCTTTGAAGGGGATACCCACATTTTCATGGGGTAGAAGGAATTCCCCAAACATGAATGTACTCACCAAAGAAACATGAATTCTGGTGAAGTGTTGATAGTAAATTATTAAAGAAAAAAAGCAAGCCATAAAATACTACTTGTACTATGACCACATCTATGGAACATCGTATTCATAGAGATAAGGGCTCAAAAAATCAAAATAGTTGTTGTGTTGGGGTGGTTGAATTATAGGTAAGCTTTTTATAAAAGTTCTTATTGTAACTGTTAGTCCTTCAGGATTTCTATCCAACATTTTACTATGAAAATTTTCAAACGTGGCAAATTGAGAGAATTTTATAGTAATCATCCATTACCTGCCACATAGAGTCTGTCTCTAATGCTATTTAATTTTTAAAATTTAAAAGTGTTTTATACTTTTCTATTATGTAATATTTGGTACTTACAGTAATGTGTGGAAATTACAGAGCCCAATTAAAAAATGAAGACATATAAACCCATCATCCAATTTAAAAACCAGAACATCACCTTCACTTTTGCATCACCATATGTGCTCTTTTCTGTTCCCAATCCACTTGCCTTCCTCTGGAGTTGCCATGTTCTGAACTGTAGGTTGATCATTCTCTTCCTCGCCTTTCACATAGCTTTTGTGTGCACCTGCACTGGCCATGGCAGACTAGGTCATGTGTAGTAACCAGGCACTTTAAGATCTCAACTGCTAAACTCATCATCAAAGATTTGTTTGTTGCTCAAGCAAAATCTAATGCAGGCCCAGTTGACTCTCCAGGACAACTGTCTCCATGTGGCAACTTCACAGGCCAAGATGTTTTGATTTTATGGTGTCACCATCTAAATCTGAAGCTTCTCCAAGATCACCTCAGCAGCAATCAAATGCTCACAGCCCATTGGCAGAACTAGTCGCATAGCCTCACTCTTTCCATCTCACTCCTGAGCAAGGAGAATCCTTCCATCTTCCCAGGAGGAAAGGAGAACAGGATAGGGGTGAGAACTAGAAATCTCTATGCTACCCACAAGCAATATATGATTTAGTTTTTGCTTGGGTTCTTTAAGTTTTAAGCTTTACCAAAAAAAAAAATTATGGCCATGTGATCCTCTGCAAACCTACTTTTTCTCACCCACTGTCATATCTCTAAGATTTCTCCATGTTATTGTAGGTAGATGTATTTTCATTAATATTCACTAATGTATAATACTCCATATTGTGAACACTATATTTCAATCTTGTGTCCATTCTCCTATCAAGGGACATTGACGTTTCCAGTCTTTTGCTATGACCAACAATACTGTCAGGTACTGGTTTCCTGGTGCACGTGTTCAGGAGTTTTTCTAGGGCACTGATTGTTTTAAAGCTAAATTTTTTCATGAGAGAGCAAAGAAAAAGAAAAGGCAAAAACTGGGAGGTGTTAGAGTGACATTTTTCAATTTTTCAAAAGAAAGTTGAGACACAGGATTATAAAAGAAAG